>OY882870.1:0-1200000 GCA_963693515.1 Pipistrellus nathusii
GCTCTAAACTCGAATTCTGTAATTCCTGGATCTAAGACACCTTTTCTACATGAACAACTCAGTTGGAGAAGTGTTTTATACATGTTCTATGCTAGTTCTCATGTATTTATTGTCGTTTTGCCAGAGTTACTGATGTTTTCTTGTAGTTTCTAACATTAGGCCTTCTTGTTCAGGTAGAAACATTGGGAACATCTACAAACAACTACCTAAACACTGTTATGAACCTGGAATGCTCGGGAACATTGTCTCTCAACTATGTTATAGAGTTTATTGATACATTTCACTGAAGTGTAAGACTTTCCAAAGCTGGTTAATGTGTTTATTCCTCTATTTCAAGTGTATTCTGCCTTGTATTTCACTCATTCACCATTCTAGGCTCCTTCAAGTTAACAACGTAGGATTCATACACTGTTAAATGTGCTCTAAACTCGAATTCTGTAATTCCTGGATCTAAGACACCTTTTCTACATGAACAACTCAGTTGGAGAAGTGTTTTATACATGTTCTATGCTAGTTCTCATGTATTTATTGTCGTTTTGCCAGAGTTACTTATGTTTTCTTGTAGTTTCTAACATTAGGCCTTCTTGTTCAGGTAGAAACATTGGGAACATCTACAAACAACTACCTAAACACTGTTATGAACCTGGAACGCTCGGGAACATTGTCTCTCAACTATGTTATAGAGTTTATTGATACATTTCACTGAAGTGTAAGACTTTCCAAAGCTGGTTAATGTGTTTATTCCTCTATTTCAAGTGTATTCTGCCTTGTATTTCACTCATTCACCATTCTAGGCTCCTTCAAGTTAACAACGTAGGATTCATACACTGTTAAATGTGCTCTAAACTCGAATTCTGTAATTCCTGGATCTAAGACACCTTTTCTACATGAACAACTCAGTTGGAGAAGTGTTTTATACATGTTCTATGCTAGTTCTCATGGATTTATTGTCGTTTTGCCAGAGTTACTGATGTTTTCTTGTAGTTTCTAACATTAGGCCTTCTTGTTCAGGTAGAAACATTGGGAACATCTACAAACAACTACCTAAACACTCTTATGAACCTGGAACGCTCGGGAACATTGTCTCTCAACTATGTTATAGAGTTTATTGATACATTTCACTGAAGTGTAAGACTTTCCAAAGCTGGTTAATGTGTTTATTGCTCTATTTCAAGTGTATTCTGCCTTGTATTTCACTCATTTACCATTCTAGGCTCCTTCAAGTTAACAACGTAGGATTCATACACTGTTAAATGTGCTCTAAACTCGAATTCTGTAATTCCTGGATCTAAGACACCTTTTCTACATGAACAACTCAGTTGGAGAAGTGTTTTATACATGTTCTATGCTAGTTCTCATGTATTTATTGTCGTTTTGCCAGAGTTACTGATGTTTTCTTGTAGTTTCTAACATTAGGCCTTCTTGTTCAGGTAGAAACATTGGGAACATCTACAAACAACTACCTAAACACTGTTATGAACCTGGAACGCTCGGGAACATTGTCTCTCAACTATGTTATAGAGTTTATTGATACATTTCACTGAAGTGTAAGACTTTCCAAAGCTGGTTAATGTGTTTATTCCTCTATTTCAAGTGTATTCAGCCTTGTATTTCACTCATTTACCATTCTAGGCTCCTTCAAGTTAACAAAGTAGGATTCATACACTGTTAAATGTGCTCTAAACTCGAATTCTCTAATTCCTGGACTAAGATTACCTTTTCTACATGAACAACTCAGTTGGAGAAGTGTTTTATACATGTTCTATGCTAGTTCTCATGTATTTATTGTCGTTTTGCCAGAGTTACTGATGTTTTCTTGTAGTTTCTAACATTAGGCCTTCTTGTTCAGGTAGAAACATTGGGAACATCTACAAACAACTACCTAAACACTGTATGAACCTGGAACGCTCGGGAACATTGTCTCTCAACTATGTTATAGAGTTTATTGATACATTTCACTGAAGTGTAAGACTTTCCAAAGCTGGTTAATGTGTTTATTCCTCTATTTCAAGTGTATTCTGCCTTGTATTTCACTCATTCACCATTCTAGGCTCCTTCAAGTTAACAACGTAGGATTCATACACTGTTAAATGTGCTCTAAACTCGAATTCTGTAATTCCTGGATCTAAGATACCTTTTCTACATGAACAACTCAGTTGGAGAAGTGTTTTATACATGTTCTATGCTAGTTCTCATGTATTTATTTTCGTTTTGCCTGAGTTACTGATGTTTTCTTGTAGTTTCTAACATTAGGCCTTCTTGTTCAGGTAGAAACATCGGGAACATCTACAAACAACTACCTAAACACTGTTATGAACCTGGAAAGCTCGGGAACATTGTCTCTCAACTATGTTATAGAGTTTATTGATACATTTCACTGAAGTGTAAGACTTTCCAAAGCTGGTTAATGTGTTTATTCCTCTATTTCAAGTGTATTCAGCCTTGTATTTCACTCATTTACCATTCTAGGCTCCTTCAAGTTAACAACGTAGGATTCATACACTGTTAAATGTGCTCTAAACTCGAATTCTGTAATTCCTGGATCTAAGACACCTTTTCTACATGAACAACTCAGTTGGAGAAGTGTTTTATACATGTTCTATGCTAGTTCTCATGTATTTATTGTCGTTTTGCTGGAGTTACTGATGTTTTCTTGTATTTTCTAACATTAGGCCTTCTTGTTCAGGTAGAACCATTGGGAACATCTACAAACAACTACCTAAACACTGTTATGAACCTGGAGCGCTCGGGAACATTGTCTCTCAACTATGTTATAGAGTTTATTGATACATTTCACTGAAGTGTAAGACTTTCCAAAGCTGGTTAATGTGTTCATTCCTCTATTTCAAGTGTATTCTGCCTTGTATTTCACTCATTTACCATTCTAGGCTCCTTCAAGTTAACAACGTAGGATTCATACACGTTTAAATGTGCTCTAAACTCGAATTCTGTAATTCCTGGATCTAAGATACCTTTTCTACACGAACAACTCAGTTGGAGAAGTGTTTTGTACATGTTCTATGCTAGTTCTAATGTATTTATTGTCATTTTGCCAGTGTTACTGATGTTTTCTTATAGTTTCTAACATTAGGCCTTCTTGGCCAGGGATAAACATTGGAAAAACCTACAAACAACTACCTAAACACTGTTATGAACCTGGAAATCTCGGGAACATTGTCCCTCAACTCTGTTGTGGAAGTGTTAGTCTTTCCAAGTTGGTTAATGTGTTCATTCTTCCATTTCAAGTGTATTCTTCTTTGTATTTCACACATTTATCATTCTAGGCTCCTTCAAGTTAACAACGTAGGATACATAAATTGTTAAATGTGCTCTAAACTCGAATTCTATAATTCCTGGATCTAAGATACCTTTTCTACACGAATAACTCAGTTGGAGAAGTGTTTTATACATGTTCTATGCTAGTTCTAATGTATTTATTGTCATTTTGCCAGAGTTACTGATGTTTTCTTGTAGTTTCTAACATTAGGACTTCTTGAGCAGGTATAAACATTGGGAACATCTACAAACAACTACCTAAAGACGGTTATGAACCTGGAAAGCTCGGGAACATTGTCTCTCAACTATGTTATAGAGTTTAATGATACATTTCACTGATGTGTAAGTCTTTCCAAAGCTGGTTAATGTGTTTATTCCTCTATTTCAAGTGTATTCTGCCTTGTATTTCACTCATTTACCATTCTAGGCTCCTTCAAGTTAACAACGTAGGATTCATACACTGTTAATGTGCTCTAAACTTGAATTCTGTAATTCCTGGATCTAACATACCTTTTCTACACGAACAACTCAGTTGGAGAAGTGTTTTATACATGTTCTATGCTAGTTCTCATGGATTTATTGTCGTTTTGCCAGAGTTACTGATGTTTTCTTGTAGTTTCTAACATTAGGCCTTCTTGTTCAGGTAGAAACATTGGGAACATCTACAAACAACTACCTAAACACTCTTATGAACCTGGAACGCTCGGGAACATTGTCTCTCAACTATGTTATAGAGTTTATTGATACATTTCACTGAAGTGTAAGACTTTCCAAAGCTGGTTAATGTGTTTATTGCTCTATTTCAAGTGTATTCTGCCTTGTATTTCACTCATTTACCATTCTAGGCTCCTTCAAGTTAACAACGTAGGATTCATACACTGTTAAATGTGCTCTAAACTCGAATTCTGTAATTCCTGGATCTAAGACACCTTTTCTACATGAACAACTCAGTTGGAGAAGTGTTTTATACATGTTCTATGCTAGTTCTCATGTATTTATTGTCGTTTTGCCAGAGTTACTGATGTTTTCTTGTAGTTTCTAACATTAGGCCTTCTTGTTCAGGTAGAAACATTGGGAACATCTACAAACAACTACCTAAACACTGTTATGAACCTGGAACGCTCGGGAACATTGTCTCTCAACTATGTTATAGAGTTTATTGATACATTTCACTGAAGTGTAAGACTTTCCAAAGCTGGTTAATGTGTTTATTCCTCTATTTCAAGTGTATTCAGCCTTGTATTTCACTCATTTACCATTCTAGGCTCCTTCAAGTTAACAAAGTAGGATTCATACACTGTTAAATGTGCTCTAAACTCGAATTCTCTAATTCCTGGACTAAGATACCTTTTCTACATGAACAACTCAGTTGGAGAAGTGTTTTATACATGTTCTATGCTAGTTCTCATGTATTTATTGTCGTTTTGCCAGAGTTACTGATGTTTTCTTGTAGTTTCTAACATTAGGCCTTCTTGTTCAGGTAGAAACATTGGGAACATCTACAAACAACTACCTAAACACTGTTATGAACCTGGAACGCTCGGGAACATTGTCTCTCAACTATGTTATAGAGTTTATTGATACATTTCACTGAAGTGTAAGACTTTCCAAAGCTGGTTAATGTGTTTATTCCTCTATTTCAAGTGTATTCTGCCTTGTATTTCACTCATTCACCATTCTAGGCTCCTTCAAGTTAACAACGTAGGATTCATACACTGTTAAATGTGCTCTAAACTCGAATTCTGTAATTCCTGGATCTAAGATACCTTTTCTACATGAACAACTCAGTTGGAGAAGTGTTTTATACATGTTCTATGCTAGTTCTCATGTATTTATTTTCGTTTTGCCTGAGTTACTGATGTTTTCTTGTAGTTTCTAACATTAGGCCTTCTTGTTCAGGTAGAAACATCGGGAACATCTACAAACAACTACCTAAACACTGTTATGAACCTGGAAAGCTCGGGAACATTGTCTCTCAACTATGTTATAGAGTTTATTGATACATTTCACTGAAGTGTAAGACTTTCCAAAGCTGGTTAATGTGTTTATTCCTCTATTTCAAGTGTATTCAGCCTTGTATTTCACTCATTTACCATTCTAGGCTCCTTCAAGTTAACAACGTAGGATTCATACACTGTTAAATGTGCTCTAAACTCGAATTCTGTAATTCCTGGATCTAAGACACCTTTTCTACATGAACAACTCAGTTGGAGAAGTGTTTTATACATGTTCTATGCTAGTTCTCATGTATTTATTGTCGTTTTGCTGGAGTTACTGATGTTTTCTTGTATTTTCTAACATTAGGCCTTCTTGTTCAGGTAGAACCATTGGGAACATCTACAAACAACTACCTAAACACTGTTATGAACCTGGAGCGCTCGGGAACATTGTCTCTCAACTATGTTATAGAGTTTATTGATACATTTCACTGAAGTGTAAGACTTTCCAAAGCTGGTTAATGTGTTCATTCCTCTATTTCAAGTGTATTCTGCCTTGTATTTCACTCATTTACCATTCTAGGCTCCTTCAAGTTAACAACGTAGGATTCATACACGTTTAAATGTGCTCTAAACTCGAATTCTGTAATTCCTGGATCTAAGATACCTTTTCTACACGAACAACTCAGTTGGAGAAGTGTTTTGTACATGTTCTATGCTAGTTCTAATGTATTTATTGTCATTTTGCCAGTGTTACTGATGTTTTCTTATAGTTTCTAACATTAGGCCTTCTTGGCCAGGGATAAACATTGGAAAAACCTACAAACAACTACCTAAACACTGTTATGAACCTGGAAATCTCGGGAACATTGTCCCTCAACTCTGTTGTGGAAGTGTTAGTCTTTCCAAGTTGGTTAATGTGTTCATTCTTCCATTTCAAGTGTATTCTTCTTTGTATTTCACACATTTATCATTCTAGGCTCCTTCAAGTTAACAACGTAGGATACATAAATTGTTAAATGTGCTCTAAACTCGAATTCTATAATTCCTGGATCTAAGATACCTTTTCTACACGAATAACTCAGTTGGAGAAGTGTTTTATACATGTTCTATGCTAGTTCTAATGTATTTATTGTCATTTTGCCAGAGTTACTGATGTTTTCTTGTAGTTTCTAACATTAGGACTTCTTGAGCAGGTATAAACATTGGGAACATCTACAAACAACTACCTAAAGACGGTTATGAACCTGGAAAGCTCGGGAACATTGTCTCTCAACTATGTTATAGAGTTTAATGATACATTTCACTGATGTGTAAGTCTTTCCAAAGCTGGTTAATGTGTTTATTCCTCTATTTCAAGTGTATTCTGCCTTGTATTTCACTCATTTACCATTCTAGGCTCCTTCAAGTTAACAACGTAGGATTCATACACTGTTAATGTGCTCTAAACTTGAATTCTGTAATTCCTGGATCTAACATACCTTTTCTACACGAACAACTCAGTTGGAGAAGTGTTTTGTACATGTTCTATGCTAGGTCTAATGTATTCATTGTCATTTTGCCAGAGTTACTGATGTTTTCTTGTAGTTTCTAAAATTAGGCCTTCTTGACCAGGTATAAACATTGGGAACATCTACAAACAACTACCTAAACACTGTTATGAACCTGGAAAGCTCGGGAACATTGTCCTTCAACTCTGTTGTGGAAGTGTTAGGATTTCCAAGCTGGTTAATGTGTTCATTATTCCATTTCAATTTTATTCTTCTTTGTATTTCACACATTTACCATTCTAGGCTCCTTCAAGTTAACAACGTAGGATTCATACCCTGTTAAATGTGCTCTAAACTCGAATTCTATAATTCCTGGATCTAAGATACCTTTTCTACACGAACAACTCAGTTGGAGAAGTGTTTTATACATGTTCTATGCTAGTTCTAATGTATTTATTGTCATTTTGCCAGAGTTACTGATGTTTTCTTGTAGTTTCTAACATTAGGCCTTCTTGACCAGGTATAAACATTGGGAACATCTACAAACAACTACATAAAAACACTGTTATGAACCTGGAAAGCTCGGGAACATTGTCTCTCAACTATGTTATAGAGTTTAATGATACATTTCACTGAAGTGTAAGTCTTTCCAAAGCTGGTTAATGTGTTTATTCCTCTATTTCAAGTGTATTCTGCCTTGTATTTCCCTCATTTACCATTCTAGGCTCCTTCAAGTTAACAACGTAGGATTCATACACTGTTAAATGTGCTCTAAACTCAAATTCTGTAATTCCTGGAACAAAGATACCTTTTCTACACGAACAACTCAGTTGGAGAAGTGTTTTATACATGTTCTATGCTAGTTCTAATGTATTTATTGTCATTTTGCCAGAGTTACTGATGTTTTCTTGTAGTATCTAACATTAGGCCTTCTTGACTAGGTATAAACATTGGGAACATCTACAAACAACTACCTAAACACTGTTATGAACCTGGAAAGCTCGGGAACATTGTCCTTCAAATCTGTTGTGGAAGTGTTAGGATTTCCAAGCTGGTTAATGTGTTCATTCTTCCATTTCAAGTGTATTCTTCTTTGTATTTCACACATTTACCATTCTAGGCTCCTTCAAGTTAACAACGTAGGATTCATACCCTGTTAAATGTGCTCTAAACTCGAATTCTATAATTCCTGGATCTAAGATACCTTTTCTACACGAACAACTCAGTTGGAGAAGTGTTTTATACATGTTCTATGCTAGTTCTAATGTATTTATTGTCATTTTGCCAGAGTTACTGATGTTTTCTTGTAGTTTCTAACATTAGGCCTTCTTGACCAGGTATAAACATTGGGAACATCTACAAACAACTACCTAAAAACACTGTTATGAACCTGGAAAGCTCGGGAACATTGTCTCTCAACTATGTTATAGAGTTTAATGATACATTTCACTGAAGTGTAAGTCTTTCCAAAGCTGGTTAATATGTTTATTCCTCTATTTCAAGTGTATTCTGCCTTGTATTTCCCTCATTTACCATCTAGGCTCCTTCAAGTTAACAACGTAGGATTCATACACTGTTAAATGTGCTCTAAACTCGAATTCTGTAATTCCTGGAACAAAGATACCTTTTCTACACGAACAACTCAGTTGGAGAAGAGTTTTATACATGTTCTATGCTAGTTCTAATGTATTTATTGTCATTTTGCCAGAGTTACTGATGTTTTCTTGTAGTATCTAACATTAGGCCTTCTTGACTAGGTATAAACATTGGGAACATCTACAAACAACTACCTAAACACTGTTATGCACCTGGAAAGCTCGGGAACACTGTCCCTCAACTCTTTTGTGGAAGTGTTAGGCTTTCCAAGCTGGTTAATGTGTTCATTCTTCCATTTCAAGTGTATTCTTCTTTGTATTTCACACATTTACCATTCTAGGCTCCTTCAAGTTAACAACGTAGGATTCATACCCTGTTAAATGTGCTCTAAACTCGAATTCTGTAATTGCTGGATCTAAGATACCTTTTCTACACGAACAACTCAGTTGGAGAAGTGTTTTATACATGTTCTATGCTTGTTCTAATGTATTTATTGTCATTTTGCCAGAGTTACTGATGTTTTCTTGTAGGTTCTTACATTAGGACTTCTTGACCAGGTATAAACATTGGGAACATCTACAAACAACTACCTAAACACTGTTATGAACCCGGAAAGCTCGGGAACATTGTCTCTCAAATATGTTATAGATTTAAATGATACATTTCACTGAAGTGTAAGTCTTTCCAAAGCTGGTTAATGTGTTTATTCCTCTATTTCAAGTGTATTCTGCCTTGTATTTCCCTCATTTACCATTCTAGGCTCCTTCAAGTTAACAACGTAGGATTCATACACTGTTAAATGTGCTCTAAACTCGAATTCTGTAATTCCTGGATCTAAGATACCTTTTCTACACGAACAACTCAGTTGGAGAAGTGTTTTGTACATGTTCTATGCTAGTTCTAATGTATTTATTGTCATTTTGCCAGTGTTTCTGATGTTTTCTTGTAGTTTCTAACATTAGGCCTTCTTGGCCAGGTATAAACATTGGAAAAACCTACAAACAACTACCTAAACAATGTTATGAACCTGGAAAGCTCGGGTACATTGTCCCTCAACTCTGTTGTGGAAGTGTTAGTTTTTCCAAGTTGGTTAATGTGTTCATTCTTCCATTTCAAGTGTATTCTTCTTTGTATTTCACACATTTATCATTCTAGGCTCCTTCAAGTTAACAACGTAGGATTCATAAACAGTTAAATGTGCTCTAAACTCGAATTCTGTAATTCCTGGATCTAAGATACCTTTTCTACACGAACAACTCAGTTGGAGAAGTGTTTTATACATGTTCTATGCTAGTTCTAATGTATTTATTGTCATTTTGCCAGAGTTACTGATGTTTTCTTGTAGTTTCTAACATGAGGACTTCTTGAGCAGGTATAAACATTGGGAACATCTACAAACAACTACCTAAAGACGGTTATGAACCTGGAAAGCTCGGGAACATTGTCTCTCAACTATGTTATAGAGTTTAATGATACATTTCACTGATGTGTAAGTCTTTCCAAAGCTGGTTAATGTGTTTATTCCTCTATTTCAAGTGTATTCTGCCTTGTATTTCACTCATTTACCATTCTAGGCTCCTTCAAGTTAACAACGTAGGATTCATACACTGTTAATGTGCTCTAAACTTGAATTCTGTAATTCCTGGATCTAACATACCTTTTCTACACGAACAACTCAGTTGGAGAAGTGTTTTGTACATGTTCTATGTTTGGTCTAATGTATTCATTGTCATTTTTCCAGAGTTACTGATGTTTTCTTGTAGTTTCTAAAATTAGGCCTTCTTGACCAGGTATAAACATTGTGAACATCTACAAACAACTACCTAAACACTGTTATGAACCTGGAAAGCTCGGGAACACTGTCCCTCAACTCTGTTGTGGAACTGTTAGGCTTTCCAAGCTGGTTAATGTGTTCATTCTTCCATTTCAAGTGTATTCTTCTTTTTATTTCACACATTTACCATTCTAGGCTCCTTCAAGTTAACAACGTAGGATTCATACCCTGTTAAATGTGCTCTAAACTCGAATTCTGTAATTGCTGGATCTAAGATACCTTTTCTACACGAACAACTCAGTTGGAGTAGTGTTTTATACATGTTCTATGCTTGTTCTAATGTATTTATTGTCATTTTGCCAGAGTTACTGATGTTTTCTTGTAGTTAATTACATTAGGACTTCTTGACCAGGTATAAACATTGGGAACATCTACAAACAACTACCTAAACACTGTTATGAACCAGGAAAGCTCGGGAACATTGTCTCTCAAATATGTTATAGATTTAAATGATACATTTCACTGAAGTGTAAGTCTTTCCAAAGCTGGTTAATGTGTTTATTCCTTTATTTCAAGTGTATTCTGCCTTGTATTTCCCTCATTTACCATTCTAGGCTCCTTCAAGTTAACAACGTAGGATTCATACACTGTTAAATGTGCTCTAAACTCGAATTCTGTAATTCCTGGAACAAAGATACCTTTTCTACACGAACAACTCAGTTGGAGAAGTGTTTTGTACATGTTCTATGCTAGTTCTAATGTATTTATTGTCATTTTGCCAGTGTTACTGATGTTTTCTTGTAGTTTCTAACATTAGGCCTTCTTGGCCAGGTATAAACATTGGGAAAACCTACAAACAACTACCTAAACAATGTTATGAACCTGGAAAGCTCAGGAACATTGTCCCGCAACTCTGTTGTGGAAGTGTTAGTTTTTCCAAGTTGGTTAATGTGTTCATTCTACCATTTCAAGTGTATTCTTCTTTGTATTTCACACATTTATCATTCTAGGCTCCTTCAAGTTAACAACGTAGGATTCATAAACAGTTAAATGTGCTCTAAACTCAATTCTGTAATTCCTGGATCTAAGATACCTTTTCTACACGAACAACTCAGTTGGAGAAGTGTTTTATACATGTTCTATGGTAGTTCCAATGTATTTATTGTCATTTTGCCAGAGTTACTGAGGTTTTCTTGTAGTTTCTAACATTAGGACTTCTTGAGCAGGTATAAACATTGGGAACATCTACAAACAACTACCTAAAGACGGTTATGAACCTGGAAAGCTCGGGAACATTGTCTCTCAACTATGTTATAGAGTTTAATGATACATTTCACAGAAGTGTAAGTCTTTCCAAAGCTGGTTAATGTGTTTATTCCTCTATTTCAAGTGTATTCTGCCTTGTCTTTCACTCATTTACCATTCTAGGCTCCTTCAAGTTAACAACGTAGGATTCATACACTGTTAATGTGCTCTAAACTTGAATTCTGTAATTCCTGGATCTAACATAACTTTTCTACACGAACAACTCAGTTGGAGAAGTGTTTTGTACGTGTTCTATGCTAGTTCTAATGTATTTATTGTCATTTTGCCAGAGTTACTGATGTTTTCTTGTAGTTTCTAACATTACGACTTCTTGACCAGGTATAAACATTGGGAACCTCTACAAACAATTACCTAAAGACGGTTATGAACCTGGAAAGCTCGGGAACATTGTCTCTCAACTATGTTATAGAGTTTAATGATACATTTCACTGAAGTGTAAGTCTTTCCAAAGCTGGTTAATGTGTTTATTCCTCTATTTCAAGTGTATTCTGCCTGGTATTTCACTCATTTACCATTCTAGGCTCCTTCAAGTTAACAACGTAGGATTCATACACTATTAATGTGCTCTAAACTTGAATTCTGTAATTCCTGGATCTAACATACCTTTTCTACACGAACAACTCAGTTGGAGAAGTGTTTTGTACATGTTCTATGCTAGTTCTAATGTATTTATTGTCATTTTGCCAGAGTTACTGATGTTTTCTTGTAGTTTCTAACATTAGGCCTTCTTGACCAGGTATAAACATTGGGAACATCTACAAACAACTACCTAAACACTGTTATGAACCTGGAAAGCTCGGGAACATTGTCCCTCAACTCTGTTGTGGAAGTGTTAGGCTTTCCAAGCTGGTTAATGTGTTCATTCTTCCATTTCAAGTGTATTCTTCTTTGTATTTCACACATTTACCATTCTAGGCTCCTTCAAGTTAACAACGTAGGATTCATACCCTGTTAAATGTGCTCTAAACTCGAATTCTATAATTCCTGGATCTAAGATACCTTTTCTACACGAACAACTCAGTTAGAGAAGTGTTTTATACATGTTCTATGCTAGTTCTAATGTATTTATTGTCATTTTGCCAGAGTTACTGATGTTTTCTTGTAGTTTCTTGCATTAGGACTTCTTGATCAGGTATAAACATTGGGAACATCTACAAACAACTACCTAAACACTGTTATGAACCTGGAAAGCTCGGGAACATTGTCCCTCAACTCTGTTGTGGAAGTGTTAGGCTTTCCAAGCTGGTTAATGTGTTCATTCTTCCATTTCAAGTGTATTCTTCTTTGTATTTCACACATTAACCGTACTAGGCTCCTTCAAGTTAACAACGTAGGATTCATACAGTGTTAAATGTGCTCTAAACTCGAATTCTGTAATTCCTGGATCTAAGATACCTTTTCTACATGAACAACTCAGTTGGAGAAGTGTTTTATACATGTTCTATGCTAGTTATAATGTATTTATTGTCATTTTGCCAGAGTTACTGATGTTTTCTTGTAGTTTCTAACATTAGGCCTTCTTGTTCAGGTAGAAACATTGGGAACATCTACAAACAACTACCTAAACACTGTTATGAACCTGGAACGCTCGGGAACATTGTCTCTCAACAATGTTATAGAGTTTAATGATACATTTCACTGAAGTGTAAGTCTTTCCAAAGCTGGTTAATGTGTTTATTCCTCTATTTCAAGTGTATTCTGCCTTGTATTTCCCTCATTTACCATTCTAGGCTCCTTCAAGTTAACAACGTAGGATTCATACACTGTTAAATGTGCTCTAAACTCGAATTCTGTAATTCCTGGAACAAAGATACCTTTTCTACAGGAACAACTCAGTTGGAGAAGTGTTTTATACATGTTCTATGCTAGTTATAATGTATTTATTGTCATTTTGCCAGAATTACTGATGTTTTCTTGTAGTTTCTAACATTAGGACTTCTTGACCAGGTATAAACATTGGGAACATCTACAAACAACTACCTAAACACGGTTATGAACCTGGAAAGCTCGGCAACATTGCCTCTCAACTATGTTATAGAGTTTAATGATACATTTCACTGATGTGTAAGTCTTTCCAAAGCTGGTTAATTTGTTTATTCCTCTATTTCAAGTGTATTCTGCCTTGTATTTCACTCATTTACCATCCTAGGCTCCTTCAAGTTAACAACATAGATTTCATACACTGTTAAATGTGCTCTAAACGCGAATTCTGTAATTCCTGGATCTAAGATACCTTTTCTACACGAACAACTCAGTTGGAGAAGTGTTTTGTACATGTTCTATGCTAGATCTAATGTATTTATTGTCATTTTGCCAGAGTTACTGATGTTTTCTTGTAGTTTCTAACATTAGGCCTTCTTGGCCAGGTATAAACATTGGGAAAACCTACAAACAACTACCTAAACACTGTTATGAACCTGGAAATCTCGGGAACATTGTCCCTCAAATCTGTTTTGGAAGTGTTAGTCTTTCCAAGTTGGTTAATGTGTTCATTCTTCCATTTCAAGTGTATTCTTCTTTGTATTTCACACATTTATCATTCTAGGCTCCTTCAAGTTAACAACGTAGGATTCATAAACTGTTAAATGTGCTCTAAACTCGAATTCTGTAATTCCTGGATCTAAGATAACTTTTCTACACGAATAACTCAGTTGGAGAAGTGTTTTATACATGTTCTATGCTAGTTCTAATGTATTTATTGTCATTTTGCCAGAGTTACTGATGTTTTCTTGTAGTTTCTAACATTAGGCCTTCTTGACTAGGTATAAACATTGGGAACATCTACAAACAACTACCTTAACACTGTTATGAACCCGGAAAGCTCGGGAACATTGTCTCTCAAATATGTTATAGATTTAAATGATACATTTCACTGAAGTGTAAGTCTTTCCAAAGCTGGTTAATGTGTTTTTTCCTCTATTTCAAGTTTATTCTGCCTTGTATTTCACACATTTACCATTCTAGGCTCCTTCAAGTTAACAACGTAGGATTCATACACATTTAAATGTGCTCTAAACTCGAATTCTGTAATTCCTGGATCTAAGATACCTTTTCTACACGAACAACTCAGTTGGAGAAGTGTTTTATACATGTTCTAAGCTAGTTCTAATGTATTTATTGTCATTTTGCCAGAGTTACTGATGTTTTCTTGTAGTTTCTTGCATTAGGACTTCTTGATCAGGTATAAACATTGGGAACATCTACAAACAACTACCTAAACACTGTTATGAACCTGGAAAGCTCGGGAACATTGTCCCTCAACTCTGTTGTGGAAGTGTTAGGCTTTCCAAGCTAGTTAATGTGTTCATTCTTCCATTTCAAGTGTATTCTTCTTTGTATTTCACACATTAACCGTACTAGGCTCCTTCAAGTTAACAACGTAGGATTCATACAGTGTTAAATGTGCTCTAAACTCGAATTCTGTAATTCCTGGATCTAAGATACCTTTTCTACACGAATAACTCAGTTGGAGAAGTGTTTTATACATGTTCTATGCTAGTTCTAATGTATTTATTGTCATTTTGCCAGAGTTACTGATGTTTTCTTGTAGTTTCTAACATTAGGCCTTCTTGACCTGGTATAAACATTGGGAACATCTACAAACAACTACCTTAACACTGTTATGAACCTGGAAAGCTCGGGAACATTGTCTCTCAAATATGTTATAGATTTAAATGATACATTTCACTGAAGTGTAAGTCTTTCCAAAGCTGGTTAATGTGTTTATTCCTCTATTTCAAGTGTATTCTGCCTTGTATTTCACTCATTTACCATTCTAGGCTCCTTCAAGTTAACAACGTAGGATTCATACACTGTTAAATGTGCTCTAAACTCGAATTCTGTAATTCCTGGAACAAAGATACCTTTTCTACAGGAACAACTCAGTTGGAGAAGTGTTTTATACATGTTCTATGCTAGTTATAATGTATTTATTGTCATTTTGCCAGAATTACTGATGTTTTCTTGTAGTTTCTAAC
This sequence comes from Pipistrellus nathusii, assembly GCA_963693515.1. NCBI lineage: Eukaryota > Metazoa > Chordata > Mammalia > Chiroptera > Vespertilionidae > Pipistrellus > Pipistrellus nathusii. Next base: position 15,377 of record OY882870.1, read on the forward strand.
ATTAGGACTTCTTGACCAGGTATAAACATTGGGAACATCTACAAACAACTACCTAAACACGGTTATGAACCTGGAAAGCTCGGCAACATTGCCTCTCAACTATGTTATAGAGTTTAATGATACATTTCACTGATGTGTAAGTCTTTCCAAAGCTGGTTAATTTGTTTATTCCTCTATTTCAAGTGTATTCTGCCTTGTATTTCACTCATTTACCATCCTAGGCTCCTTCAAGTTAACAACATAGGATTCATACACTGTTAAATGTGCTCTAAACGCGAATTCTGTAATTCCTGGATCTAAGATACCTTTTCTACACGAACAACTCAGTTGGAGAAGTGTTTTGTACATGTTCTATGCTAGATCTAATGTATTTATTGTCATTTTGCCAGAGTTACTGATGTTTTCTTGTAGTTTCTAACATTAGGCCTTCTTGGCCAGGTATAAACATTGGGAAAACCTACAAACAACTACCTAAACACTGTTATGAACCTGGAAATCTCGGGAACATTGTCCCTCAAATCTGTTTTGGAAGTGTTAGTCTTTCCAAGTTGGTTAATGTGTTCATTCTTCCATTTCAAGTGTATTCTTCTTTGTATTTCACACATTTATCATTCTAGGCTCCTTCAAGTTAACAACGTAGGATTCATAAACTGTTAAATGTGCTCTAAACTCGAATTCTGTAATTCCTGGATCTAAGATAACTTTTCTACACGAATAACTCAGTTGGAGAAGTGTTTTATACATGTTCTATGCTAGTTCTAATGTATTTATTGTCATTTTGCCAGAGTTACTGATGTTTTCTTGTAGTTTCTAACATTAGGCCTTCTTGACTAGGTATAAACATTGGGAACATCTACAAACAACTACCTTAACACTGTTATGAACCCGGAAAGCTCGGGAACATTGTCTCTCAAATATGTTATAGATTTAAATGATACATTTCACTGAAGTGTAAGTCTTTCCAAAGCTGGTTAATGTGTTTTTTCCTCTATTTCAAGTTTATTCTGCCTTGTATTTCACACATTTACCATTCTAGGCTCCTTCAAGTTAACAACGTAGGATTCATACACATTTAAATGTGCTCTAAACTCGAATTCTGTAATTCCTGGATCTAAGATACCTTTTCTACACGAACAACTCAGTTGGAGAAGTGTTTTATACATGTTCTAAGCTAGTTCTAATGTATTTATTGTCATTTTGCCAGAGTTACTGATGTTTTCTTGTAGTTTCTTGCATTAGGACTTCTTGATCAGGTATAAACATTGGGAACATCTACAAACAACTACCTAAACACTGTTATGAACCTGGAAAGCTCGGGAACATTGTCCCTCAACTCTGTTGTGGAAGTGTTAGGCTTTCCAAGCTAGTTAATGTGTTCATTCTTCCATTTCAAGTGTATTCTTCTTTGTATTTCACACATTAACCGTACTAGGCTCCTTCAAGTTAACAACGTAGGATTCATACAGTGTTAAATGTGCTCTAAACTCGAATTCTGTAATTCCTGGATCTAAGATACCTTTTCTACACGAATAACTCAGTTGGAGAAGTGTTTTATACATGTTCTATGCTAGTTCTAATGTATTTATTGTCATTTTGCCAGAGTTACTGATGTTTTCTTGTAGTTTCTAACATTAGGCCTTCTTGACCTGGTATAAACATTGGGAACATCTACAAACAACTACCTTAACACTGTTATGAACCTGGAAAGCTCGGGAACATTGTCTCTCAAATATGTTATAGATTTAAATGATACATTTCACTGAAGTGTAAGTCTTTCCAAAGCTGGTTAATGTGTTTATTCCTCTATTTCAAGTGTATTCTGCCTTGTATTTCACTCATTTACCATTCTAGGCTCCTTCAAGTTAACAACGTAGGATTCATACACGTTTAAATGTGCTCTAAACTCGAATTCTGTAATTCCTGGATCAAAGATACCTTTATTACACGAACAACTCAGTTGGAGAAGTGTTTTGTACATGTTCTATGCTAGTTCTAATGTATTTATTGTCATTTTGCCAGTGTTACTGATGTTTTCTTGTAGTTTCTAACATTAGGCCTTCTTGGCCAGGGATAAACATTGGGAAAACCTACAAACAACTACCTAAACACTGTTATGAACCTGGAAATCTCGGGAACATTGTCCCTCAACTCTGCTGTGGAAGTGTTAGTTTTTCCAAGTTGGTTAATGTGTTCATTCTTCCATTTCAAGTGTATTCTTCTTTATATTTCACACATTTATCATTCTAGGCTCCTTCAAGTTAACAACGTAGGATTCATAAACTGTTAAATGTGCTCTAAACTCGAATTCTGTAATTCCTGGATCTAAGATACCTTTTCTACACGAACAACTCAGTTGGAGAAGTGTTTTATACATGTTCTAAGCTAGTTCTAATGTATTTATTGTCATTTTGCCAGAGTTATGATGTTTTCTTGTAGTTTCTTGCATTAGGACTTCTTGATCAGGTATAAACATTGGGAACATCTACAAACAACTACCTAAACACTGTTATGAACCTGGAAAGCTCGGGAACATTGTCCCTCAACTCTGTTGTGGAAGTGTTAGGCTTTCCAAGCTAGTTAATGTGTTCATTCTTGCATTTCAAGTGTATTCTTCTTTGTATTTCACACATTAACCGTACTAGGCTCCTTCAAGTTAACAACGTAGGATTCATACAGTGTTAAATGTGCTCTAAACTCGAATTCTGTAATTCCTGGATCTAAGATACCTTTTCTACACGAACAACTCAGTTAGAGAAGTGTTTTATACATTTTCTATGCTAGTTTTAATGTATTTATTGTCATTTTGCCAGAGTTACTGATGTTTTCTTGCAGTTTCTAACATTAGGACTTCTTGACCAGGTATAAACATTGGGAACATCTACAAACAACTACCTAAAGACGGGTATGAACCTGGAAAGCTCGGGAACATTGTCTCTCAACTATGTTATAGAGTTTAATAATACATTACACTGAAGTGTAAGTCTTTCCAAAGCTGGTTAATGTATTTATTCCTCTATTTCAAGTGTATTCTGCCTTGTATTTCACTCATTTACCATTCTAGGCTCCTTCAAGTTAACAACGTAGGATTCATACACGTTTAAATGTGCTCTAAACTCGAATTCTGTAATTCCTGGATCTATGATACCTTTTCTACACGAACAATTCAGTTGGAGAAGTGTTTTATACATGTTCTATGCTAGTTCTAATGTATTTATTGTCATTTTGCCAGAGTTATTGATGTTTTCTTGTAGTTTCTAACATTAGGACTTCTTGAGCAGGTATAAACATTGGGAACATCTACAAACAACTACCTAAAGACGGTTATGAACCTGGAAAGCTCGGGAACATTGTCTCTCAACTATGTTATAGAGTTTAATGATACATTTCACTGAAGTGTAAGTCTTTCCAAAGCTGGTTAATGTGTTTATTCCTCTATTTCAAGTGTATTCTGCCTTGTAATTCACTCATTTACAATTCTAGGCTCCTTCAAGTTAACAACGTAGGATTCATACACTGTTAAATGTGCTCTAAACTCGAATTCTGTAATTCCTGGATCTAAGATACCTTTTCTACATGAACAACTCAGTTGGAGAAGTGTTTTGTACATGTTCTATGCTACTTCTAATGTACTTATTGTCATTTTGCCAGAGTTACTGATGTTTTCTTGTAGATTCTAACATTAGGCCTTCTTGACCAGGTATAAACATTGGGAACATCTACAAACAACTACCTAAACACTGTTATGAACCTGGAAAGCTCGGGAACATTGTCCCTCAACTCTGTTGTGGAAGTGTTAGGATTTCCAAGCTGGTTAATGTGTTCATTCTTCCATTTCAAGTGTATTCTACTTTGTATTTCACACATTTACCATTCTAGGCTCCTTCAAGTTAACAACGTAGGATTCATACACTGTTAAATGTGCTCTAAACTCGAATTCTGTAACTCCTGGATCTAAGATACCTTTTCTACACGAACAACTCAGTTGGAGAAGTGTTTTGTACATGTTCTATGCTAGTTCTAATGTATTTATTGTCATTTTGCCAGAGTTACTGATGTTTTCTTGTAGTTTCTAACATTAGGACTTCTTGACCAGGTATAAACATTGGGAACCTCTACAAACAATTACCTAAAGACGGTTATGAACCTGGAAAGCTCGGGAACATTGTCTCTCAACTATGTTATAGAGTTTAATGATACATTTCACTGAAGTGTAAGTCTTTCCAAAGCTGGTTAATGTGTTTATTCCTCTATTTCAAGTGTATTCTGCCTTGTAATTCACTCATTTACAATTCTAGGCTCCTTCAAGTTAACAACGTAGGATTCATACACTGTTAAATGTGCTCTAAACTCGAATTCTGTAACTCCTGGATCTAAGATACCTTTTCTACACGAACAACTCAGTTGGAGAAGTGTTTTGTACATGTTCTATGCTAGTTCTAATGTATTTATTGTCATTTTGCCAGAGTTACTGATGTTTTCTTGTAGTTTCTAACATTAGGCCTTCTTGACCAGGTATAAACATTGGGAACATCTACAAACAACTACCTAAAAACACTATTATGAACCTGGAAAGCTCGGGAACATTGTCCCTCAACTCTGTTGTGGAAGTGTTAGGCTTTCCAAGCTGGTTAATGTGTTCATTCTTCCATTTCAAGTGTATTCTTCTTTGTATTTCACACATTTACCATTCTATGCTCCTTCAAGTTAACAACGTAGGATTCATAAACTGTTAAATGTGCTCTAAACTCGAATTCTGTAATTCCTGGATCTAAGATACCTTTTCTACACGAATAACTCACTTGGAGAAGTGTTTTATACATGTTCTATGCTAGTTCTAATGTATTTATTGTCATTTTGCCAGAGTTACTGATGTTTTCTTGTAGTTTCTAACATTAGGCCTTCTTGACTAGGTATAAACATTGGGAACATCTACAAACAACTACCTTAACACTGTTATGAACCCGGAAAGCTCGGGAACATTGTCTCTCAAATATGTTATAGATTTAAATGATACATTTCACTGAAGTGTAAGTCTTTCCAAAGCTGGTTAATGTGTTTATTCCTCTATTTCAAGTGTATTCTGCATTGTATTTCACTCATTTACCATTCTAGGCTCCTTCAAGTTAACAATGTAGGATTCATACACTATTAATGTGCTCTAAACTTGAATTCTGTAATTCCTGGATCTAACATACCTTTTCTACACGAACAACTCAGTTGGAGAAGTGTTTTGTACATGTTCTATGCTAGTTCTAATGTATTTATTGTCATTTTGCCAGAGTTACTGATGTTTTCTTATAGTTTCTAACATTAGGCCTTCTTGACCAGGTATAAACATTGGGAACATCTACAAACAACTACCTAAACACTGTTATGAACCTGGAAGGCTCGGGAACATTGTCCCTCAACTCTGTTGTCGAAGTGTTAGGCTTTCCAAGCTGGTTAATGTGTTCATTCTTCCATTTCAAGTGTATTCTTCTTTGTATTTCACACATTTACCATTCTAGGCTCCTTCAAGTTAACAACGTAGGATTCATACCCTGTTAAATGTGCTCTAAACTCGAATTCTATAATTCCTGGATATAAGATACCTTTTCTACACGAACAACTCAGTTAGAGAAGTGTTTTATACATGTTCTATGCTAGTACTAATGTATTTATTGTCATTTTGCCAGAGTTACTGATGTTTTCTTGTAGTTTCTAACATTAGGCCTTCTTGATCAGGTATAAACATTGGGAACATCTACAAACAACTACCTAAACACTGTTATGAACCTGGAAAGCTCGGGAACATTGTCCCTCAACTCTGTTGTGGAAGTGTTAGGCTTTCCAAGCTGGTTAATGTGTTCATTCTTCCATTTCAAGTGTATTCTTCTTTGTATTTCACACATTTACCATACTAGGCTCCTTCAAGTTAAAAACGTAGGATTCATAAACTGTTAAATATGCTCTAAACTCGAATTCTGTAATTCCTGGATCTAAGATACCTTTTCTACACGAACAACTCGGTTGGAGAAGTGTTTTGTACATGTTCTATGCTAGTTCTAATGTATTTATTGTCATTTTGCCAGAGTTACTGATGTTTTCTTGTAGTTTCTAACATTAGGCCTTCTTGACCAGGTATAAACATTGGGAACATCTACAAACAACTACCTAAACACTGTTATGAACCTGGAAAGCTCGGGAACATTGTCCCTCAACTCTGTTGTGGAAGTGTTAGGCTTTCCAAGCTAGTTAATGTGTTCATTCTTCCATTTCAAGTGTATTCTTCTTTGTATTTCACACATTAACCGTACTAGGCTCCTTCAAGTTAACAACGTAGGATTCATACAGTGTTAAATGTGCTCTAAACTCGAATTCTGTAATTCCTGGATCTAAGATACCTTTTCTACACGAACAACTCAGTTAGAGAAGTGTTTTATACATTTTCTATGCTAGTTTTAATGTATTTATTGTCATTTTGCCAGAGTTACTGATGTTTTCTTGCAGTTTCTAACATTAGGACTTCTTGACCAGGTATAAACATTGGGAACATCTACAAACAACTACCTAAAGACGGGTATGAACCTGGAAAGCTCGGGAACATTGTCTCTCAACTATGTTATAGAGTTTAATGATACATTACACTGAAGTGTAAGTCTTTCCAAAGCTGGTTAATGTATTTATTCCTCTATTTCAAGTGTATTCTGCCTTGTATTTCACTCATTTACCATTCTAGGCTCCTTCAGTTAACAACGTAGGATTCATACACGTTTAAATGTGCTCTAAACTCGAATTCTGTAATTCCTGGATCTATGATACCTTTTCTACACGAACAATTCAGTTGGAGAAGTGTTTTATACATGTTCTATGCTAGTTCTAATGTATTTATTGTCATTTTGCCAGAGTTATTGATGTTTTCTTGTAGTTTCTAACATTAGGACTTCTTGAGCAGGTATAAACATTGGGAACATCTACAAACAACTACCTAAAGACGGTTATGAACCTGGAAAGCTCGGGAACATTGTCTCTCAACTATGTTATAGAGTTTAATGATACATTTCACTGAAGTGTAAGTCTTTCCAAAGCTGGTTAATGTGTTTATTCCTCTATTTCAAGTGTATTCTGCCTTGTAATTCACTCATTTACAATTCTAGGCTCCTTCAAGTTAACAACGTAGGATTCATACACTGTTAAATGTGCTCTAAACTCGAATTCTGTAATTCCTGGATCTAAGATACCTTTTCTACATGAACAACTCAGTTGGAGAAGTGTTTTGTACATGTTCTATGCTACTTCTAATGTACTTATTGTCATTTTGCCAGAGTTACTGATGTTTTCTTGTAGATTCTAACATTAGGCCTTCTTGACCAGGTATAAACATTGGGAACATCTACAAACAACTACCTAAACACTGTTATGAACCTGGAAAGCTCGGGAACATTGTCCCTCAACTCTGTTGTGGAAGTGTTAGGATTTCCAAGCTGGTTAATGTGTTCATTCTTCCATTTCAAGTGTATTCTACTTTGTATTTCACACATTTACCATTCTAGGCTCCTTCAAGTTAACAACGTAGGATTCATACACTGTTAAATGTGCTCTAAACTCGAATTCTGTAACTCCTGGATCTAAGATACCTTTTCTACACGAACAACTCAGTTGGAGAAGTGTTTTGTACATGTTCTATGCTAGTTCTAATGTATTTATTGTCATTTTGCCAGAGTTACTGATGTTTTCTTGTAGTTTCTAACATTAGGACTTCTTGACCAGGTATAAACATTGGGAACCTCTACAAACAATTACCTAAAGACGGTTATGAACCTGGAAAGCTCGGGAACATTGTCTCTCAACTATGTTATAGAGTTTAATGATACATTTCACTGAAGTGTAAGTCTTTCCAAAGCTGGTTAATGTGTTTATTCCTCTATTTCAAGTGTATTCTGCCTTGTAATTCACTCATTTACAATTCTAGGCTCCTTCAAGTTAACAACGTAGGATTCATACACTGTTAAATGTGCTCTAAACTCGAATTCTGTAACTCCTGGATCTAAGATACCTTTTCTACACGAACAACTCAGTTGGAGAAGTGTTTTGTACATGTTCTATGCTAGTTCTAATGTATTTATTGTCATTTTGCCAGAGTTACTGATGTTTTCTTGTAGTTTCTAACATTAGGCCTTCTTGACCAGGTATAAACATTGGGAACATCTACAAACAACTACCTAAAAACACTATTATGAACCTGGAAAGCTCGGGAACATTGTCCCTCAACTCTGTTGTGGAAGTGTTAGGCTTTCCAAGCTGGTTAATGTGTTCATTCTTCCATTTCAAGTGTATTCTTCTTTGTATTTCACACATTTACCATTCTATGCTCCTTCAAGTTAACAACGTAGGATTCATAAACTGTTAAATGTGCTCTAAACTCGAATTCTGTAATTCCTGGATCTAAGATACCTTTTCTACACGAATAACTCACTTGGAGAAGTGTTTTATACATGTTCTATGCTAGTTCTAATGTATTTATTGTCATTTTGCCAGAGTTACTGATGTTTTCTTGTAGTTTCTAACATTAGGCCTTCTTGACTAGGTATAAACATTGGGAACATCTACAAACAACTACCTTAACACTGTTATGAACCCGGAAAGCTCGGGAACATTGTCTCTCAAATATGTTATAGATTTAAATGATACATTTCACTGAAGTGTAAGTCTTTCCAAAGCTGGTTAATGTGTTTATTCCTCTATTTCAAGTGTATTCTGCCTTGTATTTCACTCATTTACCATTCTAGGCTCCTTCAAGTTAACAATGTAGGATTCATACACTATTAATGTGCTCTAAACTTGAATTCTGTAATTCCTGGATCTAACATACCTTTTCTACACGAACAACTCAGTTGGAGAAGTGTTTTGTACATGTTCTATGCTAGTTCTAATGTATTTATTGTCATTTTGCCAGAGTTACTGATGTTTTCTTATAGTTTCTAACATTAGGCCTTCTTGACCAGGTATAAACATTGGGAACATCTACAAACAACTACCTAAACACTGTTATGAACCTGGAAGGCTCGGGAACATTGTCCCTCAACTCTGTTGTCGAAGTGTTAGGCTTTCCAAGCTGGTTAATGTGTTCATTCTTCCATTTCAAGTGTATTCTTCTTTGTATTTCACACATTTACCATTCTAGGCTCCTTCAAGTTAACAACGTAGGATTCATACCCTGTTAAATGTGCTCTAAACTCGAATTCTATAATTCCTGGATATAAGATACCTTTTCTACACGAACAACTCAGTTAGAGAAGTGTTTTATACATGTTCTATGCTAGTACTAATGTATTTATTGTCATTTTGCCAGAGTTACTGATGTTTTCTTGTAGTTTCTAACATTAGGCCTTCTTGATCAGGTATAAACATTGGGAACATCTACAAACAACTACCTAAACACTGTTATGAACCTGGAAAGCTCGGGAACATTGTCCCTCAACTCTGTTGTGGAAGTGTTAGGCTTTCCAAGCTGGTTAATGTGTTCATTCTTCCATTTCAAGTGTATTCTTCTTTGTATTTCACACATTTACCATACTAGGCTCCTTCAAGTTAAAAACGTAGGATTCATAAACTGTTAAATATGCTCTAAACTCGAATTCTGTAATTCCTGGATCTAAGATACCTTTTCTACACGAACAACTCGGTTGGAGAAGTGTTTTATACATGTTCTATGCTAGTTCTAATGTATTTATTGTCATTTTGCCAGAGTTACTGATGTTTTCTTGTAGTTTCTAACATTAGGCCTTCTTGACCAGGTATAAACATTGGGAACATCTACAAACAACTACCTAAACACTGTTATGAACCTGGAAAGCTCGGGAACATTGTCCCTCAACTCTGTTGTGGAAGTGTTAGGCTTTCGAAGCTAGTTAATGTGTTCATTCTTCCATTTCAAGTGTATTCTTCTTTGTATTTCACACATTAACCGTACTAGGCTCCTTCAAGTTAACAACGTAGGATTCATACAGTGTTAAATGTGCTCTAAACTCGAATTCTGTAATTCCTGGATCTAAGATACCTTTTCTACACGAACAACTCAGTTAGAGAAGTGTTTTATACATGTTCTATGCTAGTTTTAATGTATTTATTGTCATTTTGCCAGAGTTACTGATGTTTTCTTGCAGTTTCTAACATTAGGACTTCTTGACCAGGTATAAACATTGGGAACATCTACAAACAACTACCTAAAGACGGGTATGAACCTGGAAAGCTCGGGAACATTGTCTCTCAACTATGTTATAGAGTTTAATGATACATTACACTGAAGTGTAAGTCTTTCCAAAGCTGGTTAATGTATTTATTCCTCTATTTCAAGTGTATTCTGCCTTGTATTTCACTCATTTACCATTCTAGGCTCCTTCAGTTAACAACGTAGGATTCATACACGTTTAAATGTGCTCTAAACTCGAATTCTGTAATTCCTGGATCTATGATACCTTTTCTACACGAACAATTCAGTTGGAGAAGTGTTTTATACATGTTCTATGCTAGTTCTAATGTATTTATTGTCATTTTGCCAGAGTTATTGATGTTTTCTTGTAGTTTCTAACATTAGGACTTCTTGAGCAGGTATAAACATTGGGAACATCTACAAACAACTACCTAAAGACGGTTATGAACCTGGAAAGCTCGGGAACATTGTCTCTCAACTATGTTATAGAGTTTAATGATACATTTCACTGAAGTGTAAGTCTTTCCAAAGCTGGTTAATGTGTTTATTCCTCTATTTCAAGTGTATTCTGCCTTGTAATTCACTCATTTACAATTCTAGGCTCCTTCAAGTTAACAACGTAGGATTCATAAACTGTTAAATGTGCTCTAAACTCGAATTCTGTAATTCCTGGATCTAAGATACCTTTTCTACATGAACAACTCAGTTGGAGAAGTGTTTTGTACATGTTCTATGCTACTTCTAATGTACTTATTGTCATTTTGCCAGAGTTACTGATGTTTTCTTGTAGATTCTAACATTAGGCCTTCTTGACCAGGTATAAACATTGGGAACATCTACAAACAACTACCTAAACACTGTTATGAACCTGGAAAGCTCGGGAACATTGTCCCTCAACTCTGTTGTGGAAGTGTTAGGATTTCCAAGCTGGTTAATGTGTTCATTCTTCCATTTCAAGTGTATTCTACTTTGTATTTCACACATTTACCATTCTAGGCTCCTTCAAGTTAACAACGTAGGATTCATACACTGTTAAATGTGCTCTAAACTCGAATTCTGTAACTCCTGGATCTAAGATACCTTTTCTACACGAACAACTCAGTTGGAGAAGTGTTTTGTACATGTTCTATGCTAGTTCTAATGTATTTATTGTCATTTTGCCAGAGTTACTGATGTTTTCTTGTAGTTTCTAACATTAGGACTTCTTGACCAGGTATAAACATTGGGAACCTCTACAAACAATTACCTAAAGACGGTTATGAACCTGGAAAGCTCGGGAACATTGTCTCTCAACTATGTTATAGAGTTTAATGATACATTTCACTGAAGTGTAAGTCTTTCCAAAGCTGGTTAATGTGTTTATTCCTCTATTTCAAGTGTATTCTGCCTTGTAATTCACTCATTTACAATTCTAGGCTCCTTCAAGTTAACAACGTAGGATTCATACACTGTTAAATGTGCTCTAAACTCGAATTCTGTAACTCCTGGATCTAAGATACCTTTTCTACACGAACAACTCAGTTGGAGAAGTGTTTTGTACATGTTCTATGCTAGTTCTAATGTATTTATTGTCATTTTGCCAGAGTTACTGATGTTTTCTTGTAGTTTCTAACATTAGGCCTTCTTGACCAGGTATAAACATTGGGAACATCTACAAACAACTACCTAAAAACACTATTATGAACCTGGAAAGCTCGGGAACATTGTCCCTCAACTCTGTTGTGGAAGTGTTAGGCTTTCCAAGCTGGTTAATGTGTTCATTCTTCCATTTCAAGTGTATTCTTCTTTGTATTTCACACATTTACCATTCTATGCTCCTTCAAGTTAACAACGTAGGATTCATAAACTGTTAAATGTGCTCTAAACTCGAATTCTGTAATTCCTGGATCTAAGATACCTTTTCTACACGAATAACTCACTTGGAGAAGTGTTTTATACATGTTCTATGCTAGTTCTAATGTATTTATTGTCATTTTGCCAGAGTTACTGATGTTTTCTTGTAGTTTCTAACATTAGGCCTTCTTGACTAGGTATAAACATTGGGAACATCTACAAACAACTACATTAACACTGTTATGAACCCGGAAAGCTCGGGAACATTGTCTCTCAAATATGTTATAGATTTAAATGATACATTTCACTGAAGTGTAAGTCTTTCCAAAGCTGGTTAATGTGTTTATTCCTCTATTTCAAGTGTATTCTGCCTTGTATTTCACTCATTTACCATTCTAGGCTCCTTCAAGTTAACAATGTAGGATTCATACACTATTAATGTGCTCTAAACTTGAATTCTGTAATTCCTGGATCTAACATACCTTTTCTACACGAACAACTCAGTTGGAGAAGTGTTTTGTACATGTTCTATGCTAGTTCTAATGTATTTATTGTCATTTTGCCAGAGTTACTGATGTTTTCTTATAGTTTCTAACATTAGGCCTTCTTGACCAGGTATAAACATTGGGAACATCTACAAACAACTACCTAAACACTGTTATGAACCTGGAAGGCTCGGGAACATTGTCCCTCAACTCTGTTGTCGAAGTGTTAGGCTTTCCAAGCTGGTTAATGTGTTCATTCTTCCATTTCAAGTGTATTCTACTTTGTATTTCACACATTTACCATTCTAGGCTCCTTCAAGTTAACAACGTAGGATTCATACCCTGTTAAATGTGCTCTAAACTCGAATTCTATAATTCCTGGATATAAGATACCTTTTCTACACGAACAACTCAGTTAGAGAAGTGTTTTATACATGTTCTATGCTAGTTCTAATGTATTTATTGTCATTTTGCCAGAGTTACTGATGTTTTCTTGTAGTTTCTAACATTAGGCCTTCTTGACCAGGTATAAACATTGGGAACATCTACAAACAACTACCTAAAAACACTGTTATGAACCTGGAAAGCTCGGGAACATTGTCTCTCAATTATGTTATAGAGTTTAATGATACATTTCACTGAAGCGTAAGTCTTTCCAAAGCTGGTTAATGTGTTTATTCCTCTATTTCAAGTGTATTCTGCCTTGTATTTCACTCATTTACCATTCTAGGCTCCTTAAAGTTAACAACGTAGGATTCATACACTGTTCATGTGCTCTAAACTTGAATTCTATAATTCCTGGATCTAACATACCTTTTCTACACGAACAACTCAGTTGGAGAAGTGTTTTGTACATGTTCTATGCTAGTTCTAATGTATTTATTGTCATTTTGCCAGAGTTACTGATGTTTTCTTGTAGTTTCTAACATTAGGCCTTCTTGACTAGGTATAAACATTGGGAACATTTACAAACAACTACCTAAACACTGTTATGAACCTGGAAAGCTCGGGAACATTGTCCCTCAACTCTGTTGTGGAAGTGTTAGGCTTTCCAAGCTGGTTAATGTGTTCATTCTTCCATTTCAAGTGTATTCTTCGTTGTTTTTCACACAATTACCATTCTAGGCTCCTTCAAGTTAACAACGTAGGATTCATACAATGTTAAATGTGCTCTAAACTCGAATTCTGTAATTCCTGGATCTAAGATACCTTTTCTACACGAACAACTCAGTTGGAGAAGTGTATTATACATGTTCTATGCTAGTTCTAATGTATTTATTGTCATTTTGCCAGAGTTACTGATGTTTTCTTGTAGTTTCTAACATTAGGCCTTCTTGACCAGGTATAAACATTGGGAACATCTACAAACAACTACCTAAACACTGTTATGAACCTGGAAAGCTCGGGAACATTGTCCCTCAACTCTTTTGTGGAAGTGTTAGTCTTTCAAAGCTGGTTAATGTGTTCATTCTTCCATTTCAAGTGTATTCTTCTTTGTATTACACACATGTACCATTCTAGGCTCCTTCACGTTAACAACGTAGGATTCATACACTGTTAAATGTGCTCTAAACTCGAATTCTGTAATTCCTGGATCTAAGATACTTTTTCTACACGAACAACTCGGTTGGAGAAGATTTTTATACATGTTCTATGCTAGTTCTAATGTATTTATTGTCATTTTGCCAGAGTTACTGATGTTTTCTTGTAGTTTCTTGCATTAGGACTTCTTGACCAGGTATAAACATTGGGAACATCTACAAACAACTACCTAAACACTGTTATGAACCTGGAAAGCTCGGGAACATTGTCCCTCAACTCTGTTGTGGAAGTGTTAGGCTTTCCAAGCTGGTTAATGTGTTCATTCTTCCATTTCAAGTGTATTCTTCTTTGTATTTCACACATTTACCATTCTAGGCTCCTTCAAGTTAACAACGTAGGATTCATACACTGTTAAATGTGCTCTAAACTCGAATTCTGTAATTCCTGGATCTAAGAAACCTTTTCTACATGAACAACTCATTTGGAGAAGTGTTTTATACATGTTCTATGCTAGTTCTAATGTATTTATTGTCATTTTGCCAGAGTTACTGATGTTTTCTTGTAGTTTCTTACATTAGGCCTTCTTGACCAGGTATAAACATTGGGAACATCTACAAACAACTACCTAAAAACACTGCTATGAACCTGGAAAGCTCGGGAACATTGTCTCTCAACTATGTTATAGAGTTTAATGATACATTTCACTGATGTGTAAGTCTTTCCAAAGCTGGTTAATGTGTTTATTCCTCTATTTCAAGTGTATTCTGCCTTGTATTTCACTCATTTACCATCCTAGGCTCCTTCAAGATAACAACCTAGGATTCATACACTGTTACATGTGCTCTAAACTCGGATTCTGTAATTCCTGGATCTAAGATACTTTTTCTACACGAACAACTCAGTTGGAGAAGTGTATTATACATGTTCTATGCTAGTTCTAATGTATTTATTGGCATTTTGCCAGAGTTACTGATGTTTTCTTGTAGTTTCTTACATTAGGACTTCTTGACCAGGTATAAACATTGGGAACATCTACAAACAACTACCTAAACACTGTTATGAACCTGGAAAGCTCGGGAACATTGTCCCTGAACTCTGTTGTGGAAGTGTTAGGCTTTCCAAGCTGGTTAATGTGTTCATTCTTCCATTTCAAGTGTATTCCTAGTTGTTTTTCACACATTTACCATTCTAGGCTCCTTCAAGTTAACAACGTAGGATTCATACACTGTTAAATGTGCTCTAAACTCGAATTCTGTAATTCCTGGATCTAAGATACCTTTTCTACACGAACAACTCAGTTGGAGAAGTGTATTATACATGTTCTATGCTAGTTCTAATGTATTTATTGTCATTTTGCCAGAGTTACTGATGTTTTCTTGTAGTTTCTAACATTAGGCCTTCTTGACCAGGTATAAACATTGGGAACATCTACAAACAACTACCTAAACACTGTTATGAACCTGGAAATCTCGGGAACATTGTCCCTCAACTCTGTTGTGGAAGTGTTAGTCTTTCCAAGTTGGTTAATGTGTTCATTCTTACATTTCAAGTGTATTCTTCTTTGTATTTCACACATTTATCATTCTAGGCTCCTTCAAGTTAACAACGTAGGATTCATAAACTGTTAAATGTGCTCTAAACTCGAATTCTTTAATTCCTGGATCTAAGATACCTTTTCTACACGAACAAATCACTTGGAGAAGTGTTTTATACATGTTCTATGCTAGTTCTAAAGTATTTATTGTCATTTTGCCAGAGTTACTGATGTTTTCTTGTAGTTTCTTACATTAGGACTTCTTGACCAGGTATAAACATTGGGAACATCTACAAACAACTACCTAAACACTGTAATGAACCTGGAAAGCTCGGGAACATTGTCCCTGAACTCTGTTGTGGAAGTGTTAGGCTTTCCAAGCTGGTTAATGTGTTCATTCTTCCATTTCAAGTGTATTCTTCGTTGTTTTTCACACATTTACCATTCTAGGCTCCTTCAAGTTAACAACGTAGGATTCATACACTGTTAAATGTGCTCTAAACTCGAATTCTGTAATTCCTGGATCTAAGATACCTTTTCTACACGAACAACTCAGTTGGAGAAGTGTATTATACATGTTCTATGCTAGTTCTAATGTATTTATTGTCATTTTGCCAGAGTTACTGATGTTTTCTTGTAGTTTCTAACATTAGGCCTTCTTGACCAGGTATAAACATTGGGAACATCTACAAACAACTACCTAAACACTGTTATGAACCTGGAAATCTCGGGAACATTGTCCCTCAACTCTGTTGTGGAAGTGTTAGTCTTTCCAAGTTGGTTAATGTGTTCATTCTTACATTTCAAGTGTATTCTTCTTTGTATTTCACACATTTATCATTCTAGGCTCCTTCAAGTTAACAACGTAGGATTCATAAACTGTTAAATGTGCTCTAAACTCGAATTCTGTAATTCCTGGATCTAAGATACCTTTTCTACACGAACAACTCACTTGGAGAAGTGTTTTATACATGTTCTATGCTAGTTCTAATGTATTTATTGTCATTTTGCCAGAGTTACTGATGTTTTCTTGTAGTTTCTAACATTAGGCCTTCTTGACCAGGTATAAACATTGGGAACATCTACAAACAACTACCTAAAAACACTGTTATGAACCTGGAAAGCTCGGGAACATTGTCTCTCAACTATGTTATAGAGTTTAATGATACATTTCACTGAAGTGTAAGTCTTTCCAAAGCTGGTTAATGTGTTTATTCCTCTATTTCAAGTGTATTCTGCCTTGTATTTCACTCATTTACCATTCTAGGCTCCTTAAAGTTAACAACGTAGGATTCATACACTGTTCATGTGCTCTAAACTTGAATTCTATAATTCCTGGATCTAACATACCTTTTCTACACGAACAACTCAGTTGGAGAAGTGTTTTGTACATGTTCTATGCTAGTTCTAATGTATTTATTGTCATTTTGCCAGAGTTACTGATGTTTTCTTGTAGTTTCTAACATTAGGCCTTCTTGACTAGGTATAAACATTGGGAACATTTACAAACAACTACCTAAACACTGTTATGAACCTGGAAAGCTCGGGAACATTGTCCCTCAACTCTGTTGTGGAAGTGTTAGGCTTTCCAAGCTGGTTAATGTGTTCATTCTTCCATTTCAAGTGTATTCTTCGTTGTTTTTCACACATTTACCATTCTAGGCTCCTTCAAGTTAACAACGTAGGATTCATACACTGTTAAATGTGCTCTAAACTCGAATTCTGTAATTCCTGGATCTAAGATACCTTTTCTACACGAACAACTCAGTTGGAGAAGTGTATTATACATGTTCTATGCTAGTTCTAATGTATTTATTGTCATTTTGCCAGAGTTACTGATGTTTTCTTGTAGTTTCTAACATTAGGCCTTCTTGACCAGGTATAAACATTGGGAACATCTACAAACAACTACCTAAACACTGTTATGAACCTGGAAAGCTCGGGAACATTGTCCCTCAACTCTGTTGTGGAAGTGTTAGGCTTTCAAAGCTGGTTAATGTGTTCATTCTTCCATTTCAAGTGTATTCTTCTTTGTATTACACACATGTACCATTCTAGGCTCCTTCACGTTAACAACGTAGGATTCATACACTGTTACATGTGCTCTAAACTCGAATTCTGTAATTCCTGGATCTAAGATACTTTTTCTACACGAACAACTCGGTTGGAGAAGATTTTTATACATGTTCTATGCTAGTTCTAATGTATTTATTGTCATTTTGCCAGAGTTACTGATGTTTTCTTGTAGTTTCTAACTTTAGGCCTTCTTGACCAGGTATAAACATTGGGAACATCTACAAACAACTACCTAAACACTGTTATGAACCTGGAAGCTAGGGAACATTGTCTCTCAACTATGTTATAGAGTTTAATGATACATTTCACTGATGTGTAAGTCTTTCCAAAGCTGGTTAATGTGTTTATTCCTCTATTTCAAGTGTATTCTGCCTTGTATTTCACTCATTTACCATCCTAGGCTCCTTCAAGTTAACAACGTAGGATTCATACACTGTTACATGTGCTCTAAACTCGGATTCTGTAATTCCTGGATCTAAAATACTTTTTCTACACGAACAACTCAGTTGGAGAAGTGTTTTGTACATGTTCTATGCTAGTTCTAATGTATTTATTGTCATTTTGCCAGAGTTACTGATGTTTTCTTGTAGTTTCTAACATTAGGACTTCTTGACCAGGTATAAACATTGGGAACATCTACAAACAACTACCTAAACACTGTTATGAACCTGGAAAGCTCGGGAACATTGTCCCTCAACTCTGTTGTGGAAGTGTTAGGCTTTCCAGGCTGGTTAATGTGTTCATTCTTCCATTTCAAGTGTATTCTTCTTTGTATTTCACAAATTTACCATTCTAGGCTCCTTCAAGTTAACAACGTAGGATTCATACACTGTTAAATGTGCTCTAAACTCGAATTCTGTAATTCCTGGATCTAAGATACCTTTTCTACACGAACAACTCAGTTGGAGAAGTGTATTATACATGTTCTATGCTAGTTCTAATGTATTTATTGTCATTTTGCCAGAGTTACTGATGTTTTCTTGTAGTTTCTAACATTAGGCCTTCTTGACCAGGTATAAACATTGGGAACATCTACAAACAACTACCTAAACACTGTTATGAACCTGGAAATCTCGGGAACATTGTCCCTCAACTCTGTTGTGGAAGTGTTAGTCTTTCCAAGTTGGTTAATGTGTTCATTCTTACATTTCAAGTGTATTCTTCTTTGTATTTCACACATTTATCATTCTAGGCTCCTTCAAGTTAACAACGTAGGATTCATAAACTGTTAAATGTGCTCTAAACTCGAATTCTTTAATTCCTGGATCTAAGATACCTTTTCTACACGAACAACTCACTTGGAGAAGTGTTTTATACATGTTCTATGCTAGTTCTAAAGTATTTATTGTCATTTTGCCAGAGTTACTGATGTTTTCTTGTAGTTTCTTACATTAGGACTTCTTGACCAGGTATAAACATTGGGAACATCTACAAACAACTACCTAAACACTGTAATGAACCTGGAAAGCTCGGGAACATTGTCCCTGAACTCTGTTGTGGAAGTGTTAGGCTTTCCAAGCTGGTTAATGTGTTCATTCTTCCATTTCAAGTGTATTCTTCGTTGTTTTTCACACATTTACCATTCTAGGCTCCTTCAAGTTAACAACGTAGGATTCATACACTGTTAAATGTGCTCTAAACTCGAATTCTGTAATTCCTGGATCTAAGATACCTTTTCTACACGAACAACTCAGTTGGAGAAGTGTATTATACATGTTCTATGCTAGTTCTAATGTATTTATTGTCATTTTGCCAGAGTTACTGATGTTTTCTTGTAGTTTCTAACATTAGGCCTTCTTGACCAGGTATAAACATTGGGAACATCTACAAACAACTACCTAAACACTGTTATGAACCTGGAAATCTCGGGAACATTGTCCCTCAACTCTGTTGTGGAAGTGTTAGTCTTTCCAAGTTGGTTAATGTGTTCATTCTTACATTTCAAGTGTATTCTTCTTTGTATTTCACACATTTATCATTCTAGGCTCCTTCAAGTTAACAACGTAGGATTCATAAACTGTTAAATGTGCTCTAAACTCGAATTCTGTAATTCCTGGATCTAAGATACCTTTTCTACACGAACAACTCACTTGGAGAAGTGTTTTATACATGTTCTATGCTAGTTCTAATGTATTTATTGTCATTTTGCCAGAGTTACTGATGTTTTCTTGTAGTTTCTAACATTAGGCCTTCTTGACCAGGTATAAACATTGGGAACATCTACAAACAACTACCTAAAAACACTGTTATGAACCTGGAAAGCTCGGGAACATTGTCTCTCAACTATGTTATAGAGTTTAATGATACATTTCACTGAAGTGTAAGTCTTTCCAAAGCTGGTTAATGTGTTTATTCCTCTATTTCAAGTGTATTCTGCCTTGTATTTCACTCATTTACCATTCTAGGCTCCTTAAAGTTAACAACGTAGGATTCATACACTGTTCATGTGCTCTAAACTTGAATTCTATAATTCCTGGATCTAACATACCTTTTCTACACGAACAACTCAGTTGGAGAAGTGTTTTGTACATGTTCTATGCTAGTTCTAATGTATTTATTGTCATTTTGCCAGAGTTACTGATGTTTTCTTGTAGTTTCTAACATTAGGCCTTCTTGACTAGGTATAAACATTGGGAACATTTACAAACAACTACCTAAACACTGTTATGAACCTGGAAAGCTCGGGAACATTGTCCCTCAACTCTGTTGTGGAAGTGTTAGGCTTTCCAAGCTGGTTAATGTGTTCATTCTTCCATTTCAAGTGTATTCTTCGTTGTTTTTCACACATTTACCATTCTAGGCTCCTTCAAGTTAACAACGTAGGATTCATACACTGTTAAATGTGCTCTAAACTCGAATTCTGTAATTCCTGGATCTAAGATACTTTTTCTACACGAACAACTCGGTTGGAGAAGATTTTTATACATGTTCTATGCTAGTTCTAATGTATTTATTGTCATTTTGCCAGAGTTACTGATGTTTTCTTGTAGTTTCTAACTTTAGGCCTTCTTGACCAGGTATAAACATTGGGAACATCTACAAACAACTACCTAAACACTGTTATGAACCTGGAAGCTAGGGAACATTGTCTCTCAACTATGTTATAGAGTTTAATGATACATTTCACTGATGTGTAAGTCTTTCCAAAGCTGGTTAATGTGTTTATTCCTCTATTTCAAGTGTATTCTGCCTTGTATTTCACTCATTTACCATCCTAGGCTCCTTCAAGTTAACAACGTAGGATTCATACACTGTTACATGTGCTCTAAACTCGGATTCTGTAATTCCTGGATCTAAAATACTTTTTCTACACGAACAACTCAGTTGGAGAAGTGTTTTGTACATGTTCTATGCTAGTTCTAATGTATTTATTGTCATTTTGCCAGAGTTACTGATGTTTTCTTGTAGTTTCTAACATTAGGACTTCTTGACCAGGTATAAACATTGGGAACATCTACAAACAACTACCTAAACACTGTTATGAACCTGGAAAGCTCGGGAACATTGTCCCTCAACTCTGTTGTGGAAGTGTTAGGCTTTCCAGGCTGGTTAATGTGTTCATTCTTCCATTTCAAGTGTATTCTTCTTTGTATTTCACAAATTTACCATTCTAGGCTCCTTCAAGTTAACAACGTAGGATTCATACACTGTTAAATGTGCTCTAAACTCGAATTCTGTAATTCCTGGATCTAAGATACCTTTTCTACACGAACAACTCAGTTAGAGAAGTGTTTTATACATGTTCTATGCTAGTTATAATGTATTTATTGTCATTTTGCCAGAATTACTGATGTTTTCTTGTAGTTTCTAAGATTAGGACTTCTTGACCAGGTATAAACATTGGGAACATCTACAAACAACTACCTAAACATGGTTATGAACCTGGAAAGCTCGGCAACATTGTCTCTCAACTATGTTATAGAGTTTAATGATATATTTCACTGATGTGTAAGTCTTTCCAAAGCTGGTTAATTTGTTTATTCCTCTATTTCAAGTGTATTCTGCCTTGTATTTCACTCATTTACCATCCTAGGCTCCTTCAAGTTAACAACATAGGATTCATACACTGTTAAATGTGCTCTAAACTCGAATTCTGTAATTTCTGGATCTAAGATACCTTTTATACACGAACAACTCAGTTGGAGAAGTGTTTTGTACATGTTCTATGCTAGTTCTAATGTATTTATTGTCATTTTGCCAGAGTTACTGATGTTTTCTTGTAGTTTCTAACATTAGGCCTTCTTGACTAGGTATAAACATTGGGAACATTTACAAACAACTACCTAAACACTGTTATAAACCTGGAAAGCTCAGGAACATTGTCCCTCAACTCTGTTGTGGAAGTGTTAGGCTTTCCAATCTGGTTAATGTGTTCATTCTTCCTTTTCAAGTGTATTCTTCTTTGTATTTCACTCATTTACCATCCTAGGCTCCTTCAAGTTAACAACGTAGGATTCATAAACTGTTAAATGTGCTCTAAACTCGAATTCTGTAATTCCTGGATCTAAGATACCTTTTCTACACGAACAACTCGGTTGGAGAAGAGTTTTATACATGTTCTATGCTAGTTCTAATGTATTTATTGTCATTTTGCCAGAGTTACTGATGTTTTCTTGTAGTTTCTAACTTTAGGCCTTCTTGACCAGGTATAAACATTGGGAACATCTACAAACAACTACCTAAACACTGTTATGAACCTGGAAGCTAGGGAACATTGTCTCTCAACTATGTTATAGAGTTTAATGATACATTTCACTGATGTGTAAGTCTTTCCAAAGCTGGTTAATGTGTTTATTCCTCTATTTCAAGTGTATTCTGCCTTGTATTTCACTCATTTACCATCCTAGGCTTCTTCATGTTAACAACATAGGATTCATACACTGTTAAATGTGCTCTAAACTCGAATTCTATAATTCCTGGATCTAAGATACCTTTTCTACACGAACAACTCAGTTGGAGAAGTGTTTTATACATGTTCTATGCTAGTTCTTATGTATTTATTGTCATTTTGCCAGAGTTACTGATGTTTTCTTGTAGTTTCTTGCACTAGGACTTCTTGACCAGGTATAAACATTGGGAACATCTACAAACAACTACCTAAACACTGTTATGAACCTGGAAAGCTCGGGAACATTGTCCCTCAACTCTGTTGTGGAAGTGTTAGGCTTTCCAGGCTGGTTAATGTGTTCATTCTTCCATTTCAAGTGTATTCTTCTTTGTATTTCACACATTTACCATTCTAGGCTCCTTCAAGTTAACAACGTAGGATTCATACACTGTTAAATGTGCTCTAAACTCGAATTCTGTAATTCCTGGATCTAAGAAACCTTTTCTACATGAACAACTCATTTGGAGAAGTGTTTTATACATGTTCTATGCTAGTTCTAATGTATTTATTGTCATTTTGCCAGAGTTACTGATGTTTTCTTGTAGTTTCTTACATTAGGCCTTCTTGACCAGGTATAAACATTGGGAACATCTACAAACAACTACCTAAAAACACTGCTATGAACCTGGAAAGTTCGGGAACATTGTCTCTCAACTATGTTATAGAGTTTAATGATACATTTCACTGATGTGTAAGTCTTTCCAAAGCTGGTTAATGTGTTTATTCCTCTATTTCAAGTGTATTCTGCCTTGTATTTCACTCATTTACCATCCTAGGCTCCTTCAAGTTAACAACGTAGGATTCATACACTGTTACATGTGCTCTAAACTCGGATTCTGTAATTCCTGGATCTAAAATACTTTTTCTACACGAACAACTCAGTTGGAGAAGTGTTTTGTACATGTTCTATGCTAGTTCTAATGTATTTATTGTCATTTTGCCAGAGTTACTGATGTTTTCTTGTAGTTTCTTACATTAGGACTTCTTGACCAGGTATAAACATTGGGAACATCTACAAACAACTACCTAAACACTGTTATGAACCTGGAAAGCTCGGAAACATTGTCCCTCAACTCTGTTGTGGAAGTGTTAGGCTTTCCAAGCTGGTTAATGTGTTCATTCTTCCATTTCAAGTGTATTCTTCTTTGTATTTCACAAATTTACCATTCTAGGCTCCTTCAAGTTAACAACGTAGGATTCATACACTGTTAAATGTGCTCTAAACTCGAATTCTGTAATTCCTGGATCTAAGATACCTTTTCTACACGAACAACTCAGTTAGAGAAGTGTTTTATACATGTTCTATGCTAGTTATAATGTATTTATTGTCATTTTGCCAGAATTACTGATGTTTTCTTGTAGTTTCTAAGATTAGGACTTCTTGACCAGGTATAAACATTGGGAACATCTACAAACAACTACCTAAACATGGTTATGAACCTGGAAAGCTCGGCAACATTGTCTCTCAACTATGTTATAGAGTTTAATGATATATTTCACTGATGTGTAAGTCTTTCCAAAGCTGGTTAATTTGTTTATTCCTCTATTTCAAGTGTATTCTGCCTTGTATTTCACTCATTTACCATCCTAGGCTCCTTCAAGTTAACAACATAGGATTCATACACTGTTAAATGTGCTCTAAACTCGAATTCTGTAATTTCTGGATCTAAGATACCTTTTATACACGAACAACTCAGTTGGAGAAGTGTTTTGTACATGTTCTATGCTAGTTCTAATGTATTTATTGTCATTTTGCCAGAGTTACTGATGTTTTCTTGTAGTTTCTAACATTAGGCCTTCTTGACTAGGTATAAACATTGGGAACATTTACAAACAACTACCTAAACACTGTTATAAACCTGGAAAGCTCAGGAACATTGTCCCTCAACTCTGTTGTGGAAGTGTTAGGCTTTCCAATCTGGTTAATGTGTTCATTCTTCCTTTTCAAGTGTATTCTTCTTTGTATTTCACACATTTACCATTCTAGGCTCCTTCAAGTTAACAACGTAGGATTCATAAACTGTTAAATGTGCTCTAAACTCGAATTCTGTAATTCCTGGATCTAAGATACCTTTTCTACTCAAACAACTCGGTTGGAGAAGAGTTTTATACATGTTCTATGCTAGTTCTAATGTATTTATTGTCATTTTGCCAGAGTTACTGATGTTTTCTTGTAGTTTCTAACTTTAGGCCTTCTTGACCAGGTATAAACATTGGGAACATCTACAAACAACTACCTAAACACTGTTATGAACCTGGAAGCTAGGGAACATTGTCTCTCAACTATGTTATAGAGTTTAATGATACATTTCACTGATGTGTAAGTCTTTCCAAAGCTGGTTAATGTGTTTATTCCTCTATTTCAAGTGTATTCTGCCTTGTATTTCACTCATTTACCATCCTAGGCTTCTTCATGTTAACAACATAGGATTCATACACTGTTAAATGTGCTCTAAACTCGAATTCTATAATTCCTGGATCTAAGATACCTTTTCTACACGAACAACTCAGTTGGAGAAGTGTTTTATACATGTTCTATGCTAGTTCTAATGTATTTATTGTCATTTTGCCAGAGTTACTGATGTTTTCTTGTAGTTTCTTGCACTAGGACTTCTTGACCAGGTATAAACATTGGGAACATCTACAAACAACTACCTAAACACTGTTATGAACCTGGAAAGCTCGGGAACATTGTCCCTCAACTCTGTTGTGGAAGTGTTAGGCTTTCCAGGCTGGTTAATGTGTTCATTCTTCCATTTCAAGTGTATTCTTCTTTGTATTTCACACATTTACCATTCTAGGCTCCTTCAAGTTAACAACGTAGGATTCATACACTGTTAAATGTGCTCTAAACTCGAATTCTGTAATTCCTGGATCTAAGAAACCTTTTCTACATGAACAACTCATTTGGAGAAGTGTTTTATACATGTTCTATGCTAGTTCTAATGTATTTATTGTCATTTTGCCAGAGTTACTGATGTTTTCTTGTAGTTTCTTACATTAGGCCTTCTTGACCAGGTATAAACATTGGGAACATCTACAAACAACTACCTAAAAACACTGCTATGAACCTGGAAAGTTCGGGAACATTGTCTCTCAACTATGTTATAGAGTTTAATGATACATTTCACTGATGTGTAAGTCTTTCCAAAGCTGGTTAATGTGTTTATTCCTCTATTTCAAGTGTATTCTGCCTTGTATTTCACTCATTTACCATCCTAGGCTCCTTCAAGTTAACAACGTAGGATTCATACACTGTTACATGTGCTCTAAACTCGGATTCTGTAATTCCTGGATCTAAAATACTTTTTCTACACGAACAACTCAGTTGGAGAAGTGTTTTGTACATGTTCTATGCTAGTTCTAATGTATTTATTGTCATTTTGCCAGAGTTACTGATGTTTTCTTGTAGTTTCTTACATTAGGACTTCTTGACCAGGTATAAACATTGGGAACATCTACAAACAACTACCTAAACACTGTTATGAACCTGGAAAGCTCGGGAACATTGTCCCTCAACTCTGTTGTGGAAGTGTTAGGCTTTCCAAGCTGGTTAATGTGTTCATTCTTCCATTTCAAGTGTATTCTTCTTTGTATTTCACAAATTTACCATTCTAGGCTCCTTCAAGTTAACAACGTAGGATTCATACACTGTTAAATGTGCTCTAAACTCGAATTCTGTAATTCCTGGATCTAAGATACCTTTTCTACACGAACAACTCAGTTAGAGAAGTGTTTTATACATGTTCTATGCTAGTTATAATGTATTTATTGTCATTTTGCCAGAATTACTGATGTTTTCTTGTAGTTTCTAAGATTAGGACTTCTTGACCAGGTATAAACATTGGGAACATCTACAAACAACTACCTAAACATGGTTATGAACCTGGAAAGCTCGGCAACATTGTCTCTCAACTATGTTATAGAGTTTAATGATATATTTCACTGATGTGTAAGTCTTTCCAAAGCTGGTTAATTTGTTTATTCCTCTATTTCAAGTGTATTCTGCCTTGTATTTCACTCATTTACCATCCTAGGCTCCTTCAAGTTAACAACATAGGATTCATACACTGTTAAATGTGCTCTAAACTCGAATTCTGTAATTTCTGGATCTAAGATACCTTTTATACACGAACAACTCAGTTGGAGAAGTGTTTTGTACATGTTCTATGCTAGTTCTAATGTATTTATTGTCATTTTGCCAGAGTTACTGATGTTTTCTTGTAGTTTCTAACATTAGGCCTTCTTGACTAGGTATAAACATTGGGAACATTTACAAACAACTACCTAAACACTGTTATAAACCTGGAAAGCTCAGGAACATTGTCCCTCAACTCTGTTGTGGAAGTGTTAGGCTTTCCAATCTGGTTAATGTGTTCATTCTTCCTTTTCAAGTGTATTCTTCTTTGTATTTCACACATTTACCATTCTAGGCTCCTTCAAGTTAACAACGTAGGATTCATAAACTGTTAAATGTGCTCTAAACTCGAATTCTGTAATTCCTGGATCTAAGATACCTTTTCTACACGAACAACTCGGTTGGAGAAGAGTTTTATACATGTTCTATGCTAGTTCTAATGTATTTATTGTCATTTTGCCAGAGTTACTGATGTTTTCTTGTAGTTTCTAACTTTAGGCCTTCTTGACCAGGTATAAACATTGGGAACATCTACAAACAACTACCTAAACACTGTTATGAACCTGGAAGCTGGGAACATTGTCTCTCAACTATGTTATAGAGTTTAATGATACATTTCACTGATGTGTAAGTCTTTCCAAAGCTGGTTAATGTGTTTATTCCTCTATTTCAAGTGTATTCTGCCTTGTATTTCACTCATTTACCATCCTAGGCTCCTTCAAGTTAACAACATAGGATTCATACACTGTTAAATGTGCTCTAAACTCGAATTCTATAATTCCTGGATCTAAGATACCTTTTCTACACGAACAACTCAGTTGGAGAAGTGTTTTATACATGTTCTATGCTAGTTCTAATGTATTTATTGTCATTTTGCCAGAGTTACTGATGTTTTCTTGTAGTTTCTTGCATTAGGACTTCTTGACCAGGTATAAACATTGGGAACATCTACAAACAACTACCTAAACACTGTTATGAACCTGGAAAGCTCGGGAACATTGTCCCTCAACTCTGTTGTGGAAGTGTTAGGCTTTCCAAGCTGCTTAATGTGTTCATTCTTCCATTTCAAGTGTATTCTTCTTTGTATTTCACACATTTACCATTCTAGGCTCCTTCAAGTTAACAACGTAGGATTCATACACTGTTAAATGTGCTCTAAACTCGAATTCTGTAATTCCTGGATCTAAGAAACCTTTTCTACATGAACAACTCATTTGGAGAAGTGTTTTATACATGTTCTATGCTAGTTCTAATGTATTTATTGTCATTTTGCCAGAGTTACTGATGTTTTCTTGTAGTTTCTAACATTAGGCCTTTTTGACCAGGTATAAACATTGGGAACATCTACAAACAACTACCTAAAAACACTGTTATGAACCTGGAAAGCTCGGGAACATTGTCTCTCAACTATGTTATAGAGTTTAATGATACATTTCACTGATGTGTAAGTCTTTCCAAAGCTGGTTAATGTGTTTATTCCTCTATTTCAAGTGTATTCTGCCTTGTATTTCACTCATTTACCATACTAGGCTCCTTCAAGTTAACAACATAGGATTCATACACTGTTAAAAGTGCTCTAAACTCAAATTCTGTAATTCCTGGATCTAAGATACCTTTTCTACACGAACAACTCAGTTGGAGAAGTGTTTTGTACATGTTCTATGCTAGTTCTAATGTATTTATTGTCATTTTGCCAGAGTTACTGATGTTTTCTTGTAGTTTCTAACATTAGGCCTTCTTGACCAGGTATAAACATTGGGAACAACTACAAACAACTACCTAAACACTGTTATGAACCTGGAAATCTCGGGAACATTGTCCCTCAACTCTGTTGTGGAAGTGTTAGTCTTTCCATGTTGGTTAATGTGTTCATTCTTCCATTTCAAGTGTATTCTTCTTTGTATTTCACACATTTATCATTATAGGCTCCTTCAAGTTAACAACGTAGGATTCATAAACTGTTAAATGTGCTCTAAACTCGAATTCGGTAATTCCTGGATATAAGATACCTTTTCTACACGAACAACTCAGTTGGACAAGTGTTTTGTACATGTTCTATGCTAGTTCTAATGTATTTATTGTCATTTTGCCAGAGTTACTGATGTTTTCTTGTAGTTTCTAACATTAGGCCTTCTTGACCAGGTATAAACATTGGGAACATCTACAAACAACTACCTAAAAACACTGTTATGAACCTGGAAAGCTCGGGAACATTGTCTCTCAACTATGTTATAGAGTTTAATGATACATTTCACTGAAGTGTAAGTCTTTCCAAAGCTGGTTAATGTGTTTATTCCTCTATTTCAAGTGTATTCTGCCTTGTATTTCACTCATTTACCATTCTAGGCTCCTTCAAGTTAACAACGTAGGATTCATACACTGTTAAATGTGCTCTAAACTCGAATTCTGTAATTCCTGGATCTAAGATACTTTTTCTACACGAACAACTCAGTTGGAGAAGTGTTTTATACATTTTCTATGCTAGTTTTAATGTATTTATTGTCATTTTGCCAGAGTTACTGATGTTTACTTGCAGTTTCTAACATTAGGACTTCTTGACCAGGTATAAACATTGGGAACATCTACAAACAACTACCTAAAGACGGTTATGAACCTGGAAAGCTCGGGAACATTGTCTCTAAACTATGTTATAGATTTTAATGATACATTACACTGAAGTGTAAGTCTTTCCAAAGCTGGTTAATGTGTTTATTCCTCTATTTCAAGTGTATTCTGCCTTGTATTTCACTCATTTACCATTCTAGGCTCCTTCAAGTTAACAACGTAGGATTCATACACGTTTAAATGTGCTCTAAACTCGAATTCTGTAATTCCTGGATCTAACATACCTTTTCTACACGAACAACTCAGTTGGAGAAGTGTTTTGTACATGTTCTATGCTAGTTCTAATGTATTTATTGTCATTTTGCCAGAGTTACTGATGTTTTCTTGTAGTTTCTAACATTAGGACTTCTTGACCAGGTATAAACATTGGGAACCTCTACAAACAATTACCTAAAGACGGTTATGAACCTGGAAAGCTCGGGAACATTGTCTCTAAACTATGTTATAGAGTTTAATGATACATTTCACTGAAGTGTAAGTCTTTCCAAAGCTGGTTAATGTGTTTATTCCTCTATTTCAAGTGTATTCTGCCTTGTATTTCACTCATTTACCATTCTAGGCTCCTTCAAGTTAACAACGTAGGATTCATACACGTTTAAATGTGCTCTAAACTCGAATTCTGTAATTCCTGGATCTAAGATACCTTTTATACACGAACAACTCAGTTGGAGAAGTGTTTTGTACATGTTCTATGCTAGTTCTAATGTATTTATTGTCATTTTGCCAGAGTTACTGATGTTTTCTTGTAGTTTCTAACATTAGGCCTTCTTGACCAGTTATAAACATTGGGAACAACTACAAACAACTACCTAAACACTGTTATGAACCTGGAAATCTCGGGAACATTGTCCCTCAACTCTGTTGTGGAAGTGTTAGTCTTTCCATGTTGGTTAATGTGTTCATTCTTCCATTTCAAGTGTATTCTTCTTTGTATTTCACACATTTATCATTATAGGCTCCTTCAAGTTAACAACGTAGGATTCATACACTGTTAAATGTGCTCTAAACTCGAATTCTGTAATTCCTGGATATAAGATACCTTTTCTACACGAACAACTCAGTTGGAGAAGTGTTTTGTACATGTTCTATGCTAGTTCTAATGTATTTATTGTCATTTGCCAGAGTTACTGATGTTTTCTTGTAGTTTCTAACATTAGGCCTTCTTGACCAGGTATAAACATTGGGAACATCTACAAACAACTACCTAAAAACACTGTTATGAACCTGGAAAGCTCGGGAACATTGTCTCTCAACTATGTTATAGAGTTTAATGATACATTTCACTGAAGTGTAAGTCTTTCCAAAGCTGGTTAATGTGTTTATTCCTCTATTTCAAGTGTATTCTGCCTTGTATTTCACTCATTTACCATTCTAGGCTCCTTCAAGTTAACAACGTAGGATTCATACACTGTTAAATGTGCTCTAAACTCGAATTCTGTAATTCCTGGATCTCAGATACCTTTTCTACACGAACAACTCAGTTGGAGAAGTGTTTTATACATTTTCTATGCTAGTTTTAATGTATTTATTGTCATTTTGCCAGAGTTACTGATGTTTACTTGCAGTTTCTAACATTAGGACTTCTTGACCAGGTATAAACATTGGGAACATCTACAAACAACTACCTAAAGACGGTTATGAACCTGGAAAGCTCGGGAACATTGTCTCTAAACTATGTTATAGATTTTAATGATACATTACACTGAAGTGTAAGTCTTTCCAAAGCTGGTTAATGTGTTTATTCCTCTATTTCAAGTGTATTCTGCCTTGTATTTCACTCATTTACCATTCTAGGCTCCTTCAAGTTAACAACGTAGGATTCATACACGTTTAAATGTGCTCTAAACTCGAATTCTGTAATTCCTGGATCTAACATACCTTTTCTACACGAACAACTCAGTTGGAGAAGTGTTTTGTACATGTTCTATGCTAGTTCTAATGTATTTATTGTCATTTTGCCAGAGTTACTGATGTTTTCTTGTAGTTTCTAACATTAGGACTTCTTGACCAGGTATAAACATTGGGAACCTCTACAAACAATTACCTAAAGACGGTTATGAACCTGGAAAGCTCGGGAACATTGTCTCTAAACTATGTTATAGAGTTTAATGATACATTTCACTGAAGTGTAAGTCTTTCCAAAGCTGGTTAATGTGTTTATTCCTCTATTTCAAGTGTATTCTGCCTTGTATTTCACTCATTTACCATTCTAGGCTCCTTCAAGTTAACAACGTAGGATTCATACACGTTTAAATGTGCTCTAAACTCGAATTCTGTAATTCCTGGATCTAAGATACCTTTTATACACGAACAACTCAGTTGGAGAAGTGTTTTGTACATGTTCTATGCTAGTTCTAATGTATTTATTGTCATTTTGCCAGAGTTACTGATGTTTTCTTGTAGTTTCTAACATTAGGCCTTCTTGACCAGTTATAAACATTGGGAACAACTACAAACAACTACCTAAACACTGTTATGAACCTGGAAATCTCGGGAACATTGTCCCTCAACTCTGTTGTGGAAGTGTTAGTCTTTCCATGTTGGTTAATGTGTTCATTCTTCCATTTCAAGTGTATTCTTCTTTGTATTATACACATTTATCATTATAGGCTCCTTCAAGTTAACAACGTAGGATTCATACACTGTTAAATGTGCTCTAAACTCGAATTCTGTAATTCCTGGATATAAGATACCTTTTCTACACGAACAACTCAGTTGGAGAAGTGTTTTGTACATGTTCTATGCTAGTTCTAATGTATTTATTGTCATTTGCCAGAGTTACTGATGTTTTCTTGTAGTTTCTAACATTAGGCCTTCTTGACCAGGTATAAACATTGGGAACATCTACAAACAACTACCTAAAAACACTGTTATGAACCTGGAAAGCTCGGGAACATTGTCTCTCAACTATGTTATAGAGTTTAATGATACATTTCACTGAAGTGTAAGTCTTTCCAAAGCTGGTTAATGTGTTTATTCCTCTATTTCAAGTGTATTCTGCCTTGTATTTCACTCATTTACCATTCTAGGCTCCTTCAAGTTAACAACGTAGGATTCATACACTGTTAAATGTGCTCTAAACTCGAATTCTGTAATTCCTGAATCTAAGATTCCTTTTCTACACAAACAACTCAGTTGGAGAAGTGTTTTATACATTTTCTATGCTAGTTTTAATGTATTTATTGTCATTTTGCCAGAGTTACTGATGTTTACTTGCAGTTTCTAACATTAGGACTTCTTGACCAGGTATAAACATTGGGAACATCTACAAACAACTACCTAAAGACAGTTATGAACCTGGAAAGCTCGGGAACATTGTCTCTCAACTATGTTATAGAGTTTAATGATACATTACACTGAAGTGTAAGTCTTTCCAAAGCTGGTTTGTGTTTATTCCTCTATTTCAAGTGTATTCTGCCTTGTATTTCACTCATTTACCATTCTAGGCTCCTTCAAGTTAACAACGTAGGATTCATACACTGTTAATGTGCTCTAAACTAGAATTCTGTAATTCCTGGATCTAACAGACCTTTTCTACACGAACAACTCAGTTGGAGAAGTGTTTTTTACATGTTCTATGCTAGTTCTAATGTATTTATAGTCATTTTGCCAGAGTACTGATGTTTTCTTGTAGTTTCTAACATTAGGCCTCCTTGACCAGGTATAAACATTGGGAACATCTACAAACAACTACCTAAAAACACTGTTATGAACCTGGAAAGCTCGGGAACATTGTCTCTCAACTATGTTATAGAGTTTAATGATACATTTCACTGAAGTGTAAGTCTTTCCAAAGCTGGTTAATGTGTTTATTCCTCTATTTCAAGTGTATTCTGCCTTGTATTTCACTCATTTACCATTCTAGGCTACTTCAAGTTAACAACGTAGGATTCATACACTGTTAAATGTGCTCTAAACTCGAATTCTGTAATTCCTGGATCTAAGATACCTTTTCTACACGAACATCTCAGTTGGAGAAGTGTTTTATACATTTTCTATGCTAGTTTTAATGTATTTATTGTCATTTTGCCAGAGTTACTGATGTTTTCTTGCAGTTTCTAACATTAGGACTTCTTGACCAGGTATAAACATTGGGAACATCTACAAACAACTACCTAAAAACACTGTTATGAACCTGGAAAGCTCGGGAACATTGTCTCTCAACTATGTTATAGAGTTTAATGATACATTACACTGAAGTGTAAGTCTTTCCAAAGCTGGTTAATGTGTTTATTCCTCTATTTCAAGTGTATTCTGCCTTGTATTTCACTCATTTACCATTCTAGGCTCCTTCAAGTTAACAACGTAGGATTCATACACGTTTAAATGTGCTCTAAGCTCGAATTCTGTAATTCCTGGATCTAAGATACCTTTTATACACGAACAACTCAGTTGGAGAAGTGTTTTGTACATGTTCTATGCTAGTTCTAATGTATTTATTGTCATTTTGCCAGAGTTACTGATGTTTTCTTGTAGTTTCTAACATTAGGCCTTCTTGACCAGGTATAAACATTGGGAACAACTACAAACAACTACCTAAACACTGTTATGAACCTGGAAATCTCGGGAACATTGTCCCTCAACTCTGTTGTGGAAGTGTTAGGATTTCCAAGCTGGTTAATGTGTTCATTCTTCCATTTCAAGTGTATTCTACTTTGTATTTCACACATTTACCATTCTAGGCTCCTTCAAGTTAACAATGTAGGATTCATACCCTGTTAAATGTGCTCTAAACTCGAATTCTGTAATTCCTGGATCTATGATACCTTTTCTAAACGAACAACTCAGTTGGAGAAGTGTTTTATACATGTTCTATGCTAGTTCTAATGTATTTATTGTCATTTTGCCAGAGTTATTGATGTTTTCTTGTAGTTTCTAACATTAGGACTTCTTGAGCAGGTATAAACATTGGGAACATCTACAAACAACTACCTAAAGACGGTTATGAACCTGGAAAGCTCGGGAACATTGTCTCTCAACTATGTTATAGAGTTTAATGATACATTTCACTGAAGTGTAAGTCTTTCCAAAGCTGGTTAATGTGTTTATTCCTCTATTTCAAGTGTATTCTGCCTTGTAATTCACTCATTTACAATTCTAGGCTCCTTCAAGTTAACAACGTAGGATTCATACACTGTTAAATGTGCTCTAAACTCGAATTCTGTAATTCCTGGATCTAACAGACCTTTTCTACACGAACAACTCAGTTGGAGAAGTGTTTTTTACATGTTCTATGCTAGTTCTAATGTATTTATAGTCATTTTGCCAGAGTACTGATGTTTTCTTGTAGTTTCTAACATTAGGCCTCCTTGACCAGGTATAAACATTGGGAACATCTACAAACAACTACCTAAAAACACTGTTATGAACCTGGAAAGCTCGGGAACATTGTCTCTCAACTATGTTATAGAGTTTAATGATACATTTCACTGAAGTGTAAGTCTTTCCAAAGCTGGTTAATGTGTTTATTCCTCTATTTCAAGTGTATTCTGCCTTGTATTTCACTCATTTACCATTCTAGGCTACTTCAAGTTAACAACGTAGGATTCATACACTGTTAAATGTGCTCTAAACTCGAATTCTGTAATTCCTGGATCTAAGATACCTTTTCTACACGAACATCTCAGTTGGAGAAGTGTTTTATACATTTTCTATGCTAGTTTTAATGTATTTATTGTCATTTTGCCAGAGTTACTGATGTTTTCTTGCAGTTTCTAACATTAGGACTTCTTGACCAGGTATAAACATTGGGAACATCTACAAACAACTACCTAAAAACACTGTTATGAACCTGGAAAGCTCGGGAACATTGTCTCTCAACTATGTTATAGAGTTTAATGATACATTACACTGAAGTGTAAGTCTTTCCAAAGCTGGTTAATGTGTTTATTCCTCTATTTCAAGTGTATTCTGCCTTGTATTTCACTCATTTACCATTCTAGGCTCCTTCAAGTTAACAACGTAGGATTCATACACGTTTAAATGTGCTCTAAACTCGAATTCTGTAATTCCTGGATCTAACATACCTTTTCTACACGAACAACTCAGTTGGAGAAGTGTTTTGTACATGTTCTATGCTAGTTCTAATGTATTTATTGTCATTTTGCCAGAGTTACTGATGTTTTCTTGTAGTTTCTAACATTAGGACTTCTTGACCAGGTATAAACATTGGGAACCTCTACAAACAATTACCTAAAGACGGTTATGAACCTGGAAAGCTCGGGAACATTGTCTCTAAACTATGTTATAGAGTTTAATGATACATTTCACTGAAGTGTAAGTCTTTCCAAAGCTGGTTAATGTGTTTATTCCTCTATTTCAAGTGTATTCTGCCTTGTATTTCACTCATTTACCATTCTAGGCTCCTTCAAGTTAACAACGTAGGATTCATACACGTTTAAATGTGCTCTAAACTCGAATTCTGTAATTCCTGGATCTAAGATACCTTTTATACACGAACAACTCAGTTGGAGAAGTGTTTTGTACATGTTCTATGCTAGTTCTAATGTATTTATTGTCATTTTGCCAGAGTTACTGATGTTTTCTTGTAGTTTCTAACATTAGGCCTTCTTGACCAGTTATAAACATTGGGAACAACTACAAACAACTACCTAAACACTGTTATGAACCTGGAAATCTCGGGAACATTGTCCCTCAACTCTGTTGTGGAAGTGTTAGTCTTTCCATGTTGGTTAATGTGTTCATTCTTCCATTTCAAGTGTATTCTTCTTTGTATTTCACACATTTATCATTATAGGCTCCTTCAAGTTAACAACGTAGGATTCATACACTGTTAAATGTGCTCTAAACTCGAATTCTGTAATTCCTGGATATAAGATACCTTTTCTACACGAACAACTCAGTTGGAGAAGTGTTTTGTACATGTTCTATGCTAGTTCTAATGTATTTATTGTCATTTGCCAGAGTTACTGATGTTTTCTTGTAGTTTCTAACATTAGGCCTTCTTGACCAGGTATAAACATTGGGAACATCTACAAACAACTACCTAAAAACACTGTTATGAACCTGGAAAGCTCGGGAACATTGTCTCTCAACTATGTTATAGAGTTTAATGATACATTTCACTGAAGTGTAAGTCTTTCCAAAGCTGGTTAATGTGTTTATTCCTCTATTTCAAGTGTATTCTGCCTTGTATTTCACTCATTTACCATTCTAGGCTCCTTCAAGTTAACAACGTAGGATTCATACACTGTTAAATGTGCTCTAAACTCGAATTCTGTAATTCCTGGATCTCAGATACCTTTTCTACACGAACAACTCAGTTGGAGAAGTGTTTTATACATTTTCTATGCTAGTTTTAATGTATTTATTGTCATTTTGCCAGAGTTACTGATGTTTACTTGCAGTTTCTAACATTAGGACTTCTTGACCAGGTATAAACATTGGGAACATCTACAAACAACTACCTAAAGACGGTTATGAACCTGGAAAGCTCGGGAACATTGTCTCTAAACTATGTTATAGATTTTAATGATACATTACACTGAAGTGTAAGTCTTTCCAAAGCTGGTTAATGTGTTTATTCCTCTATTTCAAGTGTATTCTGCCTTGTATTTCACTCATTTACCATTCTAGGCTCCTTCAAGTTAACAACGTAGGATTCATACACGTTTAAATGTGCTCTAAACTCGAATTCTGTAATTCCTGGATCTAACATACCTTTTCTACACGAACAACTCAGTTGGAGAAGTGTTTTGTACATGTTCTATGCTAGTTCTAATGTATTTATTGTCATTTTGCCAGAGTTACTGATGTTTTCTTGTAGTTTCTAACATTAGGACTTCTTGACCAGGTATAAACATTGGGAACCTCTACAAACAATTACCTAAAGACGGTTATGAACCTGGAAAGCTCGGGAACATTGTCTCTAAACTATGTTATAGAGTTTAATGATACATTTCACTGAAGTGTAAGTCTTTCCAAAGCTGGTTAATGTGTTTATTCCTCTATTTCAAGTGTATTCTGCCTTGTATTTCACTCATTTACCATTCTAGGCTCCTTCAAGTTAACAACGTAGGATTCATACACGTTTAAATGTGCTCTAAACTCGAATTCTGTAATTCCTGGATCTAAGATACCTTTTATACACGAACAACTCAGTTGGAGAAGTGTTTTGTACATGTTCTATGCTAGTTCTAATGTATTTATTGTCATTTTGCCAGAGTTACTGATGTTTTCTTGTAGTTTCTAACATTAGGCCTTCTTGACCAGTTATAAACATTGGGAACAACTACAAACAACTACCTAAACACTGTTATGAACCTGGAAATCTCGGGAACATTGTCCCTCAACTCTGTTGTGGAAGTGTTAGTCTTTCCATGTTGGTTAATGTGTTCATTCTTCCATTTCAAGTGTATTCTTCTTTGTATTATACACATTTATCATTATAGGCTCCTTCAAGTTAACAACGTAGGATTCATACACTGTTAAATGTGCTCTAAACTCGAATTCTGTAATTCCTGGATATAAGATACCTTTTCTACACGAACAACTCAGTTGGAGAAGTGTTTTGTACATGTTCTATGCTAGTTCTAATGTATTTATTGTCATTTGCCAGAGTTACTGATGTTTTCTTGTAGTTTCTAACATTAGGCCTTCTTGACCAGGTATAAACATTGGGAACATCTACAAACAACTACCTAAAAACACTGTTATGAACCTGGAAAGCTCGGGAACATTGTCTCTCAACTATGTTATAGAGTTTAATGATACATTTCACTGAAGTGTAAGTCTTTCCAAAGCTGGTTAATGTGTTTATTCCTCTATTTCAAGTGTATTCTGCCTTGTATTTCACTCATTTACCATTCTAGGCTCCTTCAAGTTAACAACGTAGGATTCATACACTGTTAAATGTGCTCTAAACTCGAATTCTGTAATTCCTGAATCTAAGATTCCTTTTCTACACAAACAACTCAGTTGGAGAAGTGTTTTATACATTTTCTATGCTAGTTTTAATGTATTTATTGTCATTTTGCCAGAGTTACTGATGTTTACTTGCAGTTTCTAACATTAGGACTTCTTGACCAGGTATAAACATTGGGAACATCTACAAACAACTACCTAAAGACAGTTATGAACCTGGAAAGCTCGGGAACATTGTCTCTCAACTATGTTATAGAGTTTAATGATACATTACACTGAAGTGTAAGTCTTTCCAAAGCTGGTTTGTGTTTATTCCTCTATTTCAAGTGTATTCTGCCTTGTATTTCACTCATTTACCATTCTAGGCTCCTTCAAGTTAACAACGTAGGATTCATACACTGTTAATGTGCTCTAAACTAGAATTCTGTAATTCCTGGATCTAACAGACCTTTTCTACACGAACAACTCAGTTGGAGAAGTGTTTTTTACATGTTCTATGCTAGTTCTAATGTATTTATAGTCATTTTGCCAGAGTACTGATGTTTTCTTGTAGTTTCTAACATTAGGCCTCCTTGACCAGGTATAAACATTGGGAACATCTACAAACAACTACCTAAAAACACTGTTATGAACCTGGAAAGCTCGGGAACATTGTCTCTCAACTATGTTATAGAGTTTAATGATACATTTCACTGAAGTGTAAGTCTTTCCAAAGCTGGTTAATGTGTTTATTCCTCTATTTCAAGTGTATTCTGCCTTGTATTTCACTCATTTACCATTCTAGGCTACTTCAAGTTAACAACGTAGGATTCATACACTGTTAAATGTGCTCTAAACTCGAATTCTGTAATTCCTGGATCTAAGATACCTTTTCTACACGAACATCTCAGTTGGAGAAGTGTTTTATACATTTTCTATGCTAGTTTTAATGTATTTATTGTCATTTTGCCAGAGTTACTGATGTTTTCTTGCAGTTTCTAACATTAGGACTTCTTGACCAGGTATAAACATTGGGAACATCTACAAACAACTACCTAAAAACACTGTTATGAACCTGGAAAGCTCGGGAACATTGTCTCTCAACTATGTTATAGAGTTTAATGATACATTACACTGAAGTGTAAGTCTTTCCAAAGCTGGTTAATGTGTTTATTCCTCTATTTCAAGTGTATTCTGCCTTGTATTTCACTCATTTACCATTCTAGGCTCCTTCAAGTTAACAACGTAGGATTCATACACGTTTAAATGTGCTCTAAGCTCGAATTCTGTAATTCCTGGATCTAAGATACCTTTTATACACGAACAACTCAGTTGGAGAAGTGTTTTGTACATGTTCTATGCTAGTTCTAATGTATTTATTGTCATTTTGCCAGAGTTACTGATGTTTTCTTGTAGTTTCTAACATTAGGCCTTCTTGACCAGGTATAAACATTGGGAACAACTACAAACAACTACCTAAACACTGTTATGAACCTGGAAATCTCGGGAACATTGTCCCTCAACTCTGTTGTGGAAGTGTTAGGATTTCCAAGCTGGTTAATGTGTTCATTCTTCCATTTCAAGTGTATTCTACTTTGTATTTCACACATTTACCATTCTAGGCTCCTTCAAGTTAACAATGTAGGATTCATACCCTGTTAAATGTGCTCTAAACTCGAATTCTGTAATTCCTGGATCTATGATACCTTTTCTAAACGAACAACTCAGTTGGAGAAGTGTTTTATACATGTTCTATGCTAGTTCTAATGTATTTATTGTCATTTTGCCAGAGTTATTGATGTTTTCTTGTAGTTTCTAACATTAGGACTTCTTGAGCAGGTATAAACATTGGGAACATCTACAAACAACTACCTAAAGACGGTTATGAACCTGGAAAGCTCGGGAACATTGTCTCTCAACTATGTTATAGAGTTTAATGATACATTTCACTGAAGTGTAAGTCTTTCCAAAGCTGGTTAATGTGTTTATTCCTCTATTTCAAGTGTATTCTGCCTTGTAATTCACTCATTTACAATTCTAGGCTCCTTCAAGTTAACAACGTAGGATTCATACACTGTTAAATGTGCTCTAAACTCGAATTCTGTAATTCCTGGATCTAACAGACCTTTTCTACACGAACAACTCAGTTGGAGAAGTGTTTTTTACATGTTCTATGCTAGTTCTAATGTATTTATAGTCATTTTGCCAGAGTACTGATGTTTTCTTGTAGTTTCTAACATTAGGCCTCCTTGACCAGGTATAAACATTGGGAACATCTACAAACAACTACCTAAAAACACTGTTATGAACCTGGAAAGCTCGGGAACATTGTCTCTCAACTATGTTATAGAGTTTAATGATACATTTCACTGAAGTGTAAGTCTTTCCAAAGCTGGTTAATGTGTTTATTCCTCTATTTCAAGTGTATTCTGCCTTGTATTTCACTCATTTACCATTCTAGGCTACTTCAAGTTAACAACGTAGGATTCATACACTGTTAAATGTGCTCTAAACTCGAATTCTGTAATTCCTGGATCTAAGATACCTTTTCTACACGAACATCTCAGTTGGAGAAGTGTTTTATACATTTTCTATGCTAGTTTTAATGTATTTATTGTCATTTTGCCAGAGTTACTGATGTTTTCTTGCAGTTTCTAACATTAGGACTTCTTGACCAGGTATAAACATTGGGAACATCTACAAACAACTACCTAAAAACACTGTTATGAACCTGGAAAGCTCGGGAACATTGTCTCTCAACTATGTTATAGAGTTTAATGATACATTACACTGAAGTGTAAGTCTTTCCAAAGCTGGTTAATGTGTTTATTCCTCTATTTCAAGTGTATTCTGCCTTGTATTTCACTCATTTACCATTCTAGGCTCCTTCAAGTTAACAACGTAGGATTCATACACGTTTAAATGTGCTCTAAGCTCGAATTCTGTAATTCCTGGATCTAAGATACCTTTTATACACGAACAACTCAGTTGGAGAAGTGTTTTGTACATGTTCTATGCTAGTTCTAATGTATTTATTGTCATTTTGCCAGAGTTACTGATGTTTTCTTGTAGTTTCTAACATTAGGCCTTCTTGACCAGGTATAAACATTGGGAACAACTA
Source organism: Pipistrellus nathusii (assembly GCA_963693515.1). Taxonomy (NCBI): domain Eukaryota; kingdom Metazoa; phylum Chordata; class Mammalia; order Chiroptera; family Vespertilionidae; genus Pipistrellus; species Pipistrellus nathusii. The sequence continues at coordinate 56,673 of OY882870.1, forward strand.
CAAACAACTACCTAAACACTGTTATGAACCTGGAAATCTCGGGAACATTGTCCCTCAACTCTGTTGTGGAAGTGTTAGGATTTCCAAGCTGGTTAATGTGTTCATTCTTCCATTTCAAGTGTATTCTACTTTGTATTTCACACATTTACCATTCTAGGCTCCTTCAAGTTAACAATGTAGGATTCATACCCTGTTAAATGTGCTCTAAACTCGAATTCTGTAATTCCTGGATCTATGATACCTTTTCTACACGAACAACTCAGTTGGAGAAGTGTTTTATACATGTTCTATGCTAGTTCTAATGTATTTATTGTCATTTTGCCAGAGTTATTGATGTTTTCTTGTAGTTTCTAACATTAGGACTTCTTGAGCAGGTATAAACATTGGGAACATCTACAAACAACTACCTAAAGACGGTTATGAACCTGGAAAGCTCGGGAACATTGTCTCTCAACTATGTTATAGAGTTTAATGATACATTTCACTGAAGTGTAAGTCTTTCCAAAGCTGGTTAATGTGTTTATTCCTCTATTTCAAGTGTATTCTGCCTTGTAATTCACTCATTTACAATTCTAGGCTCCTTCAAGTTAACAACGTAGGATTCATACACTGTTAAATGTGCTCTAAACTCGAATTCTGTAATTCCTGGATCTAAGATACCTTTTCTACACGAACAACTAAGTTGGAGAAGTGTTTTATACATTTTCTATGCTAGTTTTAATGTATTTATTGTCATTTTGCCAGAGTTACTGATGTTTTCTTGCAGTTTCTAACATTAGGACTTCTTGACCAGGTATAAACATTGGGAACATCTACAAACAACTACCTAAAAACACTGTTATGAACCTGGAAAGCTCGGGAACATTGTCTCTCAACTATGTTATAGAGTTTAATGATACATTACACTGAAGTGTAAGTCTTTCCAAAGCTGGTTAATGTGTTTATTCCTCTATTTCAAGTGTATTCTGCCTTGTATTTCACTCATTTACCATTCTAGGCTCCTTCAAGTTAACAACGTAGGATTCATACACGTTTAAATGTGCTCTAAGCTCGAATTCTGTAATTCCTGGATCTAAGATACCTTTTATACACGAACAACTCAGTTGGAGAAGTGTTTTGTACATGTTCTATGCTAGTTCTAATGTATTTATTGTCATTTTGCCAGAGTTACTGATGTTTTCTTGTAGTTTCTAACATTAGGCCTTCTTGACCAGGTATAAACATTGGGAACAACTACAAACAAATACCTAAACACTGTAATGAACCTGGAAATCTCGGAAACATTGTCCCTCAACTCTGTTGTGGAAGTGTTAGGATTTCCAAGCTGGTTAATGTGTTCATTCTTCCATTTCAAGTGTATTCTACTTTGTATTTCACACATTTACCATTCTAGGCTCCTTCAAGTTAACAATGTAGGATTCATACCCTGTTAAATGTGCTCTAAACTCGAATTCTGTAATTCCTGGATCTATGATACCTTTTCTACAGGAACAACTCAGTTGGAGAAGTGTTTTATACAGGTTCTATGCTAGTTCTAATGTATTTATTGTCATTTTGCCAGAGTTACTGATGTTTTCTTGTAGTTTCTAACATTAGGACTTCTTGAGCTGGTATAAACATTGGGAACATCTACAAACAACTACCTAAAGACGGTTATGAACCTGGAAAGCTCGGGAACATTGTCTCTCAACTATGTTATAGAGTTTAATGATACATTTCACTGAAGTGTAAGTCTTTCCAAAGCTGGTTAATGTGTTTATTCCTCTATTTCAAGTGTATTCTGCCTTGTATTTCACTCACTTACCATTCTAGGCTCCTTCAAGTTAACAACGTAGGATTCATACACTGTTAAATGTGCTCTAAACTCGAATTCTGTAACTCCTGGATCTAAGATACCTTTTCTACACGAACAACTCAGTTGGAGAAGTGTTTTGTACATGTTCTATGCTAGTTCTAATGTATTTATTGTCATTTTGCCAGAGTTACTGATGTTTTCTTGTAGTTTCTAACATTAGGCCTTCTTGACCAGGTATAAACATTGGGAACATCTACAAACAACTACCTAAAAACACTATTATGAACCTGGAAAGCTCGGGAACATTGTCCCTCAACTCTGTTGTGGAAGTGTTAGGCTTTCCAAGCTGGTTAATGTGTTCATTCTTCCATTTCAAGTGTATTCTTCTTTGTATTTCACACATTTACCATTCTAGGCTCCTTCAAGTTAACAACGTAGGATTCATACACTGTTAAATGTGCTCTAAACTCGAATTCTGTAATTCCTGGATCTAAGATACCTTTTCTACACGAACAACTCAGTTGGAGAAGTGTTTTGTACATGTTCTATGCTAGTTCTAATGTATTTATTGTCATTTTGCCAGAGTTACTGATGTTTTCTTGTAGTTTCTAACATTAGGCCTTCTTGACCAGGTATAAACATTGGGAACATCTACAAACAACTACCTAAACACTGTTATGAACTTGGAAAGCTCGGGAACATTGTCTCTCAAATATGTTATAGATTTAAATGATACATTTCACTGAAGTGTAAGTCTTTCCAAAGCTGGTTAATGTGTTTATTCCTCTATTTCAAGTGTATTCTGCCTTGTATTTCACTCATTTACCATTCTAGGCTCCTTCAAGTTAACAACGTAGGATTCATACACGTTTAAATGTGCTCTAAACTCGAATTCTGTAATTCCTGGATCTAAGATACCTTTTCTACACGAACAACTCAGTTGGAGAAGTGTTTTGTACATGTTCTATGCTAGTTCTAATGTATTTATTGTCATTTTGCCAGAGTTACTGATGTTTTCTAGTAGTTTCTAACATCAGGCTTTCTTCGCCAGGTATAAACATTGGGAAAACCTACAAACAACTACCTAAACACTGTTATGAACCTGGAAATCTCGGGAACATTGTCCCTCAACTCTGTTGTGGAAGTGTTAGTCTTTCCAAGTTTGTTAATGTGTTCATTCTTCCATTTCAAATGTATTCTTCTTTGTATTTCACTCATTTACCATTCTAGGCTCCTTCAAGTTTACAACGTAGGATTCATACACTGTTAATGTGCTCTAAACTTGAATTCTGTAATTCCTGGATCTAACATACCTTTTCTAGAAGAACAACTCAGTTGGAGAAGTGTTTTGTACATGTTCTATGCTAGTTCTAATGTATTTATTGTCATTTTGCCAGAGTTACTGATGTTTTATTGTAGTTTCTAACATTAGGCCTTCTTGACCAGGTATAAACATTGGGAACATCTACAAACAACTACCTAAAAACACTGTTATGAATCTGGAAATCTCCGGAACATTGTCCCTCAACTCTGTTGTGGAAGTGTTAGGCTTTCCAAGCTGGTTAATGTGTTCATTCTTCCATTTCAAGTGTATTCTTCTTTGTATTTCACACATTTACCATTCTAGGCTCCTTCAAGTTAACAACGTAGGATTCATAAACTGTTAATGTGCTCTAAACAGGAATTCTGTAATTCCTGGATATTAGATACCTTTTCTACACGAACAACTCAGTTGGAGAAGTGTTTTATACATCTTCTATGCTAGTTCTAATGTATTTATTGTCATTTTGCCAGAGTTACTGATGTTTTCTTGTAGTTTCTAACATTAGGCCTTCTTGACCAGGTATAAACATTGGGAACATCTACAAACAACTATCTAATCACTGTTATGAACCTGGAAAGCTCGGGAACATTGTCCCTCAACTCTGTTTTGGAAGTGTTAGGCTTTCCAAGCTGGTTAATGTGTTCATTCTTCCATTTCAAGTGTATTCTTCTTTGTATTACACACATGTACCATTCTAGGCTCCTTCACGTTAACAACGTAGGATTCATAGAGTGTTACATGTGCTCTAAACTCGAATTCTGTAATTCCTGGATCTAAGATACCTTTCCTACACGAACAACTCAGTTGGAGAAGTGTTTTATACATGTTCTATGCTAGTTCTAATGTATTTATTGTCATTTTGCCAGAGTTACTGATGTTTTCTTGTAGTTTCTTACATTAGGACTTCTTGACCAGGTATAAACATTGGGAACATCTACAAACAACTACCTAAACACTGTTATGAACCTGGAAAGCTCGGGAACATTGTCTCTCAACTATGTTATAGAGTTTAATGATACATTTCACTGAAGTGTAAGTCTTTCCAAAGCTGGTTAATGTGTTTATTCCTCTATTTCAAGTGTATTCTGCCTTGTATTTCACTCATTTACCATCCTAGGCTCCTTCAAGTTAACAACATAGGATTCATACACTGTTAAATGTGCTCTAAAATCGAATTCTGTAATTCTTGGATCTAAGATACCTTTTCTACACGAACAAATCAGTTGGAGAAGTGTTTTGTACATGTTCTATGCTAGTTCTAATGTATTTATTGTCATTTTGCCAGAGTTACTGATGTTTTCTTGTAGTTTCTAACATTAGGCCTTCTTGACCAGGTATAAACATTGGGAACATCCACAAACAACTACCTAAATACTGTTATGAACCTGGAAAGCTCGGGAACATTGTCTCTCAACTATGTTATAGAGTTTAATGATACATTTCACTGAAGTGTCAGTCTTTCCAAAGCTGGTTAATGTGTTTATTCCTCTATTTCAAGTGTATTCTGCCTTGTATTTCACTCATTTACCATTCTAGGCTCCTTCAAGTTAACAACGTAGGATTCATACACGTTTAAATGTGCTCTAAACTCGAATTCTGTAATTCCTGGATCTAAGATACCTTTTCTACACGAACAACTCAGTTGGAGAAGTGTTTTGTACATGTTCTATGCTAGTTCTTATGTATTTATTGTCATTTTGCCAGAGTTACTGATGTTTTCTAGTAGTTTCTAACATCAGGCTTTCTTCGCCAGGTATAAACATTGGGAAAACCTACAAACAACTACCTAAACACTGTTATGAACCTGGAAATCTCGGGAACATTGTACCTCAACTCTGTTGTGGAAGTGTTAGTCTTTCCAAGTTTGTTAATGTGTTCATTCTTCCATTTCAAATGTATTCTTCTTTGTATTTCACTCATTTACCATTCTAGGCTCCTTCAAGTTTACAACGTAGGATTCATACACTGTTAATGTGCTCTAAACTTGAATTCTGTAATTCCTGGATCTAACATATCTTTTCTAGACGAACAACTCAGTTGGAGAAGTGTTTTGTACATGTTCTATGCTAGTTCTAATGTATTTATTGTCTTTTTGCCAGAGTTACTGATGTTTTATTGTAGTTTCTAACATTAGGCCTTCCTGTTCAGGTATAAACATTGGGAACATGAACAAACAACTATCTAAACACTGTAATGAATCTGAAAAGCTTAGGAACATTGATTGTCTCTCAACTATGTTATGGAAGCGTTAGGCTTTCCAAGCTGGTTAATGTGTTTATTCTTCCATTTCAAGTGTATTTTGCTTTGTATTTCACACATTTACCATTCTAGGCTCCTTCAAGTTATCAACGTAATATTCATACACTGTTAAATGTGCTCTAAACTCGAATTCTGGAATTCCTGGATCTAAGATACCTTTTCTACATGAACAACTCAGTTGGAGAAGTGTTTTATACATGTTCTATGCTAGTTCTAATGTATTCATTGTCATTTTGCCAGAGTTACTGATGTTTTCTCGTAGTTTCTTACATTAGGACTTCTTGACCAGTTATAAACATTGGGAACATCTACAAACAACTACCTAAACACTGTTATGAACCTGGAAAGCTCGGGAACATTGTCCCTCAACTCTGTTGTGGAAGTGTTAGGATTTCCAAGCTGGTTAATGTGTTCATTCTTCCATTTCAAGTGTATTCTTCTTTGTATTTCACACATTTACCATTCTAGGCTCCTTCAAGTTAACAACGTAGGATTCATACACTGTTAAATGTGCTCTAAACTCGTATTCTGTAATTCCTGGATCTAAGATACCTTTTCTACAGGAACAACTCAGTTGGAGAAGTGTTTTATACATTTTCTATGCTAGTTTTAATGTATTTATTGGCATTTTGCCAGAGTTACTGATGTTTTCTTGCAGTTTCTAACATTAGGACTTCTTGACCAGGTATAAACATTGGAAACATCTACAAACAACTACCTAAACACGGTTATGAACTTTGAAAACTCGGGAACATTGTCTCTCAACTACGTTATAGTGTTTAATGATACATTTCCGTGAAGTATAAGGCTTTCCAAAGCTGGTTAATGTGTTTATTCCTGTATTTCAAGTGTATTCTTCCTTGTATTTCACTCATTTACCATTCTAGGCTCCTTCAAGTTAACAACGTAGGATTCATACACTGTTAATGTGTTCTAAACTCGAATTCTGGAATTCCTGGATCTAAGATACCTTTTCTACATGAACAACTCAGTTGGAGAAGTGTTTTATACATGTTTTATGCTAGTTCTCATGTATTTATTGTCATTTTGCCAGAGTTACTGATGTTTTCTTGTAGTTTCTAACATTAGGCCTTCCTGTTCAGGTATAAACATTGGGAACATGAACAAACAACTATCTAAACACTGTAATGAATCTGAAAAGCTTAGGAACATTGATTGTCTCTCAACTATGTTATGGAACCGTTAGGCTTTCCAAGCTGGTTAATGTGTTCATTCTTCCATTTCAAGTGTATTCTGCTTTGTATTTCACACATTTACCATTCTAGGCTCCTTCAAGTTAACAACGTAGGATTCATACACTGTTAAATGTGCTCTAAACTCGAATTCTGGAATTCCTGGATCTAAGATACCTTTTCTACACGAACAACTGAGTTGGAGAAGTGTTTTATACATGTTCTATGCTAGTTCTCATGTATTTATTGTCATTTTGCCAGAGTTACTGATGTTTTCTTGTAGTTTCTAACATTAGGCCTTCTTGTTCAGGTATAAACATTGGGAACATGAACAAACAACTATCTAAACACTGTAATGAACCTGAAAAGCTAAGGAACATTGATTGTCTCTCAACTATGTTATGGAAGCGTTAGGCTTTCCAAGCTGGTTAATGTGTTTATTCTTCCATTTCAAGTGTATTCTTCTTTGTATTTCACTCATTTAACATTCTAGTCTCCTTCAAGTTAACAACGTAGGATTCACACACTGTTAAATGTGCTCTTGACTCGAATTCTGTAATTCCTGGATCTAAGATACCTTTTCTACACAAACAACTCAGTTGGAGAAGTGTTTTATACATGTTCTATGCTAGTTCTCATGTATTTATTGTCATTTTGCCAGAGTTACTGATGTTTTCTTGTAGTTCCTAACATTAGGCCTTCTTGACCAGGTATAAACATTCGGAACATCTACAAACAACTACCTAAACACTGTTATGGACCTGGAACGCTCGGGAACATTGTCTCTCAACTATGTTATAGAGTTTCTTGATACATTTCACTGAAGTGTAAGACTTTCCAAAGCTGGTTAATGTGTTTATTCCTCTATTTCAAGTGTATTCTGCCTTGTATTTCACTCATTTACCATTCTAGGCTCCTTCAAGTTAACAACGTAGGATTCATACACTGTTAAATGTGCTCTAAACTCGAATTCTGGAATTCCTGGATCTAAGATACCTTTTCTACACAAACAACTCAGTTAGAGAAGTGTTTTATACATGTTCTATGCTAGTTCTCATGTATTTATTGTCATTTTGCCAGAGTTACTGATGTTTTCTTGTAGTTTCTAACATTAGGCCTTCTTGTCCAGGTATAAACATTGGGAACATCTACAAACAAGTACCTAAACACTGTAATGAATATGAAAAGTTTAGGAACATTGATTGTCTCTCAACTATGTTATGGAAGCGTTAGGCTTTCCAAGCTCGTTAATGTGTTTATTCTTCCATTTCAAGTGTATTCTGCTTTGTATTTCACACATTTACCATTCTAGGCTCCTTCAAGTTAACAACATAGGATTCACACACTGTTAAATGTGCTCTAAACTCGAATTCTGTAATTCCTGGATCTAAGATACTTTTTCTACATGAACAACTCAGTTGGAGAAGTGTTTTATACATGTTCTATGCTAGTTCTCATGTATTTATTGTCATTTTGCCAGAGTTACTGATGTTTTCTTGTAGTTTCTAACATTAGTCCTTCTTGACCAGGTAAAAACATTGGGAACATCTACAAACAACTACCTAAACACTGTTATGAACCTGGAAAACTCGGGAACATTGTCCCTTAACTTTGTTGTGGAAGTGTAAGGCTTTCCAAGCTGGTTAATGTGTTTATTCCTCTATTTCAAGTGTATTCTGCCTTGTATTTCACTCATTTACCATTCTAGGCTCCTTCAAGTTAACAACGTAGGATTCATACACTGTTAAATGTGCTCTAAACTCGAATTCTGGAATTCCTGGATCTAAGATACCTTTTCTACACGAACAACTCAGTTGGAGAAGTGTTTTATACATGTTTTATGCTAGTTCTCATGTATTTATTGTCATTTTGCCAGAGTTACTGATGTTTTCTTGTAGTTTTTAACATTAGGCCTTCCTGTTCAGGTATAAACATTGGGAACATGAACAAACAACTATCTAAACACTGTAATGAATCTGAAAAGCTTAGGAACATTGATTGTCTCTCAACTATGTTATGGAAGCGTTAGGCTTTCCAAGCTGGTTAATGTGTTCATTCTTCCATTTCAAGTGTATTCTGCTTTGTATTTCACACATTTACCATTCTAGGCTCCTTCAAGTTAACAACGTAGGATTCACACACTGTTAAATGTGCTCTAAACTCGAATTCTGGAATTCCTGGATCTAAGATACCTTTTCTACACGAACAACTGAGTTGGAGAAGTGTTTTATACATGTTCTATGCTAGTTCTCATGTATTTATTGTCATTTTGCCAGAGTTACTGATGTTTTCTTGTAGTTTCTAACATTAGGCCTTCTTGTTCAGGTATAAACATTGGGAACATGAACAAACAACTATCTAAACACTGTAATGAACCTGAAAAGCTAAGGAACATTGATTGTCTCTCAACTATGTTATGGAAGCGTTAGGCTTTCCATGCTGGTTAATGTGTTTATTCTTCCATTTCAAGTGTATTCTTCTTTGTATTTCACTCATTTAACATTCTAGGCTCCTTCAAGTTAACAACGTAGGATTCACACACTGTTAAATGTGCTCTTGACTCGAATTCTGTAATTCCTGGATCTAAGATACCTTTTCTACACAAACAACTCAGTTGGAGAAGTATTTTATACATGTTCTATGCTAGTTCTCATGTATTTATTGTCATTTTGCCAGAGTTACTGATGTTTTCTTGTAGTTTCTAACATTAGGCCTTCTTGACCAGGTATAAACATACGGAACATCTACAAACAACTACCTAAACACTGTTATGGACCTGGAACGCTCGGGAACATTGTCTCTCAACTATGTTATAGAGTTTCTTGATACATTTCACTGAAGTGTAAGACTTTCCAAAGCTGGTTAATGTGTTTATTCCTCTATTTCAAGTGTATTCTGCCTTGTATTTCACTCATTTACCATTCTAGGCTCCTTCAAGTTAACAACATAGGATTCATACACTGTTAAATGTGCTCTAAACTCGAATTCTGGAATTCCTGGATCTAAGATACCTTTTCTACACAAACAACTCAGTTAGAGAAGTGTTTTATACATGTTCTATGCTAGTTCTCATGTATTTATTGTCATTTTGCCAGAGTTACTGATGTTTTCTTGTAGTTTCTAACATTAGACCTTCTTGACCAGGTATAAACATTCGGAACATCTACAAACAACTACCTAAACACGGTTATGAACCTGGAAAACTCGGGAACATTGTCCCTTAACTTTGTTGTGGAAGTGTAAGGCTTTCCAAGCTGGTTAATGTGTTTATTCCTCTATTTCAAGTGTATTCTGCCTTGTATTTCACTCATTTACCATTCTAGGCTCCTTCAAGTTAACAACGTAGGATTCATACACTGTTAAATGTGCTCTAAACTCGAATTCTGGAATTCCTGGATCTAAGATACCTTTTCTACACGAACAACTCAGTTGGAGAAGTGTTTATACATGTTCTATGCTAGTTCTCATGTATTTATTGTCATTTTGCCAGTTACTGATGTTTTCTTGTAGTTTCTAACATTAGGCCTTCCTGTTCTGGTATAAACATTGGGAACATGAACAAACAACTATCTAAACACTGTAATGAATCTGAAAAGCTTAGGAACATTGATTGTCTCTCAACTATGTTATGGAAGCGTTAGGCTTTCCAAGCTGGTTAATGTGTTTATTCTTCCATTTCAAGTGTATTCTGCTTTGTATTTCACACATTTACCATTCTAGGCTCCTTCAAGTTAACAACATAGGATTCACACACTGTTAAATGTGCTCTAAACTCGAATTCTGTAATTCCTGGATCTAAGATACCTTTTCTACAAGAACAACTCATTTGGAGAAGTGTTTTATACATGTTCTATGCTAGTTCTCATGTATTTATTGTCATTTTGCCAGAGTTACTGATGTTTTCTTGTAGTTTCTAACATTAGGCCTTCTTGACCAGGTATAAACATTGGGAACATCTACAAACAACTACCTAAACACGGTTATGAACTTGGAGAACTCGGGAACATTGTCTCTCTACTACATTATAGTGTTTAATGATACATTTCCGTGAAGTGTAAGGCTTTCCAAAGCTGGTTAATGTGTTTATTCCTGTATTTCAAGGGTATTCTGCCTTGTATTTCACTCATTTACCATTCTAGGCTCCTTCAAGTTAACAAGGTTGGATTCATACACTGTTTAATGTGCTCTAAACTCGAATTCTGGAATTCCTGGATCTAAGATACCTTTTCTACATGAACAACTCAGTTGGAGAAGTGTTTTATACATGTTTTATGCTAGTTCTCATGTATTTATTGTCATTTTGCCAGAGTTACTGATGTTTTCTTGTAGTTTCTAACATTAGGCCTTCCTGTTCAGGTATAAACATTGGGAACATGAACAAACAACTATCTAAACACTGTAATGAATCTGAAAAGCTTAGGAACATTGATTGTCTCTCAACTATGTTATGGAACCGTTAGGCTTTCCAAGCTGGTTAATGTGTTCATTCTTCCATTTCAAGTGTATTCTGCTTTGTATTTCACACATTTACCATTCTAGGCTCCTTCAAGTTAACAACGTAGGATTCATACACTGTTAAATGTGCTCTAAACTCGAATTCTGGAATTCCTGGATCTAAGATACCTTTTCTACACGAACAACTGAGTTGGAGAAGTGTTTTATACATGTTCTATGCTAGTTCTCATGTATTTATTGTCATTTTGCCAGAGTTACTGATGTTTTCTTGTAGTTTCTAACATTAGGCCTTCTTGTTCAGGTATAAACATTGGGAACATGAACAAACAACTATCTAAACACTGTAATGAACCTGAAAAGCTAAGGAACATTGATTGTCTCTCAACTATGTTATGGAAGCGTTAGGCTTTCCAAGCTGGTTAATGTGTTTATTCTTCCATTTCAAGTGTATTCTTCTTTGTATTTCACTCATTTAACATTCTAGTCTCCTTCAAGTTAACAACGTAGGATTCACACACTGTTAAATGTGCTCTTGACTCGAATTCTGTAATTCCTGGATCTAAGATACCTTTTCTACACAAACAACTCAGTTGGAGAAGTGTTTTATACATGTTCTATGCTAGTTCTCATGTATTTATTGTCATTTTGCCAGAGTTACTGATGTTTTCTTGTAGTTCCTAACATTAGGCCTTCTTGACCAGGTATAAACATTCGGAACATCTACAAACAACTACCTAAACACTGTTATGGACCTGGAACGCTCGGGAACATTGTCTCTCAACTATGTTATAGAGTTTCTTGATACATTTCACTGAAGTGTAAGACTTTCCAAAGCTGGTTAATGTGTTTATTCCTCTATTTCAAGTGTATTCTGCCTTGTATTTCACTCATTTACCATTCTAGGCTCCTTCAAGTTAACAACGTAGGATTCATACACTGTTAAATGTGCTCTAAACTCGAATTCTGGAATTCCTGGATCTAAGATACCTTTTCTACACAAACAACTCAGTTAGAGAAGTGTTTTATACATGTTCTATGCTAGTTCTCATGTATTTATTGTCATTTTGCCAGAGTTACTGATGTTTTCTTGTAGTTTCTAACATTAGGCCTTCTTGTCCAGGTATAAACATTGGGAACATCTACAAACAAGTACCTAAACACTGTAATGAATATGAAAAGTTTAGGAACATTGATTGTCTCTCAACTATGTTATGGAAGCGTTAGGCTTTCCAAGCTCGTTAATGTGTTTATTCTTCCATTTCAAGTGTATTCTGCTTTGTATTTCACACATTTACCATTCTAGGCTCCTTCAAGTTAACAACATAGGATTCACACACTGTTAAATGTGCTCTAAACTCGAATTCTGTAATTCCTGGATCTAAGATACTTTTTCTACATGAACAACTCAGTTGGAGAAGTGTTTTATACATGTTCTATGCTAGTTCTCATGTATTTATTGTCATTTTGCCAGAGTTACTGATGTTTTCTTGTAGTTTCTAACATTAGTCCTTCTTGACCAGGTAAAAACATTGGGAACATCTACAAACAACTACCTAAACACTGTTATGAACCTGGAAAACTCGGGAACATTGTCCCTTAACTTTGTTGTGGAAGTGTAAGGCTTTCCAAGCTGGTTAATGTGTTTATTCCTCTATTTCAAGTGTATTCTGCCTTGTATTTCACTCATTTACCATTCTAGGCTCCTTCAAGTTAACAACGTAGGATTCATACACTGTTAAATGTGCTCTAAACTCGAATTCTGGAATTCCTGGATCTAAGATACCTTTTCTACACGAACAACTCAGTTGGAGAAGTGTTTTATACATGTTTTATGCTAGTTCTCATGTATTTATTGTCATTTTGCCAGAGTTACTGATGTTTTCTTGTAGTTTTTAACATTAGGCCTTCCTGTTCAGGTATAAACATTGGGAACATGAACAAACAACTATCTAAACACTGTAATGAATCTGAAAAGCTTAGGAACATTGATTGTCTCTCAACTATGTTATGGAAGCGTTAGGCTTTCCAAGCTGGTTAATGTGTTCATTCTTCCATTTCAAGTGTATTCTGCTTTGTATTTCACACATTTACCATTCTAGGCTCCTTCAAGTTAACAACGTAGGATTCACACACTGTTAAATGTGCTCTAAACTCGAATTCTGGAATTCCTGGATCTAAGATACCTTTTCTACACGAACAACTGAGTTGGAGAAGTGTTTTATACATGTTCTATGCTAGTTCTCATGTATTTATTGTCATTTTGCCAGAGTTACTGATGTTTTCTTGTAGTTTCTAACATTAGGCCTTCTTGTTCAGGTATAAACATTGGGAACATGAACAAACAACTATCTAAACACTGTAATGAACCTGAAAAGCTAAGGAACATTGATTGTCTCTCAACTATGTTATGGAAGCGTTAGGCTTTCCATGCTGGTTAATGTGTTTATTCTTCCATTTCAAGTGTATTCTTCTTTGTATTTCACTCATTTAACATTCTAGGCTCCTTCAAGTTAACAACGTAGGATTCACACACTGTTAAATGTGCTCTTGACTCGAATTCTGTAATTCCTGGATCTAAGATACCTTTTCTACACAAACAACTCAGTTGGAGAAGTATTTTATACATGTTCTATGCTAGTTCTCATGTATTTATTGTCATTTTGCCAGAGTTACTGATGTTTTCTTGTAGTTTCTAACATTAGGCCTTCTTGACCAGGTATAAACATACGGAACATCTACAAACAACTACCTAAACACTGTTATGGACCTGGAACGCTCGGGAACATTGTCTCTCAACTATGTTATAGAGTTTCTTGATACATTTCACTGAAGTGTAAGACTTTCCAAAGCTGGTTAATGTGTTTATTCCTCTATTTCAAGTGTATTCTGCCTTGTATTTCACTCATTTACCATTCTAGGCTCCTTCAAGTTAACAACATAGGATTCATACACTGTTAAATGTGCTCTAAACTCGAATTCTGGAATTCCTGGATCTAAGATACCTTTTCTACACAAACAACTCAGTTAGAGAAGTGTTTTATACATGTTCTATGCTAGTTCTCATGTATTTATTGTCATTTTGCCAGAGTTACTGATGTTTTCTTGTAGTTTCTAACATTAGACCTTCTTGACCAGGTATAAACATTCGGAACATCTACAAACAACTACCTAAACACGGTTATGAACCTGGAAAACTCGGGAACATTGTCCCTTAACTTTGTTGTGGAAGTGTAAGGCTTTCCAAGCTGGTTAATGTGTTTATTCCTCTATTTCAAGTGTATTCTGCCTTGTATTTCACTCATTTACCATTCTAGGCTCCTTCAAGTTAACAACGTAGGATTCATACACTGTTAAATGTGCTCTAAACTCGAATTCTGGAATTCCTGGATCTAAGATACCTTTTCTACACGAACAACTCAGTTGGAGAAGTGTTTATACATGTTCTATGCTAGTTCTCATGTATTTATTGTCATTTTGCCAGTTACTGATGTTTTCTTGTAGTTTCTAACATTAGGCCTTCCTGTTCTGGTATAAACATTGGGAACATGAACAAACAACTATCTAAACACTGTAATGAATCTGAAAAGCTTAGGAACATTGATTGTCTCTCAACTATGTTATGGAAGCGTTAGGCTTTCCAAGCTGGTTAATGTGTTTATTCTTCCATTTCAAGTGTATTCTGCTTTGTATTTCACACATTTACCATTCTAGGCTCCTTCAAGTTAACAACATAGGATTCACACACTGTTAAATGTGCTCTAAACTCGAATTCTGTAATTCCTGGATCTAAGATACCTTTTCTACAAGAACAACTCATTTGGAGAAGTGTTTTATACATGTTCTATGCTAGTTCTCATGTATTTATTGTCATTTTGCCAGAGTTACTGATGTTTTCTTGTAGTTTCTAACATTAGGCCTTCTTGACCAGGTATAAACATTGGGAACATCTACAAACAACTACCTAAACACGGTTATGAACTTGGAGAACTCGGGAACATTGTCTCTCTACTACATTATAGTGTTTAATGATACATTTCCGTGAAGTGTAAGGCTTTCCAAAGCTGGTTAATGTGTTTATTCCTGTATTTCAAGGGTATTCTGCCTTGTATTTCACTCATTTACCATTCTAGGCTCCTTCAAGTTAACAAGGTTGGATTCATACACTGTTTAATGTGCTCTAAACTCGAATTCTGGAATTCCTGGATCTAAGATACCTTTTCTACACGAACAACTCAGTTGGAGAAGTGTTTTATACATGTTCTATGCTAGTTCTCATGTATGTATTGTCATTTTGCCAGAGTTACTGATGTTTTCTTGTAGTTTCTAACATTAGGCCTTCCTGTTCAGGGATAAACATTGGGAACATGTACAGAAAACTATCTAAACACTGTAATGAATCTAAAAAGCTTAGGAATATTGATTGTCTCTCAACTATGTTATGGAAGCGTTAGGCTTTCAAAGCTGGTTAATGTGTTTATTCTTCCATTTCAAGTGTATTCTGCTTTGTATTTCACACATTTATCATTCTAGGCTCCTCCAAGTTAACAACGTAGCATTCACACACTGTTAAATGTGCTCTAAACTCGAATTCTGTAATTCCTGGATCTAAGATACCTTTTCTACAAGAACACCTCAGTTCGAGAAGTTTTTTGTACATGTTCTATGTTAGTTCTAATGTATTTATTGTCATTTTGCCAGAGTTACTGATGTTTTCTTGTAGTTTCTAACATTAGGCCTTCTTGACCAGGTATAAACATTGGGAACATCTACAAACAACTACCTAAACACTGTTATGAACCTGGAAAACTCGGGAACATTGTCCCTTAACTTTGTTGTGGAAGTGTTAGGCTTTCCAAGCTGGTTAATGTGTTTATTCTTCCATTTCAAGTGTATTCTTCTTTGTATTTCACTCATTTACCATTCTAGGCTCCTTCAAGTTAAAAACGTAGGATTCATAAACTGTTAAATGTGCTCTAAACTCAAATTCTGGAATTCCTGGATCTAACATACCTTTCTACACGAACAACTCAGTTGGAGAAGTGTTTTATACATGTTCTATGCTAGTTCTCATGTATTTATTGTCATTTTGCCAGAGTTACTGATGTTTTCTTGTAGTTTCTAACATTAGGCCTTCTTGTCCAGGTATAAACATTGGGAACATCTACAAACAAGTACCTAAACACTGTAATGAATATGAAAAGCTTAGGAACATTGATTGTCTCTCAACTATGTTATGGAAGCGTTAGGCTTTCCAAGCTGGTTAATGTGTTTATTCTTCCATTTCAAGTGTATTCTGCTTTGTATTTCACACATTTACCATTCTAGGCTCCTTCAAGTTAACAACATAGGATTCACACACTGTTAAATGTGCTCTAAACTCGAATTCTGTAATTCCTGGATCTAAGATACTTTTTCTACATGAACAACTCAGTTGGAGAAGTGTTTTATACATGTTCTATGCTAGTTCTCATGTATTTATTGTCATTTTGCCAGAGTTACTGATGTTTTCTTGTAGTTTCTAACATTAGGCCTTCTTGACCAGGTAAAAACATTGGGAACATCTACAAACAACTACCTAAACACTGTTATGAACCTGGAAAACTCGGGAACATTGTCCCTTAACTTTGTTGTGGAAGTGTAAGGCTTTCCAAGCTGGTTAATGTGTTTATTCCTCTATTTCAAGTGTATTCTGCCTTGTATTTCACTCATTTACCATTCTAGGCTCCTTCAAGTTAACAACGTAGGATTCATACACTGTTAAATGTGCTCTAAACTCGAATTCTGGAATTCCTGGATCTAAGATACCTTTTCTACACGAACAACTCAGTTGGAGAAGTGTTTTATACATGTTTTATGCTAGTTCTCATGTATTTATTGTCATTTTGCCAGAGTTACTGATGTTTTCTTGTAGTTTCTAACATTAGGCCTTCCTGTTCAGGTATAAACATTGGGAACATGAACAAAAAACTATCTAAACACTGTAATGAATCTGAAAAGCTTAGGAACATTGATTGTCTCTCAACTATGTTATGGAATCGTTAGGCTTTCAAAGCTGGTTAATGTGTTTATTCTTCCATTTCAAGTGTATTCTTCTTTGTATTTCACTCATTTACCATTCTAGGCTCCTTCAAGTTAACAACGTAGGATTCATAAACTGTTAAATGTGCTCTAAACTCGAATTCTGGAATTCCTGGATCTAAGATACCTTTTCTACACGAACACCTCAGTTCGAGAAATTTTTTGTACATGTTCTATGTTAGTTCTAATGTATTTATTGTCATTTTGCCAGAGTTACTGATGTTTTCTTGTAGTTTCTAACATTAGGCCTTCTTGACAGGGAAAAACATTGGGAACATCTACAAACAACTACCTAAACACTGTTATGAACCTGGAAAACTCAGGAACATTGTCCTTTAACTTTGTTGTGGAAGTGTTAGGCTTTCCAAGCTGGTTAATGTGTTTATTCTTCCATTTCAAGTGTATTCTTCTTTGTATTTCACTCATTTACCATTCTAGGCTCCTTCAAGTTAACAACGTAGGATTCATAAACTGTTAAATGTGCTCTAAACTCAAATTCTGGAATTCCTGGATCTAACATACCTTTCTACACGAACAACTCAGTTGGAGAAGTGTTTTATACATGTTCTATGCTAGTTCTCATGTATTTATTGTCATTTTGCCAGAGTTACTGATGTTTTCTTGTAGTTTCTAACATTAGGCCTTCTTGTCCAGGTATAAACATTGGGAACATCTACAAACAAGTACCTAAACACTGTAATGAATATGAAAAGCTTAGGAACATTGATTGTCTCTCAACTATGTTATGGAAGCGTTAGGCTTTCCAAGCTGGTTAATGTGTTTATTCTTCCATTTCAAGTGTATTCTGTTTTGTATTTCACACATTTACCATTCTAGGCTCTTTCAAGTTAACAACGTAGGATTCACACACTGTTAAATGTGCTCTAAACTCGAATTCTGTAATTCCTGGATCTAAGATAACTTTTCTACACAAACAACTCAGTTGGAGAAGTGTTTTATACATGTTCTATGCTAGTTCTCATGTATTTATTGTCATTTTGCCAGAGTTACTGATGTTTTCTTGTAGTTTCTAACATTAGGCCTTCTTGACCAGGTATAATCATTGGGAACATCTACAAACAACTACCTAAACACGGTTATGAACATGGAGAACTGGGGAACATTGTCTATCAACTACATTATAGTGTTTAATGATACATTTCCGTGAAGTGTAAGGCTTTCCAAAGCTGGTTAATGTGTTTATTCCTGTATTTCAAGGGTATTCTGCCTTGTATTTCACTCATTTACCATTCTAGGCTCCTTCAAGTTAACAACGTAGGATTCATACACTGTTTAATGTGCTCTAAAGTCGAATTCTGGAATTCCTGGATCTAAGATACCTTTTCTACACGAACAACTCAGTTGGAGAAGTGTTTTATACATGTTCTATGCTAGTTCTCATGTATTTATTGTCATTTTGCCAGAGTTACTGATGTTTTCTTGTAGTTTCTAACATTAGGCCTTCTTGACCAGGTGTAAACATTGGGAACATATACAAACATCTACCTAAACATGGTTATGAACCTGGAAAACTCGGGAACAATGTTTCTCTACCACGTCATAGAGTTTAATTATACATTTCCGTGAAGTGTAAGGCTTTCCAAAGCTGGTTAATGTGTTTATTGCTCTATTTCGAGTGTATTCTGCCTTGTATTTCACTCATTTACCATTCTAGGCTCCTTCAAGTTAACAACGTAAGATTCATACACTGTTTAATGTGCTCTAAACTCGAATTCTGGAATTCCTGGATCTAAGATACCTTTTCTACACGAACAACTCAGTTGGAGAAGTGTTTTATACATGTTCTATGCTAGTTCTCATGTATTTATTGTCTTTTTGCCAGAGTTACTGATGTTTTCTTGTAGTTTCTAACATTAGGCCTTCTTGTTCAGGTAGAAACATTGGGAACATCTACAAACAACTACCTAAACACTGTTATGAACCTGGAACGCTCGGGAACATTGTCTCTCAACTATGTTATAGAGTTTATTGATACATTTCACTGAAGTGTAAGACTTTCCAAAGCTGGTTAATGTGTTTATTCCTCTATTTCAAGTGTATTCTGCCTTGTATTTCACTCATTTACCATTCTAGGCTCCTTCAAGTTAACAACGTAGGATTCATACACTGTTAAATGTGCTCTAAACTCGATTTCTGTAATTCCTGGATCTAAGATACCTTTTCTACATGAACAACTCAGTTGGAGAAGTGTTTTATACATGTTCTATGCTAGTTCTCATGCATTTATTGTCGTTTTGCCAGAGTTACTGATGTTTTCTTGTAGTTTCTAACATTAGGCCTTCTTGTTCAGGTAGAAACATTGGGAACATCTACAAACAACTACCTAAACACTGTTATGAACCTGGAACGCTCGGGAACATTGTCTCTCAACTATGTTATAAAGTTTATTGATACATTTCACTGAAGTGTAAGACTTTCCAAAGCTGGTTAATGTGATTATTCATCTATTTCAAGTGTATTCTGCCTTGTATTTCACTCATTTACCATTCTAGGCTCCTTCAAGTTAACAACGTAGGATTCATACACTGTTAAATGTGCTCTAAACTCGAAATCTGTAATTCCTGGATCTAAGACAGCTTTTCTACATGAACAACTCAGTTGGAGAAGTGTTTTATACATGTTCTATGCTAGTTCTCATGTATTTATTGTCGTTTTGCCAGAGTTACTGATGTTTTCTTGTAGTTTCTAACATTAGGCCTTCTTGTTCAGGTAGAAACATTGGGAACATCTACAAACAACTACCTAAACACTGTTATGAACCTGGAACGCTCGGGAACATTGTCTCTCAACTATGTTATAGAGTTTATTGATACATTTCA
This sequence comes from Pipistrellus nathusii, assembly GCA_963693515.1. NCBI lineage: Eukaryota > Metazoa > Chordata > Mammalia > Chiroptera > Vespertilionidae > Pipistrellus > Pipistrellus nathusii. The sequence continues at coordinate 76,617 of OY882870.1, forward strand.
CTGAAGTGTAAGACTTTCCAAAGCTGGTTAATGTGTTTATTCCTCTATTTCAAGTGTATTCTGCCTTGTATTTCACTCATTTACCATTCTAGGCTCCTTCAAGTTAACAACATAGGATTCATACACTGTTAAATGTGCTCTAAACTCGAATTCTGTAATTCCTGGATCTAAGACACCTTTTCTACATGAACAACTCAGTTGGAGAAGTGTTTTATACATGTTCTATGCTAGTTCTCGTGTATTTATTGTCGTTTTGCCAGAGTTACTGATGTTTTCTTGTAGTTTCTAACATTAGGCCTTCTTGTTCAGGTAGAAACATTGGGAACATCTACAAACAACTACCTAAACACTGTTATGAACCTGGAACGCTCGGGAACATTGTCTCTCAACTATGTTATAGAGTTTATTGATACATTTCACTGAAGTGTAAGACTTTCCAAAGCTGGTTAATGTGTTTATTCCTCTATTTCAAGTGTATTCTGCCTTGTATTTCACTCATTTACCATTCTAGGCTCCTTCAAGTTAACAACGTAGGATTCATACACTGTTAAATGTGCTCTAAACTCGAATTCTGTAATTCCTGGATCTAAGACACCTTTTCTACATGAACAACTCAGTTGGAGAAGTGTTTTATACATGTTCTATGCTAGTTCTCATGTATTTATTGTCGTTTTGCCAGAGTTACTGATGTTTTCTTGTAGTTTCTAACATTAGGCCTTCTTGTTCAGGTAGAAACATTGGGAACATCTACAAACAACTACCTAAACACTGTTATGAACCTGGAACGCTCGGGAACATTGTCTCTCAACTATGTTATAGAGTTTATTGATACATTTCACTGAAGTGTAAGACTTTCCAAAGCTGGTTAATGTGTTTATTCCTCTATTTCAAGTGTATTCTGCCTTGTATTTCACTCATTTACCATTCTAGGCTCCTTCAAGTTAACAACGTAGGATTCATGCACTGTTAAATGTGCTCTAAACTCGAATTCTGTAATTCCTGGATCTAAGACACCTTTTCTACATGAACAACTCAGTTGGAGAAGTGTTTTATACATGTTCTATGCTAGTTCTCGTGTATTTATTGTCGTTTTGCCAGAGTTACTGATGTTTTCTTGTAGTTTCTAATATTAGGCCTTCTTGTTCAGGTAGAAACATTGGGAACATCTACAAACAACTACCTAAACACTGTTATGAACCTGGAACGCTCGGGAACATTGTCTCTCAACTATGTTATAGAGTTTATTGATACATTTCACTGAAGTGGAAGACTTTCCAAAGCTGGTTAATGTGTTTATTCCTCTATTTCAAGTGTATTCTGCCTTGTATTTCACTCATTTACCATTCTAGGCTCCTTCAAGTTAACAACGTAGGATTCATACACTGTTAAATGTGCTCTAAACTCGAATTCTGTAATTCCTGGATCTAAGACACCTTTTCTACATGAACAACTCAGTTGGAGAAGTGTTTTATACACGTTCTATGCTAGTTCTCGTGTATTTATTGTCGTTTTGCCAGAGTTACTGATGTTTTCTTGTAGTTTCTAACATTAGGCCTTCTTGTTCAGGTAGAAACATTGGGAACATCTACAAACAACTACCTAAACACTGTTATGAACCTGGAACGCTCGGGAACATTGTCTCTCAACTATGTTATAGAGTTTATTGATACATTTCACTGAAGTGTAAGACTTTCCAAAGCTGGTAAATGTGTTTATTCCTCTATTTCAAGTGTATTCTGCCTTGTATTTCACTCATTTACCATTCTAGGCTCCTTCAAGTTAACAACGTAGGATTCATACACTGTTAAATGTGCTCTAAACTCGAATTCTGTAATTCCTGGATCTAAGACACCTTTTCTACATGAACAACTCAGTTGGAGAAGTGTTTTATACATGTTCTATGCTAGTTCTCATGTATTTATTGTCGTTTTGCCAGAGTTACTGATGTTTTCTTGTAGTTTCTAACATTAGGCCTTCTTGTTCAGGTAGAAACATTGGGAACATCTACAAACAACTACCTAAACACTGTTATGAACCTGGAACGCTCGGGAACATTGTCTCTCAACTATGTTATAGAGTTTATTGATACATTTCACTGAAGTGGAAGACTTTCCAAAGCTGGTTAATGTGTTTATTCCTCTATTTCAAGTGTATTCTGCCTTGTATTTCACTCATTTACCATTCTAGGCTCCTTCAAGTTAACAACGTAGGATTCATACACTGTTAAATGTGCTCTAAACTCGAATTCTGTAATTCCTGGATCTAAGACACCTTTTCTACATGAACAACTCAGTTGGAGAAGTGTTTTATACACGTTCTATGCTAGTTCTCGGGTATTTATTGTCGTTTTGCCAGAGTTACTGATGTTTTCTTGTAGTTTCTAACATTAGGCCTTCTTGTTCAGGTAGAAACATTGGGAACATCTACAAACAACTACCTAAACACTGTTATGAACCTGGAACGCTCGGGAACATTGTCTCTCAACTATGTTATAGAGTTTATTGATACATTTCACTGAAGTGTAAGACTTTCCAAAGCTGGTTAATGTGTTTATTCCTCTATTTCAAGTGTATTCTGCCTTGTATTTCACTCATTTACCATTCTAGGCTCCTTCAAGTTAACAACGTAGGTTTCATACACTGTTAAATGTGCTCTAAACTCGAAATCTGTAATTCCTGGATCTAAGACAGCTTTTCTACATGAACAACTCAGTTGGAGAAGTGTTTTATACATGTTCTATGCTAGTTCTCATGTATTTATTGTCTTTTTGCCAGAGTTACTGATGTTTTCTTGTAGTTTCTAACATTAGGCCTTCTTGTTCAGGTAGAAACATTGGGAACATCTACAAACAACTACCTAAACACTGTTATGAACCTGGAACGCTCGGGAACATTGTCTCTCAACTATGTTATAGAGTTTATTGATACATTTCACTGAAGTGTAAGACTTTCCAAAGCTGGTTAATGTGTTTATTCCTCTATTTCAAGTGTATTCTGCCTTGTATTTCACTCATTTACCATTCTAGGCTCCTTCAAGTTAACAACGTAGGATTCATACACTGTTAAATGTGCTCTAAACTCGAATTCTGTAATTCCTGGATCTAAGACACCTTTTCTACATGAACAACTCAGTTGGAGAAGTGTTTTATACATGTTCTATGCTAGTTCTCGTGTATTTATTGTCGTTTTGCCAGAGTTACTGATGTTTTCTTGTAGTTTCTAACATTAGGCCTTCTTGTTCAGGTAGAAACATTGGGAACATCTACAAACAACTACCTAAACACTGTTATGAACCTGGAACGCTCGGGAACATTGTCTCTCAACTATGTTATAGAGTTTATTGATACATTTCACTGAAGTGTAAGACTTTCCAAAGCTGGTTAATGTGTTTATTCCTCTATTTCAAGTGTATTCTGCCTTGTATTTCACTCATTTACCATTCTAGGCTCCTTCAAGTTAACAACGTAGGATTCATACACTGTTAAATGTGCTCTAAACTCGAATTATGTAATTCCTGGATCTAAGATAACTTTTCTACACGAACAACTCGGTTGGAGAAGTGTTTTATACATGTTCTATGCTAGTTCTAATGTATTTATTGTCATTTTGCCAGAGGTACTGATGTTTTCTTGCAGTTTCTAACATTAGGCCTTCTTGACCAGGTATAAACATTGGGAACATCTACAAACAACTAACTAAACACGGTTATGAACTTTTAAAACTCGGCAACATTGTCTCTCAACTACGTTATAGTGTTTAATGATACATTTCCGTGAAGTGTAAAGCTTTCCAAAGCTGGTTATGTGTTTATTCCTGTATTTCAAGTGTATTCTGCCTTGTATTTCAATCATTTACCATTCTAGGCTCCTTCAAGTTAACAACGTAGGATTCATACACTGTTTAATGTGCTCTAAACTCGAATTCTGGAATTCCTGGATCTAAGATAACTTTTCTACACGAACAACTCAGTTGGAGAAGTGTTTTATACATGTTCTATGCTGGTTCTCATGTATTTATTGTCATTTTGCCAGAGTTACTGATGTTTTCTTGTAGATTCTAACATTGGGCCTTCCTGTTCAGGTATAAACATTGGGAACATGAACAAACAACTATCTAAACACTGTAATGAATCTGAAAAGCTTAGGAACATTGATTGTCTCTCAACTATGTTATGGAAGCGTTAGGCTTTCCAAGCTGGTTAATGTGTTTATTCTTCCATTTCAAGTGTATTCTGCTTTGTATTTCACACATTTACCATTCTAGGCTCCTTCAAGTTAACAACGTAGGATTCACACACTGTTAAATGTGCTCTAAACTCGAATTCTGGAATTCCTGTATCTAAGATACCTTTTCTACACGAACAACTCAGTTGGAGAAGTGTTTTATACATGTTCTATGCTAGTTCTCATGTATTTATTCTCATTTTGCCAGAGTTACTGATGTTTTCTTGTAGTTTCTAACATTAGGCCTTCTTGTTCAGGTATAAACATTGGGAACATGAACAAACAACTATCTAAACACTGTAATGAACCTGAAAAGCTAAGGAACATTGATTGTCTCTCAACTATGTTATAGAAGCGTTAGGCTTTCCAAGCTGGTTAATGTGTTTATTCTTCCATTTCAAGTGTATTCTGCTTTGTATTTCACAAATTTACCATTCTAGGCTCCTTCAAGTTAACAACGTAGGATTCAAACACTGTTAAATGTGCTCTAAACTCGAATTCTGGAATTCCTGGATCTAAGATACCTTTTCTACACGAACAACTCAGTTGGAGAAGTGTTTTATACATGTTCTATGCTAGTTCTCATGAATTTATTGTCATTTTGCCAGAGTTACTGATGTTTTCTTGTAGTTTCTAACATTAGGCCTTCTTGACCAGGTATAAACATTCGGAACATCTACAAACAACTACCTAAACACGGTTATGAACTTGGAAAACTCGGGAACATTGTCTCTCAACTATGTTATAGTGTTTAATGATACATTTCCGTGAAGTGTAAGGCTTTCCAAAGCTGGTTAATGTGTTTATTCCTGTATTTCAAGTGTATTCTGCCTTGTATTTCACTCATTTACCATTCTAGGCTCCTTCAAGTTAACAACGTATGATTCAAACACTGTTTAATGTGCTCTAAACTCGAATTCTGGAATTCCTGGATCTAAGATACCTTTTCTACACGAACAACTCAGTTGGAGAAGTGTTTTATACATGTTCTATGCTAGTTCTCATGTATTTATTGTCATTTTGCCAGAGTTTCTGATGTTTTCTTGTAGTTTCTAACATTAGGCCTTCCTGTTCAGGTATAAACATTGGGAACATGAACAAACAACTATCTAAACACTGTAATGAATCTGAAAAGCTTAGGAACATTGATTGTCTCTCAACTATGTTATGGAAGCGTTAGGCTTTCCAAGCTGGTTAATGTGTTTATTCTTCCATTTCAAGTGTATTTTGCTTTGTATTTCACACATTTACCATTCTAGGCTCCTTCAAGTTATCACCGTAATATTCATACACTGTTAAATGTGCTCTAAACTCGAATTCTGGAATTCCTGGATCTAAGATACCTTTTCTACATGAACAACTCAGTTGGAGAAGTGTTTTACACATGTTCTATGCTAGTTCTAATGTATTCATTGTCATTTTGCCAGAGTTACTGATGTTTTCTCGTAGTTTCTTACATTAGGACTTCTTGACCAGTTATAAACATTGGGAACATCTACAAACAACTACCTAAACACTGTTATGAACCTGGAAAGCTCGGGAACATTGTCCCTCAACTCTGTTGTGGAAGTGTTAGGATTTCCAAGCTGGTTAATGTGTTCATTCTTCCATTTCAAGTGTATTCTTCTTTGTATTTCACACATTTACCATTCTAGGCTCCTTCAAGTTAACAACGTAGGATTCATACACTGTTAAATGTGCTCTAAACTCGTATTCTGTAATTCCTGGATCTAAGATACCTTTTCTACAGGAACAACTCAGTTGGAGAAGTGTTTTATACATTTTCTATGCTAGTTTTAATGTATTTATTGGCATTTTGCCAGAGTTACTGATGTTTTCTTGTAGTTTCTAACATTAGGCCTTCTTGACCAGGTATAAACATTCGGAACATCTACAAACAACTACCTAAACACGGTTATGAACTTGGAAAACTCGGGAACATTGTCTCTCAACTATGTTATAGTGTTTAATGATACATTTCCATGAAGTGTAAGGCTTTCCAAAGCTGGTTAATGTGTTTATTCCTGTATTTCAAGTGTATTCTGCCTTGTATTTCACTCATTTAGCATTCTAGGCTCCTTCAAGTTAACAACGTAGGATTCACAAACTGTTAAATGTGCTCTAAACTCGAATTCTGGAATTCCTGGATCTAAGATACCTTTTCTACACAAACAACTCAGTTGGAGAAGTGTTTTATACATGTTCTATGCTAGTTCTCATGTATTTATTGTCATTTTGCCAGAGTTACTGATGTTTTCTTGTAGTTTCTAACATTAGGCCTTCTTGACCAGGTATAAACATTCGGAACATCTACAAACAACTACCTAAACACGGTTATGAACCTGGAAAACTCGGGAACATTGTCCCTTAACTTTGTTGTGGAAGTGTAAGGCTTTCCAAGCTGGTTAATGTGTTTATTCTTCCATTTCAAGTGTATTCTTCTTTGTATTTCACTCATTTACCATTCTAGGCTCCTTCAAGTTAACAACGTAGGATTCATACACTGTTTAATGTGCTCTAAACTCGAATTCTGGAATTCCTGGATCTAAGATACCTTTTCTACACGAACAACTCAGTTGGAGAAGTGTTTATACATGTTCTATGCTAGTTCTCATGTATTTATTGTCATTTTGCCAGTTACTGATGTTTTCTTGTAGTTTCTAACATTAGGCCTTCCTGTTCTGGTATAAACATTGGGAACATGAACAAACAACTATCTAAACACTGTAATGAATCTGAAAAGCTTAGGAACATTGATTGTCTCTCAACTATGTTATGGAAGCGTTAGGCTTTCCAAGCTGGTTAATGTGTTTATTCTTCCATTTCAAGTGTATTCTGCTTTGTATTTCACACATTTACCATTCTAGGCTCCTTCAAGTTAACAACATAGGATTCACACACTGTTAAATGTGCTCTAAACTCGAATTCTATAATTCCTGGATCTAAGATACTTTTTCTACATGAACAACTCAGTTGGAGAAGTGTTTTATACATGTTCTATGCTAGTTCTCATGTATTTATTGTCATTTTGCCAGAGTTACTGATGTTTTCTTGTAGTTTCTAACATTAGGCCTTCTTGACCAGGTATAAACATTGGGAACATCTACAAACAACTACCTAAACACTGTTATGAACCTGGAAAACTCGGGAACATTGTCCCTTAACTTTGTTGTGGAAGTGTTAGGCTTCCCAATCTGGTTAATGTGTTTATTCTTCCATTTCAAGTGTATTCTTCTTTGTATTTCACAAAATTTACCATTCTAGGCTCCTACAAGTTAACAACGTAGGATTTATAAACTGTTAAATGTGCTCTAAACTCGAATTCTGTAATTCCTGGATCTAAGATACCTTTTCTACAAGAACAACTCATTTGGAGAAGTGTTTTATACATGTTCTATGCTAGTTCTAATGTATTTATTGTCATTTTGCCAGAGTTACTGATCTTTTCTTGTAGTTTCTAACATTAGGCCTTCTTGTCCAGGTATAAACATAGGGAACATCTACAAACAACTACCTAAACACTGTTATGAACCTGGAAAGCTCGGGAACATTGTATCTCAACAATGTTATAGAGTTTAATGATACATTTCAGTGAAGTGTAAGGCTTTCCAAAGCTAGTTAATGTGTTTTTTCCTCTATTTCAAGTGTATTCTGCCTTGTATTTCACTCATTTACCATTGTAGGCTCCTTCAAGTTAACAATGTAGGATTCACACACTGTTAAATGTGCTCTAAACTCGAATTCTGGAATTCCTGGATCTAAGATACCTTTTCTACACGAACAACTCAGTTGGAGAAGTGTTTTATACATGTTCTATGCTAGTTCTCATATATTTATTGTCATTTTGCCAGAGTTACTGATGTTTTCTTGTAGTTTCTAACATTAGGCCTTCTTGTTCAGGTATAAACATTGGGAACATGAACAAACAACTATCTAAACACTGTAATGAACCTGAAAAGCTAAGGAAAATTGATTGTCTCTCAACTATGTTATGGAAGCGTTAGGCTTTCCAAGCTGGTTAATGTGTTTATTCTTCCATTTCAAGTGTATTCTGCTTTGTATTTCACACATTTACCATTCTAGGCTCCTTCAAGTTAACAACGTAGGATTCACACACTGTTAAATGTGCTCTAAACTCGAATTCTGGAATTCCTGGATCTAAGATACCTTTTCTACACGAACAACTCAGTTGGAAAAGTGTTTTATACATGTTCTATGCTAGTTCTCATGTATTTATTGTCATTTTGCCAGAGTTACTGATGTTTTCTTGTAGTTTCTAACATTAGGCCTTCTTGACCAGGTATAAACATTGGGAACATCTACAAACAACTACCTAAACACGGTTATGAACTTGGAGAACTCGGGAACATTGTCTCTCTACTACATTATAGTGTTTAATGATACATTTCCGTGAAGTGTAAGGCTTTCCAAAGCTGGTTAATGTGTTTATTCCTGTATTTCAAGGGTATTCTGCCTTGTATTTCACTCATTTACCATTCTAGGCTCCTTCAAGTTAACAAGGTTGGATTCATACACTGTTTAATGTGCTCTAAACTCGAATTCTGGAATTCCTGGATCTAAGATACCTTTTCTACACGAACAACTCAGTTGGAGAAGTGTTTTATACATGTTCTATGCTAGTTCTCATGTATTTATTGTCATTTTGCCAGAGTTACTGATGTTTTCTTGTAGTTTCTAACATTAGGCCTTCCTGTTCAGGGATAAACATTGGGAACATGTACAGAAAACTATCTAAACACTGTAATGAATCTAAAAAGCTTAGGAACATTGATTGTCTCTCAACTATGTTATGGAAGCGTTAGGCTTTCAAAGCTGGTTAATGTGTTTATTCTTCCATTTCAAGTGTATTCTGCTTTGTATTTCACACATTTATCATTCTAGGCTCCTCCAAGTTAACAACGTAGGATTCACACACTGTTAAATGTGCTCTAAACTCGAATTCTGTAATTCCTGGATCTAAGATACCTTTTCTACACGAACACCTCAGTTCGAGAAGTTTTTTGTACATGTTCTATGTTAGTTCTAATGTATTTATTGTCATTTTGCCAGAGTTACTGATGTTTTCTTGTAGTTTCTAACATTAGGCCTTCTTGACCAGGTATAAACATTGGGAACATCTACAAACAACTACCTAAACACTGTTATGAACCTGGAAAACTCGGGAACATTGTCCCTTAACTTTGTTGTGGAAGTGTTAGGCTTTCCAAGCTGGTTAATGTGTTTATTCTTCCATTTCAAGTGTATTCTTCTTTGTATTTCACTCATTTACCATTCTAGGCTCCTTCAAGTTAACAACGTAGGATTCATAAACTGTTAAATGTGCTCTAAACTCAAATTCTGGAATTCCTGGATCTAACATACCTTTCTACACGAACAACTCAGTTGGAGAAGTGTTTTATACATGTTCTATGCTAGTTCTCATGTATTTATTATCATTTTGCCAGAGTTACTGATGTTTTCTTGTAGTTTCTAACATTAGGCCTTCTTGTCCAGGTATAAACATTGGGAACATCTACAAACAAGTACCTAAACACTGTAATGAATATGAAAAGCTTAGGAACATTGATTGTCTCTCAACTATGTTATGGAAGCGTTAGGCTTTCCAAGCTGGTTAATGTGTTTATTCTTCCATTTCAAGTGTATTCTTCTTTGTATTTCACTCATTTACCATTCTAGGCTCCTTCAAGTTAACAACGTAGGATTCATACACTGTTAAATGTGCTCTAAACTCGAATTCTGTAATTCCTGGATCTAAGATACTTTTTCTACATGAACAACTCAGTTGGAGAAGTGTTTTATACATGTTCTATGCTAGTTCTCATGTATTTATTGTCATTTTGCCAGAGTTACTGATGTTTTCTTGTAGTTTCTAACATTAGGCCTTCTTGACCAGGTATAAACATTGGGAACATCTACAAACAACTACCTAAACACTGTTATGAACCTGGAAAACTCGGGAACATTGTCCCTTAACTTTGTTGTGGAAGTGTTAGGCTTCCCAATCTGGTTAATGTGTTTATTCTTCCATTTCAAGTGTATTCTTCTTTGTATTTCACACATTTACCATTCTAGGCTCCTTCAAGTTAACAACGTAGGATTTATAAACTGTTAAATGTGCTCTAAACTCGAATTCTGTAATTCCTGGATCTAAGATACCTTTTCTACAAGAACAACTCATTTGGAGAAGTGTTTTATACATGTTCTATGCTAGTTCTAATGTATTTATTGTCATTTTGCCAGAGTTACTGATCTTTTCTTGTAGTTTCTAACATTAGGCCTTCTTGTCCAGGTATAAACATAGGGAACATCTACAAACAACTACCTAAACACTGTTATGAACCTGGAAAGCTCGGGAACATTGTATCTCAACAATGTTATAGAGTTTAATGATACATTTCAGTGAAGTGTAAGGCTTTCCAAAGCTAGTTAATGTGTTTTTTCCTCTATTTCAAGTGTATTCTGCCTTGTATTTCACTCATTTACCATTGTAGGCTCCTTCAAGTTAACAATGTAGGATTCACACACTGTTAAATGTGCTCTAAACTCGAATTCTGGAATTCCTGGATCTAAGATACCTTTTCTACACGAACAACTCAGTTGGAGAAGTGTTTTATACATGTTCTATGCTAGTTCTCATATATTTATTGTCATTTTGCCAGAGTTACTGATGTTTTCTTGTAGTTTCTAACATTAGGCCTTCTTGTTCAGGTATAAACATTGGGAACATGAACAAACAACTATCTAAACACTGTAATGAACCTGAAAAGCTAAGGAAAATTGATTGTCTCTCAACTATGTTATGGAAGCGTTAGGCTTTCCAAGCTGGTTAATGTGTTTATTCTTCCATTTCAAGTGTATTCTGTTTTGTATTTCACACATTTACCATTCTAGGCTCTTTCAAGTTAACAACGTAGGATTCACACACTGTTAAATGTGCTCTAAACTCGAATTCTGTAATTCCTGGATCTAAGATACCTTTTCTACACAAACAACTCAGTTGGAGAAGTGTTTTATACATGTTCTATGCTAGTTCTCATGTATTTATTGTCATTTTGCCAGAGTTACTGATGTTTTCTTGTAGTTTCTAACATTAGGCCTTCTTGACCAGGTATAATCATTGGGAACATCTACAAACAACTACCTAAACACGGTTATGAACATGGAGAACTGGGGAACATTGTCTATCAACTACATTATAGTGTTTAATGATACATTTCCGTGAAGTGTAAGGCTTTCCAAAGCTGGTTAATGTGTTTATTCCTGTATTTCAAGGGTATTCTGCCTTGTATTTCACTCATTTACCATTCTAGGCTCCTTCAAGTTAACAACGTAGGATTCATACACTGTTTAATGTGCTCTAAAGTCGAATTCTGGAATTCCTGGATCTAAGATACCTATTCTACACGAACAACTCAGTTGGAGAAGTGTTTTATACATGTTCTATGCTAGTTCTCATGTATTTATTGTCATTTTGCCAGAGTTACTGATGTTTTCTTGTAGTTTCTAACATTAGGCCTTCCTGTTCAGGGATAAACATTGGGAACATGAACAAAAAACTATCTAAACACTGTAATGAATCTGAAAAGCTTAGGAACATTGATTGTCTCTCAACTATGTTATGGAATCGTTAGGCTTTCAAAGCTGGTTAATGTGTTTATTCTTCCATTTCAAGTGTATTCTTCTTTGTATTTCACTCATTTACCATTCTAGGCTCCTTCAAGTTAACAACGTAGGTTTCATAAACTGTTAAATGTGCTCTAAACTCGAATTCTGGAATTCCTGGATCTAAGATACCTTTTCTACACGAACACCTCAGTTCGAGAAATTTTTTGTACATGTTCTATGTTAGTTCTAATGTATTTATTGTCATTTTGCCAGAGTTACTGATGTTTTCTTGTAGTTTCTAACATTAGGCCTTCTTGACAGGGAAAAACATTGGGAACATCTACAAACAACTACCTAAACACTGTTATGAACCTGGAAAACTCAGGAACATTGTCCTTTAACTTTGTTGTGGAAGTGCTAGGCTTTCCAAGCTGGTTAATGTGTTTATTCTTCCATTTCAAGTGTATTCTTCTTTGTATTTCACTCATTTACCATTCTAGGCTCCTTCAAGTTAACAACGTAGGATTCATAAACTGTTAAATGTGCTCTAAACTCAAATTCTGGAATTCCTGGATCTAACATACCTTTCTACACGAACAACTCAGTTGGAGAAGTGTTTTATACATGTTCTATGCTAGTTCTAATGTATTTATTGTCATTTTGCCAGAGTTACTGATCTTTTCTTGTAGTTTCTAACATTAGGCCTTCTTGTCCAGGTCTAAACAAAGGGAACATCTACAAATACTACCTAAACACTGTTATGAACCTGGAAAGCTCGGTAACATTGTATCTCAACAATGTTATAGAGTTTAATGATACATTTCAGTGAAGTGTAAGGCTTTCCAAAGCTAGTTAATGTGTTTATTCCTCTATTTCAAGTGTATTCTGCCTTGTATTTCACTCATTTACCATTGTAGGCTCCTTCAAGTTAACAACGTAGTATTCACACACTGTTAAATGTGCTCTAAACACGAATTCTGGAATTCCTGGATCTAAGATACCTTTTCTACACGAACAACTCAGTTGGAGAAGTGTTTTATACATCTTCTATGCTAGTTCTCATATATTTATTGTCATTTTGCCAGAGTTACTGATGTTTTCTTGTAGTTTCTAACATTAGGCCTTCTTGTTCAGGTATAAACATTGGGAACATGAACAAACAACTATCTAAACACTGTAATGAACCTGAAAAGCTAAGGAACATTGATTGTCTCTCAACTATGTTATGGAAGCGTTAGGCTTTCCAAGCTGGTCAATGTGTTTATTCTTCCATTTCAAGTGTATTCTGCTTTGTATTTCACACATTTATCATTCTAGGCTCCTCCAAGTTAACAACGTAGGATTCACACACTGTTAAATGTGCTCTAAACTCGAATTCTGTAATTCCTGGATCTAAGATACCTTTTCTACACGAACACCTCAGTTCGAGAAGTTTTTTGTACATGTTCTATGTTAGTTCTAATGTATTTATTGTCATTTTGCCAGAGTTACTGATGTTTTCTTGTAGTTTCTAACATTAGGCCTTCTTGACCAGGTATAAACATTGGGAACATCTACAAACAACTACCTAAACACGGTTATGAACTTGGAAAAATGGGGAACATTGTCTCTCAACTACGTTATAGATTTTAATGATACATTTCAGTGAAGTGTAAGGCTTTCCAAAGCTGGTTAATGTGTTGATTCCTCTTTTTCAAGTGTATTCTGCCTTGTATTTCACTCATTTACCTTTCTAGGCTCTTCAAGTTAACAACGTAGGATTCATACACTGTTTAATGTGCTCTAAACTCGAATGCTGGAATTCTTGGATCTAAGATACCTTTTCTACACGAACAACTCAGTTGAAGAAGTGTTTATGCATGTTCTATGCTAGTTCTCATGTATTTATTGTCATTTTGCCGGTTACTGATGTTTTCTTGTAGTTTCTAACATTAGGCCTTCCTGTTCTGGTATAAACATTGGGAACATGAACAAACAACTATCTAAACACTGTAATGAATCTGAAAAGCTTAGGAACATTGATTGTCTCTCAACTATGTTATGGAAGCGTTAGGCTTTCCAAGCTGGTTAATGTGTTTATTCATCCATTTCAAGTGTACTCTGCTTTGTATTTCACACATTTACCATTCTAGGCTCCTTCAAGTTAACAACATAGGATTCACACACTGTTAAATGTGCTCTAAACTCGAATTCTGTAATTCCTGGATCTAAGATACTTTTTCTACACGAACAACTCAGTTGGAGAAGTGTTTTATACATGTTCTATGCTAGTTCTCATGTATTTATTGTCATTTTGCCAGAGTTACTGATCTTTTCTTGTAGTTTGTAACATTAGGCCTTCTTGACCAGGTATAAACATTGGGAACATCTACAAACAACTACCTAAACACTGTTATGAACCTGGAAAACTCGGGAACATTGTCCCTTAACTTTGTTGTGGAAGTGTTAGGCTTTCCAAGCTGGTTAATGTGTTTATTGCTCTATTTCGAGTGTATTCTTCTTTGTATTTCACACATTTACCATTCTAGGCTCCTTCAAGTTAACAACGTACGATTTATAACTGTTAAATGTGCTCTAAACTCGAATTCTGTAATTCCTGGATCTAAGATACCTTTTCTACAAGAACAACTCATTTGGAGAAGTGTTTTATACATGTTCTATGCTAGTTCTAATGTATTTATTGTCATTTTGCCAGAGTTACTGATCTTTTCTTGTAGTTTCTAACATTAGGCCTTCTTGTCCAGGTATAAACAAAGGGAACATCTACAAACAACTACCTAAACACTGTTATGAACCTGGAAAGCTCGGTAACATTGTATCTCAACAATGTTATAGAGTTTAATGATACATTTCAGTGAAGTGTAAGGCTTTCCAAAGCTAGTTACTGTGTTTATTCCTCTATTTCAAGTGTATTCTGCCTTGTATTTCACTCATTTACCATTGTAGGCTCCTTCAAGTTAACAACGTAGTATTCACACACTGTTAAATGTGCTCTAAACTCGAATTCTGGAATTCCTGGATCTAAGATACCTTTTCTACATGAACAACTCAGTTGGAGAAGTGTTTTATACATCTTCTATGCTAGTTCTCATATATTTATTGTCATTTTGCCAGAGTTACTGATGTTTTCTTGTAGTTTCTAACATTAGGCCTTCTTGTTCAGGTATAAACATTGGGAACATGAACAAACAACTATCTAAACACTGTAATGAACCTGAAAAGCTAAGGAACATTGATTGTCTCTCAACTATGGTATGGAAGCGTTAGGCTTTCCAAGCTGGTTAATGTGTTTATTCTTCCATTTCAAGTGTATTCTGCTTTGTATTTCACACATTTACCATTCTAGGCTCCTTCAAGTTAACAACTTAGGATTCACACACTGTTAAATGTGCTCTAAACTCGAATTCTGGAATTCCTGGATCTAAGATACCTTTTCTACACGAACAACTCAGTTGGAGAAGTGTTTTATACATGTTCTATGCTAGTTCTCATGTATTTATTGTCATTTTGCCAGAGTTACTGATGTTTTCTTGTAGTTTCTAACATTAGGCCTTCTTGACCAGGTATAATCATTGGGAACATCTACAAACAACTACCTAAACACGGTTATGAACATGGAGAACTGGGGAACATTGTCTATCAACTACATTATAGTGTTTAATGATACATTTCCGTGAAGTGTAAGGCTTTCCAAAGCTGGTTAATGTGTTTATTCCTGTATTTCAAGGGTATTCTGCCTTGTATTTCACTCATTTACCATTCTAGGCTCCTTCAAGTTAACAACGTAGGATTCATACACTGTTTAATGTGCTCTAAAGTCGAATTCTGGAATTCCTGGATCTAAGATACCTTTTCTACACGAACAACCCAGTTGGAGAAGTGTTTTATACATGTTCTATGCTAGTTCTCATGTATTTATTGTCATTTTGCCAGAGTTACTGATGTTTTCTTGTAGTTTCTAACATTAGGCCTTCCTGTTCAGGGATAAACATTGGGAACATGAACAAAAAACTATCTAAACACTGTAATGAATCTGAAAAGCTTAGGAACATTGATTGTCTCTCAACTATGTTATGGAATCGTTAGGCTTTCAAAGCTGGTTAATGTGTTTATTCTTCCATTTCAAGTGTATTCTGCTTTGTATTTCACACATTTACCATTCTAGGCTCCTCCAAGTTAACAACGTAGGATTCACACACTGTTAAATGTGCTCTAAACTCGAATTCTGTAATTCCTCGATTTAAGATACCTTTTCTACACGAAATACTCAGTTGGAGAAGTGTTTTATACATGTTCTATGCTAGTTCTCATGTATTTATTGTCATTTTGCCAGAGTTACTGATGTTTTCTTGTAGTTTCTAACATTAGGCCTTCTTGACCAGGTGTAAACATTGGGAACATATACAAACATCTACCTAAACATGGTTATGAACCTGGAAAACTCGGGAACAATGTTTCTCTACCACGTCATAGAGTTTAATTATACATTTCCGTGAAGTGTAAGGCTTTCCAAAGCTGGTTAATGTGTTTATTGCTCTATTTCGAGTGTATTCTGCCTTGTATTTCACTCATTTACCATTCTAGGCTCCTTCAAGTTAACAACGTAAGATTCATACACTGTTTAATGTGCTCTAAACTCGAATTCTGGAATTCCTGGATCTAAGATAACTTTTCTACACGAACAACTCAGTTGGAGAAGTGTTTTATACATGTTCTATGCTAGTTCTCGTGTATTTATTGTCATTTTGCTAGAGTAACAGATGTTTTCTTGTAGTTTCTAACATTAGGCCTTCTTGACCAGGTATAAACATTGGGAACATCTACAAACAACTACCTAAACACGGTTATGAACCTGGAAAACTCGGGAACATTGTCCCTCAACTAAGTTATAGAGTTTGATGATACATTTCCTTGAAGTGTAAGGCTTTCCAAAGCTGGTTAATGTGTTTATTCCCCTATTTCGAGTGTATTCTGCCTTGTATTTCACTCATTTACCATTCTAGTCTCCTTCAAGTTACCAACGTAGGATTCATACACTGTTTAATGTGCTCTAAACTCCAATTCTGGAATTCCTGGATCTAACATAGCTTTTCTACACGAACAACTCAGTTGCAGAAGTGTTTTATACATGTTCTATGCTAGATCTCATGTATTTATTGTCATTTTGCCAGAGTTACTAATGTTTTCTTGTAGTTTCTAACATTAGGCCTTCTTGTTCAGGTATAAACATTGGGAACATGAACAAACAACTATCTAAACACTGTAATGAACCTGAAAAGCTTAGGAACATTGATTGTCTCTCAACTATGTTATGGAAGTGTTAGGCTTTCCAAGCTGGATAATGTGTTTATTCTTCCATTTCAAGTGTATTCTGCTTTGTATTTCACACATTTACCATTCTAAGCTCCTTCAAGTTAACAACGCAGGATTCACACACTGTTAAATGTGCTCTAAACTTGAATTCTGTAATTCCTGGATCTAAGATACATTTTCTACACGAACAACTCAGTTGGAGAAGTGTTTTATACATGTTCTATGCTAGTTCTCATGGATTTATTGTCGTTTTGCCAGAGTTACTGATGTTTTCTTGTAGTTTCTAACATTAGGCCTTCTTGACCAGGTATAAACATTGGGAACATCTACAAACATCTTCCTAAACACGGTTATGAACCTGGAAAACTCGGGAACATTGTCTCTCAACTACGTTATAGAGTTTGATGATACATTTCCGTGAAGTGTAAGGCTTTCCAAAGCTGGTTAATGTGTTTATTCCTCTATTTCGAGTGTATTCTGCCTTGTATTTCACTCATTTACCATTCTAGGCTCCTTCAAGTTAACAACGTAGGATTCATACACTGTTTAATGTGCTCTAAACTCGAATTCTGGAATTCCTGGATCTAAGATACCTTTTCTACACAAACAACTCAGTTGCAGAAGTGTTTTATACATGTTCTAGGCTAGATCTCATGTATTTATTGTCATTTTGCGAGAGTTACTGATGTTTTCTTGTAGTTTCTAAAATTAGGCCTTCTTGTTCAGGTATAAACATTGGGAACATGAACAAACAACTATCTAAACACTGTAATGAACCTGAAAAGCTTAGGAACATTGATTGTCTCTCAACTATGTTATGGAAGTGTTAGGCTTTCCAAGCTGGTTAATGTGTTTATTCTTCCATTTCAAGTGTATTCTGCTTTGTATTTCACACATTTACCATTCTAGGCTCCTTCAAGTTAACAACGTAGGATTCACACACTGTTAAATGTGCTCTAAACTCGAATTCTGGAATTCCTGGATCTAAGATAATTTTCTACACGAACAACTCAGTTGGAGAAGTGTTTTATACATGTTCTATCCTAGTTCTCATGTATTTATTGTCATTTTGCCAGAGTTACTGATGTTTTCTTGTATTTTCTAACATTAGGCCTTCTTGACCAGGTATAAACATTGGGAACATCTACAAACAACTACCAAAACAAGGTTATAAACCTGGAAAAATCGGGAACATTGTCTCTCAACTACGTTATAGAATTTAATGATACATTTCCGTGAAGTGTAAGGCTTTCCAAAGCTGGTTAATGTGTTTATTTTTCTTTTTCAAGTATATTCTGCCTTGTATTTCACTCATTTACCATTCTAGTCTCCTTCAAGTTAACAACGTAGGATTCATACACTGTTTAATGTGCTCTAAACTCCAATTCTGGAATTCCTGGATCTAAGCTACCTTTTCTACACGAACATCTCAGTTGCAGAAGTGTTTTATACATGTTCTAGGCTAGATCTCATGTATTTATTGTCATTTTGCCAGAGTTACTGATGTTTTCTTGTAGTTTCTAAAATTAGGCCTTCTAGTTCAGGTATAAACATTGGGAACATGAACAAACAACTATCTAAACACTGTAATGAACCTGAAAAGCTAAGGAACATTGATTGTCTCTCAACTATGTTATGGAAGTGTTAGGCTTTCCAAGCTGGTTAATGTGTTTATTTTCCATTTCAAGTGTATTCTGCTTTGTATTTCACACATTTACCATTCTAGGCTCCTTCAAGTTAACAACGTAGGATTCACACACTGTTAAATGTGCTCTAAACTCGAATTCTGGAATTCCTGGATCTAAGATACCTTTTCTACACGAACAACTCAGTTGGAGAAGTGTTTTATACATGTTCTATGCTAGTTCTCATGTATTTATTGTCATTTTGCCAGAGTTACTGATGTTTTCTTGTAGTTTCTAACATTAGGCCTTCTTAACCAGGTATAAACATTGGGAACATCTACAAACATCTACCTAAACACGGTTATGAACCTGGAAAACTCGGGAACATTGTCTCTCAACTACGTTATAGAGTTTGATGATACATTTCCGTGAAGTGTAAGGCTTTCCAAAGCTGGTTAATGTGTTTATTCCTCTATTTCGAGTGTATTCTGCCTTGTATTTCACTCATTTACCATTCTAGGCTCCTTCAAGTTAACAACGTAGGATTCATACACTGTTTAATGTGCTCTAAACTCGAATTCTGGAATTCCTGGATCTAAGATACCTTTTCTACACGAACAACTCAGTTGCAGCAGTGTTTTATACATGTTCTATGCTAGATCTCATATATTTATTGTCATTTTGCAAGAGTTACTGATGTTTTCATGTAGTTTCTAACATTAGGCCTTCTTGTTCAGGTATAAACATTGGGAACATGAACAAACATCTATCTAAACACTGTAATGAACCTGAAAAGATTAGGAACATTGATTGTCTCTCAACTATGTTATGGAAGTGTTAGGCTTTCCAAGCTGGTTAATGTGTTTATTCTTCCATTTCAAGTGTATTCTGCTTTGTATTTCACACATTTATCATTCTAGGCTCCTTCAAGTTAACAACGTAGGATTCACACACTGTTAAATGAGCTCTAAACTCGAATTCTGTAATTCCTCGATTTAAGATACCTTTTCTACACGAAATACTCAGTTGGAGAAGTGTTTTATACATGTTCTATGCTAGTTCTCATGTATTTATTGTCATTTTGCCAGAGTTACTGATGTTTTCTTGTAGTTTCTAACATTAGGCCTTCTTGACCAGGTGTAAACATTGGGAACATATACAAACATCTACCTAAACATGGTTATGAACCTGGAAAACTCGGGAACAATGTTTCTCTACCACGTCATAGAGTTTAATTATACATTTCCGTGAACTGTAAGGCTTTCCAAAGCTGGTTAATGTGTTTATTGCTCTATTTCGAGTGTATTCTGCCTTGTATTTCACTCATTTACCATTCTAGGCTCCTTCAAGTTAACAACGTAAGATTCATACACTGTTTAATGTGCTCTAAACTCGAATTCTGGAATTCCTGGATCTAAGATACCTTTTCTACACGAACAACTCAGTTGGAGAAGTGTTTTATACATGTTCTATGCTAGTTCTCATGTATTTATTGTCATTTTGCCAGAGTAACAGATGTTTTCTTGTAGTTTCTAACATTAGGCCTTCTTGACCAGGTATAAACATTGGGAACATCTACAAACAACTACCTAAACACGGTTATGAACCTGGAAAACTCGGGAACATTGTCCCTCAACTAAGTTATAGAGTTTGATGATACATTTCCGTGAAGTGTAAGGCTTTCCAAAGCTGGTTAATGTGATTATTCCTCTATTTCGAGTGTATTCTGCCTTGTATTTAACTCATTTACCATTCTAGTCTCCTTCAAGTTACCAACGTAGGATTCATACACTGTTTAATGTGCTCTAAACTCCAATTCTGGAATTCCTGGATCTAAGATAGCTTTTCTACACGAACAACTCAGTTGCAGAAGTGTTTTATACATGTTCTATGCTAGATCTCATGTATTTATTGTCATTTTGCCAGAGTTACTAATGTTTTCTTGTAGTTTCTAACATTAGGCCTTCTTGTTCAGGTATAAACATTGGGAACATGAACAAACAACTATCTAAACACTGTAATGAACCTGAAAAGCTTAGGAACATTGATTGTCTCTCAACATGTTATGGAAGTGTTAGGCTTTCCAAGCTGGATAATGTGTTTATTCTTCCATTTCAAGTGTATTCTGCTTTGTATTTCACACATTTACCATTCTAAGCTCCTTCAAGTTAACAACGCAGGATTCACACACTGTTAAATGTGCTCTAAACTTGAATTCTGTAATTCCAGGATCTAAGATACATTTTCTACACGAACAACTCAGTTGGAGAAGTGTTTTATACATGTTCTATGCTAGTTCTCATGTATTTATTTTCATTTTGCCAGAGTTACTGATGTTTTCTTGTAGTTTCTAACATTAGGCCTTCTTGACCAGGTATAAACATTGGGAACATCTACAAACATCTTCCTAAACACGGTTATGAACCTGGAAAACTCGGGAACATTGTCTCTCAACTACGTTATAGAGTTTGATGATACATTTCCGTGAAGTGTAAGGCTTTCCAAAGCTGGTTAATGTGTTTATTCCTCTATTTCGAGTGTATTCTGCCTTGTATTTCACTCATTTACCATTCTAGGCTCCTTCAAGTTAACAACGTAGCATTCATACACTGTTTAATGTGCTCTAAACTCGAATTCTGGAATTCCTGGATCTAAGATACCTTTTCTACACAAACAACTCAGTTGCAGAAGTGTTTTATACATGTTCTATGATAGATCTCATGTATTTATTGTCATTTTGCGAGAGTTACTGATGTTTTCTTGTAGTTTCTAACATTAGGCCTTCTTGTTCAGGTATAAATATTGGGAACATGAACAAACAACTATCTAAACACTGTAATGAACCTGAAAAGCTTAGGAACATTGATTGTCTCTCAACTATGTTATGAAAGTGTTAGGCTTTCCAAGCTGGTTAATGTGTTTATTCTTCCATTTCAAGTGTATTCTGCTTTGTATTTCACACATTTACCATTCTAGGCTCCTTCAAGTTAACAACGTAGGATTCACACACTGTTAAATGTGCTCTAAACTCGAATTCTGGAATTCCTGGATCTAAGATAATTTTCTACACGAACAACTCAGATGGAGAAGTGTTTTATACATGTTCTATCCTAGTTCTCATGTATTTATTGTCATTTTGCCAGAGTTACTGATGTTTTCTTGTATTTTCTAACATTAGGCCTTCTTGACCAGATATAAACATTGGGAACATCTACAAACAACTACCAAAACAAGGTTATGAACCTGGAAAAATCGGGAACATTGTCTCTCAACTACGTTATAGAATTTAATGATTCATTTCCGTGAAGTGTAAGGCTTTCCAAAGCTGGTTAATGCGTTTATTCCTCTTTTTCAAGTATATTCTGCCTTGTATTTCACTCATTTACCATTCTAGTCTCCTTCAAGTTAACAACGTAGGATTCATACACTGTTTAATGTGCTCTAAACTCCAATTCTGGAATTCCTGGATCTAAGCTACCTTTTCTACACGAACAACTCAGTTGCAGAAGTGTTTTATACATGTTCTAGGCTAGATCTCATGTATTTATTGTCATTTTGCCAGAGTTACTGATGTTTTCTTGTAGTTTCTAAAATTAGGCCTTCTAGTTCAGGTATAAACATTGGGAACATGAACAAACAACTATCTAAACACTGTAATGAACCTGAAAAGCTTAGGAACATTGATTGTCTCTCAACTATGTTATGGAAGTGTTAGGCTTTCCAAGCTGGTTATTGTGTTTATTCTTCCATTTCAAGTGTATTCTGCTTTGTATTTCACACATTTACCATTCTAGGCTCCTTCAAGTTAACAACGTAGGATTCACACACTGTTAAATGTGCTCTAAACTCGAATTCTGGAATTCCTGGATCTAAGATACCTTTTCTACACGAACAACTCAGTTGGAGAAGTGTTTTATACATGTTCTATGCTAGTTCTCATGTATTTATTGTCATTTTGCCAGAGTTACTGATGTTTTCTTGTAGTTTCTAACATTAGGCCTTCTTAACCAGGTATAAACATTGGGAACATCTACAAACATCTACCTAAACACGGTTATGAACCTGGAAAACTCGGGAACATTGTCTCTCAACTACGTTATAGAGTTTGATGATACATTTCCGTGAAGTGTAAGGCTTTCCAAAGCTGGTTAATGTGTTTATTCCTCTATTTCGAGTGTATTCTGCCTTGTATTTCACTCATTTACCATTTTGGCTCCTTCAAGTTAACAACGTAGGATTCATACACTGTTTAATGTGCTCTAAACTCGAATTCTGGAATTCCTGGATCTAAGATACCTTTTCTACACGAACAACTCTGTTGCAGAAGTGTTTTATACATGTTCTATGCTAGATCTCATATATTTATTGTCATTTTGCAAGAGTTACTGATGTTTTCATGTAGATTCTAACATTAGGCCTTCTTGTTCAGGTATAAACATTGGGAACATGAACAAACAACTATCTAAACACTGTAATGAACCTGAAAAGATTAGGAACATTGATTGTCTCTCAACTATGTTATGGAAGTGTTAGGCTTTCCAAGCTGGTTAATGTGTTTATTCTTCCATTTCAAGTGTATTCTGCTTTGTATTTCACACATTTACCATACTAGGCTCCTTCAAGTTAACAACGTAGGATTCACACACTGTTAAATGTGCTCTAAACTCGAATTCTGGAATTCCTGGATCTAAGATAATTTTCTACACGAACAACTCAGATGGAGAAGTGTTTTATACATGTTCTATCCTAGTTCTCATGTATTTATTGTCATTTTGCCAGAGTTACTGATGTTTTCTTGTATTTTCTAACATTAGGCCTTCTTGACCAGGTATAAACATTGGGAACATCTACAAACAACTACCAAAACAAGGTTATGAACCTGGAAAAATCGGGAACATTGTCTCTCAACTACGTTATAGAATTTAATGATTCATTTCCGTGAAGTGTAAGGCTTTCCAAAGCTGGTTAATGTGTTTATTCCTCTTTTTCAAGTATATTCTGCCTTGTATTTCACTCATTTACCATTCTAGTCTCCTTCAAGTTAACAACGTAGGATTCATACACTGTTTAATGTGCTCTAAACTCCAATTCTGGAATTCCTGGATCTAAGCTACCTTTTCTACACGAACAACTCAGTTGCAGAAGTGTTTTATACATGTTCTAGGCTAGATCTCATGTATTTATTGTCATTTTGCCAGAGTTACTGATGTTTTCTTGTAGTTTCTAAAATTAGGCCTTCTAGTTCAGGTATAAACATTGGGAACATGAACAAACAACTATCTAAACACTGTAATGAACCTGAAAAGCTTAGGAACATTGATTGTCTCTCAACTATGTTATGGAAGTGTTAGGCTTTCCAAGCTGGTTATTGTGTTTATTCTTCCATTTCAAGTGTATTCTGCTTTGTATTTCACACATTTACCATTCTAGGCTCCTTCAAGTTAACAACGTAGGATTCACACACTGTTAAATGTGCTCTAAACTCGAATTCTGGAATTCCTGGATCTAAGATACCTTTTCTACACGAACAACTCAGTTGGAGAAGTGTTTTATACATGTTCTATGCTAGTTCTCATGTATTTATTGTCATTTTGCCAGAGTTACTGATGTTTTCTTGTAGTTTCTAACATTAGGCCTTCTTAACCAGGTATAAACATTGGGAACATCTACAAACATCTACCTAAACACGGTTATGAACCTGGAAAACTCGGGAACATTGTCTCTCAACTACGTTATAGAGTTTGATGATACATTTCCGTGAAGTGTAAGGCTTTCCAAAGCTGGTTAATGTGTTTATTCCTCTATTTCGAGTGTATTCTGCCTTGTATTTCACTCATTTACCATTCTAGGCTCCTTCAAGTTAACAACGTAGCATTCATACACTGTTTAATGTGCTCTAAACTCGAATTCTGGAATTCCTGGATCTAAGATACCTTTTCTACACAAACAACTCAGTTGCAGAAGTGTTTTATACATGTTCTATGATAGATCTCATGTATTTATTGTCATTTTGCGAGAGTTACTGATGTTTTCTTGTAGTTTCTAACATTAGGCCTTCTTGTTCAGGTATAAACATTGGGAACATGAACAAACAACTATCTAAACACTGTAATGAACCTGAAAAGCTTAGGAACATTGATTGTCTCTCAACTATGTTATGAAAGTGTTAGGCTTTCCAAGCTGGTTAATGTGTTTATTCTTCCATTTCAAGTGTATTCTGCTTTGTATTTCACACATTTACCATTCTAGGCTCCTTCAAGTTAACAACGTAGGATTCACACACTGTTAAATGTGCTCTAAACTCGAATTCTGGAATTCCTGGATCTAAGATAATTTTCTACACGAACAACTCAGATGGAGAAGTGTTTTATACATGTTCTATCCTAGTTCTCATGTATTCATTGTCATTTTGCCAGAGTTACTGATGTTTTCTTGTATTTTCTAACATTAGGCCTTCTTGACCAGGTATAAACATTGGGAACATCTACAAACAACTACCAAAACAAGGTTATGAACCTGGAAAAATCGGGAACATTGTCTCTCAACTACGTTATAGAATTTAATGATTCATTTCCGTGAAGTGTAAGGCTTTCCAAAGCTGGTTAATGTGTTTATTCCTCTTTTTCAAGTATATTCTGCCTTGTATTTCACTCATTTACCATTCTAGTCTCCTTCAAGTTAACAACGTAGGATTCATACACTGTTTAATGTGCTCTAAACTCCAATTCTGGAATTCCTGGATCTAAGCTACCTTTTCTACACGAACAACTCAGTTGCAGAAGTGTTTTATACATGTTCTAGGCTAGATCTCATGTATTTATTGTCATTTTGCCAGAGTTACTGATGTTTTCTTGTAGTTTCTAAAATTAGGCCTTCTAGTTCAGGTATAAACATTGGGAACATGAACAAACAACTATCTAAACACTGTAATGAACCTGAAAAGCTTAGGAACATTGATTGTCTCTCAACTATGTTATGGAAGTGTTAGGCTTTCCAAGCTGGTTATTGTGTTTATTCTTCCATTTCAAGTGTATTCTGCTTTGTATTTCACACATTTACCATTCTAGGCTCCTTCAAGTTAACAACGTAGGATTCACACACTGTTAAATGTGCTCTAAACTCGAATTCTGGAATTCCTGGATCTAAGATAATTTTCTACACGAACAACTCAGTTGGAGAAGTGTTTTATACATGTTCTATCCTAGTTCTCATGTATTTATTGTCATTTTGCCAGAGTTACTGATGTTTTCTTGTATTTTCTAACATTAGGCCTTCTTGACCAGGTATAAACATTGGGAACATCTACAAACATCTACCTAAACATGGTTATGAACCTGGAAAACTCGGGAACAATGTTTCTCTACCACGTCATAGAGTTTAATTATACATTTCCGTGAAGTGTAAGGCTTTCCAAAGCTGGTTAATGTGTTTATTGCTCTATTTCGAGTGTATTCTGCCTTGTATTTCACTCATTTACCATTCTAGGCTCCTTCAAGTTAACAACGTAAGATTCATACACTGTTTAATGTGCTCTAAACTCGAATTCTGGAATTCCTGGATCTAAGATACCTTTTCTACACGAACAACTAAGTTGGAGAAGTGTTTTATACATGTTCTATGCTAGTTCTCATGTATTTATTGTCATTTTGCCAGAGTAACAGATGTTTTCTTGTAGTTTCTAACATTAGGCCTTCTTGACCAGGTATAAACATTGGGAACATCTACAAACAACTACCTAAACACGGTTATGAACCTGGAAAACTCGGGAACATTGTCCCTCAACTAAGTTATAGAGTTTGATGATACATTTCCGTGAAGTGTAAGGCTTTCCAAAGCTGGTTAATGTGTTTATTCCCCTATTTCGAGTGTATTCTGCCTTGTATTTCACTCATTTACCATTCTAGTCTCCTTCAAGTTACCAACGTAGGATTCATACACTGTTTAATGTGCTCTAAACTCCAATTCTGGAATTCCTGGATCTAAGATAGCTTTTCTACACAAACAACTCAGTTGCAGAAGTGTTTTATACATGTTCTATGCTAGATCTCATGTATTTATTGTCATTTTGCCAGAGTTACTAATGTTTTCTTGTAGTTTCTAACATTAGGCCTTCTTGTTCAGGTATAAACATTGGGAACATGAACAAACAACTATCTAAACACTGTAATGAACCTGAAAAGCTTAGGAACATTGATTGTCTCTCAACTATGTTATGGAAGTGTTAGGCTTTCCAAGCTGGATAATGTGTTTATTCTTCCATTTCAAGTGTATTCTGCTTTGTATTTTACACATTTACCATTCTAGGTTCCTTCAAGTTAACAACGTAGGATTCACACACTGTTAAATGTGCTCTAAACTCGAATTCTGGAATTCCTGGATCTAAGATAATTTTCTACACGAACAACTCAGTTGGAGAAGTGTTTTATACATGTTCTATCCTAGTTCTCATGTATTTATTGTCATTTTGCCAGAGTTACTGATGTTTTCTTGTATTTTCTAACATTAGGCCTTCTTGACCAGGTATAAACATTGGGAACATCTACAAACATCTACCTAAACATGATTATGAACCTGGAAAACTCGGGAACAATGTTTCTCTACCACGTCATAGAGTTTAATTATACATTTCCGTGAAGTGTAAGGCTTTCCAAAGCTGGTTAATGTGTTTATTGCTCTATTTCGAGTGTATTCTGCCTTGTATTTCACTCATTTACCATTCTAGGCTCCTTCAAGTTAACAACGTAAGATTCATACACTGTTTAATGTGCTCTAAACTCGAATTCTGGAATTCCTGGATCTAAGATACCTTTTCTACACGAACAACTCAGTTGGAGAAGTGTTTTATACATGTTCTATGCTAGTTCTCATGTATTTATTGTCATTTTGCCAGAGTTACAGATGTTTTCTTGTAGTTTCTAACATTAGGCCTTCTTGACCAGGTATAAACATTGGGAACATGAACAAACAACTACCTAAACACGGTTATGAACCTGGAAAACTCGGGAACATTGTCCCTCAACTAAGTTATAGAGTTTGATGATACATTTCCGTGAAGTGTAAGGCTTTCCAAAGCTGGTTAATGTGTTTATTCCCCTATTTCGAGTGTATTCTGCCTTGTATTTCACTCATTTACCATTCTAGTCTCCTTCAAGTTACCAACGTAGGATTCATACACTGTTTAATGTGCTCTAAACTCCAATTCTGGAATTCCTGGATCTAAGATAGCTTTTCTACACAAACAACTCAGTTGCAGAAGTGTTTTATACATGTTCTATGCTAGATCTCATGTATTTATTGTCATTTTGCCAGAGTTACTAATGTTTTCTTGTAGTTTCTAACATTAGGCCTTCTTGTTCAGGTATAAACATTGGGAACATGAACAAACAACTATCTAAACACTGTAATGAACCTGAAAAGCTTAGGAACATTGATTGTCTCTCAACTATGTTATGGAAGTGTTAGGCTTTCCAAGCTGGATAATGTGTTTATTCTTCCATTTCAAGTGTATTCTGCTTTGTATTTTACACATTTACCATTCTAGGTTCCTTCAAGTTAACAACGTAGGATTCACACACTGTTAAATGTGCTCTAAACTCGAATTCTGGAATTCCTGGATCTAAGATAATTTTCTACACGAACAACTCAGTTGGAGAAGTGTTTTATACATGTTCTATCCTAGTTCTCATGTATTTATTGTCATTTGCCAGAGTTACTGATGTTTTCTTGTATTTTCTAACATTAGGCCTTCTTGACCAGGTATAAACATTGGGAACATCTACAAACATCTACCTAAACATGGTTATGAACCTGGAAAACTCGGGAACAATGTTTCTCTACCACGTCATAGAGTTTAATTATACATTTCCGTGAAGTGTAAGGCTTTCCAAAGCTGGTTAATGTGTTTATTGCTCTATTTCGAGTGTATTCTGCCTTGTATTTCACTCATTTACCATTCTAGGCTCCTTCAAGTTAACAACGTAAGATTCATACACTGTTTAATGTGCTCTAAACTCGAATTCTGGAATTCCTGGATCTAAGATACCTTTTCTACACGAACAACTCAGTTGGAGAAGTGTTTTATACATGTTCTATGCTAGTTCTCATGTATGTATTGTCATTTTGCCAGAGTTACAGATGTTTTCTTGTAGTTTCTAACATTAGGCCTTCTTGACCAGGTATAAACATTGGGAACATCTACAAACAACTACCTAAACACGGTTATGAACCTGGAAAACTCGGGAACATTGTCCCTCAACTAAGTTATAGAGTTTGATGATACATTTCCGTGAAGTGTAAGGCTTTCCAAAGCTGGTTAATGTGTTTATTCCCCTATTTCGAGTGTATTCTGCCTTGTATTTCACTCATTTACCATTCTAGTCTCCTTCAAGTTACCAACGTAGGATTCATACACTGTTTAATGTGCTCTAAACTCCAATTCTGGAATTCCTGGATCTAAGCTACCTTTTCTACACGAACAACTCAGTTGCAGAAGTGTTTTATACATGTTCTAGGCTAGATCTCATGTATTTATTGTCATTTTGCCAGAGTTACTAATGTTTTCTTGTAGTTTCTAACATTAGGCCTTCTTGTTCAGGTATAAACATTGGGAACATGAACAAACAACTATCTAAACACTGTAATGAACCTGAAAAGCTTAGGAACATTGATTGTCTCTCAACTATGTTATGGAAGTGTTAGGCTTTCCAAGCTGGATAATGTGTTTATTCTTCCATTTCAAGTGTATTCTGCTTTGTATTTCACACATTTACCATTCTAGGCTCCTTCAAGTTAACAACGTAGGATTCACACACTGTTAAATGTGCTCTAAACTCGAATTCTGGAATTCCTGGATCTAAGATAATTTTCTACAAGAACAACTCAGTTGGAGAAGTGTTTTATACATGTTCTATATTAGTTCTCATGTATTTATTGTCATTTTGCCAGAGTTACTGATGTTTTCTTGTATTTTCTAACATTAGGCCTTCTTGACCAGGTATAAACATTGGGAACATCTACAAACAACTACCAAAACAAGGTTATGAACCTGGAAAAATCGGGAACATTGTCTCTCAACTACGTTATAGAATTTAATGATACATTTCCGTGAAGTGTAAGGCTTTCCAAAGCTGGTTAATGTGTTTATTCCCCTATTTCGAGTGTATTCTGCCTTGTATTTCACTCATTTACCATTCTAGTCTCCTTCAAGTTACCAACGTAGGATTCATACACTGTTTAATGTGCTCTAAACTCCAATTCTGGAATTCCTGGATCTAAGATAGCTTTTCTACACAAACAACTCAGTTGCAGAAGTGTTTTATACATGTTCTATGCTAGATCTCATGTATTTATTGTCATTTTGCCAGAGTTACTAATGTTTTCTTGTAGTTTCTAACATTAGGCCTTCTTGTTCAGGTATAAACATTGGGAACATGAACAAACAACTATCTAAACACTGTAATGAACCTGAAAAGCTTAGGAACATTGATTGTCTCTCAACTATGTTATGGAAGTGTTAGGCTTTCCAAGCTGGATAATGTGTTTATTCTTCCATTTCAAGTGTATTCTGCTTTGTATTTTACACATTTACCATTCTAGGTTCCTTCAAGTTAACAACGTAGGATTCACACACTGTTAAATGTGCTCTAAACTCGAATTCTGGAATTCCTGGATCTAAGATAATTTTCTACACGAACAACTCAGTTGGAGAAGTGTTTTATACATGTTCTATCCTAGTTCTCATGTATTTATTGTCATTTTGCCAGAGTTACTGATGTTTTCTTGTATTTTCTAACATTAGGCCTTCTTGACCAGGTATAAACATTGGGAACATCTACAAACATCTACCTAAACATGATTATGAACCTGGAAAACTCGGGAACAATGTTTCTCTACCACGTCATAGAGTTTAATTATACATTTCCGTGAAGTGTAAGGCTTTCCAAAGCTGGTTAATGTGTTTATTGCTCTATTTCGAGTGTATTCTGCCTTGTATTTCACTCATTTACCATTCTAGGCTCCTTCAAGTTAACAACGTAAGATTCATACACTGTTTAATGTGCTCTAAACTCGAATTCTGGAATTCCTGGATCTAAGATACCTTTTCTACACGAACAACTCAGTTGGAGAAGTGTTTTATACATGTTCTATGCTAGTTCTCATGTATTTATTGTCATTTTGCCAGAGTTACAGATGTTTTCTTGTAGTTTCTAACATTAGGCTTCTTGACCAGGTATAAACATTGGGAACATGAACAAACAACTACCTAAACACGGTTATGAACCTGGAAAACTCGGGAACATTGTCCCTCAACTAAGTTATAGAGTTTGATGATACATTTCCGTGAAGTGTAAGGCTTTCCAAAGCTGGTTAATGTGTTTATTCCCCTATTTCGAGTGTATTCTGCCTTGTATTTCACTCATTTACCATTCTAGTCTCCTTCAAGTTACCAACGTAGGATTCATACACTGTTTAATGTGCTCTAAACTCCAATTCTGGAATTCCTGGATCTAAGATAGCTTTTCTACACAAACAACTCAGTTGCAGAAGTGTTTTATACATGTTCTATGCTAGATCTCATGTATTTATTGTCATTTTGCCAGAGTTACTAATGTTTTCTTGTAGTTTCTAACATTAGGCCTTCTTGTTCAGGTATAAACATTGGGAACATGAACAAACAACTATCTAAACACTGTAATGAACCTGAAAAGCTTAGGAACATTGATTGTCTCTCAACTATGTTATGGAAGTGTTAGGCTTTCCAAGCTGGATAATGTGTTTATTCTTCCATTTCAAGTGTATTCTGCTTTGTATTTTACACATTTACCATTCTAGGTTCCTTCAAGTTAACAACGTAGGATTCACACACTGTTAAATGTGCTCTAAACTCGAATTCTGGAATTCCTGGATCTAAGATAATTTTCTACACGAACAACTCAGTTGGAGAAGTGTTTTATACATGTTCTATCCTAGTTCTCATGTATTTATTGTCATTTGCCAGAGTTACTGATGTTTTCTTGTATTTTCTAACATTAGGCCTTCTTGACCAGGTATAAACATTGGGAACATCTACAAACATCTACCTAAACATGGTTATGAACCTGGAAAACTCGGGAACAATGTTTCTCTACCACGTCATAGAGTTTAATTATACATTTCCGTGAAGTGTAAGGCTTTCCAAAGCTGGTTAATGTGTTTATTGCTCTATTTCGAGTGTATTCTGCCTTGTATTTCACTCATTTACCATTCTAGGCTCCTTCAAGTTAACAACGTAAGATTCATACACTGTTTAATGTGCTCTAAACTCGAATTCTGGAATTCCTGGATCTAAGATACCTTTTCTACACGAACAACTCAGTTGGAGAAGTGTTTTATACATGTTCTATGCTAGTTCTCATGTATGTATTGTCATTTTGCCAGAGTTACAGATGTTTTCTTGTAGTTTCTAACATTAGGCCTTCTTGACCAGGTATAAACATTGGGAACATCTACAAACAACTACCTAAACACGGTTATGAACCTGGAAAACTCGGGAACATTGTCCCTCAACTAAGTTATAGAGTTTGATGATACATTTCCGTGAAGTGTAAGGCTTTCCAAAGCTGGTTAATGTGTTTATTCCCCTATTTCGAGTGTATTCTGCCTTGTATTTCACTCATTTACCATTCTAGTCTCCTTCAAGTTACCAACGTAGGATTCATACACTGTTTAATGTGCTCTAAACTCCAATTCTGGAATTCCTGGATCTAAGCTACCTTTTCTACACGAACAACTCAGTTGCAGAAGTGTTTTATACATGTTCTAGGCTAGATCTCATGTATTTATTGTCATTTTGCCAGAGTTACTAATGTTTTCTTGTAGTTTCTAACATTAGGCCTTCTTGTTCAGGTATAAACATTGGGAACATGAACAAACAACTATCTAAACACTGTAATGAACCTGAAAAGCTTAGGAACATTGATTGTCTCTCAACTATGTTATGGAAGTGTTAGGCTTTCCAAGCTGGATAATGTGTTTATTCTTCCATTTCAAGTGTATTCTGCTTTGTATTTCACACATTTACCATTCTAGGCTCCTTCAAGTTAACAACGTAGGATTCACACACTGTTAAATGTGCTCTAAACTCGAATTCTGGAATTCCTGGATCTAAGATAATTTTCTACAAGAACAACTCAGTTGGAGAAGTGTTTTATACATGTTCTATATTAGTTCTCATGTATTTATTGTCATTTTGCCAGAGTTACTGATGTTTTCTTGTATTTTCTAACATTAGGCCTTCTTGACCAGGTATAAACATTGGGAACATCTACAAACAACTACCAAAACAAGGTTATGAACCTGGAAAAATCGGGAACATTGTCTCTCAACTACGTTATAGAATTTAATGATACATTTCCGTGAAGTGTAAGGCTTTCCAAAGCTGGTTAATGTGTTTATTCCTCTTTTTCAAGTATATTCTGCCTTGTATTTCACTCATTTACCATTCTAGTCTCCTTCAAGTTAACAACGTAGGATTCATACACTGTTTAATGTGCTCTAAACTCCAATTCTGGAATTCCTGGATCTAAGCTACCTTTTCTACACGAACAACTCAGTTGCAGAAGTGTTTTATACATGTTCTAGGCTAGATCTCATGTATTTATTGTCATTTTGCCAGATTTACTGATGTTTTCTTGTAGTTTCTAAAATTAGGCCTTCTAGTTCAGGTATAAACATTGGGAACATGAACAAACAACTATCTAAACACTGTAATGAACCTGAAAAGCTTAGGAACATTGATTGTCTCTCAACTATGTTATGGAAGTGTTAGGCTTTCCAAGCTGGTTAATGTGTTTATTCTTCCATTTCAAGTGTATTCTGCTTTGTATTTCACACATATACCATTCTAGGCTCCTTCAAGTTAACAACGTAGGATTCACACACTGTTAAATGTGCTCTAAACTCGAATTCTGGAATTCCTGGATCTAAGATACCTTTTCTACACGAACAACTCAGTTGGAGAAGTGTTTTATACATGTTCTATGCTAGTTCTCATGTATTTATTGTCATTTTGCCAGAGTTACTGATGTTTTCTTGTAGTTTCTAACATTAGGCCTTCTTAACCAGGTATATACATTGGGAACATCTACAAACATCTACCTAAACACGGTTATGAACCTGGAAAACTCGGGAACATTGTCTCTCAACTACGTTATAGAGTTTGATGATACATTTCCGTGAAGTGTAAGGCTTTCCAAAGCTGGTTAATGTGTTTATTCCTCTATTTCGAGTGTATTCTGCCTTGTATTTCACTCATTTACCATTCTAGGCTCCTTCAAGTTAACAACGTAGGATTCATACACTGTTTAATGTGCTCTAAACTCGAATTCTGGAATTCCTAGATCTAAGATACCTTTTCTACACGAACAACTCAGTTGCAGAAGTGTTTTATACATGTTCTATGCTAGATCTCATATATTTATTGTCATTTTGCGAGAGTTACTGATGTTTTCATGTAGTTTCTAACATTAGGCCTTCTGGTTCAGGTATAAACATTGGGAACATGAACAAACAACTATCTAAACACTGTAATGAACCTGAAAAGATTCGGAACATTGATTGTCTCTCAACTATGTTATGGAAGTGTTAGGCTTTCCAAGCTGGTTAATGTGTTTATTCTTCCATTTCAAGTGTATTCTGCTTTGTATTTCACACATTTACCATTCTAGGCTCCTTCAAGTTAACAACGTAGGATTCACACACTGTTAAATGTGCTCTAAACTCGAATTCTGTAATTCCTCGATTTAAGATACCTTTTCTACACGAAATACTCAGTTGGAGAAGTGTTTTATACATGTTCTATGCTAGTTCTCATGTATTTATTGTCATTTTGCCAGAGTTACTGATGTTTTCTTGTAGTTTCTAACATTAGGCCTTCTTGACCAGGTGTAAACATTGGGAACATATACAAACATCTACCTAAACATGGTTATGAACCTAGAAAACTCGGGAACAATGTTTCTCTACCACGTCATAGAGTTTAATTATACATTTCCGTGAAGTGTAAGGCTTTCCAAAGCTGATTAATGTGTTTATTGCTCTATTTCGAGTGTATTCTGCCTTGTATTTCACTCATTTACCATTCTAGGCTCCTTCAAGTTAACAACGTAAGATTCATACACTGTTTAATGTGCTCTAAACTCGAATTCTGGAATTCCTGGATCTAAGATACCTTTTCTACACGAACAACTCAGTTGGAGAAGTGTTTTATACATGTTCTATGCTAGTTCTCATGTATTTATTGTCATTTTGCCAGAGTAACAGATGTTTTCTTGTAGTTTCTAACATTAGGCCTTCTTGACCAGGTATAAACATTGGGAACATCTAGAAACAACTACCTAAACACGGTTATGAACCTGGAAAACTCGGGAACATTGTCCCTCACCTAAGTTATAGAGTTTGATGATACATTTCCGTGAAGTGTAAGGCTTTCCAAAGCTGGTTAATGTGTTTATTCCTCTATTTCGAGTGTATTCTGCCTTGTATTTCACTCATTTACCATTCTAGTTTCCTTCAAGTTACCAACGTAGGATTCATACACTGTTTAATGTGCTCTAAACTCCAATTCTGGAATTCCTGGATCTAAGATAGCTTTTCTACACGAACAACTCAGTTGCAGAAGTGTTTTATACATGTTCTATGCTAGATCTCATGTATTTATTGTCATTTTGCCAGAGTTACTAATGTTTTCTTGTAGTTTCTAACATTAGGCCTTCTTGTTCAGGTATAAACATTGGGAACATGAACAAACAACTATCTAAACACTGTAATGAACCTGAAAAGCTTAGGAACATTGATTGTCTCTCAACTATGTTATGGAAGTGTTAGGCTTTCCAAGCTGGATAATGTGTTTATTCTTCCATTTCAAGTGTATTCTGCTTTGTATTTCACACATTTACCATTCTAAGCTCCTTCAAGTTAACAACGCAGGATTCACACACTGTTAAATGTGCTCTAAACTTGAATTCTGTAATTCCTGGATCTAAGATACATTTTCTACACGAACAACTCAGTTGGAGAAGTGTTTTATACATGTTCTATGCTAGTTCTCATGTATTTATTTTCATTTTGCCAGAGTTACTGATGTTTTCTTGTAGTTTCTAACATTAGGCCTTCTTGACCAGGTATAAACATTGGGAACATCTACAAACATCTTCCTAAACACGGTTATGAACCTGGAAAACTCGGGAACATTGTCTCTCAACTACGTTATAGAGTTTGATGATACATTTCCGTGAAGTGTAAGGCTTTCCAAAGCTGGTTAATGTGTTTATTCCTCTATTTCGAGTGTATTCTGCCTTGTATTTCACTCATTTACCATTCTAGTCTCGTTCAAGTTAACAACGTAGGATTCATACACTGTTTAATGTGCTCTAAACTCCAATTCTGGAATTCCTGGATCTAAGCTACCTTTTCTACACGAACAACTCAGTTGCAGAAGTGTTTTATACATGTTCTAGGCTAGATCTCATGTATTTATTGTCATTTTGCCAGAGTTACTGATGTTTTCTTGTAGTTTCTAAAATTAGGCCTTCTAGTTCAGGTATTAACATTGGGAACATGAACAAACAACTATCTAAACACTGTAATGAACCTGAAAAGCTTAGGAACATTGATTGTCTCTCAACTCTGTTATGGAAGTGTTAGGCTTTCCAAGCTGGTTAATGTGTTTATTCTTCCATTTCAAGTGTATTCTGCTTTGTATTTCACACATTTACCATTCTAGGCTCCTTCAAGTTACCAACGTAGGATTCACACACTGTTAAATGTGCTCTAAACTCGAATTCTGGAATTCCTGGATCTAAGATACCTTTTCTACACGAACAACTCAGTTGGAGAAGTGTTTTATACATGTTCTATGCTAGTTCTCATGTATTTATTGTCATTTTGCCAGAGTTACTGATGTTTTCTTGTAGTTTCTAACATTAGGCCTTCTTAACCAGGTATAAACATTGGGAACATCTACAAACATCTACCTAAACACGGTTATGAACCTGGAAAACTCGGGAACATTGTCTCTCAACTACGTTATAGAGTTTGATGATACATTTCCGTGAAGTGTAAGGCTTTCCAAAGCTGGTTAATGTGTTTATTCCTCTATCTCGAGTGTATTCTGCCTTGTATTTCACTCATTTACCATTCTAGGCTCCTTCAAGTTAACAACGTAGGATTCATACACTGTTTAATGTGCTCTAAACTCGAATTCTGGAATTCCTGGATCTAAGATACCTTTTCTACACGAACAACTCAGTTGCAGAAGTGTTTTATACATGTTCTATGCTAGATCTCATATATTTATTGTCATTTTGCAAGAGTTACTGATGTTTTCATGCAGTTTCTAACATTAGGCCTTCTTGTTCAGGTATAAACATTGGGAACATGAACAAACAACTATCTAAACACTGTAATGAACCTGAAAAGATTAGGAACATTGATTGTCTCTCAACTATGTTATGGAAGTGTTAGGCTTTCCAAGCTGGATAATGTGTTTATTCTTCCATTTCAAGTGTATTCTGCTTTGTATTTCACACATTTACCATTCTAAGCTCCTTCAAGTTAACAACGCAGGATTCACACACTGTTAAATGCGCTCTAAACTTGAATTCTGAAATTACTGGATCTAAGATACATTTTCTACACGAACAACTCAGTTGGAGAAGTGTTTTATACATGTTCTATGCTAGTTCTCATGTATTTATTTTCATTTTGCCAGAGTTACTGATGTTTTCTTGTAGTTTCTAACATTAGGCCTTCTTGACCAGGTATAAACATTGGGAACATCTACAAACAACTACCTAAACACGGTTATGAACCTGGAAAACTCGGGAACATTGTCCCTCAACTAAGTTATAGAGTTTGATGATACATTTCCGTGAAGTGTAAGGCTTTCCAAAGCTGGTTAATGTGTTTATTCCTCTATTTCGAGTGTATTCTGCCTTATATTTCACTCATTTACCATTCTAGTCTCCTTCAAGTTACCAACGTAGGATTCATACACTGTTTAATGTGCTCTAAACTCCAAGTCTGGAATTCCTGGATCTAAGATAGCTTTTCTACACGAACAACTCAGTTGCAGAAGTGTTTTATACATGTTCTATGCTAGATCTCATGTATTTATTGTCATTTTGCCAGAGTTACTAATGTTTTCTTGTAGTTTCTAACATTAGGCCTTCTTGTTCAGGTATAAACATTGGGAACATGAACAAACAACTATCTAAACACTGTAATGAACCTGAAAAGCTTAGGAACATTGATTGTCTCTCAACTATGTTATGGAAGTGTTAGGCTTTCCAAGCTGGATAATGTGTTTATTCTTCCATTTCAAGTGTATTCTGCTTTGTATTTCACACATTTACCATTCTAAGCTCCTTCAAGTTAACAACGCAGGATTCACACACTGTTAAATGCGCTCTAAACTTGAATTCTGAAATTACTGGATCTAAGATACATTTTCTACACGAACAACTCAGTTGGAGAAGTGTTTTATACATGTTCTATGCTAGTTCTCATGTATTTATTTTCATTTTGCCAGAGTTACTGATGTTTTCTTGTAGTTTCTAACATTAGGCCTTCTTGACCAGGTATAAACATTGGGAACATCTACAAACATCTTCCTAAACACGGTTATGAACCTGGAAAACTCGGGAACATTGTCTCTCAACTACGTTATAGAGTTTGATGATACATTTCCGTGAAGTGTAAGGCTTTCCAAAGCTGGTTAATGTGTTTATTCCTCTATCTCGAGTGTATTCTGCCTTGTATTTCACTCATTTACCATTCTAGGCTCCTTCAAGTTAACAACGTAGGATTCATACACTGTTTAATGTGCTCTAAACTCGAATTCTGGAATTCCTGGATCTAAGATACCTTTTCTACACGAACAACTCAGTTGCAGAAGTGTTTTATACATGTTCTATGCTAGATCTCATATATTTATTGTCATTTTGCAAGAGTTACTGATGTTTTCATGCAGTTTCTAACATTAGGCCTTCTTGTTCAGGTATAAACATTGGGAACATGAACAAACAACTATCTAAACACTGTAATGAACCTGAAAAGATTAGGAACATTGATTGTCTCTCAACTATATTATGGAAGTGTTAGGCTTTCCAAGCTGGTTAATGTGTTTTTCTTCCATTTCAAGTGTATTCTGCTTTGTATTTCACACATTTACCATTCTAGGCTCCTTCAAGTTAACAACGTAGGATTCACACACTGTTAAATGTGCTCTAAACTCGAATTCTGTAATTCCTCGATTTAAGATACCTTTTCTACATGAAATACTCAGTTGGAGAAGTGTTTTATACATGTTGTATGCTAGTTCTCATGTATTTATTGTCATTTTGCCAGAGTTACTGATGTTTTCTTGTAGTTTCTAACATTAGGCCTTCTTGACCAGGTGTAAACATTGGGAACATATACAAACATCTACCTAAACATGGTTATGAACCTGGAAAACTCGGGAACAATGTTTCTCTACCACGTCATAGAGTTTAATTATACATTTCCGTGAAGTGTAAGGCTTTCCAAAGCTGGTTAATGTGTTTATTGCTCTATTTCGAGTGTATTCTGCCTTGTATTTCACTCATTTACCATTCTAGGCTCCTTCAAGTTAACAACGTAAGATTCATACACTGTTTAATGTGCTCTAAACTCGAATTCTGGAATTCCTGGATCTAAGATACCTTTTCTACACGAACAACTCAGTTGGAGAAGTGTTTTATACATGTTCTATGCTAGTTCTCATGTATTTATTGTCATTTTGCCAGAGTAACAGATGTTTTCTTGTAGTTTCTAACATTAGGCCTTCTTGACCAGGTATAAACATTGGGAACATCTACAAACAACTACCTAAACACGGTTATGAACCTGGAAAACTCGGGAACATTGTCCCTCAACTAAGTTATAGAGTTTGATGATACATTTCCGTGAAGTGTAAGGCTTTCCAAAGCTGGTTAATGTGTTTATTCCTCTATTTCGAGTGTATTCTGCCTTATATTTCACTCATTTACCATTCTAGTCTCCTTCAAGTTACCAACGTAGGATTCATACACTGTTTAATGTGCTCTAAACTCCAAGTCTGGAATTCCTGGATCTAAGATAGCTTTTCTACACGAACAACTCAGTTGCAGAAGTGTTTTATACATGTTCTATGCTAGATCTCATGTATTTATTGTCATTTTGCCAGAGTTACTAATGTTTTCTTGTAGTTTCTAACATTAGGCCTTCTTGTTCAGGTATAAACATTGGGAACATGAACAAACAACTATCTAAACACTGTAATGAACCTGAAAAGCTTAGGAACATTGATTGTCTCTCAACTATGTTATGGAAGTGTTAGGCTTTCCAAGCTGGATAATGTGTTTATTCTTCCATTTCAAGTGTATTCTGCTTTGTATTTCACACATTTACCATTCTAAGCTCCTTCAAGTTAACAACGCAGGATTCACACACTGTTAAATGCGCTCTAAACTTGAATTCTGAAATTACTGGATCTAAGATACATTTTCTACACGAACAACTCAGTTGGAGAAGTGTTTTATACATGTTCTATGCTAGTTCTCATGTATTTATTTTCATTTTTCCAGAGTTACTGATGTTTTCTTGTAGTTTCTAACATTAGGCCTTCTTGACCAGGTATAAACATTGGGAACATCTACAAACATCTTCCTAAACACGGTTATGAACCTGGAAAACTCGGGAACATTGTCTCTCAACTACGTTATAGAGTTTGATGATACATTTCCGTGAAGTGTAAGGCTTTCCAAAGCTGGTTAATGTGTTTATTCCTCTATCTCGAGTGTATTCTGCCTTGTATTTCACTCATTTACCATTCTAGGCTCCTTCAAGTTAACAACGTAGGATTCATACACTGTTTAATGTGCTCTAAACTCGAATTCTGGAATTCCTGGATCTAAGATACCTTTTCTACACGAACAACTCAGTTGCAGAAGTGTTTTATACATGTTCTATGCTAGATCTCATATATTTATTGTCATTTTGCAAGAGTTACTGATGTTTTCATGCAGTTTCTAACATTAGGCCTTCTTGTTCAGGTATAAACATTGGGAACATGAACAAACAACTATCTAAACACTGTAATGAACCTGAAAAGATTAGGAACATTGATTGTCTCTCAACTATGTTATGGAAGTGTTAGGCTTTCCAAGCTGGTTAATGTGTTTTTCTTCCATTTCAAGTGTATTCTGCTTTGTATTTCACACATTTACCATTCTAGGCTCCTTCAAGTTAACAACGTAGGATTCACACACTGTTAAATGTGCTCTAAACTCGAATTCTGTAATTCCTCGATTTAAGATACCTTTTCTACATGAAATACTCAGTTGGAGAAGTGTTTTATACATGTTGTACGCTAGTTCTCATGTATTTATTGTCATTTTGCCAGAGTTACTGATGTTTTCTTGTAGTTTCTAACATTAGGCCTTCTTGACCAGGTGTAAACATTGGGAACATATACAAACATCTACCTAAACATGGTTATGAACCTGGAAAACTCGGGAACAATGTTTCTCTACCACGTCATAGAGTTTAATTATACATTTCCGTGAAGTGTAAGGCTTTCCAAAGCTGGTTAATGTGTTTATTGCTCTATTTCGAGTGTATTCTGCCTTGTATTTCACTCATTTACCATTCTAGGCTCCTTCAAGTTAACAACGTAAGATTCATACACTGTTTAATGTGCTCTAAACTCGAATTCTGGAATTCCTGGATCTAAGATACCTTTTCTACACGAACAACTCAGTTGGAGAAGTGTTTTATACATGTTCTATGCTAGTTCTCATGTATTTATTGTCATTTTGCCAGAGTAACAGATGTTTTCTTGTAGTTTCTAACATTAGGCCTTCTTGACCAGGTATAAACATTGGGAACATCTACAAACAACTACCTAAACACGGTTATGAACCTGGAAAACTCGGGAACATTGTCCCTCAACTAAGTTATAGAGTTTGATGATACATTTCCGTGAAGTGTAAGGCTTTCCAAAGCTGGTTAATGTGTTTATTCCTCTATTTCGAGTGTATTCTGCCTTATATTTCACTCATTTACCATTCTAGTCTCCTTCAAGTTACCAACGTAGGATTCATACACTGTTTAATGTGCTCTAAACTCCAAGTCTGGAATTCCTGGACCTAAGATAGCTTTTCTACACGAACAACTCAGTTGCAGAAGTGTTTTATACATGTTCTATGCTAGATCTCATGTATTTATTGTCATTTTGCCAGAGTTACTAATGTTTTCTTGTAGTTTCTAACATTAGGCCTTCTTGTTCAGGTATAAACATTGGGAACATGAACAAACAACTATCTAAACACTGTAATGAACCTGAAAAGCTTAGGAACATTGATTGTCTCTCAACTATGTTATGGAAGTGTTAGGCTTTCCAAGCTGGATAATGTGTTTATTCTTCCATTTCAAGTGTATTCTGCTTTGTATTTCACACATTTACCATTCTAAGCTCCTTCAAGTTAACAACGCAGGATTCACACACTGTTAAATGCGCTCTAAACTTGAATTCTGAAATTACTGGATCTAAGATACATTTTCTACACAAACAACTCAGTTGGAGAAGTGTTTTATACATGTTCTATGCTAGTTCTCATGTATTTATTTTCATTTTGCCAGAGTTACTGATGTTTTCTTGTAGTTTCTAACATTAGGCCTTCTTGACCAGGTATAAACATTGGGAACATCTACAAACATCTTCCTAAACACGGTTATGAACCTGGA
Source organism: Pipistrellus nathusii (assembly GCA_963693515.1). Taxonomy (NCBI): domain Eukaryota; kingdom Metazoa; phylum Chordata; class Mammalia; order Chiroptera; family Vespertilionidae; genus Pipistrellus; species Pipistrellus nathusii. The sequence continues at coordinate 119,187 of OY882870.1, forward strand.
AAACTCGGGAACATTGTCTCTCAACTACGTTATAGAGTTTGATGATACATTTCCGTGAAGTGTAAGGCTTTCCAAAGCTGGTTAATGTGTTTATTCATCTATTTCGAGTGTATTCTGCCTTGTATTTCACTCATTTACCATTCTAGGCTCCTTCAAGTTAACAACGTAGGATTCATACACTGTTTAATGTGCTCTAAACTCGAATTCTGGAATTCCTGGATCTAAGATACCTTTTCTACACAAACAACTCAGTTGCAGAAGTGTTTTATACATGTTCTATGATAGATCTCATGTATTTATTGTCATTTTGCGAGAGTTACTGATGTTTTCTTGTAGTTTCTAACATTAGGCCTTCTTGTTCAGGTATAAACATTGGGAACATGAACAAACAACTATCTAAACACTGTAATGAACCTGAAAAGCTTAGGAACATTGATTGTCTCTCAACTATGTTATGAAAGTGTTAGGCTTTCCAAGCTGGTTAATGTGTTTATTCTTCCATTTCAAGTGTATTCTGCTTTGTATTTCACACATTTACCATTCTAGGCTCCTTCAAGTTAACAACGTAGGATTCACACACTGTTAAATGTGCTCTAAACTCGAATTCTGGAATTCCTGGATCTAAGATACCTTTTCTACACGAACAACTAAGTTGGAGAAGTGTTTTATACATGTTCTACCCTAGTTCTCATGTATTTATTGTCATTTTGCCAGAGTTACTGATGTTTTCTTGTATTTTCTTACATTAGGCCTTCTTGACCAGGTATAAACATTGGGAACATCTACTAACAACTACCAAAAGAAGGTTATGAACCTTTAAAAATCGGGAACATTGTCTCTCAACTACGTTATAGAGTTTGATGATACATTTCCGTGAAGTGTAAGGCTTTCCAAAGCTGGTTAATGTGTTTATTCCTCTATTTCGAGTGTATTCTGCCTTGTATTTCACTCATTTACCATTCTAGGCTCCTTCAAGTTAACAACGTAGGATTCATACACTGTTTAATGTGCTCTAAACTCGAATTCTGGAATTCCTGGATCTAAGATACCTTTTCTACACGAACAACTCAGTTGGAGAAGTGTTTTATACATGTTCTATGCTAGTTCTCATGTATTTATTGTCATTTTGCCAGAGTAACAGATGTTTTCTTGTAGTTTCTAACATTAGGCCTCCTTGACCAGGTATAAACATTGGGAACATCTACAAACAACTACCTAAACACGGTTATGAACCTGGAAAACTCGGGAACATTGTCCCTCAACTAAGTTATAGAGTTTGATGATACATTTCCGTGAAGTGTAAGGCTTTCCAAAGCTGGTTAATGTGTTTATTCATCTATTTCGAGTGTATTCTGCCTTGTATTTCACTCATTTACCATTCTAGGCTCCTTCAAGTTAACAACGTAGGATTCATACACTGTTTAATGTGCTCTAAACTCGAATTCTGGAATTCCTGGATCTAAGATACCTTTTCTACACAAACAACTCAGTTGCAGAAGTGTTTTATACATGTTCTATGATAGATCTCATGTATTTATTGTCATTTTGCGAGAGTTACTGATGTTTTCTTGTAGTTTCTAACATTAGGCCTTCTTGTTCAGGTATAAACATTGGGAACATGAACAAACAACTATCTAAACACTGTAATGAACCTGAAAAGCTTAGGAACATTGACTGTCTCTCAACTATGTTATGAAAGTGTTAGGCTTTCCAAGCTGGTTAATGTGTTTATTCTTCCATTTCAAGTGTATTCTGCTTTGTATTTCACACATTTACCATTCTAGGCTCCTTCAAGTTAACAACGTAGGATTCACACACTGTTAAATGTGCTCTAAACTCGAATTCTGGAATTCCTGGATCTAACATACCTTTTCTACACGAACAACTCAGTTGGAGAAGTGTTTTATACATGTTCTATCCTAGTTCTCATGTATTTATTGTCATTTTGCCAGAGTTACTGATGTTTTCTTGTATTTTCTTACATTAGGCCTTCTTGACCAGGTATAAACATTGGGAACATCTACAAACAACTACCAAAACAAGGTTATGAACCTTTAAAAATCGGGAACATTGTCTCTCAACTACGTTATAGAGTTTGATGATACATTTCCGTGAAGTGTAAGGCTTTCCAAAGCTGGTTAATGTGTTTATTCCTCTATTTCCAGTGTATTCTGCCTTGTATTTCACTCATTTACCATTCTAGGCTCCTTCAAGTTAACAACGTAGGATTCATACACTGTTTAATGTGCTCGAAACTCGAATTCTGGAATTCCTGGATCTAAGATACCTTTTCTACACGAACAACTCAGTTGCAGAAGTGTTTTATACATGTTCTATGCTAGATCTCATATATTTATTGTCATTTTGCAAGAGTTACTGATGTTTTCATGTAGTTTCTAACATTAGGCCTTCTTGTTCAGGTATAAACATTGGGAACATGAACAAACAACTATCTAAACACTGTAATGAACCTGAAAAGCTTAGGAACATTGATTGTCTCTCAACTATGTTATGGAAGTGTTAGGCTTTCCAAGCTGGATAATGTGTTTATTCTTCCATTTCAAGTGTATTCTGCTTTGTATTTCACACATTTACCATTCTAAGCTCCTTCAAGTTAACAACGCAGGATTCACACACTGTTAAATGTGCTCTAAACTCGAATTCTGGAATTCCTGGAACTAAGATACCTTTTCTACACGAACATCTCAGTTGGAGAAGTGTTTTATACATGTTCTACGCTAGTTCTCATGTATTTATTGGCATTTTGCCAGAGTTACTGATGTTTTCTTGTAGTTTCTAACATTAGGCCTTCTTGTTCAGGTATAAACATTGGGAACATGAACGAACAACTATCTAAACACTGTAATGAACCTGAAAAGCTTAGGAACATTGATTGTCTCTCAAGTATGTTATGGAAGTGGTAGGCTTTCCAAGCTGGTTAATGTGTTTATTCTTCCATTTCAAGTGTATTTTGCTTGGTATTTTACACATTTACCATTCTAGGCTCTTTCAAGTTAACAACGTAGGATTCATGCACTGTTTAATGTGCTCTAAACTCGAATTCTGGAATTCCTGGAACTAAGATACCTTTTCTACACGAACATCTCAGTTGGAGAAGTGTTTTATACATGTTCTACGCTAGTTCTCATGTATTTATTGGCATTTTGCCAGAGTTACTGATGATTTCTTGTAGTTTCTAACATTAGGCCTTCTTGACCAGGTATAAACATTGGGAACATCTACAACAACTACCTAAACATGGTTATGAACGTGGAAAACTCGGGATCATTGTCTCTCAACTACGTTATAGAGTTTAATGATACATTTCAGCGAAGTGTAAGGCTTTCCAAAGCTGGTTAATGTGTTTATTGCTCTATTTCAAGTGTATTCTGCCTTGTATTTCACTCATTTACCATTCTAGGCTCCTTCAAGTTAACAAGGTAGGATTCATACACTGTTTAATGTGCTCTAAACTCGAATTCTGGAATTCCTGGAACTAAGATACCTTTTCTACACGAACAACTCAGTTGGAGAAGTGTTTTATACATGTTCTACGCGAGTTCTCATGTATTTATTGTCATTTTGCCAGAGTTACTGATGTTTTCTTGTAGTTTCTAACATTAGGCCTTCTTGTTCAGGTATAACCATTGGGAACATGAACAAACAACTATCTAAACACTGTAATGAACCTGAAAAGCTTAGGAACATTGATTGTCTCTCAACTATGTTATGGAAGTGTTAGGCTTTCCACGCTGGTTACTGTATTTATTCCTCTATTTCAAGTGTATTCTGCTTGGTATTTTACACATTTACCATTCTAGGCTCTTTCAAGTTAACAACGTAGGATTCACACACTGTTAAATGTGCTCTAAACTCGAATTCTGTAATTCCTGGATCTAAGATACCTTTTCTACACGAACAACACAGTTGGTGAAGTGTTTTATACATGTTCTATGCTAGTTCTCATGTATTTATTGTCATTTTGCCAGAGTTACTGATGATTTCTTGTAGTTTCTAACAGTAGGCCTTCTTGACCAGGTATAAACATTGGGAACATCTACAAACAACTACCTAAACAGGGTTATGAACCTGGAAAACTCGGGAACATTGTCTCTCAACTACGTTATAGATTTTAATGATACATTTCCGTGAAGTGTAAGGCTTTCCAAAGCTGGTTAATGTGTTTATTCCTCTATTTCAAGTGTATTCTGCCTTGTATTTCACTCATTTACCATTCTAGGCTTCTTCAAGTTAACAACGTAGGATTCATACACTGTTAAATGTGCTCTAAACTCGAATTCTGTAATTCCTGGTATAAACATTGGGAACATGAACAAACAACTATCAAAACACTGTAATGAACCTGAAAAGCTTAGGAACATTGATTGTCTCTCAACTATGTTATGGAAGTGTTAGGCTTTCCAAGCTGGTTAATGTGTTTATTCTTCCATTTCAAGTGTATTTTGCTTGGTATTTTACACATTTACCATTCTAGGCTCTTTCAAGTTAACAACGTAGGATTCACACACTGTTAAATGTGCTCTAAACTCGAATTCTGTAATTCCTCGATCTAAGATACCTTTTCTACACGAAGAACTCAGTTGGAGAAGTGTTTTATACATGTTCTATGCTGGTTCTCATGTATTTATTGTCATTTTGCCAGAGTTACGGATGTTTTCTTGTAGTTTCTAACATTAGGCCTTCTTGTTCAGGTATAAACATTGGGAACATGAACAAACAACTATATAAACACTGTAATGAACCTGAAAAGCTTTGGAACATTGATTGTCTCTCAACTATGTTATGGAAGTGTTAGGCTTTCCAAGCTGGTTAATGTGTTTACTCCTCTATTTCAAGTGTATTCTGCTTGGTATTTTACACATTTACCATTCTAGGCTCTTTCAAGTTAACAACGTAGGATTCACACACTGTTAAATGTGCTCTAAACTCAAATTCTGTATTTCCTGGATCTAAGATACTTTTTCTTCACGAACAACTAAGTTGGTGAAGTGTTTTATACATGTTCTATGCTAGTTCTCATGTATTTATTGTCATTTTGCCAGAGTTACTGATGTTTCTTGTAGTTTCTAACATTAGGCCTTCTTATTCAGGTATAAACATTGGGAACATGAAAAAACAACTATCTAAACAGTGTAAAGAATCAGAAAAGCTTAGGAATATTGATTGTCTCTCAACTATGTTATGGAAGTGTTAGGCTTTCCAAGCTGGTTAATGTGTTTATTCTTCCATTTCAAGTGTATTCTGCTTTGTATTTCACACATTTACAATACTAGGCTCTTTCAAGTTAACAACGTAGGATTCACACACTGTTAAATGTGCTCTAAACTTGAATTCTGTAATTCCTGGATCTAAGATACCTTTTCTACACAAACAACTCAGTTGGAGAAGTATTTTATACATATTCTATGCTAGTTCTCATGTATTTATTATCATTTTGCCAGAGTTACTGATGATTTCTTGTAGTTTCTAACATTAGGCCTTCTTGACCAGGTATAAACATTGGGAACATCTACAAACAACTACCTAAACACGGTTATGAACCTGGAAAACTCGGGAACATTGTCTCTCAACTACATTATAGAGTTTAATGATACATTTCCGTGAAGTGTAAGGCTTTCCAAAGCTGGTTAATGTGTTTATTCCTCTATTTCAAGTGTATTCTGCCTTGTATTTCACACATTTACAATACTAAGCTCTTTCAAGTTAACAACGTAGGATTCATACACTGTTTAATGTGCTCTAAACTCGAATTCTGGAATTCCTGGATCTAAGATACCTTTAACACAAGAACAACTCAGTTGGAGTAGTGTTTTATACATGTTCTATGCTAGTTCTCATGTATTTATTGTCATTTTGCCAGAGTTACGGATGTTTTCTTGTAGTTTCTAACATTAGGCCTTCTTGTTAAGTATAAACATTGGGAACATGAACAAACAACTATATAAACACTGTAATGAACCTGAAAACCTTAGGAACATTGATTGTCTCTCAACTATGTTATGGAAGTGTTAGGCTTTCCAAGCTGGTTAATGTGTTTACTCCTCTATTTCAAGTGTATTCTGCTTGGTATTTTACACATTTACCATTCTAGGCTCTTTCAAGTTAACAACATAGGATTCACACACTGTTAAATGTGCTCTAAACTCGAATTCTGTAATTCCTGGATCTAAGATACCTTTTCTTCACGAACAACTAAGTTGGAGAAGTGTTTTATACATGTTCTATGCTAGTTCTCATGTATTTATTGTCATTTTGCCAGAGTTACTGATGTTTCTTCTGGTTTCTAACATTAGGCCTTCTTATTCAGGTATAAACATTGGGAACATGAACAAACAACTATCTAAACAGTGTAAAGAATCGGAAAAGCTTAGGAATATTGATTGTCTCTCAACTATGTTATGGAAGTGTTAGGCTTTCCAAGCTGGTTAATGTGTTTATTCTTCCATTTCAAGTGTATTCTGCTTTGTATTTCACACATTTACCATTCTAGGCTCTTTCAAGTTAACAACGTAGGATTCACACACTGTTAAATGTGCTCTAAACTCGAATTCTGTAATTCCTGGATCTAAGATACCTTTTCTACAAAAACAACTCAATTGGAGAAGTTTTTTATACATATTCTATGCTAGTTCTCATGTATTTATTATCATTTTGCCAGAGTTACTGATGATTTCTTGTAGTTTCTAATATTAGGCCTTCTTGTGCAGGTATAAACATTGGGAACATCTATAAACAACTACCTAAACACTTTTATGAACCTGGAAAACTCGGGAACATTGTGTCTCAACTACGTTATAGAGTTTAATGATACATTTCCGTGAAGTGTAAGGCTTTCCAAAGCCGGTTAATGTGTTTATTCCTCTATTTCAAGTGTATTCTGCCTTGTATTTCACTCATTTACCATTTAAGGCTCCTTCAAGTTAACAACGTAGGATTCATACACTGTTTAATGTGCTCTAAACTCGAATTCTGGAATTCCTGGATCTAAGATACCTTTAACACAAGAACAACTCAGTTGGAGAAGTGTTTTATACATGTTCTATGCTAGTTCTCATGTATTTATTGTCATTTTGCCAGAGTTACTGATGTTTTCTTGTAGTTTCTAACATTAGGCCTTCTTGTTCAGGTATAAACATTGGGAACATGAACAAACAACTATGTAAACACTGTAATGAACCTGAAAAGCTTAGGAACATTGATTGTCTCTCAACTATGTTATGGAAGTGTTAGGCTTTCCAAGCTGGTTAATGTGTTTATTCCTCTATTTCAAGTGTATTCTGCTTGGTATTTTACACATTTAACATTCTAGGCTCTTTCAAATTAACAACGTAGGATTGACACACTGTTATATGTGCTCTAAACTCGAATTCTGTAATTCCTGGATCTAAGATACCTTTTCTACACAAACAACTCAGTTGGAGAAGTGTTTTATACATGTTCTATGCTAGTTCTCATGTATTTATTGTCATTTTGCCAGAGTTACTGATGATTTCTTGTAGTTTCTAACATTAGGCCTTCTTGACCAGGTATAAACATTGGGAACATCTACAAACAACTACCTAAACACGGTTATGAACCTGGAAAACTCGGGAACATTGTCCCTCAACTACGTTATAGAGTTTAATGATACATTTCCGTGAAGTGTAAGGCTTTCCAAAGCTGGTTAATGTGTTTAATCCTCTATTTCAAGTGTATTCTGCCTTGTATTTCACTCATTTACCATTCTGGGCTCCTTCAAGTTAACAACGTAGGATTCATACACTGTTTAATGTGCTCTAAACTCAAATTCTGGAATTCCTGGATCTAAGATACCTTTTCTACACGAACAACTCAGTTGGAGAAGTGTTTTATACATGTTCTATGCTAGTTCTCATGTATTTATTGACATTTTGCCAGAGTTACTGATGTTTTCTTGTAGTTTCTAACATTAGGCCTTCTTCTTCAGGTATAAACATTGGGAACATGAACAAACAACTATCAAAACACTGTAATGAACCTGAAAAGCTTAGGAACATTGATTGTCTCTCAACTATGTTATGGAAGTGTTAGGCTTTCCAAGCTGGTTAATGTGTTTATTCTTCCATTTCAAGTGTATTTTGCTTGGTATTTTACACATTTACCATTCTAGGCTCTTTCAAGTTAACAACGTAGGATTCACACACTGTTAAATGTGCTCTAAACTCGAATTCTGTAATTCCTCGATCTAAGATACCTTTTCTACATGAACAACTCAGTTGGAGAAGTGTTTTATACATGTTCTATGCTGGTTCTCATGTATTTATTGTCATTTTGCCAGAGTTACGGATGTTTTCTTGTAGTTTCTAACATTAGGACTTCTTGTTCAGGTATAAACATTGGGAACATGAACAAACAACTATATAAACACTGTAATGAACCTGAAAAGCTTTGGAACATTGATTGTCTCTCAACTATGTTATGGAACTGTTAGGCTTTCCAAGCTGGTTAATGTGTTTACTCCTCTATTTCAAGTGTATTCTGCTTGGTATTTTACACATTTACCATTCTAGGCTCTTTCAAGTTAACAACGTAGGATTCACACACTGTTAAATGTGCTCTAAACTCAAATTCTGTATTTCCTGGATCTAAGATACTTTTTCTTCACGAACAACTAAGTTGGAGAAGTGTTTTATACATGTTCTATGCTAGTTCTCATGTATTTATTGTCATTTTGCCAGAGTTACTGATGTTTCTTGTAGTTTCTAACATTAGGCCTTCTTATTCAGGTATAAACATTGGGAACATGAAAAAACAACTATCTAAACAGTGTAAAGAATCAGAAAAGCTTAGGAATATTGATTGTCTCTCAACTATGTTATGGAAGTGTTAGGCTTTCCAAGCTGGTTAATGTGTTTATTCTTCCATTTCAAGTGTATTCTGCTTTGTATTTCACACATTTACAATACTAGGCTCTTTCAAGTTAACAACGTAGGATTCACACACTGTTAAATGTGCTCTAAACTTGAATTCTGTAATTCCTGGATCTAAGATACCTTTTCTACACAAACAACTCAGTTGGAGAAGTATTTTATACATATTCTATGCTAGTTCTCATGTATTTATTATCATTTTGCCAGAGTTACTGATGATTTCTTGTAGTTTCTAACATTAGGCCTTCTTGACCAGGTATAAACATTGGGAACATCTACAAACAACTACCTAAACACGGTTATGAACCTGGAAAACTCGGGAACATTGTCTCTCAACTACATTATAGAGTTTAATGATACATTTCCGTGAAGTGTAAGGCTTTCCAAAGCTGGTTAATGTGTTTATTCCTCTATTTCAAGTGTATTCTGCCTTGTATTTCACACATTTACAATACTAGGCTCTTTCAAGTTAACAACGTAGGATTCATACACTGTTTAATGTGCTCTAAACTCGAATTCTGGAATTCCTGGATCTAAGATACCTTTAACACAAGAACAACTCAGTTGGAGTAGTGTTTTATACATGTTCTATGCTAGTTCTCATGTATTTATTGTCATTTTGCCAGAGTTACGGATGTTTTCTTGTAGTTTCTAACATTAGGCCTTCTTGTTAAGTATAAACATTGGGAACATGAACAAACAACTATATAAACACTGTAATGAACCTGAAAACCTTAGGAACATTGATTGTCTCTCAACTATGTTATGGAAGTGTTAGGCTTTCCAAGCTGGTTAATGTGTTTACTCCTCTATTTCAAGTGTATTCTGCTGGGTATTTTACACATTTACCATTCTAGGCTCTTTCAAGTTAACAACATAGGATTCACACACTGTTAAATGTGCTCTAAACTCGAATTCTGTAATTCCTGGATCTAAGATACCTTTTCTTCACGAACAACTAAGTTGGAGAAGTGTTTTATACATGTTCTATGCTAGTTCTCATATATTTATTGTCATTTTGCCAGAGTTACTGATGTTTCTTGTAGTTTCTAACATTAGGCCTTCTTATTCAGGTATAAACATTGGGAACATGAACAAACAACTATCTAAACAGTGTAAAGAATCGGAAAAGCTTAGGAATATTGATTGTCTCTCAACTATGTTATGGAAGTGTTAGGCTTTCCAAGCTGGTTAATGTGTTTATTCTTCCATTTCAAGTGTATTCTGCTTTGTATTTCACACATTTACCATTCTAGGCTCTTTCAAGTTAACAACGTAGGATTCACACACTGTTAAATGTGCTCTAAACTCGAATTCTGTAATTCCTGGATCTAAGATACCTTTTCTACAAAAACAACTCAATTGGAGAAGTTTTTTATACATATTCTATGCTAGTTCTCATGTATTTATTATCATTTTGCCAGAGTTACTGATGATTTCTTGTAGTTTCTAATATTAGGCCTTCTTGTGCAGGTATAAACATTGGGAACATCTATAAACAACTACCTAAACACTTTTATGAACCTGGAAAACTCGGGAACATTGTGTCTCAACTACGTTATAGAGTTTAATGATACATTTCCGTGAAGTGTAAGGCTTTCCAAAGCCGGTTAATGTGTTTATTCCTCTATTTCAAGTGTATTCTGCCTTGTATTTCACTCATTTACCATTTAAGGCTCCTTCAAGTTAACAACGTAGGATTCATACACTGTTTAATGTGCTCTAAACTCGAATTCTGGAATTCCTGGATCTAAGATACCTTTAACACAAGAACAACTCAGTTGGAGAAGTGTTTTATACATGTTCTATGCTAGTTCTCATGTATTTATTGTCATTTTGCCAGAGTTACTGATGTTTTCTTGTAGTTTCTAACATTAGGCCTTCTTGTTCAGGTATAAACATTGGGAACATGAACAAACAACTATCTAAACACTGTAATGAACCTGAAAAGCTTAGGAACATTGATTGTCTCTCAACTATGTTATGGAAGTGTTAGGCTTTCCAAGCTGGTTAATGTGTTTATTCCTCTATTTCAAGTGTATTCTGCTTGGTATTTTACACATTTAACATTCTAGGCTCTTTCAAATTAACAACGTAGGATTGACACACTGTTATATGTGCTCTAAACTCGAATTCTGTAATTCCTGGATCTAAGATACCTTTTCTACACAAACAACTCAGTTGGAGAAGTGTTTTATACATGTTCTATGCTAGTTCTCATGTATTTATTGTCATTTTGCCAGAGTTACTGATGATTTCTTGTAGTTTCTAACATTAGGCCTTCTTGACCAGGTATAAACATTGGGAACATCTACAAACAACTACCTAAACACGGTTATGAACCTGGAAAACTCGGGAACATTGTCCCTCAACTACGTTATAGAGTTTAATGATACATTTCCGTGAAGTGTAAGGCTTTCCAAAGCTGGTTAATGTGTTTAATCCTCTATTTCAAGTGTATTCTGCCTTGTATTTCACTCATTTACCATTCTGGGCTCCTTCAAGTTAACAACGTAGGATTCATACACTGTTTAATGTGCTCTAAACTCAAATTCTGGAATTCCTGGATCTAAGATACCTTTTCTACACGAACAACTCAGTTGGAGAAGTGTTTTATACATGTTCTATGCTAGTTCTCATGTATTTATTGACATTTTGCCAGAGTTACTGATGTTTTCTTGTAGTTTCTAACATTAGGCCTTCTTCTTCAGGTATAAACATTGGGAACATGAACAAACAACTATCAAAACACTGTAATGAACCTGAAAAGCTTAGGAACATTGATTGTCTCTCAACTATGTTATGGAAGTGTTAGGCTTTCCAAGCTGGTTAATGTGTTTATTCTTCCATTTCAAGTGTATTTTGCTTGGTATTTTACACATTTACCATTCTAGGCTCTTTCAAGTTAACAACGTAGGATTCACACACTGTTAAATGTGCTCTAAACTCGAATTCTGTAATTCCTCGATCTAAGATACCTTTTCTACATGAACAACTCAGTTGGAGAAGTGTTTTATACATGTTCTATGCTGGTTCTCATGTATTTATTGTCATTTTGCCAGAGTTACGGATGTTTTCTTGTAGTTTCTAACATTAGGCCTTCTTGTTCAGGTATAAACATTGGGAACATGAACAAACAACTATATAAACACTGTAATGAACCTGAAAAGCTTTGGAACATTGATTGTCTCTCAACTATGTTATGGAAGTGTTAGGCTTTCCAAGCTGGTTAATGTGTTTACTCCTCTATTTCAAGTGTATTCTGCTTGGTATTTTACACATTTACCATTCTAGGCTCTTTCAAGTTAACAACGTAGGATTCACACACTGTTAAATGTGCTCTAAACTCAAATTCTGTATTTCCTGGATCTAAGATACTTTTTCTTCACGAACAACTAAGTTGGAGAAGTGTTTTATACATGTTCTATGCTAGTTCTCATGTATTTATTGTCATTTTGCCAGAGTTACTGATGTTTCTTGTAGTTTCTAACATTAGGCCTTCTTATTCAGGTATAAACATTGGGAACATGAAAAAACAACTATCTAAACAGTGTAAAGAATCAGAAAAGCTTAGGAATATTGATTGTCTCTCAACTATGTTATGGAAGTGTTAGGCTTTCCAAGCTGGTTAATGTGTTTATTCTTCCATTTCAAGTGTATTCTGCTTTGTATTTCACACATTTACAATACTAGGCTCTTTCAAGTTAACAACGTAGGATTCACACACTGTTAAATGTGCTCTAAACTTGAATTCTGTAATTCCTGGATCTAAGATACCTTTTCTACACAAACAACTCAGTTGGAGAAGTATTTTATACATATTCTATGCTAGTTCTCATGTATTTATTATCATTTTGCCAGAGTTACTGATGATTTCTTGTAGTTTCTAACATTAGGCCTTCTTGACCAGGTATAAACATTGGGAACATCTACAAACAACTACCTAAACACGGTTATGAACCTGGAAAACTCGGGAACATTGTCTCTCAACTACATTATAGAGTTTAATGATACATTTCCGTGAAGTGTAAGGCTTTCCAAAGCTGGTTAATGTGTTTATTCCTCTATTTCAAGTGTATTCTGCCTTGTATTTCACACATTTACAATACTAGGCTCTTTCAAGTTAACAACGTAGGATTCATACACTGTTTAATGTGCTCTAAACTCGAATTCTGGAATTCCTGGATCTAAGATACCTTTAACACAAGAACAACTCAGTTGGAGAAGTGTTTTATACCTGTTCTATGCTAGTTCTCATGTATTTATTGTCATTTTGCCAGAGTTACGGATGTTTTCTTGTAGTTTCTAACATTAGGCCTTCTTGTTAAGTATAAACATTGGGAACATGAACAAACAACTATATAAACACTGTAATGAACCTGAAAACCTTAGGAACATTGATTGTCTCTCAACTATGTTATGGAAGTGTTAGGCTTTCCAAGCTGGTTAATGTGTTTACTCCTCTATTTCAAGTGTATTCTGCTGGGTATTTTACACATTTACCATTCTAGGCTCTTTCAAGTTAACAACATAGGATTCACACACTGTTAAATGTGCTCTAAACTCGAATTCTGTAATTCCTGGATCTAAGATACCTTTTCTTCACGAACAACTAAGTTGGAGAAGTGTTTTATACATGTTCTATGCTAGTTCTCATGTATTTATTGTCATTTTGCCAGAGTTACTGATGTTTCTTCTGGTTTCTAACATTAGGCCTTCTTATTCAGGTATAAACATTGGGAACATGAACAAACAACTATCTAAACAGTGTAAAGAATCGGAAAAGCTTAGGAATATTGATTGTCTCTCAACTATGTTATGGAAGTGTTAGGCTTTCCAAGCTGGTTAATGTGTTTATTCTTCCATTTCAAGTGTATTCTGCTTTGTATTTCACACATTTACAATACTAGGCTCTTTCAAGTTAACAACGTAGGATTCACACACTGTTAAATGTGCTCTAAACTTGAATTCTGTAATTCCTGGATCTAAGATACCTTTTCTACACAAACAACTCAGTTGGAGAAGTATTATATACATATTCTATGCTAGTTCTCATGTATTTATTATCATTTTGCCAGAGTTACTGATGATTTCTTGTAGTTTCTAACATTAGGCCTTCTTGACCAGGTATAAACATTGGGAACATCTACAAACAACTACCTAAACACGGTTATGAACCTGGAAAACTCGGGAACATTGTCTCTCAACTACATTATAGAGTTTAATGATACATTTCCGTGAAGTGTAAGGCTTTCCAAAGCTGGTTAATGTGTTTATTCCTCTATTTCAAGTGTATTCTGCCTTGTATTTCACACATTTACAATACTAGGCTCTTTCAAGTTAACAACGTAGGATTCATACACTGTTTAATGTGCTCTAAACTCGAATTCTGGAATTCCTGGATCTAAGATACCTTTAACACAAGAACAACTCAGTTGGAGAAGTGTTTTATACCTGTTCTATGCTAGTTCTCATGTATTTATTGTCATTTTGCCAGAGTTACGGATGTTTTCTTGTAGTTTCTAACATTAGGCCTTCTTGTTAAGTATAAACATTGGGAACATGAACAAACAACTATATAAACACTGTAATGAACCTGAAAACCTTAGGAACATTGATTGTATCTCAACTATGTTATGGAAGTGTTAGGCTTTCCAAGCTGGTTAATGTGTTTACTCCTCTATTTCAAGTGTATTCTGCTGGGTATTTTACACATTTACCATTCTAGGCTCTTTCAAGTTAACAACATAGGATTCACACACTGTTAAATGTGCTCTAAACTCGAATTCTGTAATTCCTGGATCTAAGATACCTTTTCTTCACGAACAACTAAGTTGGAGAAGTGTTTTATACATGTTCTATGCTAGTTCTCATGTATTTATTGTCATTTTGCCAGAGTTACTGATGTTTCTTCTGGTTTCTAACATTAGGCCTTCTTATTCAGGTATAAACATTGGGAACATGAACAAACAACTATCTAAACAGTGTAAAGAATCGGAAAAGCTTAGGAATATTGATTGTCTCTCAACTATGTTATGGAAGTGTTAGGCTTTCCAAGCTGGTTAATGTGTTTATTCTTCCATTTCAAGTGTATTCTGCTTTGTATTTCACACATTTACAATACTAGGCTCTTTCAAGTTAACAACGTAGGATTCACACACTGTTAAATGTGCTCTAAACTTGAATTCTGTAATTCCTGGATCTAAGATACCTTTTCTACACAAACAACTCAGTTGGAGAAGTATTTTATACATATTCTATGCTAGTTCTCATGTATTTATTATCATTTTGCCAGAGTTACTGATGATTTCTTGTAGTTTCTAACATTAGGCCTTCTTGACCAGGTATAAACATTGGGAACATCTACAAACAACTACCTAAACACGGTTATGAACCTGGAAAACTCGGGAACATTGTCTCTCAACTACATTATAGAGTTTAATGATACATTTCCGTGAAGTGTAAGGCTTTCCAAAGCTGGTTAATGTGTTTATTCCTCTATTTCAAGTGTATTCTGCCTTGTATTTCACACATTTACAATACTAGGCTCTTTCAAGTTAACAACGTAGGATTCATACACTGTTTAATGTGCTCTAAACTCGAATTCTGGAATTCCTGGATCTAAGATACCTTTAACACAAGAACAACTCAGTTGGAGAAGTGTTTTATACCTGTTCTATGCTAGTTCTCATGTATTTATTGTCATTTTGCCAGAGTTACGGATGTTTTCTTGTAGTTTCTAACATTAGGCCTTCTTGTTAAGTATAAACATTGGGAACATGAACAAACAACTATATAAACACTGTAATGAACCTGAAAACCTTAGGAACATTGATTGTCTCTCAACTATGTTATGGAAGTGTTAGGCTTTCCAAGCTGGTTAATGTGTTTACTCCTCTATTTCAAGTGTATTCTGCTGGGTATTTTACACATTTACCATTCTAGGCTCTTTCAAGTTAACAACATAGGATTCACACACTGTTAAATGTGCTCTAAACTCGAATTCTGTAATTCCTGGATCTAAGATACCTTTTCTTCACGAACAACTAAGTTGGAGAAGTGTTTTATACATGTTCTATGCTAGTTCTCATGTATTTATTGTCATTTTGCCAGAGTTACTGATGTTTCTTCTGGTTTCTAACATTAGGCCTTCTTATTCAGGTATAAACATTGGGAACATGAACAAACAACTATCTAAACAGTGTAAAGAATCGGAAAAGCTTAGGAATATTGATTGTCTCTCAACTATGTTATGGAAGTGTTAGGCTTTCCAAGCTGGTTAATGTGTTTATTCTTCCATTTCAAGTGTATTCTGCTTTGTATTTCACACATTTACCATTCTAGGCTCTTTCAAGTTAACAACGTAGGATTCACACACTGTTAAATGTGCTCTAAACTCGAATTCTGTAATTCCTGGATCTAAGATACCTTTTCTACAAAAACAACTCAATTGGAGAAGTTTTTTATACATATTCTATGCTAGTTCTCATGTATTTATTATCATTTTGCCAGAGTTACTGATGATTTCTTGTAGTTTCTAATATTAGGCCTTCTTGTGCAGGTATAAACATTGGGAACATCTATAAACAACTACCTAAACACGGTTATGAACCTGGAAAACTCGGGAACATTGTGTCTCAACTACGTTATAGAGTTTAATGATACATTTCCGTGAAGTGTAAGGCTTTCCAAAGCCGGTTAATGTGTTTATTCCTCTATTTCAAGTGTATTCTGCCTTGTATTTCACTCATTTACCATTTAAGGCTCCTTCAAGTTAACGACGTAGGATTCATACACTGTTTAATGTGCTCTAAACTCGAATTCTGGAATTCCTGGATCTAAGATACCTTTAACACAAGAACAACTCAGTTGGAGAAGTGTTTTATACATGTTCTATGCTAGTTCTCATGTATTTATTGTCATTTTGCCAGAGTTACTGATGTTTTCTTGTAGTTTCTAACATTAGGCCTTCTTGTTCAGGTATAAACATTGGGAACATGAACAAACAACTATCTAAACACTGTAATGAACCTGAAAAGCTTAGGAACATTGATTGTCTCTCAACTATGTTATGGAAGTATTAGGCTTTCCAAGCTGGTTAATGTGTTTATTCCTCTATTTCAAGTGTATTCTGCTTGGTATTTTACACATTTAACATTCTAGGCTCTTTCAAATTAACAACGTAGGATTGACACACTGTTATATGTGCTCTAAACTCGTATTCTGTAATTCCTGGATCTAAGATACCTCTTCTACACAAACAACTCAGTTGGAGAAGTGTTTTATACATGTTCTATGCTAGTTCTCATGTATTTATTATCATTTTGCCAGAGTTACTGACGTTTTCTTGTAGTTTCTAACATTAGGCCTTCTTGACCAGGTATAAACATTGGGAACATCTACAAACAACTACCTAAACACGGTTATGAACCTGGAAAACTCGGGAACATTGTCTCTCAACTACATTATAGAGTTTAATGATACATTTCCGTGAAGTGTAAGGCTTTCCAAAGCTGGTTAATGTGTTTATTCCTCTATTTCAAGTGTATTCTGCCTTGTATTTCACTCATTTACCATTCTAGGCTCCTTCAAGTTAACAACGTAGGATTAATACACTGTTTAATGTGCTCGAAACTCGAATTCTGGAATTCCTGTATCTAAGATACCTTTTCTACACGAACAACTCAGTTGGAGAAGTGTTTTATACATGTTCTATGCTAGTTCTCATGTATTTATTGTCATTTTGCCAGAGTTACTGATGTTTTCTTGTAGTTTCTAACATTATGCCTTCTTGACAAGGTATAAACATTGGGAACATCTACAAACAAATACCTAAACACGGTTATGAACCTGGAAAGCTCGGGAACATTGTCTCTCAACTACATTATAGAGTTTAATGATACATTTCCGTGAAGTGTAAGGCTTTCCAAAGCTGGTTAATGTGTTTATTCCTCTATTTCAAGTGTATTCTGCCTTGTATTTCACTCATTTACCATTCTAGGCTCCTTCAAGTTCACAACGTAGGATTCATACACTGTTTAATGTGCTCTAAACTCGAATTCTGGAATTCCTGGATCTAAGATACCTTTAACACAAGAACAACTCAGTTGGAGAAGTGTTTTCTACATGTTCTATGCTAGTTCTCATGTATTTATTGTCATTTTGCCAGAGTTACTGATGTTTTCTTGTAGTTACTAACATTAGGCCTTCTTCTTCAGGTATAAACATTGGGAACATGAACAAACAACTATCTAAACACTGTAATGAACCTGAAAAGCTTAGGAACATTGATTGTCTCTCAACTATGTTATGGAAGTGTTAGGCTTTCCAAGCTGGTTAATGTGTTTATTCCTCTATTTCAAGTGTATTCTGCTTGGTATTTTACACATTTAACATTCTAGGCTCTTTCAAATTAACAACGTAGGATTCACACACTGTTAAATGTGCTCTAAACTCGAATTCTGTAATTCCTGGATCTAAGATACCTTTTCTACACAAACAACTCATTTGGAGAAGTGTTTTATACATGTTCTATGCTAGTTCTCATGTATTTATTGTCATTTTGCCAGAGTTACTGATGATTTCTTGTAGTTTCTAACATTAGGCCTTCTTGACCAGGTATAAACATTGGGAACATCTACAAACAACTACCTAAACACGGTTATGAACCTGGAAAACTCGGGAACATTGTCTCTCAACTACGTTATAGAGTTTAATGATACATTTCCGTGAAGTGTAAGGCTTTCCAAAGCTGGTTAATGTGTTTAATCCTCTATTTCAAGTGTATTCTGCCTTGTATTTCACTCATTTACCATTCTAGGCTCCTTCAAGTTAACAACGTAGGATTCATACACTGTTTAATGTGCTCTAAACTCGAATTCTGGAATTCCTGGATCTAAGATACCTTTTCTACACGAACAACTCAGTTGGAGAAGTGTTTTATACATGTTCTATGCTAGTTCTCATGGATTTATTGACATTTTGCCAGAGTTACTGATGTTTTCTTGTAGTTTCTAACATTAGGCCTTCTTGTTCAGGTATAAACATTGGGAACATGAACAAACAACTATCAAAACACTGTAATGAACCTGAAAAGCTTAGGAACATTGATTGTCTCTCAACTATGTTATGGAAGTGTTAGGCTTTCCAAGCTGGTTAATGTGTTTATTCTTCCATTTCAAGTGTATTTTGCTTGGTATTTTACACATTTACCATTCTAGGCTCTTTCAAGTTAACAACGTAGGATTAACACACTGTTAAATGTGCTCTAAACTCGAATTCTGTAATTCCTGGATCTAAGATACCTTTTCTACACGAACAACTCAGTTGGAGAAGTGTTTCATACATGTTCTATGCTAGTTGTCATGTATTTATTGTCATTTTGCCAGAGTTACTGATGTTTCTTGTAGTTTCTATATTAGGCCTTCTTATTCAGGTATAAACATTGGGAACATGAACAAACAACTATCTAAACAGTGTAAAGAATCGGAAAAGCTTAGGAATATTGATTGTCTCTCAACTATGTTATGGAAGTGTTAGGCGTTCCAAGCTGGTTAATGTGTTTATTCTTCCATTTCAAGTGTATTCTGCTTTGTATTTCACACATTTACCATTCTAGGCTCTTTCAAGTTAACAACGTAGGATTCACACACTGTTAAATGTGCTCTAAACTCGAATTCTGTAATTCCTGGATCTAAGATACCTTTTCTACACAAACAACTCAGTTGGAGAAGTATTTTATACATATTCTATGCTAGTTCTCATGTATTTATTATCATTTTGCCAGAGTTACTGATGATTTCTTGTAGTTTCTAACATTAGGCCTTCTTGACCAGGTATAAACATTGGGAACATCTACAAACAACTACCTAAACACGGTTATGAACCTGGAAAACTCGGGAACATTGTCTCTCAACTACATTATAGAGTTTAATGATACATTTCCGTGAAGTTTAAGGCTTTCCAAAGCTGGTTAATGTGTTTATTCCTCTATTTCAAGTGTATTCTGCCTTGTATTTCACTCATTTACCATTCTAGGCTCCTTCAAGTTAACAACGTAGGATTCATACACTGTTTAATGTGCTCTAAACTCGAATTCTGGAATTCCTGGATCTAAGATACCTTTAACACAAGAACAACTCAGTTGGAGAAGTGTTTTCTACATGTTCTATGCTAGTTCTCATGTATTTATTGTCATTTTGCCAGAGTTACGGATGTTTTCTTGTAGTTTCTAACATTAGGCCTTCTTGTTCAGGTATAAACATTGGGAACATGAACAAACAACTATATAAACACTGTAATGAACCTGAAAAGCTTAGGAACATTGATTGTCTCTCAACTATGTTATGGAAGTGTTAGGCTTTCCAAGCTGGTTAATGTGTTTACTCCTCTATTTCAAGTGTATTCTGCTTGGTATTTTACACATTTACCATTCTAGGCTCTTTCAAGTTAACAACGTAGGATTCACACACTGTTAAATGTGCTCTAAACTCGAATTCTGTAATTCCTGGATCTAACATACCTTTTCTTCACGAACAACTAAGTTGGAGAAGTGTTTTATACATGTTCTATGCTAGTTCTCATGTATTTATTGTCATTTTGCCAGAGTTACTGATGTTTCTTCTGGTTTCTAACATTAGGCCTTCTTATTCAGGTATAAACATTGGGAACATGAACAAACAACTATCTAAACAGTGTAAAGAATCGGGAAAGCTTAGGAATATTGATTGTCTCTCAACTATGTTATGGAAATGTTAGGCTTTCCAAGCTGGTTAATGTGTTTATTCTTCCATTTCAAGTGTATTCTGCTTTGTATTTCACACATTTACCATTCTAGGCTCTTTCAAGTTAACAACGTAGGATTCACACACTGTTAAATGTGCTCTAAACTCGAATTCTGTAATTCCTGGATCTAAGATACCTTTTCTACACAAACAACTCAGTTGGAGAAGGTTTTTATACATATTCTATGCTAGTTCTCATGTATTTATTATCATTTTGCCAGAGTTACTGATGATTTCTTGTAGTTTCTAACATTAGGCCTTCTTGACCAGGTATAAACATTGGGAACATCTATAAACCACTACCTAAACACGGTTATGAACCTGGAAAACTCGGGAACATTGTGTCTCAACTACGTTATAGAGTTTAATGATACATTTCCGTGAAGTGTAAGGCTTTCCAAAGCTGGTTAATGTGTTTATTCCTCTATTTCAAGTGTATTCTGCCTTGTATTTCACTCATTTACCATTTAAGGCTCCTTCAAGTTAACAACGTAGGATTCATACACTGTTTAATGTGCTCTAAACTCGAATTCTGGAATTCCTGGATCTAAGATACCTTTAACACAAGAACAACTCAGTTGGAGAAGTGTTTTATACATGTTCTATGCTAGTTCTCATGTATTTATTGTCATTTTGCCAGAGTTACTGATGTTTTCTTGTAGTTTCTAACATTAGGCCTTCTTGTTCAGGTATAAACATTGGGAACATGAACAAACAACTATCTAAACACTGTAATGAACCTTAAAAGCTTAGGAACATTGATTGTCTCTCAACTATGTTATGGACGTGTTAGGCTTTCCAAGCTTGTTAATGTGTTTATTCTTCCATTTAAGTGTATTTTGCTTGGTATTTTACACATTTACCATTCTAGGCTCTTTCAAGTTAACAACGTAGGATTCACACACCATTAAATGTGCTCTAAACTCGAATTCTGTAATTCCTGGATCTAAGATACCTTTTCTACACGAACAACTCAGTTGGAGAAGTGTTTCATACAAGTTCTATGCTAGTTCTCATGTATTTATTGTCATTTTGCCAGAGTTACTGATGTTTCTTCTGGTTTCTAACATTAGGCCTTCTTATTCAGGTATAAACATTGGGAACATGAACAAACAACTATCTAAACAGTGTAAAGAATCGGAAAAGCTTAGGAATATTGATTGTCTCTCAACTATGTTATGGAAGTGTTAGGCTTTCCAAGCTGGTTAATGTGTTTATTCTTCCATTTCAAGTGTATTCTGCTTTGTATTTCACACATTTACCATTCTAGGCTCTTTCAAGTTAACAACGTAGGATTCACACACTGTTAAATGTGCTCTAAACTCGAATTCTGTAATTCCTGGATCTAAGATACCTTTTCTACACAAACAACTCAGTTGGAGAAGTATTTTATACATATTCTATGCTAGTTCTTATGTATTTATTATCATTTTGCCAGAGTTACTGATGATTTCTTGTAGTTTCTAACATTAGGCCTTCTTGACCAGGTATAAACATTGGGAACATCTATAAACAACTACCTAAACACGGTTATGAACCTGGAAAACTCGGGAACATTGTGTCTCAACTACGTTATAGAGTTTAATGATACATTTCCGTGAAGTGTAAGGCTTTCCAAAGCTGGTTAATGTGTTTATTCCTCTATTTCAAGTGTATTCTGCCTTGTATTTCACTCATTTACCATTTAAGGCTCCTTCAAGTTAACAACGTAGGATTCATACACTGTTTAATGTGCTCTAAACTCGAATTCTGGAATTCCTGGATCTAACATACCTTTTCTACACGAACAACTCAGTTGGAGAAGTGTTTTATACATGTTCTATGCTAGTTCTCATGTATTTATTGTCATTTTGCCAGAGTTACTGATGTTTTCTTGTAGTTTCTAACATTAGGCCTTCTTGACCAGGTATAAACATTGGGAACATCTACAAACAACTGCCTAAACACGGTTATGAACCTGGAAAACTCGGGAACATTGTCTCTCAACTACGTTATAGAGTTTAATGATACATTTCGGTGAAGTGTAAGGCTTTCCAAAGCTGGTTAATGTGTTTATTCCTCTATTTCAAGTGTATTCTGCCTTGTATTTCACTCATTTACCATTCTAGGCTCCTTCAAGTTAACAACGTAGGATTAATACACTGTTTAATGTGCTCGAAACTCGAATTCTGGAATTCCTGTATCTAAGATACCTTTTCTACACGAACAACTCAGTTGGAGAAGTGTTTTATACATGTTCTATGCTAGTTCTCATGTATTTATTGTCATTTTGCCAGAGTTACTGATGTTTTCTTGTAGTTTCTAACATTAGGCCTTCTTGACAAGGTATAAACATTGGGAACATCTACAAACAAATACCTAAACATGGTTATGAACCTGGAAAGCTCGGGAACATTGTCTCTCAACTACATTATAGAGTTTAATGATACATTTCCGTGAAGTGTAAGGCTTTCCAAAGCTGGTTAATGTGTTTATTCCTCTATTTCAAGTGTATTCTGCCTTGTATTTCACTCATTTACCATTCTAGGCTCCTTCAAGTTCACAACGTAGGATTCATACACTGTTTAATGTGCTCTAAACTCGAATTCTGGAATTCCTGGATCTAAGATACCTTTAACACAAGAACAACTCAGTTGGAGAAGTGTTTTCTACATGTTCTATGCTAGTTCTCATGTATTTATTGTCATTTTGCCAGAATTACTGATGTTTTCTTGTAGTTTCTAACATTAGGCCTTCTTCTTCAGGTATAAACATTGGGAACATGAACAAACAACTATCTAAACACTGTAATGAACCTGAAAAGCTTAGGAACATTGATTGTCTCTCAACTATGTTATGGAAGTGTTAGGCTTTCCAAGCTGGTTAATGTGTTTATTCCTCTATTTCAAGTGTATTCTGCTTGGTATTTTACACATTTAACATTCTAGGCTCTTTCAAATTAACAACGTAGGATTCACACACTGTTAAATGTGCTCTAAACTCGAATTCTGTAATTCCTGGATCTAAGATACCTTTTCTACACAAACAACTCAGTTGGAGAAGTGTTTTATACATGTTCTATGCTAGTTCTCATGTATTTATTGTCATTTTGCCAGAGTTACTGATGATTTCTTGTAGTTTCTAACATTAGGCCTTCTTGACCAGGTATAAACATTGGGAACATCTACAAACAACTACCTAAACACGGTTATGAACCTGGAAAACTCGGGAACATTGTCTCTCAACTACGTTATAGAGTTTAATGATACATTTCCGTGAAGTGTAAGGCTTTCCAAAGCTGGTTAATGTGTTTAATCCTCTATTTCAAGTGTATTCTGCCTTGTATTTCACTCATTTACCATTCTAGGCTCCTTCAAGTTAACAACGTAGGATTCATACACTGTTTAATGTGCTCTAAACTCGAATTCTGGAATTCCTGGATCTAAGATACCTTTTCTACACGAACAACTCAGTTGGAGAAGTGTTTTATACATGTTCTATGCTAGTTCTCATGGATTTATTGACATTTTGCCAGAGTTACTGATGTTTTCTTGTAGTTTCTAACATTAGGCCTTCTTGTTCAGGTATAAACATTGGGAACATGAACAAACAACTATCAAAACACTGTAATGAACCTGAAAAGCTTAGGAACATTGATTGTCTCTCAACTATGTTATGGAAGTGTTAGGCTTTCCAAGCTGGTTAATGTGTTTATTCTTCCATTTCAAGTGTATTTTGCTTGGTATTTTACACATTTACCATTCTAGGCTCTTTCAAGTTAACAACGTAGGATTAACACACTGTTAAATGTGCTCTAAACTCGAATTCTGTAATTCCTGGATCTAAGATACCTTTTCTACACGAACAACTCAGTTGGAGAAGTGTTTCATACATGTTCTATGCTAGTTGTCATGTATTTATTGTCATTTTGCCAGAGTTACGGATGTTTTCTTGTAGTTTCTAACATTAGGCCTTCTTGTTCAGGTATAAACATTGGGAACATGAACAAACAACTATATAAACACTGTAATGAACCTGAAAAGCTTAGGAACATTGATTGTCTCTCAACTATGTTATGGAAGTGTTAGGCTTTCCAAGCTGGTTAATGTGTTTACTCCTCTATTTCAAGTGTATTCTGCTTGGTATTTTACACATTTACCATTCTAGGCACTTTCAAGTTAACAACGTAGGATTCACACACTGTTAAATGTGCTCTAAACTCGAATTCTGTAATTCCTGGATCTAAGATACCTTTTCTTCACGAACAACTAAGTTGGAGAAGTGTTTTATACATGTTCTATGCTAGTTCTCATGTATTTATTGTCATTTTGCCAGAGTTACTGATGTTTCTTGTAGTTTCTAACATTAGGCCTTCTTATTCAGGTATAAACATTGGGAACATGAACAAACAACTATCTAAACAGTGTAAAGAATCGGAAAAGCTTAGGAATATTGATTGTCTCTCAACTATGTTATGGAAGTGTTAGGCGTTCCAAGCTGGTTAATGTGTTTATTCTTCCATTTCAAGTGTATTCTGCTTTGTATTTCACACATTTACCATTCTAGGCTCTTTCAAGTTAACAACGTAGGATTCACACACTGTTAAATGTGCTCTAAACTCGAATTCTGTAATTCCTGGATCTAAGATACCTTTTCTACACAAACAACTCAGTTGGAGAAGTATTTTATACATATTCTATGCTAGTTCTCATGTATTTATTATCATTTTGCCAGAGTTACTGATGATTTCTTGTAGTTTCTAACATTAGGCCTTCTTGACCAGGTATAAACATTGGGAACATCTACAAACAACTACCTAAACACGGTTATGAACCTGGAAAACTCGGGAACATTGTCTCTCAACTACATTATAGAGTTTAATGATACATTTCCGTGAAGTGTAAGGCTTTCCAAAGCTGGTTAATGTGTTTATTCCTCTATTTCAAGTGTATTCTGCCTTGTATTTCACTCATTTACCATTCTAGGCTCCTTCAAGTTAACAACGTAGGATTCATACACTGTTTAATGTGCTCTAAACTCGAATTCTGGAATTCCTGGATCTAAGATACCTTTAACACAAGAACAACTCAGTTGGAGAAGTGTTTTATACATGTTCTATGCTAGTTCTCATGTATTTATTGTCATTTTGCCAGAGTTACGGATGTTTTCTTGTAGTTTCTAACATTAGGCCTTCTTGTTCAGGTATAAACATTGGGAACATGAACAAACAACTATATAAACACTGTAATGAACCTGAAAAGCTTAGGAACATTGATTGTCTCTCAACTATGTTATGGAAGTGTTAGGCTTTCCAAGATGGTTTATGTGTTTACTCCTCTATTTCAAGTGTATTCTGCTTGGTATTTTACACATTTACCATTCTAGGCTCTTTCAAGTTAACAACGTAGGATTCACACACTGTTAAATGTGCTCTAAACTCGAATTCTGTAATTCCTGGATCTAAGATACCTTTTCTTCACGAACAACTAAGTTGGAGAAGTGTTTTATACATGTTCTATGCTAGTTCTCATGTATTTATTGTCATTTTGCCAGAGTTACTGATGTTTCTTCTGGTTTCTAACATTAGGCCTTCTTATTCAGGTATAAACATTGGGAACATGAACAAACAACTATCTAAACAGTGTAAAGAATCGGGAAAGCTTAGGAATATTGATTGTCTCTCAACTATGTTATGGAAGTGTTAGGCTTTCCAAGCTGGTTAATGTGTTTATTCTTCCATTTCAAGTGTATTCTTCTTTGTATTTCACACATTTACCATTCTAGGCTCTTTCAAGTTAACAACGTAGGATTCACACACTGTTAAATGTGCTCTAAACTCGAATTCTGTAATTCCTGGATCTAAGATACCTTTTCTACACAAACAACTCAGTTGGAGAAGGTTTTTATACATATTCTATGCTAGTTCTCATGTATTTATTATCATTTTGCCAGAGTTACTGATGATTTCTTGTAGTTTCTAACATTAGGCCTTCTTGACCAGGTATAAACATTGGGAACATCTATAAACCACTACCTAAACACGGTTATGAACCTGGAAAACTCGGGAACATTGTGTCTCAACTACGTTATAGAGTTTAATGATACATTTCCGTGAAGTGTAAGGCTTTCCAAAGCTGGTTAATGTGTTTATTCCTCTATTTCAAGTGTATTCTGCCTTGTATTTCACTCATTTACCATTTAAGGCTCCTTCAAGTTAACAACGTAGGATTCATACACTGTTTAATGTGCTCTAAACTCGAATTCTGGAATTCCTGGATCTAATATACCTTTTCTACACGAACAACTCAGTTGGAGAAGTGTTTTATACATGTAATATGCTAGTTCTCATGTATTTATTGTCATTTTGCCAGAGTTACTGATGTTTTCTTGTAGTTTCTAACATTAGGCCTTCTTGACCAGGTATAAACATTGGGAACATCTACAAACAACTGCCTAAACACGGTTATGAACCTGGAAAACTCGGGAACATTGTCTCTCAACTACGTTATAGAGTTTAATGATACATTTCCGTGAAGTGTAAGGCTTTCCAAAGCTGGTTAATGTGTTTATTCCTCTATTTCAAGTGTATTCTGTCTTGTATTTCACTCATTTACCATTCTAGGCTCCTTCAAGTTAACAACGTAGGATTCATACACTGTTTAATGAGCTCTAAACTCGAATTCTGGAATTCCTGGATCTAAGATACCTTTTCTACACGAACAACTCAGTTGGAGAAGTGTTTTATACATGTTCTATGCTAGTTCTCATGTATTTATTGTCATTTTGCCAGAGTTACTGACGTTTTCTTGTAGTTTCTAACATTAGGCCTTCTTGACCAGGTATAAACATTGGGAACATCTACAAACAACTACCTAAACACGGTTATGAACCGGGAAAACTCGGGAACATTGTCTCTCAACTACGTTATAGAGTTTAATGATACATTACCGTGAAGTGTAAGGCTTTCCAAAGCTGGTTAATGTGTTTATTCCTCTATTTCAAGTGTATTCTGCCTTGTATTTCACTCATTTACCATTCTAGGCTCCTTCAAGTTAACAACGTAGGATTAATACACTGTTTAATGTGCTCTAAACTCGAATTCTGGAATTCCTGTATCTAAGATACCTTTTCTACACGAACAACTCAGTTGGAGAAGTGTTTTATACATGATCTATGCTAGTTCTCATGTATTTATTGTCATTTTGCCAGAGTTACTGATGTTTTCTTGTAGTTTCTAACATTAGGCCTTCTTGACCAGGTATAAACATTGGGAACATGAACAAACAACTATCAAAACACTGTAATGAACCTGAAAAGCTTAGGAACATTGATTGTCTCTCAACTATGTTATGGAAGTGTTAGGCTTTCCAAGCTGGTTAATGTGTTTATTCTTCCATTTCAAGTGTATTTTGCTTGGTATTTTACACATTTACAATTCTAGGCTCTTTCAAGTTAACAAAGTAGGATTCACACACTGTTAAATGTGCTCTAAACTCGAATTCTGTAATTCCTGGATCTAAGATACCTTTTCTACATGAACAACTCAGTTGGAGAAGTATTTCATACATGTTCTATGCTAGTTCTCATGTATTTATTGTCATTTTGCCAGAGTTACGGATGTTTTCTTGTAGTTTCTAACATTAAGCCTTCTTGTTCAGGTATAAACATTGGGAACATGAACAAACAACTATATAAACACTGTAATGAACCTGAAAAGCTTAGGAACATTGATTGTCTCTCAACTATGTTATGGAAGTGTTAGGCTTTCCAAGCTGGTTAATGTGTTTACTCCTCTATTTCAAGTGTATTCTGCTTGGTATTTTACACATTTACCATTCTAGGCTCTTTCAAGTTAACAACGTAGGATTCACACACTGTTAAATGTGCTCTAAACTCGAATTCTGTAATTCCTGGATCTAAGATACCTTTTCTTCACGAACAACTAAGTTGAAGAAGTGTTTTATACATGTTCTATGCTTGTTCTCATGTATTTATTGTCATTTTGCCAGAGTTAATGATGTTTCTTGTAGTTTCTAACATTAGGCCTTCTTATTCAGGTATAAACATTGGGAACATGAACAAACAACTATCTAAACAGTGTAAAGAATCGGAAAAGCTTAGGAATATTGATTGTCTCTCAACTATGTTATGGAAGTGTTAGGCTTTCCAAGCTGGTTAATGTGTTTATTCTTCCATTTCAAGTGTATTCTGCTTTGTATTTCACACATTTACCATTCTAGGCTATTTCAAGTTAACAACATAGGATTCACACACTGTTAAATGTGCTCTAAACTCGAATTCTGTAATTCCTGGATCTAAGATACCTTTTCTACACAAACAACTCAGTTGGAGAAGTATTTTATACATATTCTATGCTAGTTCTCATGTATTTATTATCATTTTGCCAGAGTTACTGATGATTTCTTGTAGTTTCTAACATTAGGCCTTCTTGACCAGGTATAAACATTGGGAACATCTACAAACAACTACCTAAACACGGTTATGAACCTGGAAAACTCGGGAACATTGTCTCTCAACTACATTATAGAGTTTAATGATACATTTCCGTGAAGTGTAAGGCTTTCCAAAGCTGGTTAATGTGTTTATTATCTATTTCAAGTGTATTCTGCCTTGTATTTCACTCATTTACCATTCTAGGCTCCTTCAAGTTAACAACGTAGGATTCATACACTGTTTAATGTGCTCTAAACTCAAATTCTGGAATTCCTGGATCTAAGATACCTTTTCTACACGAACAACTCAGTTGGAGAAGTGTTTTATACATGTTCTATGCTAGATCTCATGTATTTATTGACATTTTGCCAGAGTTACTGATGTTTTCTTGTAGTTTCTAACATTAGGCCTTCTTGTTCAGGTATAAACATTGGGAACATGAACAAACAACTATATAAACATTGTAATGAACCTGAAAAGCTTAGGAACATTGATTGTCTCTCAACTATGTTATGGAAGTGTTAGGCTTTCCAAGCTGGTTAATGTGTTTACTCCTCTATTTCAAGTGTATTCTGCTTGGTATTTTACACATTTACCATTCTAGGCTCTTTCAAATTAACAACGTAGGATTCACACACTGTTAAATGTGCTCTAAACTCAAATTCTGTAATTCCTGGATCTAAGATACCTTTTCTTCACGAACAACTAAGTTGGAGAAGTGTTTTATACATGTTCTATGCTAGTTCTCATGTATTTATTGTCATTTTGCCAGAGTTACTGATGTTTCTTGTAGTTTCTAACATTAGGCCTTCTTATTCAGGTATAAACATTGGGAACATGAACAAACAACTATCTAAACAGTGTAAAGAATCGGAAAAGCTTAGGAATATTGATTGTCTCTCAACTATGTTATGGAAGTGTTAGGCTTTCCAAGCTGGTAAATGTGTTTATTCTTCCATTTCAAGTGTATTCGGCTTTGTATTTCACACATTTACCATTCTAGGCTCTTTCAAGTTAACAACGTAGGATTCACACACTGTTAAATGTGCTCTAAACTCGAATTCTGTAATTCCTGGATCTAAGATACCTTTTCTACACAAACAACTCAGTTGGAGAAGTATTTTATACATATTCTATGCTAGTTCTCATGTATTTATTATCATTTTGCCAGAGTTACTGATGATTTCTTGTAGTTTCTAACATTAGGCCTTCTTGACCAGGTATAAACATTGGGAACATCTACAAACAACTACCTAAACACGGTTATGAACCTGGAAAACTCGGTAACATTGTGTCTCAACTACGTTATAGAGTTTAATGATACATTTCCGTGAAGTGTAAGGCTTTCCAAAGCTGGTTAATGTGTTTATTCCTCTATTTCAAGTGTATTCTGCCTTGTATTTCACTCATTTACCATTTGAGGCTCCTTCAAGTTAACAACGTCGGATTCATACACTGTTTAATGTGCTCTAAACTCGAATTCTGGAATTCCTGGATCTAACATACCTTTTCTACACGAACAACTCAGTTGGAGAAGTGTTTTATACATGTTCTATGCTAGTTCTCATGTATTTATTGTCATTTTGCCAGAGTTACTGACGTTTTCTTGTAGTTTCTAACATTAGGCCTTCTTGACCAGGTATAAACATTGGGAACATCTACAAACAACTACCTAAACACGGTTATGAACCTGGAAAACTCGGGAACATTGTCTCTCAACTACGTTATAGAGTTTAATGATACATTTCCGTGAAGTGTAAGGCTTTCCAAAGCTGGTTAATGTGTTTATTCCTCTATTTCAAGTGTATTCTGCCTTGTATTTCACTCATTTACCATTCTAGGCTCCTTCAAGTTAACAACGTAGGATTAATACACTGTTTAATGTGCTCTAAACTCGAATTCTGGAATTCCTGTATCTAAGATACCTTTTCTACACGAACAACTCAGTTGGAGAAGTGTTTTATACATGTTCTATGCTAGTTCTCATGTATTTATTGTCATTTTGCCAGAGTTACTGACGTTTTCTTGTAGTTTCTAACATTAGGCCTTCTTGACCAGGTATAAACATTGGGAACATCTACAAACAACTACCTAAACACGGTTATGAACCTGGAAAACTCGGGAACATTGTCTCTCAACTACGTTATAGAGTTTAATGATACATTTCCGTGAAGTGTAAGGCTTTCCAAAGCTGGTTAATGTGTTTATTCCTCTATTTCAAGTGTATTCTGCCTTGTATTTCACTCATTTACCATTCTAGGCTCCTTCAAGTTAACAACGTAGGATTCATACACTGTTTAATGTGCTCTAAACTCGAATTCTGGAATTCCTGGATCTAAGATACCTTTAACACAAGAACAACTCAGTTGGAGAAGTGTTTTATACATGTTCTATGCTAGTTCTCATGTATTTATTGTCATTTTGCCAGAGTTACTGATGTTTTCTTGTAGTTTCTAACATTAGGCCTTCTTGTTCAGGTATAAACATTGGGAACATGAACAAACAACTATCAAAACACTGTAATGAACCTGAAAAGCTTAGGAACATTGATTGTCTCTCAACTATGTTATGGAAGTGTTAGGCTTTCCAAGCTGGTTAATGTGTTTATTCTTCCATTTCAAGTGTATTTTGCTTGGTATTTTAAACATTTACCATTCTAGGCTCTTTCAAGTTAACAACGTAGGATTCACACACTGTTAAATGTGCTCTAAACTCGAATTCTGTAATTCCTGGATCTAAGATACCTTTTCTACACGAACAACTCAGTTGGAGAAGTGTTTCATACATGTTCTATGCTAGTTCTCATGTATTTATTGTCATTTTGCCAGAGTTACGGATATTTTCTTGTAGTTTCTAACATTAAGCCTTCTTGTTCAGGTATAAACATTGGGAACATGAACAAACAACTATATAAACACTGTAATGAACCTGAAAAGCTTAGGAACATTGATTGTCTCTCAACTATGTTATGGAAGTGTTAGGCTTTCCAAGCTGGTTAATGTGTTTACTCCTCTATTTCAAGTGTATTCTGCTTGGTATTTTACACATTTACCATTCTAGGCTCTTTCAAGTTAACAACGTAGGATTCACACACTGTTAAATGTGCTCTAAACTCGAATTCTGTAATTCCTGGATCTAAGATACCTTTTCTTCACGAACAACTAAGTTGGAGAAGTGTTTTATACATGTTCTATGCTAGTTCTCATGTATTTATTGTCATTTTGCCAGAGTTAATGATGTTTCTTGTAGTTTCTAACATTAGGCCTTCTTATTCAGGTATAAACATTGGGAACATGAACAAACAACTATCTAAACAGTGTAAAGAATCGGAAAAGCTTAGGAATATTGATTGTCTCTCAACTATGTTATGGAAGTGTTAGGCTTTCCAAGCTGGTTAATGTGTTTATTCTTCCATTTCAAGTGTATTCTGCTTTGTATTTCACACATTTACCATTCTAGGCTCTTTCAAGTTAACAACATAGGATTCACACACTGTTAAATGTGCTCTAAACTCGAATTCTGTAATTCCTGGATCTAAGATACCTTTTCTACACAAACAACTCAGTTGGAGAAGTATTTTATACATATTCTATGCTAGTTCTCATGTATTTATTATCATTTTGCCAGAGTTACTGATGATTTCTTGTAGTTTCTAACATTAGGCCTTCTTGACCAGGTATAAACATTGGGAACATCTACAAACAACTACCTAAACACGGTTATGAACCTGGAAAACTCGGGAACATTGTCTCTCAACTACATTATAGAGTTTAATGATACATTTCCGTGAAGTGTAAGGCTTTCCAAAGCTGGTTAATGTGTTTATTATCTATTTCAAGTGTATTCTGCCTTGTATTTCACTCATTTACCATTCTAGGCTCCTTCAAGTTAACAACGTAGGATTCATACACTGTTTAATGTGCTCTAAACTCAAATTCTGGAATTCCTGGATCTAAGATACCTTTTCTACACGAACAACTCAGTTGGAGAAGTGTTTTATACATGTTCTATGCTAGATCTCATGTATTTATTGACATTTTGCCAGAGTTACTGATGTTTTCTTGTAGTTTCTAACATTAGGCCTTCTTGTTCAGGTATAAACATTGGGAACATGAACAAACAACTATATAAACATTGTAATTAACCTGAAAAGCTTAGGAACATTGATTGTCTCTCAACTATGTTATGGAAGTGTTAGGCTTTCCAAGCTGGTTAATGTGTTTACTCCTCTATTTCAAGTGTATTCTGCTTGGTATTTTACACATTTACCATTCTAGGCTCTTTCAAATTAACAACGTAGGATTCACACACTGTTAAATGTGCTCTAAACTCGAATTCTGTAATTCCTGGATCTAAGATACCTTTTCTTCACGAACAACTAAGTTGGAGAAGTGTTTTATACATGTTCTATGCTAGTTCTCATGTATTTATTGTCATTTTGCCAGAGTTACTGATGTTTCTTGTAGTTTCTAACATTAGGCCTTCTTATTCAGGTATAAACATTGGGAACATGAACAAACAACTATCTAAACAGTGTAAAGAATCGGAAAAGCTTAGGAATATTGATTGTCTCTCAACTATGTTATGGAAGTGTTAGGCTTTCCAAGCTGGTTAATGTGTTTATTCTTCCATTTCAAGTGTATTCGGCTTTGTATTTCACACATTTACCATTCTAGGCTCTTTCAAGTTAACAACGTAGGATTCACACACTGTTAAATGTGCTCTAAACTCGAATTCTGTAATTCCTGGATCTAAGATACCTTTTCTACACAAACAACTCAGTTGGAGAAGTATTTTATACATATTCTATGCTAGTTCTCATGTATTTATTATCATTTTGCCAGAGTTACTGATGATTTCTTGTAGTTTCTAACATTAGGCCTCCTTGACCAGGTATAAACATTGGGAACATCTATAAACAACTACCTAAACACGGTTATGAACCTGGAAAACTCGGGAACATTGTGTCTCAACTACGTTATAGAGTTTAATGATACATTTCCGTGAAGTGTAAGGCTTTCCAAAGCTGGTTAATGTGTTTATTCCTCTATTTCAAGTGTATTCTGCCTTGTATTTCACTCATTTACCATTTGAGGCTCCTTCAAGTTAACAACGTCGGATTCATACACTGTTTAATGTGCTCTAAACTCGAATTCTGGAATTCCTGGATCTAACATACCTTTTCTACACGAACAACTCAGTTGGAGAAGTGTTTTATACATGTTCTATGCTAGTTCTCATGTATTTATTGTCATTTTGCCAGAGTTACTGACGTTTTCTTGTAGTTTCTAACATTAGGCCTTCTTGACCAGGTATAAACATTGGGAACATCTACAAACAACTACCTAAACACGGTTATGAACCTGGAAAACTCGGGAACATTGTCTCTCAACTACGTTATAGAGTTTAATGATACATTTCCGTGAAGTGTAAGGCTTTCCAAAGCTGGTTAATGTGTTTATTCCTCTATTTCAAGTGTATTCTGCCTTGTATTTCACTCATTTACCATTCTAGGCTCCTTCAAGTTAACAACGTAGGATTAATACACTGTTTAATGTGCTCTAAACTCGAATTCTGGAATTCCTGTATCTAAGATACCTTTTCTACACGAACAACTCAGTTGGAGAAGTGTTTTATACATGTTCTATGCTAGTTCTCATGTATTTATTGTCATTTTGCCAGAGTTACTGACGTTTTCTTGTAGTTTCTAACATTAGGCCTTCTTGACCAGGTATAAACATTGGGAACATCTACAAACAACTACCTAAACACGGTTATGAACCTGGAAAACTCGGGAACATTGTCTCTCAACTACGTTATAGAGTTTAATGATACATTTCCGTGAAGTGTAAGGCTTTCCAAAGCTGGTTAATGTGTTTATTCCTCTATTTCAAGTGTATTCTGCCTTGTATTTCACTCATTTACCATTCTAGGCTCCTTCAAGTTAACAACGTAGGATTCATACACTGTTTAATGTGCTCTAAACTCGAATTCTGGAATTCCTGGATCTAAGATACCTTTAACACAAGAACAACTCAGTTGGAGAAGTGTTTTATACATGTTCTATGCTAGTTCTCATGTATTTATTGTCATTTTGCCAGAGTTACTGATGTTTTCTTGTAGTTTCTAACATTAGGCCTTCTTGTTCAGGTATAAACATTGGGAACATGAACAAACAACTATCAAAACACTGTAATGAACCTGAAAAGCTTAGGAACATTGATTGTCTCTCAACTATGTTATGGAAGTGTTAGGCTTTCCAAGCTGGTTAATGTGTTTATTCTTCCATTTCAAGTGTATTTTGCTTGGTATTTTACACATTTACCATTCTAGGCTCTTTCAAGTTAACAACGTAGGATTCACACACTGTTAAATGTGCTCTAAACTCGAATTCTGTAATTCCTGGATCTAAGATACCTTTTCTACACGAACAACTCAGTTGGAGAAGTGTTTCATACATGTTCTATGCTAGTTCTCATGTATTTATTGTCATTTTGCCAGAGTTACGGATGTTTTCTTGTAGTTTCTAACATTAAGCCTTCTTGTTCAGGTATAAACATTGGGAACATGAACAAACAACTATATAAACACTGTAATGAACCTGAAAAGCTTAGGAACATTGATTGTCTCTCAACTATGTTATGGAAGTGTTAGGCTTTCCAAGCTGGTTAATGTGTTTACTCCTCTATTTCAAGTGTATTCTGCTTGGTATTTTACACATTTACCATTCTAGGCTCTTTCAAGTTAACAACGTAGGATTCACACACTGTTAAATGTGCTCTAAACTCGAATTCTGTAATTCCTGGATCTAAGATACCTTTTCTTCACGAACAACTAAGTTGGAGAAGTGTTTTATACATGTTCTATGCTAGTTCTCATGTATTTATTGTCATTTTGCCAGAGTTAATGATGTTTCTTGTAGTTTCTAACATTAGGCCTTCTTATTCAGGTATAAACATTGGGAACATGAACAAACAACTATCTAAACAGTGTAAAGAATCGGAAAAGCTTAGGAATATTGATTGTCTCTCAACTATGTTATGGAAGTGTTAGGCTTTCCAAGCTGGTTAATGTGTTTATTCTTCCATTTCAAGTGTATTCTGCTTTGTATTTCACACATTTACCATTCTAGGCTCTTTCAAGTTAACAACATAGGATTCACACACTGTTAAATGTGCTCTAAACTCGAATTCTGTAATTCCTGGATCTAAGATACCTTTTCTACACAAACAACTCAGTTGGAGAAGTATTTTATACATATTCTATGCTAGTTCTCATGTATTTATTATCATTTTGCCAGAGTTACTGATGATTTCTTGTAGTTTCTAACATTAGGCCTTCTTGACCAGGTATAAACATTGGGAACATCTACAAACAACTACCTAAACACGGTTATGAACCTGGAAAACTCGGGAACATTGTCTCTCAACTACATTATAGAGTTTAATGATACATTTCCGTGAAGTGTAAGGCTTTCCAAAGCTGGTTAATGTGTTTATTATCTATTTCAAGTGTATTCTGCCTTGTATTTCACTCATTTACCATTCTAGGCTCCTTCAAGTTAACAAACGTAGGATTCATACACTGTTTAATGTGCTCTAAACTCAAATTCTGGAATTCCTGGATCTAAGATACCTTTTCTACACGAACAACTCAGTTGGAGAAGTGTTTTATACATGTTCTATGCTAGTTCTCATGTATTTATTGACATTTTGCCAGAGTTACTGATGTTTTCTTGTAGTTTCTAACATTAGGCCTTCTTGTTCAGGTATAAACATTGGGAACATGAACAAACAACTATATAAACATTGTAATGAACCTGAAAAGCTTAGGAACATTGATTGTCTCTCAACTATGTTATGGAAGTGTTAGGCTTTCCAAGCTGGTTAATGTGTTTATTCCTCTATTTCAAGTGTATTCTGCTTGGTATTTTACACATTTACCATTCTAGGCTCTTTCAAATTAACAACGTAGGATTCACACACTGTTAAATGTGCTCTAAACTCGAATTCTGTAATTCCTGGATCTAAGATACCTTTTCTTCACGAACAACTAAGTTGGAGAAGTGTTTTATACATGTTCTATGCTAGTTCTCATGTATTTATTGTCATTTTGCCAGAGTTACTGATGTTTCTTGTAGTTTCTAACATTAGGCCTTCTTATTCAGGTATAAACATTGGGAACATGAACAAACAACTATCTAAACAGTGTAAAAGAATCGGAAAAGCTTAGGAATATTGATTGTCTCTCAACTATGTTATGGAAGTGTTAGGCTTTCCAAGCTGGTTAATGTGTTTATTCTTCCATTTCAAGTGTATTCTGCTTTGTATTTCACACATTTACCATTCTAGGCTCTTTCAAGTTAACAACGTAGGATTCACACACTGTTAAATGTGCTCTAAACTCGAATTCTGTAATTCCTGGATCTAAGATACCTTTTCTACACAAACAACTCAGTTGGAGAAGTATTCTATACATATTCTATGCTAGTTCTCATGTATTTATTATCATTTTGCCAGAGTTACTGATGATTTTCTTGTAGTTTCTAACATTAGGACTTCTTGACCAGGTATAAACATTGGGAACATCTACAAACAACTACCTAAACACGGTTATGAACCTGGAAAACTCGGGAACATTGTCTCTCAACTACATTATAGAGTTTAATGATACATTTCCGTGAAGTGTAAGGATTTCCAAAGCTGGTTAATGTGTTTATTCCTCTATTTCAAGTGTATTCTGCCTTGTATTTCACTCATTTACCATTCTAGGCTCCTTCAAGTTAACAACGTATGATTCATACACTGTTTAATGTGCTCTAAACTCGAATTCTGTAATTCCTGGATCTAAGATACCTTTTCTACACGAACAACTCAGTTGGAGAAGTGTTTCATACATGTTCTATGCTAGTTCTCATGTATTTATTGTCATTTTGCCAGAGTTACGGATGTTTTCTTGTAGTTTCTAACATTAGGCCTTCTTGTTCAGGTATAAACATTGGGAACATGAACAAACAACTATATAAACACTGTAATGAACCTGAAAAGCTTAGGAACATTGATTGTCTCTCAACTATGTAATGGAAGTGTTAGGCTTTCCAAGCTGGTTAATGTGTTTACTCCTCTATTTCAAGTGTATTCTGCTTGGTATTTTACACATTTACCATTCTAGGCTCTTTCAAGTTAACAACGTAGGATTCACACACTGTTAAATATGCTCTAACTCGAATTCTGTAATTCCTGGATCTAAGATACCTTTTCTTCACGAACAACTAAGTTGGAGAAGTGTTTTATACATGTTCTATGCTAGTTCTCATGTATTTATTGTCATTTTGCCAGAGTTACTGATGTTTCTTGTAGTTTCTAACATTAGGCCTTCTTATTCAGGTATAAACATTGGGAACATGAACAAACAACTATCTAAACAGTGTAAAGAATCGGAAAAGCTTAGGAATATTGTCTCTCAACTATGTTATGGAAGTGTTAGGCTTTCCAAGCTGGTTAATGTGTTTATTCTTCCATTTCAAGTGTATTCTGCTTTGTATTTCACACATTTACCATTCTAGGCTCTTTCAAGTTAACAACGTAGGATTCACACACTGTTAAATGTGCTCTAAACTCGAATTCTGTAATTCCTGGATCTAAGATACCTTTTCTACACAAACAACTCAGTTGGAGAAGTATTTTATACATATTCTATGCTAGTTCTCATGTATTTATTATCATTTTGCCAGAGTTCCTGATGATTTCTTGTAGTTTTCTAACATTAGGCCTTCTTGACCAGGTATAAACTTTGGGAACATCTACAAACAACTACCTAAACACGGTTATGAACCTGGAAAACTCGGGAACATTGTCTCTCAACTACATTATAGAGTTTAATGATACATTTCCGTGAAGTGTAAGGCTTTCCAAAGCTGGTTAATGTGTTTATTCCTCTATTTCAAGTGTATTCTGCCTTGTATTTCACTCATTTACCATTTGAGGCTCCTTCAAGTTAACAACGTAGGATTCATACACTGTTTAATGTGCTCTAAACTCGAATTCTGGAATTCCTGGATCTAAGATACCTTTAACACAAGAACAACTCAGTTGGAGAAGTGTTTTATACATGTTCTATGCTAGTTCTCATGTATTTATTGTCATTTTGCCAGAGTTACGGATGTTTTCTTGTAGTTTCTAACATTAGGCCTTCTTGTTCAGGTATAAACATTGGGAACATGAACAAACAACTATATAAACATTGTAATGAACCTGAAAAGCTTAGGAACATTGATTGTCTCTCAACTATGTTATGGAAGTGTTAGGCTTTCCAAGCTGGTTAATGTGTTTACTCCTCTATTTCAAGTGTATTCTGCTTGGTATTTTACACATTTACCATTCTAGGCTCTTTCAAGTTAACAACGTAGTATTCACACACTGTTAAATGTGCTCTAAACTCGAATTCTGTAATTCCTGGATCTAAGATACCTTTTCTTCACGAACAACTAAGTTGGAGAAGTGTTTTATACATGTTCTATGCTAGTTCTCATGTATTTATTGTCATTTTGCCAGAGTTACTGATGTTTCTTGTAATTTCTAACATTAGGCCTTCTTATTCAGGTATAAACATTGGGAACATGAACAAACAACTATCTAAACAGTGTAAAGAATCGGAAAAGCTTAGGAATATTGATTGTCTCTCTACTATGTTATGGAAGTGTTAGGCTTTCCAAGCTGGTTAATGTGTTTATTCTTCCATTTCAAGTGTATTCTGCTTTGTATTTCACACATTTACCATTCTAGGCTCCTTCAAGTTAACAACGTAGGATTCACACACTGTTAAATGTGCTCTAAACTCGAATTCTGTAATTCCTGGATCTAAGATACCTTTTCTACACAAACAACTCGGTTGGAGAAGTGTTTTATACATGTTCTATGCTAGTTCTCATGTATTTATTGTCATTTTGCCAGAGTTACTGATGATTTCTTGTAGTTTCTAACATTAGGACTTCTTGACCAGGTATAAACATTGGGAACATCTACAAACAACTACCTAAACACGGTTATAAACCTGGAAAACTCGGGAACATTGTCTCTCAACTACATTATAGAGTTTAATGATACATTTCCGTGAAGTGTAAGGCTTTCCAAAGCTGGTTAATGTGTTTATTCCTCTATTTCAAGTGTATTCTGCCTTGTATTTCACTCATTTACCATTCTAGGCTCCTTCAAGTTAACAACGTAGGATTCATACACTGTTTAATGTGCTCTAAACTCGAATTCTGGAATTCCTGGATCTAAGATACCTTTAACACAAGAACAACTCAGTTGGAGAAGTGTTTTATACATGTTCTATGCTAGTTCTCATGTATTTATTGTCATTTTGCCAGAGTTACTGATGTTTTCTTGTAGTTTATAACATTAGGCCTTCTTCTTCAGGTATAAATATTGGGAACATGAACAAACAACTATCTAAACACTGTAATGAACTTGAAAATCTTAGGAACATTGATTGTCTCTCAACTATGTTATGGAAGTGTTAGGCTTTCCAAGCTGGTTAATGTGTTTATTCCTCTATTTCAAGTGTATTCTGCTTGGTATTTTACACATTTAACATTCTAGGCTCTTTCAAATTAACAACGTAGGATTCACACACTGTTAAATGTGCTCTAAACTCGAATTCTGTAATTCCTGAATCTAAGATACCTTTTCTACACAAACAACTCAGTTGGAGAAGTGTTTTATACATGTTCTATGCTAGTTCTCATGTATTTATTGTCATTTTGCCAGAGTTACTGACGATTTCTTGTAGTTTCTAACATTAGGCCTTCTTGACCAGGTATAAACATTGGGAACATCTACAAACAACTACCTAAACACGGTTATGAACCTGGAAAACTCGGGAACATTGTCTCTCAACTACGTTATAGAGTTTAATGATACATTTCCGTGAAGTGTAAGGCTTTCCAAAGCTGGTTAATGTGCTTAATCCTCTATTTCAAGTGTATTCTGCCTTGTATTTCACTCATTTACCATTCTAGGGTCCTTCAAGTTAACAACGTAGGATTCATACACTGTTTAATGTGCTCTAAACTCAAATTCTGGAATTCCTGGATCTAAGATACCTTTTCTACACGAACAACTCAGTTGGAGAAGTGTTTTATACATGTTCTATGCTAGTTCTCATGTATTTATTGACATTTTGCCAGAGTTACTGATGTTTTCTTGTAGTTTCTAACAATAGGCCTTCTTCTTCAGGTATAAACATTGGGAACATGAACAAACAACTATCAAAACACTGTAATGAACCTGAAAAGCTTAGGAACATTGATTGTCTCTCAACTATGTTATGGAAGTGTTAGGCTTTCCAAGCTGGTTAATGTGTTTATTCTTCCATTTCAAGTATATTTTGCTTGGTATTTTACACATTTACCATTCTAGGCTCTTTCAAGTTAACAACGTAGGATTCACACACTGTTAAATGTGCTCTAAACTCGAATTCTGTAATTCCTGGATCTAAGATACCTTTTGTACACGAACAACTCAGTTGGAGAAATGTTTCATACATGTTCTATGCTAGTTCTCATGTATTTATTGTCATTTTGCCAGAGTTACTGATGTTTTCTTGTAGTTTCTAACATTAGACCTTCTTGTTCAGGTATAAACATTGGGAACATGAACAAACAACTATATAAACACTGTAATGAACCTGAAAAGCTTAGGAACATTGATTGTCT
The DNA here is from genome assembly GCA_963693515.1 of Pipistrellus nathusii. Taxonomy (NCBI): domain Eukaryota; kingdom Metazoa; phylum Chordata; class Mammalia; order Chiroptera; family Vespertilionidae; genus Pipistrellus; species Pipistrellus nathusii. Next base: position 161,030 of record OY882870.1, read on the forward strand.
CTCAACTATGTTATGGAAGTGTTAGGCTTTCCAAGCTGGTTAATGTGTTTACTCCTCTATTTCAAGTGTATTCTGCTTGGTATTTTACACATTTACAATTCTAGGCTCTTTCAAGTTAACAACGTAGGATTCACACACTGTTAAATGTGCTCTAAACTCGAATTCTGTAATTCCTGGATCTAAGATACCTTTAACACAAGAACAACTCAGTTGGAGAAGTGTTTTATACATGTTCTATGCTAGTTCTCATGTATTTATTGTCATTTTGCCAGAGTTACTGATGTTTTCTTGTAGTTTCTAACATTAGGCCTTCTTATTCAGGTATAAACATTGGGAACATGAACAAACAACTATCTAAACAGTGTAAAGAATCGGAAAAGCTTAGGAATATTGATTGTCTCTCAACTATGTTATGGAAGTGTTAGGCTTTCCAAGCTGGTTAATGTGTTTATTCTTCCATTTCAAGTGTATTCTGCTTTGTATTTCACACATTTACCATTCTAGGCTCTTTCAAGTTAACAACGTAGGATTCACACACTGTTAAATGTGCTCTAAACTCGAATTCTGTAATTCCTGGATCTAAGATACCTTTTCTACACAAACAACTCAGTTGGAGAAGTATTTTATACATATTCTATGCTAGTTCTCATGTATTTATTATCATTTTGTCAGAGTTACTGATGATTTCTTGTAGTTTCTAACATTAGGCCTTCTTGACCAGGTATAAACATTGGGAACATCTATAAACAACTACCTAAACACGGTTATGAACCTGGAAAACTCGGGAACATTGTGTCTCAACTACGTTATAGAGTTTAATGATACATTTCCGTGAAGTGTAAGGCTTTCCAAAGCTGGTTAATGTGTTTATTCCTCTATTTCAAGTGTATTCTGCCTTGTATTTCACTCATTTACCATTTAAGGCTCCTTCAAGTTGACAACGTAGGATTCATACACTGTTTAATGTGCTCTAAACTCGAATTCTGGAATTCCTGGATCTAAGATACCTTTTCTACACGAACAACTCAGTTGGAGAAGTGTTTTATACATGTTCTATGCTAGTTCTCATGTATTTATTGTCATTTTGCCAGAGTTACTGACGTTTTCTTGTAGTTTCTAACATTAGGCCTTCTTGACCAGGTATAAACATTGGGAACATCTACAAACAACTACCTAAACACGGTTATGAACCTGGAAAACTCGGGAACATTGTCTCTCAACTACGTTATAGAGTTTAATGATACATTTCCGTGAAGTGTAAGGCTTTCCAAAGCTGGTTAATGTGTTTATTCCTCTATTTCAAGTGTATTCTGCCTTGTATTTCACTCATTTACCATTCTAGGCTCCTTCAAGTTAACAACGTAGGATTAATACACTGTTTAATGTGCTCTAAACTCGAATTCTGGAATTCCTGTATCTAAGATACCTTTTCTACACGAACAACTCAATTGGAGAAGTGTTTTATACATGTTCTATGCTAGTTCTCATGTATTTATTGTCATTTTGCCAGAGTTACTGATGTTTTCTTGTAGTTTCTAACATTAGGCCTTCTTGACCAGGTATAAACATTGGGAACATCTACAAACAACTGCCTAAACACGGTTATGAACCTGGAAAACTTGGGAACATTGTCTCTCAACTACGTTATAGAGTTTAATGATACATTTCCGTGAAGTGTAAGGCTTTCCAAAGCTGGTTAATGTGTTTATTCCTCTATTTCAAGTGTATTCTGTCTTGTATTTCACTCATTTACCATTCTAGGCTCCTTCAAGTTAACAACGTAGGATTCATACACTGTTTAATGAGCTCTAAACTCGAATTCTGGAATTCCCTGATCTAATATACCTTTTCTACACGAACAACTCAGTTGGAGAAGTCTTTTATACATGTTCTATGCTAGTTCTCATGTATTTATTGTCATTTTGCCAGAGTTACTGACGTTTTCTTGTAGTTTCTAACATTAGGCCTTCTTGACCAGGTATAAACATTGGGAACATCTACAAACAACTACCTAAACACGGTTATGAACCTGGAAAACTCGGGAACATTGTCTCTCAACTATGTTATAGAGTTTAATGATACATTTCCGTGAAGTGTAAGACTTTCCAAAGCTGGTTAATGTGTTTATTCCTCTATTTCAAGTGTATTCTGCCTTGTATTTCACTCATTTACCATTCTAGGCTCCTTCAAGTTAACAACGTAGGATTAATACACTGTTTAATGTGCTCTAAACTCGAATTCTGGAATTCCTGTATCTAAGATACCTTTTCTACACGAACAACTCAGTTGGAGAAGTGTTTTACACATGTTCTATGCTAGTTCTCATGTATTTATTGTCATTTTGCCAGAGTTACTGATATTTTCTTGTAGTTTCTAACATTAGGCCTTCTTGACCAGGTATAAACATTGGGAACATCTACAAACAACTACCTAAACATGGTTATGAACCTGGAAAGCTCGGGAACATTGTCTCTCAACTACATTATAGAGTTTAATGATACATTTCCCTGAAGTGTAAGGCTTTCCAAAGCTGGTTAATGTGTTTATTCCTCCATTTCAAGTGTATTCTGCCTTGTATTTCACTCATTTACCATTCTAGGCTCCTTCAAGTTAACAACGTAGGATTCATACACTGTTTAATGTGCTCTAAACTCGAATTCTGGAATTCCTGGATCTAAGATACCTTTAACACAAGAACAACTCAGTTGGAGAAGTGTTTTATACATGTTCTATGCTAGTTCTCATGTATTTATTGTCATTTTGCCAGAGTTACTGATGTTTTCTTGTAGTTTCTAACATTAGGCCTTCTTGTTCAGGTATAAACATTGGGAACATGAACAAACAACTATCAAAACACTGTAATGAACCTGAAAAGCTTAGGAACATTGATTGTCTCTCAAATATGTTATGGAAGTGTTAGGCTTTCCAAGCTGGTTAATGTGTTTATTCTTCCATTTCAAGTGTATTTTGCTTGGTATTTTACACATTTACCATTCTAGGCTCTTTCAAGTTAACAACGTAGGATTCACACACTGTTAAATGTGCTCTAAACTCGAATTCTGTAATTCCTGGATCTAAGATACCTTTTCTACACGAACAACTCAGTTGGAGAAGTGTTTAATACATGTTCTATGCTAGTTCTCATGTATTTATTGTCATTTTGCCAGAGTTACGGATGTTTTCTTGTAGTTTCTAACATTAGGCCTTCTTGTTCAGGTATAAACATTGGGAACATGAACAAACAACTATATAAACACTGTAATGAACCTGAAAAGCTTAGGAACATTGATTGTCTCTCAACTATGTTATGGAAGTGTTAGGCTTTCCAAGCTGGTTAATGTGTTTACTCCTCTATTTCAAGTGTATTCTGCTTTGTATTTCACACATTTACCATTCTAGGCTCTTTCAAGTTAACAACGTAGGATTCACACACTGTTAAATGTGCTCTAAACACGAATTCTGTAATTCCTGGATCTAAGATACCTTTTCTACACAAACAACTCAGTTGGAGAAGTATTTTATACATATTCTATGCTATTTCTCATGTATTTATTATCATTTTGCCAGAGTTCCTGATGATTTCTTGTAGTTTCTAACATTAGGCCTTCTTGACCAGGTATAAACATTGGGAACATCTACAAACAACTACCTAAACACGGTTATGAACCTGGAAAACTCGGGAACATTGTCTCTCAACTACATTACAGAGTTTAATGATACATTTCCGTGAAGTGTAAGGCTTTCCAAAGCTGGTTAATGTGTTTATTCCTCTATTTCAAGTGTATTCTGCCTTGTATTTCACTCATTTACCATTTAAGGCTCCTTCAAGTTAACAACGTAGGATTCATACACTGTTTAATGTGCTCTAAACTTGAACTCTGGAATTCCTGGATCTAACATACCTTTTGTACACGAACAACTCAGTTGGAGAAGTGTTTTATACATGTTCTATGCTAGTTCTCATGTATTTATTGTCATTTTGCCAGAATTACTGATGTTTTCTTGTAGTTTCTAACATTAGGCCTTCTTGACCAGGTATAAACATTGGGAACATCTACAAACAACTGCCTAAACACGGTTATGAACCTGGAAAACTCGGGAACATTGTCTCTCAGCTACGTTATAGAGTTTAATGATACATTTCCGTGAAGTGTAAGGCTTTCCAAAGCTGGTTAATGTGTTTATTCCTCTATTTCAAGTGTATTCTGTCTTGTATTTCACTCATTTACCATTCTAGGCTCCTTCAAGTTAACAACGTAGGATTCATACACTGTTTAATGAGCTCTAAACTCGAATTCTGGAATTCCTGGATCTAAGATACCTTTTCTACACGAACAACTCAGTTGGAGAAGTGTTTTATACATGTTCTATGCTAGTTCTCATGTATTTATTGTCATTTTGCCAGAGTTACTGACGTTTTCTTGTAGTTTCTCACATTAGGCCTTCTTGACCAGGTATAAACATTGGGAACATCTACAAACAACTACCTAAACACGGTTATGAACCGGGAAAACTCGGGAACATTGTCTCTCAACTACGTTATAGAGTTTAATGATACATTTCCGTGAAGTGTAAGGCTTTCCAAAGCTGGTTAATGTGTTTATTCCTCTATTTCAAGTGTATTCTGCCTTGTATTTCACTCATTTACCATTCTAGGCTCCTTCAAGTTAACAACGTAGGATTAATACACTGTTTAATGTGCTCTAAACTCGAATTCTGGAATTCCTGTATCTAAGATACCTTTTCTACACGAACAACTCAGTTGGAGAAGTGTTTTACACATGTTCTATGCTAGTTCTCATGTATTTATTGTCATTTTGCCAGAGTTACTGATATTTTCTTGTAGTTTCTAACATTAGGCCTTCTTGACCAGGTATAAACATTGGGAACATCTACAAACAACTACCTAAACATGGTTATGAACCTGGAAAGCTCGGGAACATTGTCTCTCAACTACATTATAGAGTTTAATGATACATTTCCCTGAAGTGTAAGGCTTTCCAAAGCTGGTTAATGTGTTTATTCCTCCATTTCAAGTGTATTCTGCCTTGTATTTCACTCATTTACCATTCTAGGCTCCTTCAAGTTAACAACGTAGGATTCATACACTGTTTAATGTGCTCTAAACTCGAATTCTGGAATTCCTGGATCTAAGATACCTTTAACACAAGAACAACTCAGTTGGAGAAGTGTTTTATACATGTTCTATGCTAGTTCTCATGTATTTATTGTCATTTTGCCAGAGTTACTGATGTTTTCTTGTAGTTTCTAACATTAGGCCTTCTTGTTCAGGTATAAACATTGGGAACATGAACAAACAACTATCAAAACACTGTAATGAACCTGAAAAGCTTAGGAACATTGATTGTCTCTCAAATATGTTATGGAAGTGTTAGGCTTTCCAAGCTGGTTAATGTGTTTATTCTTCCATTTCAAGTGTATTTTGCTTGGTATTTTACACATTTACCATTCTAGGCTCTTTCAAGTTAACAACGTAGGATTCACACACTGTTAAATGTGCTCTAAACTCGAATTCTGTAATTCCTGGATCTAAGATACCTTTTCTACACGAACAACTCAGTTGGAGAAGTGTTTAATACATGTTCTATGCTAGTTCTCATGTATTTATTGTCATTTTGCCAGAGTTACGGATGTTTTCTTGTAGTTTCTAACATTAGGCCTTCTTGTTCAGGTATAAACATTGGGAACATGAACAAACAACTATATAAACACTGTAATGAACCTGAAAAGCTTAGGAACATTGATTGTCTCTCAACTATGTTATGGAAGTGTTAGGCTTTCCAAGCTGGTTAATGTGTTTACTCCTCTATTTCAAGTGTATTCTGCTTGGTATTTTACACATTTACCATTCTAGGCTCTTTCAAGTTAACAACGTAGGATTCACACACTGTTAAATGTGCTCTAAACTCGAATTCTGTAATTCCTGGATCTAAGATACCTTTTCTTCACGAACAACTAAGTTGGAGAAGTCTTTTATACATGTTCTATGCTAGTTCTCATGTATTTATTGTCATTTTGCCAGAGTTACTGATGTTTCTTGTAGTTTCTAACATTAGGCCTTCTTATTCAGGTATAAACATTGGGAACATGAACAAACAACTATCTAAACAGTGTAAAGAATCGGAAAAGCTTAGGAATATTGATTGTCTCTCAACTATGTTATGGAAGTGTTAGGCTTTCCAAGCTGGTTAATGTGTTTATTCTTCCATTTCAAGTGTATTCTGCTTTGTATTTCACACATTTACCATTCTAGGCTCTTTCAAGTTAACAACGTAGGATTCACACACTGTTAAATGTGCTCTAAACTCGAATTCTGTAATTCCTGGATCTAAGATACCTTTTCTACACAAACAACTCAGTTGGAGAAGTATTTTATACATATTCTATGCTATTTCTCATGTATTTATTATCATTTTGCCAGAGTTCCTGATGATTTCTTGTAGTTTCTAACATTAGGCCTTCTTGACCAGGTATAAACATTGGGAACATCTACAAACAACTACCTAAACACGGTTATGAACCTGGAAAACTCGGGAACATTGTCTCTCAACTACATTACAGAGTTTAATGATACATTTCCGTGAAGTGTAAGGCTTTCCAAAGCTGGTTAATGTGTTTATTCCTCTATTTCAAGTGTATTCTGCCTTGTATTTCACTCATTTACCATTTAAGGCTCCTTCAAGTTAACAACGTAGGATTCATACACTGTTTAATGTGCTCTAAACTCGAACTCTGGAATTCCTGGATCTAACATACCTTTTGTACACGAACAACTCAGTTGGAGAAGTGTTTTATACATGTTCTATGCTAGTTCTCATGTATTTATTGTCATTTTGCCAGAATTACTGATGTTTTCTTGTAGTTTCTAACATTAGGCCTTCTTGACCAGGTATAAACATTGGGAACATCTACAAACAACTGCCTAAACACGGTTATGAACCTGGAAAACTCGGGAACATTGTCTCTCAGCTACGTTATAGAGTTTAATGATACATTTCCGTGAAGTGTAAGGCTTTCCAAAGCTGGTTAATGTGTTTATTCCTCTATTTCAAGTGTATTCTGCCTTGTATTTCACTCATTTACCATTCTAGGCTCCTTCAAGTTAACAACGTAGGATTAATACACTGTTTAATGTGCTCTAAACTCGAATTCTGGAATTCCTGTATCTAAGATACCTTTTCTACACGAACAACTCAGTTGGAGAAGTGTTTTACACATGTTCTATGCTAGTTCTCATGTATTTATTGTCATTTTGCCAGAGTTACTGATGTTTTCTTGTAGTTTCTAACATTAGGCCTTCTTGACCAGGTATAAACATTGGGAACATCTACAAACAACTACCTAAACACGGTTATGAACCTGGAAAGCTCGGGAACATTGTCTCTCAACTACATTATAGAGTTTAATGATACATTTCCCTGAAGTGTAAGGCTTTCCAAAGCTGGTTAATGTGTTTATTCCTCTATTTCAAGTGTATTCTGCCTTGTATTTCACTCATTTACCATTCTAGGCTCCTTCAAGTTAACAACGTAGGATTCATACACTGTTTAATGTGCTCTAAACTCGAATTCTGGAATTCCTGGATCTAAGATACCTTTAACACAAGAACAACTCAGTTGGAGAAGTGTTTTATACATGTTCTATGCTAGTTCTCATGTATTTATTGTCATTTTGCCAGAGTTACGGATGTTTTCTTGTAGTTTCTAACATTAGGCCTTCTTGTTCAGGTATAAACATTGGGAACATGAACAAACAACTATATAAACATTGTAATGAACCTGAAAAGCTTAGGAACATTGATTGTCTCTCAACTATGTTATGAAAGTGTTAGGCTTTCCAAGCTGGTTAATGTGTTTATTCTTCCATTTCAAGTGTATTCTGCTTTGTATTTCACACATTTACCATTCTAGGCTCCTTCAAGTTAACAACGTAGGATTCACACACTGTTAAATGTGCTCTAAACTCGAATTCTGTAATTCCTGGATCTAAGATACCTTTTCTACACAAACAACTCAGTTGGAGAAGTATTTTATACATATTCTATGCTAGTTCTCATGTATTTATTATCATTTTGCCAGAGTTACTGATGATTTCTTGTAGTTTCTAACATTAGGACTTCTTGACCAGGTATAAACATTGGGAACATCTACAAACAACTACCTAAACACGGTTATAAACCTGGAAAACTCGGGAACATTGTCTCTCAACTACATTATAGAGTTTAATGATACATTTCCGTGAAGTGTAAGGCTTTCCAAAGCTGGTTAATGTGTTTATTCCTCTATTTCAAGTGTATTCTGCCTTGTATTTCACTCATTTACCATTCTAGGCTCCTTCAAGTTAACAACGTAGGATTCATACACTGTTTAATGTGCTCTAAACTCGAATTCTGGAATTCCTGGATCTAAGATACCTTTAACACAAGAACAACTTAGTTGGAGAAGTGTTTTATACATGTTCTATGCTAGTTCTCATGTATTTATTGTCATTTTGCCAGAGTTACTGATGTTTTCTTGTAGTTTCTAACATTAGGCCTTCTTGTTCAGGTATAAATATTGGGAACATGAACAAACAACTATCTAAACACTGTAATGAACCTGAAAAGCTTAGGAACATTGATTGTCTCTCAACTATGTTATGGAAGTGTTAGGCTTTCCAAGCTGGTTAATGTGTTTATTCCTCTATTTCAAGTGTATTCTGCTTGGTATTTTACACATTTAACATTCTAGGCTCTTTCAAATTAACAACGTAGGATTCACACACTGTTAAATGTGCTCTAAACTTGAATTCTGTAATTCCTGGATCTAAGATACCTTTTCTACACAAACAACTCAGTTGGAGAAGTGTTTTATACATGTTCTATGCTAGTTCTCATGTATTTATTGTCATTATGCCAGAGTTACTGATGATTTCTTGTAGTTTCTAACATTAGGCCTTCTTGACCAGGTATAAACATTGGGAACATCTACAAACAACTACCTAAACACGGTTATGAACCTGGAAAACTCGGGAACATTGTCTCTCAACTACGTTATAGAGTTTAATGATACATTTCCGTGAAGTGTAAGGCTTTCCAAAGCTGGTTAATGTGTTTAATCCTCTATTTCAAGTGTATTCTGCCTTGTATTTCACTCATTTACCATTCTAGGCTCCTTCAAGTTAACAACGTAGGATTCATACACTGTTTAATGAGCTCTAAACTCGAATTCTGGAATTCCTGGATCTAAGATACCTTTTCTACACGAACAACTCAGTTGGAGAAGTCTTTTATACATGTTCTATGCTAGTTCTCATGTATTTATTGTCATTTTGCCAGAGTTACTGACGTTTTGTTGTAGTTTATAACATTAGGCCTTCTTGACCAGGTATAAACATTGGGAACATCTACAAACAACTACCTAAACACGGTTATGAACCGGGAAAACTCGGGAACATTGTCTCTCAACTACGTTATAGAGTTTAAGGATACATTTCCGTGAAGTGTAAGGCTTTCCAAAGCTGGTTAATGTGTTTATTCCTCTATTTCAAGTGTATTCTGCCTTGTATTTCACTCATTTACCATTCTAGGCTCCTTCAAGTTAACAACGTAGGATTAATACACTGTTTAATGTGCTCTAAACTCGAATTCTGGAATTCCTGTATCTAAGATACCTTTTCTACACGAACAACTCAATTGGAGAAGTGTTTTATACATGTTCTATGCTAGTTCTCATGTATTTATTGTCATTTTGCCAGAGTTACTGAGGTTTTCTTGTAGTTTCTAACATTAGGCCTTCTTGACCAGGTATAAACATTGGGAACATCTACAAACAACTGCCTAAACACGGTTATGAACCTGGAAAACTCGGGAACATTGTCTCTCAACTACGTTATAGAGTTTAATGATACATTTCCGTGAAGTGTAAGGCTTTCCAAAGCTGGTTAATGTGTTTATTCCTCTATTTCAAGTGTATTCTGTCTTGTATTTCACTCATTTACCATTCTAGGCTGCTTCAAGTTAACAACGTAGGATTCATACACTGTTTAATGAGCTCTAAACTCGAATTCTGGAATTCCCTGATCTAATATACCTTTTCTACACGAACAACTCAGTTGGAGAAGTGTTTTACACATGTTCTATGCTAGTTCTCATGTATTTATTGTCATTTTGCCAGAGTTACTGATGTTTTCTTGTAGTTTCTAACATTAGGCCTTCTTGACCAGGTATAAACATTGGGAACATCTACAAACAACTACCTAAACATGGTTATGAACCTGGAAAGCTCGGGAACATTGTCTCTCAACTACATTATAGAGTTTAATGATACATTTCCCTGAAGTGTAAGGCTTTCCAAAGCTGGTTAATGTGTTTATTCCTCTATTTCAAGTGTATTCTGCCTTGTATTTCACTCATTTACCATTCTAGGCTCCTTCAAGTTAACAACGTAGGATTCATACACTGTTTAATGTGCTCTAAACTCGAATTCTGGAATTCCTGGATCTAAGATACCTTTTCTACAAGAACAACTCAGTTGGGGAAGTGTTTTATACATGTTCTATGCTAGTTCTCATGTATTTATTGTCATTTTGCCAGAGTTACTGATGTTTTCTTGTAGTTTCTAACATTAGGCCTTCTTGACCAGGTATAAACATTGGGAACATCTACAAACAACTACCTAAACACGATTATGAACCTTAAAAACTCGGGAACATTGTCTCTCAACTAAGTTATAGAGTTTAATGATACAGTTCCGAGAAGTGTAAGGCTTTCCAAAGCTGGTTAATGTGTTTATTCCTCTATTTCAAGTGTATTCTGCCTTGTATTTCACTCATTTACCATTCTAGGCTCCTTCAAGTTAACAACGTAGGATTCATACACTGTTTAATGTGCTCTAAACTCGAATTCTGGAATTCCTGTATCTAAGATACCTTTTCTACACGAACAACTCAGTTGGAGAAGTGTTTTATACATGTTCTATGCTAGTTCTCATGTATTTATTGTCATTTTGCCAGAGTTACTGATGTTTTCTTGTAGTTTCTAACATTACGCCTTCTTGACCAGGTATAAACATTGGGAACATCTACAAACAACTACCTGAACACGGTTATGAACCTGGAAAACTCGGGAACATTGTCTCTCAACTACATTATAGAGTTTAATGATACATTTCCGTGAAGTGTAAGGCTTTCCAAAGCTGGTTAATGTGTTTATTCCTCTATTTCAAGTGTATTCTGCCTTGTATTTCACTCATTTACCATTCTAGGCACCTTCAAGTTAACAACGTAGGATTCATACACTGTTTAATGTGCTCTAAACTCGAATTCTGGAATTCCTGGATCTAAGATACCTTTAACACAAGAACAACTCAGTTGGAGAAGTGTTTTATACATGTTCTATGCTAGTTCTCATGTATTTATTGTCATTTTGCCAGAGTTACTGATGTTTTCTTGTAGTTTCTAACATTAGGCCTTCTTGTTCAGGTATAAACATTGGGAACATGAACAAACAACTATCTAAACACTGTAATGAACCTGAAAAGCTTAGGAATATTGATTGTCTCTCAACTATGTTATGGAAGTGTTAGGCTTTCCAAGCTGGTTAATGTGTTTATTCCTCTATTTCAAGTGTATTCTGCTTGGTATTTTACACATTTAACATTCTAGGCTCTTTCAAATTAACAAAGTAGGAATCACACACTGTTAAATGTGCTCTAAACTCTAATTCTGTAATTCCTGGATCTAAGATACCTTTTCTACACAAACAACTCAGTTGGAGAAGTGTTTTATACATGTTCTATGCTAGTTCTCATGTATTTATTGTCATTTTGCCAGAGTTACTGATGATTTCTTGTAGTTTCTAATATTAGGCCTTCTTGACCAGGTATAAACATTGGGAACATCTACAAACAACTATCAAAACACTGTAATGAACCTGAAAAGCTTAGGAACATTGATTGTCTCTCAACTATGTTATGGAAGTGTTAGGCTTTCCAAGCTGGTTAATGTGTTTATTCTTCCATTTCAAGTATATTTTGCTTAGTATTTTACACATTTATCATTCCAGGCTCTTTCAAGTTAACAACGTAGGATTCACACACTGTTAAATGTGCTCTAAACTCGAATTTTGTAATTCCTGGATCTAAGATACCTTTTCTACACGAACAACTCAGTTGGAGAAATGTTTCATACATGTTCTATGCTAGTTCTCATGTATTTATTGTCATTTTGCCAGAGTTACGGATGTTTTCTTGTAGTTTCTAACATTAGGCCTTCTTGTTCAGGTATAAACATTGGGAACATGAACAAACAACTATATAAACACTGTAATGAACCTGAAAAGCTTAGGAACATTGATTGTCTCTCAACTATGTTATGGAAGTGTTAGGCTTTCCAAGCTGGTTAATGTGTTTACTCCTCTATTTCAAGTGTATTCTGCTTGGTATTTTACACATTTACCATTCTAGGCTCTTTCAAGTTAACAACGTAGGATTCACACACTGTTAAATGTGCTCTAAACTCGAATTCTGTAATTCCTGGATCTAAGATACCTTTTCTTCACGAACAACTAAGTTGGAGAAGTCTTTTATACCTATTCTGTGCTAGTTCTCATGTATTTATTGTCATTTTGCCAGAGTTACTGATGTTTCTTGTAGTTTCTAACATTAGGCCTTCTTATTCAGGTATAAACATTGGGAACATGAACAAACAACTATCTAAACAGTGTAAAGAATCGGAAAAGCTTAGGAATATTGATTGTCTCTCAACTATGTTATGGAAGTGTTAAGCTTTCCAAGCTGGTTAATGTGTTTATTCTTCCATTTCAAGTGTATTCTGCTTTGTATTTCACACATTTACCATTCTAGGCTCTTTCAAGTTAACAACGTAGGATTCACACACTGTTAAATGTGCTCTAAACTCGAATTCTGTAATTCCTGGATCTAAGATACCTTTTCTACACAAACAACTCAGTTGGAGAAGTATTTTATACATATTCTATTCTAGTTCTCATGTATTTATTATCATTTTGCCAGAGTTACTGATGATTTCTTGTAGTTTCTAACATTAGGCCTTCTTGACCAGGTATAAACATTGGGAACATCTATAAACAACTACCTTAACACGGTTATGAACCTGGAAACCTCGGGAACATTGTGTCTCAACTACGTTATAGAGTTTAATGATACATTTCCGTGAAGTGTAAGGCTTTCCAAAGCTGGTTAATGTGTTTATTCCTCTATTTCAAGTGTATTCTGCCTTGTATTTCACTCATTTACCATTCTAGGCTCCTTCAAGTTAACAACGTAGGATTCATACACTGTTTAATGTGCTCTAAACTCGAATTCTGGAATTCCTGGATCTAAGATACCTTTTCTACAAGAACAACTCAGTTGGGGAAGTGTTTTATACATGTTCTATGCTAGTTCTCATGTATTTATTGTCATTTTGCCAGAGTTACTGATGTTTTCTTGTAGTTTCTAACATTAGGCCTTCTTGACCAGGTATAAACATTGGGAACATCTACAAACAACTACCTAAACACGGTTATGAACCTTAAAAACTCGGGAACATTGTCTCTCAACTAAGTTATAGAGTTTAATGATACAGTTCCGAGAAGTGTAAGGCTTTCCAAAGCTGGTTAATGTGTTTATTCCTCTATTTCAAGTGTATTCTGCCTTGTATTTCACTCATTTACCATTCTAGGCTCCTTCAAGTTAACAACGTAGGATTAATACACTGTTTAATGTGCTCTAAACTCGAATTCTGGAATTCCTGTATCTAAGATACCTTTTCTACACGAACAACTCTGTTGGAGAAGTGTTTTATACATGTTCTATGCTAGTTCTCATGTATTTATTGTCATTTTGCCAGAGTTACTGATGTTTTCTTGTAGTTTCTAACATTACGCCTTCTTGACCAGGTATAAACATTGGGAACATCTACAAACAACTACCTGAACACGGTTATGAACCTGGAAAACTCGGGAACATTGTCTCTCAACTACATTATAGAGTTTAATGATACATTTCCGTGAAGTGTAAGGCTTTCCAAAGCTGGTTAATGTGTTTATTCCTCTATTTCAAGTGTATTCTGCCTTGTATTTCACTCATTTACCATTCTAGGCACCTTCAAGTTAACAACGTAGGATTCATACACTGTTTAATGTGCTCTAAACTCGAATTCTGGAATTCCTGGATCTAAGATACCTTTAACACAAGAACAACTCAGTTGGAGAAGTGTTTTATACATGTTCTATGCTAGTTCTCATGTATTTATTGTCATTTTGCCAGAGTTACTGATGTTTTCTTGTAGTTTCTAACATTAGGCCTTCTTGTTCAGGTATAAACATTGGGAACATGAACAAACAACTATCTAAACACTGTAATGAACCTGAAAAGCTTAGGAATATTGATTGTCTCTCAACTATGTTATGGAAGTGTTAGGCTTTCCAAGCTGGTTAATGTGTTTATTCCTCTATTTCAAGTGTATTCTGCTTGGTATTTTACACATTTAACATTCTAGGCTCTTTCAAATTAACAAAGTAGGAATCACACACTGTTAAATGTGCTCTAAACTCTAATTCTGTAATTCCTGGATCTAAGATACCTTTTCTACACAAACAACTCAGTTGGAGAAGTGTTTTATACATGTTCTATGCTAGTTCTCATGTATTTATTGTCATTTTGCCAGAGTTACTGATGATTTCTTGTAGTTTCTAATATTAGGCCTTCTTGACCAGGTATAAACATTGGGAACATCTACAAACAACTACCTAAACACGGTTATGAACCTGGAAAATTCGGGAACATTGTCTCTCAACTACGTTATAGAGTTTAATGATACATTTCCGTGAAGTGTAAGGCTTTCCAAAGCTGGTTAATGTGTTTAATCCTCTATTTCAAGTGTATTCTTCCTTGTATTTCACTCATTTACCATTCTAGGCTCCTTCAAGTTAACAATGTAGGATTCATACACTGTTTAATGTGCTCTAAACTCGTATTCCTGAATTCCTGGATCTAAGATACCTTTTCTACACGAACAACTCAGTTGGAGAAGTGTTTTATACATGTTCTATGCTAGTTCTCATGTATTTATTGACATTTTGCCAGAGTTACTGATGTTTTCTTGTAGTTTCTAACATTAGGCCTTCTTGTTCAGGTATAAACATTGGGAACATGAACAAACAACTATCAAAACACTGTAATGAACCTGAAAAGCTTAGGAACATTGATTGTCTCTCAACTATGTTATGGAAGTGTTAGGCTTTCCAAGCTGGTTAATGTGTTTATTCTTCCATTTCAAGTGTATTTTGCTTGGTATTTTACACATTTACCATTCTAGGCTCTTTCAACTTAACAAAGTAGGATTCACACACTGTTAAATGTGCTCTAAACTCGAATTCTGTAATTCCTGGATCTAAGATACCTTTTCTACACGAACTACTCAGTTGGAGAAGTGTTTCATACATGTTCTATGCTAGTTCTCATGTATTTATTGTCATTTTCCCAGAGTTACGGATGTTTTCTTGTAGTTTCTAACATTAGGCCTTCTTGTTCAGGTATAAACATTGGGAACATGAACAAACAACTATATAAACACTGTAATGAACCTGAAAAGCTTAGGAACATTGATTGTCTCTCAACTATGTTATGGAATTGTTAGGCTTTCCAAGCTGGTTAATGTGTTTATTCTTCCATTTCAAGTGTATTCTGCTTTGTATTTCACACATTTACCATTCTAGGCTCTTTCAAGTTAACAACGTAGGTTTCACACACTGTTAAATGTGCTCTAAACTCGAATTCTGTAATTCCTGGATCTAAGATACCTTTTCTACACAAACAACTCAGTTGGAGAAGTATTTTATACATATTCTATGCTAGTTCTCATGTATTTATTATCATTTTGCCAGAGTTACTGATGATTTCTTGTAGTTTCTAACATTAGGCCTTCTTGACCAGGTATAAACATTGGGAACATCTATAAACAACTACCTAAACACGGTTATGAACCTGGAAAACTCGGGAACATTGTGTCTCAACTACGTTATAGAGTTTAATGATACATTTCCGTGAAGTGTAAGGCTTTCCAAAGCTGGTTAATGTGTTTATTCCTCTATTTCAAGTGTATTCTGCCTTGTATTTCACTCATTTACCATTTAAGGCTCCTTCAAGTTAACAACGTAGGATTCATACACTGTTTAATGTGCTCTAAACTCGAATTCTGGAATTCCTGGATCTAAGATACCTTTTCTACACGAACAACTCAGTTGGAGAAGTGTTTTATACATGTTCTATGCTAGTTCTCATGTATTTATTGTCATTTTGCCAGAGTTACTGACGTTTTCTTGTAGTTTCTAACATTAGGCCTTCTTGACCAGGTATAAACATTGGGAACATCTACAAACAACTACCTAAACACGGTTATGAACCTGGAAAACTCGGGAACATTGTCTCTCAACTACGTTATAGAGTTTAATGATACATTTCCGTGAAGTGTAAGGCTTTCCAAAGCTGGTTAATGTGTTTATTCCTCTATTTCAAGTGTATTCTGCCTTGTATTTCACTCATTTACCATTCTAGGCTCCTTCAAGTTAACAACGTAGGATTCATACACTATTTAATGTGCTCTAAACTCGAATTCTGGAATTCCTGGATCTAACATACCTTTTGTACACGAACAACTCAGTTGGAGAAGTGTTTTATACATGTTCTATGCTAGTTCTCATGTATTTATTGTCATTTTGCCAGAGTTACTGATGTTTTCTTGTAGTTTCTAACATTAGGCCTTCTTGACCAGGTATAAACATTGGGAACATCTACAAACAACTGCCTAAACACGGTTATGAACCTGGAAAACTCGGGAACATTGTCTCTCAACTACGTTATAGAGTTTAATGATACATTTCCGTGAAGTGTAAGGCTTTCCAAAGCTGGTTAATGTGTTTATTCCTCTATTTCAAGTGTATTCTGTCTTGTATTTCACTCATTTACCATTCTAGGCTCCTTCAAGTTAACAACGTAGGATTCATACACTGTTTAATGAGCTCTAAACTCGAATTCTGGAATTCCTGGATCTAAGATACCTTTCCTACACGAACAACTCAGTTGGAGAAGTCTTTTATACATGTTCTATGCTAGTTCTCATGTATTTATTGTCATTTTGCCAGAGTTACTGTCGTTTTCTTGTAGTTTCTAACATTAGGCCTTCTTGACCAGGTATAAACATTGGGAACATCTACAAACAACTACCTAAACACGGTTATGAACCGGGAAAACTCGGGAACATTGTCTCTCAACTACGTTATAGAGTTTAATGATACATTTCCGTGAAGTGTAAGGCTTTCCAAAGCTGGTTAATGTGTTTATTCCTCTATTTCAAGTGTATTCTGCCTTGTATTTCACACATTTACCATTCTAGGCTCCTTCAAGTTAACAACGTAGGATTAATACACTGTTTAATGTGCTCTAAACTCGAATTCTGGAATTCCTGTATCTAAGATACCTTTTCTACACGAACAACTCAGTTGGAGAAGTGTTTTATACATGTTCTATGCTAGTTCTCATGTATTTATTGTCATTTTGCCAGAGTTACTGATGTTTTCTTGTAGTTTCTAACATTAGGCCTTCTTGACCAGGTATAAACATTGGGAACATCTACAAACAACTGCCTAAACACGGTTATGAACCTGGAAAACTCGGGAACATTGTCTCTCAACTACGTTATAGAGTTTAATGATACATTTCCGTGAAGTGTAAGGCTTTCCATAGCTGGTTAATGTGTTTATTCCTCTATTTCAAGTGTATTCTGTCTTGTATTTCACTCATTTACCATTCTAGGCTCCTTCAAGTTAACAACGTAGGATTCATACACTGTTTAATGAGCTCTAAACTCGAATTCTGGAATTCCTGATCTAATATACCTTTTCTACACGAACAACTCAGTTGGAGAAGTCTTTTATACATGTTCTATGCTAGTTCTCATGTATTTATTGTCATTTTGCCAGAGTTACTGACGTTTTCTTGTAGTTTCTAACATTAGGCCTTCTTGACCAGGTATAAACATTGGGAACATCTACAAACAACTACCTAAACACGGTTATGAACCTGGAAAACTCGGGAACATTGTCTCTCAACTACGTTATAGAGTTTAATGATACATTTCCGTGAAGTGTAAGGCTTTCCAAAGCAGGTTAATGTGTTTATTCCTCTATTTCAAGTGTATTCTGCCTTGTATTTCACTCATTTACCATTCTAGGCTCCTTCAAGTTAACAACGTAGGATTAATACACTGTTTAATGTGCTCTAAACTCGAATTCTGGAATTCCTGTATCTAAGATACCTTTTCTACACGAACAACTCAGTTGGAGAAGTGTTTTATACATGTTCTATGCTAGTTCTCATGTATTTATTGACATTTTGCCAGAGTTACTGATGTTTTCTTGTAGTTTCTAACATTAGGCCTTCTTCTTCAGGTATAAACATTGGGAACATGAACAAACAACTATCAAAACACTGTAATGAACCTGAAAAGCTTAGGAACATTGATTGTCTCTCAACTATGTTATGGAAGTGTTAGGCTTTCCAAGCTGGTTAATGTGTTTATTCTTCCATTTCAAGTATATTTTGCTTGGTATTTTACACATTTACCATTCTAGGCTCTTTCAAGTTAACAATGTAGGATTCACACACTGTTAAATGTGCTCTAAACTCGAATTCTGTAATTCCTGGATCTAAGATACCTTTTCTACACGAACAACTCAGTTGGAGAAATGTTTCATACATGTTCTATGCTAGTTCTCATGTATTTATTGTCATTTTGCCAGAGTTACGGATGTTTTCTTGTAGTTTCTAACATTAGGCCTTCTTGTTCAGGTATAAACATTGGGAACATGAACAAACAACTATATAAACACTGTAATGAACCTGAAAAGCTTAGGAACATTGATTGTCTCTCAACTATGTTATGGAAGTGTTAGACTTTCCAAGCTGGTTAATGTGTTTACTCTATTTCAAGTGTATTCTGCTTGGTATTTTACACATTTACCATTCTAGGCTCTTTCAAGTTAACAACGTAGGATTCACACACTGTTAAATGTGCTCTAAACTCGAATTCTGTAATTCCTTGATCTAAGATACCTTTTCTTCACGAACAACTAAGTTGGAGAAGTCTTTTATACATATTCTATGCTAGTTCTCATATATTTATTGTCATTTTGCCAGAGTTACTGATGTTTCTTGTAGTTTCTAACATTAGGCCTTCTTATTCAGGTATAAACATTGGGAACATGAACAAACAACTATCTAAACAGTGTAAAGAATCGGAAAAGCTTAGGAATATTGATTGTCTCTCAACTATGTTATGGAAGTGTTAGGCTTTCCAAGCTGGTTAATGTGTTTATTCTTCCATTTCAAGTGTATTCTGCTTTGTATTTCACACATTTACCATTCTAGGCTCTTTCAAGTTAACAACGTAGGATTCACACACTGTTAAATGTGCTCTAAACTCGAATTCTGTAATTCCTGGATCTAAGATACCTTTTCTACACAAACAACTCAGTTGGAGAAGTATTTTATACATATTCTATTCTAGTTCTCATGTATTTATTATCCTTTTCCAGAGTTACTGATGATTTCTTGTAGTTTCTAACATTAGGCCTTCTTGACCAGGTATAAACATTGGGAACATCTATAAACAACTACCTAAACACGGTTATGAACCTGGAAAACTCGGGAACATTGTGTCTCAACTACGTTATAGAGTTTAATGATACATTTCCGTGAAGTGTAAGGCTTTCCAAAGCTGGTTAATGTGTTTATTCCTCTATTTCAAGTGTATTCTGCCTTGTATTTCACTCATTTACCATTTAAGGCTCCTTCAAGTTAACAACGTAGGATTCATACACTGTTTAATGTGCTCTAAACTCGAATTCTGGAATTCCTGGATCTAAGATACCTTTTCTACACGAACAACTCAGTTGGAGAAGTGTTTTATACATGTTCTATGCTAGTTCTCATGTATTTATTGTCATTTTGCCAGAGTTACTGACGTTGTCTTGTAGTTTCTAACATTAGGCCTTCTTGACCAGGTATAAACATTGGGAACATCTACAAACAACTACCTAAACACGGTTATGAACCTGGAAAACTCGGGAACATTGTCTCTCAACTACGTTATAGAGTTTAATGATACATTTCCGTGAAGTGTAAGGCTTTCCAAAGCTGGTTAATGTGTTTATTCCTCTATTTCAAGTGTATTCTGCCTTGTATTTCACTCATTTACCATTCTAGGCTCCTTCAAGTTAACAACGTAGGATTCATACACTATTTAATGTGCTCTAAACTCGAATTCTGGAATTCCTGGATCTAACATACCTTTTGTACACGAACAACTCAGTTGGAGAAGTGTTTTATACATGTTCTATGCTAGTTCTCATGTATTTATTGTCATTTTGCCAGAGTTACTGATGTTTTCTTGTAGTTTCTAACATTAGGCCTTCTTGACCAGGTATAAACATTGGGAACATCTACAAACAACTGCCTAAACACGGTTATGAACCTGGAAAACTCGGGAACATTGTCTCTCAACTACGTTATAGAGTTTAATGATACATTTCCGTGAAGTGTAAGGCTTTCCAAAGCTGGTTAATGTGTTTATTCCTCTATTTCAAGTGTATTCTGTCTTGTATTTCACTCATTTACCATTCTAGGCTCCTTCAAGTTAACAACGTAGGATTCATACACTGTTTAATGAGCTCTAAACTCGAATTCTGGAATTCCTGGATCTAAGATACCTTTCCTACACGAACAATTCAGTTGGAGAAGTCTTTTATACATGTTCTATGCTAGTTCTCATGTATTTATTGTCATTTTGCCAGAGTTACTGTCGTTTTCTTGTAGTTTCTAACATTAGGCCTTCTTGACCAGGTATAAACATTGGGAACATCTACAAACAACTACCTAAACACGGTTATGAACCGGGAAAACTCGGGAACATTGTCTCTCAACTACGTTATAGAGTTTAATGATACATTTCCGTGAAGTGTAAGGCTTTCCAAAGCTGGTTAATGTGTTTATTCCTCTATTTCAAGTGTATTCTGCCTTGTATTTCACACATTTACCATTCTAGGCTCCTTCAAGTTAACAACGTAGGATTAATACACTGTTTAATGTGCTCTAAACTCGAATTCTGGAATTCCTGTATCTAAGATACCTTTTCTACACGAACAACTCAGTTGGAGAAGTGTTTTATACATGTTCTATGCTAGTTCTCATGTATTTATTGTCATTTTGCCAGAGTTACTGATGTTTTCTTGTAGTTTCTAACATTAGGCCTTCTTGACCAGGTATAAACATTGGGAACATCTACAAACAACTGCCTAAACACGGTTATGAACCTGGAAAACTCGGGAACATTGTCTCTCAACTACGTTATAGAGTTTAATGATACATTTCCGTGAAGTGTAAGGCTTTCCATAGCTGGTTAATGTGTTTATTCCTCTATTTCAAGTGTATTCTGTCTTGTATTTCACTCATTTACCATTCTAGGCTCCTTCAAGTTAACAACGTAGGATTCATACACTGTTTAATGAGCTCTAAACTCGAATTCTGGAATTCCTGATCTAATATACCTTTTCTACACGAACAACTCAGTTGGAGAAGTCTTTTATACATGTTCTATGCTAGTTCTCATGTATTTATTGTCATTTTGCCAGAGTTACTGACGTTTTCTTGTAGTTTCTAACATTAGGCCTTCTTGACCAGGTATAAACATTGGGAACATCTACAAACAACTACCTAAACACGGTTATGAACCTGGAAAACTCGGGAACATTGTCTCTCAACTACGTTATAGAGTTTAATGATACATTTCCGTGAAGTGTAAGGCTTTCCAAAGCAGGTTCATGTGTTTATTCCTCTATTTCAAGTGTATTCTGCCTTGTATTTCACTCATTTACCATTCTAGGCTCCTTCAAGTTAACAACGTAGGATTCATACACTGTTTAATATGCTCTAAACTCGAATTCTGGAATTCCTGTATCTAAGATACCTTTTCTACACGAACAACTCAGTTGGAGAAGTGTTTTATACATGTTCTATGCTAGTTCTCATGTATTTATTGACATTTTGCCAGAGTTACTGATGTTTTCTTGTAGTTTCTAACATTAGGCCTTCTTCTTCAGGTATAAACATTGGGAACATGAACAAACAACTATCAAAACACTGTAATGAACCTGAAAAGCTTAGGAACATTGATTGTCTCTCAACTATGTTATGGAAGTGTTAGGCTTTCCAAGCTGGTTGATGTGTTTATTCTTCCATTTCAGGTATATTTTGCTTGGTATTTTACACATTTACCATTCTAGGCTCTTTCAAGTTAACAATGTAGGATTCACACACTGTTAAATGTGCTCTAAACTCGAATTCTGTAATTCCTGGATCTAAGATACCTTTTCTACACGAACAACTCAGTTGGAGAAATGTTTCATACATGTTCTATGCTACTTCTCATGTATTTATTGTCATTTTGCCAGAGTTACGGATGTTTTCTTGTAGTTTCTAACATTAGGCCTTCTTGTTCAGGTATAAACATTGGGAACATGAACAAACAACTATATAAACACTGTAATGAACCTGAAAAGCTTAGGAACATTGATTGTCTCTCAACTATGTTATGGAAGTGTTAGACTTTCCAAGCTGGTTAATGTGTTTACTCTATTTCAAGTGTATTCTGCTTGGTATTTTACACATTTACCATTCTAGGCTCTTTCAAGTTAACAACGTAGGATTCACACACTGTTAAATGTGCTCTAAACTCGAATTCTGTAATTCCTTGATCTAAGATACCTTTTCTTCACGAACAACTAAGTTGGAGAAGTCTTTTATACATATTCTATGCTAGTTCTCATATATTTATTGTCATTTTGCCAGAGTTACTGATGTTTCTTGTAGTTTCTAACATTAGGCCTTCTTATTCAGGTATAAACATTGGGAACATGAACAAACAACTATCTAAACAGTGTAAAGAATCGGAAAAGCTTAGGAATATTGATTGTCTCTCAACTATGTTATGGAAGTGTTAGGCTTTCCAAGCTGGTTAATGTGTTTATTCTTCCATTTCAAGTGTATTCTGCTTTGTATTTCACACATTTACCATTCTAGGCTCTTTCAAGTTAACAACGTAGGATTCACACACTGTTAAATGTGCTCTAAACTCGAATTCTGTAATTCCTGGATCTAAGATACCTTTTCTACACAAACAACTCAGTTGGAGAAGTATTTTATACATATTCTATTCTAGTTCTCATGTATTTATTATCCTTTTCCAGAGTTACTGATGATTTCTTGTAGTTTCTAACATTAGGCCTTCTTGACCAGGTATAAACATTGGGAACATCTATAAACAACTACCTTAACACAGTTATGAACCTGGAAACCTCGGGAACATTGTGTCTCAACTACGTTATAGAGTTTAATGATACATTTCCGTGAAGTGTAAGGCTTTCCAAAGCTGGTTAATGTGTTTATTCCTCTATTTCAAGTGTATTCTGCCTTGTATTTCACTCATTTACCATTCTAGGCTCCTTCAAGTTAACAACGTAGGATTCATACACTGTTTAATGTGCTCTAAACTCGAATTCTGGAATTCCTGGATCTAAGATACCTTTAACACAAGAACAACTCAGTTGGAGAAGTGTTTTATACATGTTCTATGCTAGTTCTCATGTATTTATTGTCATTTTGCCAGAGTTACGGATGTTTTCTTGTAGTTTCTAACATTAGGCCTTCTTGTTCAGGTATAAACATTGGGAACATGAACAAACAACTATATAAACATTGTAATGAACCTGAAAAGCTTAGGAACATTGATTGTCTCTCAACTATGTTATGGAAGTGTTAGGCTTTCCAAGCTGGTTAATGTGTTTACTCCTCTATTTCAAGTGTATTCTGCTTGGTATTTTACACATTTACCATTCTAGGCTCTTTCAAGTTAACAACGTAGTATTCACACACTGTTAAATGTGCTCTAAACTCGAATTCTGTAATTCCTGGATCTAAGATACCTTTTCTTCACGAACAACTAAGTTGGAGAAGTGTTTTATACATGTTCTATGCTAGTTCTCATGTATTTATTGTCATTTTGCCAGAGTTACTGATGTTTCTTGTAGTTTCTAACATTAGGCCTTCTTATTCAGGTATAAACATTGGGAACATGAACAAACAACTATCTAAACAGTGTAAAGAATCAGAAAAGCTTAGGAATATTGATTGTCTCTCAACTATGTTATGGAAGTGTTAGGCTTTCCAAGCTGGTTAATGTGTTTATTCCTCTATTTCAAGTGTATTCTGCTTTGTATTTCACACATTTACCATTCTAGGCTCTTTCAAGTTAACAACGTAGGATTCACACACTGTTAAATGTGCTCTAAACTCGAATTCTGTAATTCCTGGATCTAAGATACCTTTTCTACACAAACAACTCAGTTGGAGAAGTGTTTTATACATGTTCTATGCTAGTTCTCATGTATTTATTGTCATTTTGCCAGAGTTACTGATGATTTCTTGTAGTTTCTAACATTAGGCCTTCTTGACCAGGTATAAACATTGGGAACATCTACAAACAACTACCTAAACACGGTTATGAACCTGGAAAACTCGGGAACATTGTCTCTCAACTACGTTATAGAGTTTAATGATACATTTCCGTGAAGTGTAAGGCTTTCCAAAGCTGGTTAATCTGTTTATTCCTCTATTTCAAGTGTATTCTGCCTTGTATTTCACTCATTTACCATTCTAGGCTCCTTCAAGTTAACAACGTAGGATTCATACACTGTTTAATGTGTTCTAAACTCAAATTCTGGAATTCCTGGATCTAAGATACCTTTTCTACACGAACAACTCAGTTGGAGAAGTGTTTTATACATGTTCTATGCTAGTTCTCATGTATTTATTGACATTTTGCCAGAGTTACTGATGTTTTCTTGTAGTTTCTAACATTAGGCCTTCTTCTTCAGGTATAAACATTGGGAACATGAACAAACAACTATCAAAACACTGTAATGAACCTGAAAAGCTTAGGAACATTGATTGTCTCTCAACTATGTTATGGAAGTGTTAGGCTTTCCAAGCTGGTTAATGTGTTTATTCTTCCATTTCAAGTATATTTTGCTTGGTATTTTACACATTTACCATTCTAGGCTCTTTCAAGTTAACAATGTAGGATTCACACACTGTTAAATGTGCTCTAAACTCGAATTCTGTAATTCCTGGATCTAAGATACCTTTTCTACACGAACAACTCAGTTGGAGAAATGTTTCATACATGTTCTATGCTAGTTCTCATGTATTTATTGTCATTTTGCCAGAGTTACGGATGTTTTCTTGAAGTTTCTAACATTAGACCTTCTTGTTCAGGTATAAACATTGGGAACATGAACAAACAACTATATAAACACTGTAATGAACCTGAAAAGCTTAGGAACATTGATTGTCTCTCAACTATGTTATGGAAGTGTTAGACTTTCCAAGCTGGTTAATGTGTTTACTCTATTTCAAGTGTATTCTGCTTGGTATTTTACACATTTACCATTCTAGGCTCTTTCAAGTTAACAACGTAGGATTCACACACTGTTAAATGTGCTCTAAACTCGAATTCTGTAATTCCTGGATCTAAGATACCTTTTCTTCACGAACAACTAAGTTGGAGAAGTCTTTTATACATATTCTATGCTAGTTCTCATATATTTATTGTCATTTTGCCAGAGTTACTGATGTTTCTTGTAGTTTCTAACATTAGGCCTTCTTATTCAGGTATAAACATTGGGAACATGAACAAACAACTATCTAAACAGTGTAAAGAATCGGAAAAGCTTAGGAATATTGATTGTCTCTCAACTATGTTATGGAAGTGTTAGGCTTTCCAAGCTGGTTAATGTGTTTATTCTTCCATTTCAAGTGTATTCTGCTTTGTATTTCACACATTTACCATTCTAGGCTCTTTCAAGTTAACAACGTAGGATTCACACACTGTTAAATGTGCTCTAAACTCGAATTCTGTAATTCCTGGATCTAAGATACCTTTTCTACACAAACAACTCAGTTGGAGAAGTATTTTATACATATTCTATTCTAGTTCTCATGTATTTATTATCCTTTTCCAGAGTTACTGATGATTTCTTGTAGTTTCTAACATTAGGCCTTCTTGACCAGGTATAAACATTGGGAACATCTACAAACAACTACCTAAACACGGTTATGAACCTGGAAAATTCGGGAACATTGTCTATCAACTACGTTATAGAGTTTAATGATACATTTCCGTGAAGTGTAAGGCTTTACAAAGCTGGTTAATGTGTTTAATCCTCTATTTCAAGTGTATTCTTCCTTGTATTTCACTCATTTACCATTCTAGGCTCCTTCAAGTTAACAACGTAGGATTCATACACTGTTTAATGTGCACTAAACTCGAATTCCTGAATTCCTGGATCTAAGATACCTTTTCTACCCGAACAACTCAGTTGGAGAAGTGTTTTATACATGTTCTATGCTAGTTCTCATGTATTTATTGACATTTTGCCAGAGTTACTGATGTTTTCTTGTAGTTTCTAACATTAGGCCTTCTTGTTCAGGTAAAAACATTGGGAACATGAACAAACAACTATCAAAACACTGTAATAAACCTGAAAAGCTTAGGAACATTGATTGTCTCTCAACTATGTTATGGAAGTGTTAGGCTTTCCAAGCTGGTTAATGTGTTTATTCTTCCATTTCAAGTGTATTTTGCTTGGTATTTTACACATTTACCATTCTAGGCTCTTTCAAGTTAACAACGTAGGATTCACACACTGTTAAATGTGCTCTAAACTCGAATTCTGTAATTCCTGGATCTAAGATACCTTTTCTACACGAACTACTCAGTTGGAGAAGTGTTTCATACATGTTCTATGCTAGTTCTCATGTATTTATTGTCATTTTGCCAGAGTTACGGATGTTTTCTTGTAGTTTCTAACATTAGGCCTTCTTGTTCAGGTATAAACATTGGGAACATGAACAAACAACTATATAAACACTGTAATGAACCTGAAACGCTTAGGAACATTGATTGTCTCTCAACTATGTTATGGAAGTGTTAGGCTTTCCAAGCTGGTTAATGTGTTTACTCCTCTATTTCAAGTGTATTCTGCTTGGTATTTTACACATTTACCATTCTAGGCTCTTTCACGTTAACAACGTAGGATTCACAAACTGTTAAATGTGCTCTAAACTCGAATTCTGTAATTCCTGGATCTAAGATACCTTTTCTTCACGAACAACTAAGTTGGAGAAGTGTTTTATACATGTTCTATGCTATTTCTCATGTATTTATTGTCATTTGGCCAGTGTTACTGATGTTTCTTGTAGTTTCTAACATTAGGCCTTCTTATTCAGGTATAAACATTGGGAACATGAACAAACAACTATCTAAACAGTGTAAAGAATCGGAAAAGCTTAGGAATATTGATTGTCTCTCAACTATGTTATGGAAATGTTAGGCTTTCCAAGCTGGTTAATGTGTTTATTCTTCCATTTCAAGTGTATTCTGCTTTGTATTTCACACATTTACCATTCTAGGCTCTTTCAAGTTAACAACGTAGGATTCACACACTGTTAAATGTGCTCTAAACTCGAATTCTGTAATTCCTGGATCTAAGATACCTTTTCTACCCAAACAACTCAGTTGGAGAAGTGTTTTATACATGTTCTATGCTAGTTCTCATGTATTTATTGTCATTTTGCCAGAGTTACTGATGATTTCTTGTAGTTTCTAACATTAGGCCTTCTTGACCAGGTATAAACATTGGGAACATCTACAAACAACTACCTAAACATGGTTATGAACCTGGAAAACTCGGGAACATTGTCTCTCAACTACGTTATAGAGTTTAATGATACATTTCCGTGAAGTGTAAGGCTTTCCAAAGCTGGTTAATCTGTTTATTCCTCTATTTCAAGTGTATTCTGCCTTGTATTTCACTCATTTACCATTCTAGGCTCCTTCAAGTTAACAACGTAGGATTCATACACTGTTTAATGTGCTCTAAACTCAAATTCTGGAATTCCTGGATCTAAGATACCTTTTCTACACGAACAACTCAGTTGGAGAAGTGTTTTATACATGTTCTATGCTAGTTCTCATGTATTTATTGACATTTTGCCAGAGTTACTGATGTTTTCTTGTAGTTTCTAACATTAGGCCTTCTTCTTCAGTTATAAACATTGGGAACATGAACAAACAACTATCAAAACACTGTAATGAACCTGAAAAGCTTAGGAACATTGATTGTCTCTCAACTATGTTATGGAAGTGTTAGGCTTTCCAAGCTGGTTGATGTGTTTATTCTTCCATTTCAAGTATATTTTGCTTGGTATTTTACACATTTACCATTCTAGGCTCTTTCAAGTTAACAACGTAGGATTCACACACTGTTAAATGTGCTCTAAACTCGAATTCTGTAATTCCTGGATCTAAGATACCTTTTCTACACGAACAACTCAGTTGGAGAAATGTTTCATACATGTTCTATGCTAGTTCTCATGTATTTATTGTCATTTTGCCAGAGTTACGGATGTTTTCTTGTAGTTTCTAACATTAGGCCTTCTTGTTCAGGTATAAACATTGGGAACATGAACAAACAACTATATAAACACTGTAATGAACCTGAAAAGCTTAGGAACATTGATTGTCTCTCAACTATGTTATGGAAGTGTTAGACTTTCCAAGCTGGTTAATGTGTTTACTCTATTTCAAGTGTATTCTGCTTGGTATTTTACACATTTACCATTCTAGGCTCTTTCAAGTTAACAACGTAGGATTCACACGCTGTTAAATGTGCTCTAAACTCGAATTCTGTAATTCCTGGATCTAAGATACCTTTTCTTCACGAACAACTAAGTTGGAGAAGTCTTTTATACATATTCTATGCTAGTTCTCATGTATTTATTGTCATTTTGCCAGAGTTACTGATGTTTCTTGTAGTTTCTAACATTAGGCCTTCTTATTTAGGTATAAACATTGGGAACATGAACAAACAACTATCTAAACAGTGTAAAGAATCGGAAAAGCTTAGGAATATTGATTGTCTCTCAACTATGTTATGGAAGTGTTAGGCTTTCCAAGCTGGTTAATGTGTTTATTCTTCCATTTCAAGTGTATTCTGCCTTGTATTTCACTCATTCACCATTCTAGGCTCCTTCTAGTTAACAACGTAGGATTCATACACTGTTAAATGTGCTCTAAACTCGAATTCTGTAATTCCTGGATCTAAGATACCTTTTCTACCCAAACAACTCAGTTGGAGAAGTGTTTTATACATATTCTATTCTAGTTCTCATGTATTTATTATCCTTTTGCCAGAGTTACTGATGATTTCTTGTAGTTTCTAACATTAGGCCTTCTTGACCAGGTATAAACATTGGGAACATCTATAAACAACTACCTTAACACGGTTATGAACCTGGAAACCTCGGGAACATTGTGTCTCAACTACGTTATAGAGTTTAATGATACATTTCCGTGAAGTGTAAGGCTTTCCAAAGCTGGTTAATGTGTTTATTCCTCTATTTCAAGTGTATTCTGCCTTGTATTTCACTCATTTACCATTCTAGGCTCCTTCAAGTTAACAACGTAGGATTCATACACTGTTTAATGTGCTCTAAACTCGAATTCTGGAATTCCTGGATCTAAGATACCTTTTCTACACGAACAACTCAGTTGGAGAAGTGTTTTATACATGTTCTATGCTAGTTCTCATGTATTTATTGACATTTTGACAGAGTTACTGATGTTTTCTTGTAGTTTCTAACATTAGGCCTTCTTCTTCAGGTATAAACATTGGGAACATGAACAAACAACTATCAAAACACTGTAATGAACCTGAAAAACTTAGGAACATTGATTGTCTCTCAACTATGTTATGGAAGTGTTAGGCTTTCCAAGCTGGTTAATGTGTTTATTCTTCCATTTCAAGTATATTTTGCTTGGTATTTTACACATTTACCATTCTAGGCTCTTTCAAGTTAACAACGTAGCATTCACACACTGTTAAATGTGCTCTAAACTCGAATTCTGTAATTCCTGGATCTAAGATACCTTTTCTACACGAACAACTCAGTTGGAGAAATGTTTCATACATGTTCTATGCTAGATCTCATGTATTTATTGTCATTTTGCCAGAGTTACGGATGTTTTCTTGTAGTTTCTAACATTAGGCCTTCTTGTTCAGGTATAAACATTGGGAACATGAACAAACAACTATATAAACACTGTAATGAACCTGAAAAGCTTAGGAACATTGATTGTCTCTCAACTATGTTATGGAAGTGTTAGACTTTCCAAGCTGGTTAATGTGTTTACTCTATTTCAAGTGTATTCTGCTTGGGATTTTACACATTTACCATTCTAGGCACTTTCAAGTTAACAACGTAGGATTCACACGCTGTTAAATGTGCTCTAAACTCGAATTCTGTAATTCCTGGATCTAAGATACCTTTTCTTCACGAACAACTAAGTTGGAGAAGTCTTTTATACATATTCTATGCTAGTTCTCATGTATTTATTGTCATTTTGCCAGAGTTACTGATGTTTCTTGTAGTTTCTAACATTAGGCCTTCTTATTCAGGTATAAACATTGGGAACATGAACAAACAACTACCTTAACACGGTTATGAACCTGGAAACCTCGGGAACATTGTGTCTCAACTACGTTATAGAGTTTAATGATACATTTCCGTGAAGTGTAAGGCTTTCCAAAGCTGGTTAATGTGTTTAATCCTCTATTTCAAGTGTATTCTTCCTTGTATTTCACTCATTTACCATTCTAGGCTCCTTCAAGTTAACAACGTAGGATTCATACACTGTTTAATGTGCTCTAAACTCGAATTCCTGAATTCCTGGATCTAAGATACCTTTTCTACACGAACAACTCAGTTGGAGAAGTGTTTTATACATGTTCTATGCTAGTTCTCATGTATTTATTGACATTTTGCCAGAGTTACTGATGTTTTCTTGTAGTTTCTAACATTAGGCCTTCTTCTTCAGGTATAAACATTGGGAACATGAACAAACAACTATCAAAACACTGTAATGAACCTGAAAAGCTTAGGAACATTGATTGTCTCTCAACTATGTTATGGAAGTGTTAGGCTTTCCAAGCTGGTTAATGTGTTTATTCTTCCATTTCAAGTGTATTTTGCTTGGTATTTTACACATTTACCATTCTAGGCTCTTTCAAGTTAACAACGTAGGATTCACACACTGTTAAATGTGCTCTAAACTCGAATTCTGTAATTCCTGGATCTAAGATACCTTTTCTACACGAACTACTCAGTTGGAGAAGTGTTTCATACATGTTCTATGCTAGTTCTCATGTATTTATTGTCATTTTGCCAGAGTTACGGATGTTTTCTTGTAGTTTCTAACATTAGGCCTTCTTGTTCAGGTATAAACATTGGGAACATGAACAAACAACTATATAAACACTGTAATGAACCTGAAACGCTTAGGAACATTGATTGTCTCTCAACTATGTTATGGAAGTGTTAGGCTTTCCAAGCTGGTTAATGTGTTTACTCCTCTATTTCAAGTGTATTCTGCTTGGTATTTTACACATTTACCATTCTAGGCTCTTTCACGTTAACAACGTAGGATTCACAAACTGTTAAATGTGCTCTAAACTCGAATTCTGGAATTCCTGGATCTAAGATACCTTTTCTTCACGAACAACTAAGTTGGAGAAGTGTTTTATACATGTTCTATGCTATTTCTCATGTATTTATTGTCATTTTGCCAGTGTTACTGATGTTTCTTGTAGTTTCTAACATTAGGCCTTCTTATTCAGGTATAAACATTGGGAACATGAACAAACAACTATCTAAACAGTGTAAAGAATCGGAAAAGCTTAGGAATATTGATTGTCTCTCAACTATGTTATGGAAGTGTTAGGCTTTCCAAGCTGGTTAATGTGTTTATTCTTCCATTTCAAGTGTATTCTGCTTTGTATTTCACACATTTACCATTCTAGGCTCTTTCAAGTTAACAACGTAGGATTCACACACTGTTAAATGTGCTCTAAACTCGAATTCTGTAATTCCTGGGTCTAAGATACCTTTTCTACACAAACAACTCAGTTGGAGAAGTGTTTTATACATGTTCTATGCTAGTTCTCATGTATTTATTGTCATTTTGCCAGAGTTACTGATGATTTCTTGTAGTTTCTAACATTAGGCCTTCTTGACCAGGTATAAACATTGGGAACATCTACAAACAACTACCTAAACACGGTTATGAACCTGGAAAACTCGGGAACATTGTCTCTCAACTACGTTATAGAGTTTAATGATACATTTCCGTGAAGTGTAAGGCTTTCCAAAGCTGGTTAATGTGTTTATTCCTCTATTTCAAGTGTATTCTGCCTTGTATTTCACTCATTTACCATTCTAGGCTCCTTCAAGTTAACAACGTAGGATTCATACACTGTTTAAGTGCTCTAAACTCAAATTCTGGAATTCCTGGATCTAAGATACCTTTTCTACACGAACAACTCCGTTGGAGAAGTGTTTTATACATGTTCTATGCTAGTTCTCATGTATTTATTGACATTTTGCCAGAGTTACTGATGTTTTCTTGTAGTTTCTAACATTAGGCCTTCTTCTTCAGGTATAAACATTGGGAACATGAACAAACAACTATCAAAACACTGTAATGAACCTGAAAAGCTTAGGAACATTGATTGTCTCTCAACTATGTTATGGAAGTGTTAGGCTTTCCAAGCTGGTTAATGTGTTTATTCTTCAATTTCAAGTATATTTTGCTTGGTATTTTACACATTTACCATTCTAGGCTCTTTCAAGTTAACAACGTAGGATTCACACACTGTTAAATGTGCTCTAAACTCGAATTCTGTAATTCCTGGATCTAAGATACCTTTTCTACACGAACAACTCAGTTGGAGAAATGTTTCATACATGTTCTATGCTAGTTCTCATGTATTTATTGTCATTTTGCCAGAGTTACGGATGTTTTCTTGTAGTTTCTAACATTAGGCCTTCTTGTTCAGGTATAAACATTGGGAACATGAACAAACAACTATATAAACACTGTAATGAACCTGAAAAGCTTAGGAACATTGATTGTCTCTCAACTATGTTATGGAAGTGTTAGACTTTCCAAGCTGGTTAATGTGTTTACTCTATTTCAAGTGTATTCTGCTTGGTATTTTACACATTTACCATTCTAGGCTCTTTCAAGTTAACAACGTAGGATTCACACACTGTTAAATGTGCTCTAAACTCGAATTCTGTAATTCCTGGATCTAAGATACCTTTTCTTCACGAACAACTAAGTTGGAGAAGTCTTGTATACATATTCTATGCTAGTTCTCATGTATTTATTGTCATTTTGCCAGAGTTACTGATGTTTCTTGTAGTTTCTAACATTAGGCCTTCTTATTCAGGTATAAACATTGGGAACATGAACAAACAACTATCTAAACAGTGTAAAGAATCGGAAAAGCTTAGGAATATTGATCGTCTCTCAACTATGTTATGGAAGTGTTAGGCTTTCCAAGCTGGTGAATGTGTTTATTCTTCCATTTCAAGTGTATTCTGCTTTGTATTTCACACATTTACCATTCTAGGCTCTTTCAAGTTAACAACGTAGGATTCACACACTGTTAAATGTGCTCTAAACTCGAATTCTGTAATTCCTGGATCTAAGATACCTTTTCTACACAAACAACTCAGTTGGAGAAGTATTTTATACATATTCTATTCTAGTTCTCATGTATTTATTATCCTTTTGCCAGAGTTACTGATGATTTCTTGTAGTTTCTAACATTAGGCCTTCTTGACCAGGTATAAACATTGGGAACATCTATAAACAACTACCTAAACACGGTTATGAACCTGGAAAATTCGGGAACATTGTCTCTCAACTACGTTATAGAGTTTAATGATACATTTCCGTGAAGTGTAAGGCTTTCCAAAGCTGGTTAATGTGTTTAATCCTCTATTTCAAGTGTATTCTTCCTTGTATTTCACTCATTTACCATTCTAGGCTCCTTCAAGTTAACAACGTAGGATTCATACACTGTTTAATGTGCTCTAAACTCGAATTCCTGAATTCCTGGATCTAAGATACCTTTTCTACACGAACAACTCAGTTGGAGAAGTGTTTTATACATGTTCTATGCTAGTTCTCATGTATTTATTGACATTTTGCCAGAGTTACTGATGTTTTCTTGTAGTTTCTAACATTAGGCCTTCTTGTTCAGGTATAAACATTGGGAACATGAACAAACAACTATCTAAACAGTGTAAAGAACCTGAAAAGCTTAGGAACATTGATTGTGTCTCAACTATGTTATGGAAGTGTTAGGCTTTCCAAGATGGTTAATGTGTTTATTCTTCCATTTCAAGTGTATTCTGCTTTGTATTTCACACATTTACCATTCTAGGCTCCTTCAAGTTAACAACGTAGGATTCACACACTGTTAAATGTGTTCTAAACTCGAATTCTGTAATTCCTGGATCTAAGATACCTTTTCTACATGAACAACTCAGTTGGAGAAGTGTTTTATACATGTTCTATGCTAGTTCTCATGTATTTATTGTCATTTTGCCAGAGTTACTGATGTTTTCTTGTAGTTTCTAACAATAGGCCTTCTTGACCAGGTATAAACATTGGGAACATCTACAATCAACTACCTAAACACGGTTATGAACCTGGAAAACTCGGGAACATTGTCTCTCAACTACGTTATAGAGTTTAATGATACATTTCCGTGAAGTGTAAGGCTTTCCAAAGCTGGTTAATGTATTAATTCCTCTATTTCAAGTGTATTCTGCCTTGTATTTCACTCATTTACCATTCTAGGCTCCTTCAAGTTAACAACGTAGGATTCATACACTGTTTAATGTGCTCTAAACTAGAATTCTGGAATTCCTGGATCTAAGATACCTTTTCTACACGAACAACTCAGTTGGAGAAGTGTTTTATACATGTTCTATGCTAGTTCTCATGTATTTATTGTCATTTTGCCAGAGTTACTGATGTTTTCTTGTAGTTTCTAACATTAGGCCTTCTTGACCAGGTATAAACATTGGGAACATCTACAAACAACTACCTAAACACGGTTTTGAACCTTGAAAACTCGGGAACATTGTCTCTACTACGTTATATAGTTTGATGATACATTTCCGTGAAGTGTAAGGCTTTCCAAAGCTGGTTAATGTGTTTATTCCTCTATTTCAAGTGTATTCTGCCTCGTATTTCACTCATTTACCATTCTAGGCTCCTTCAAGTTAACAACGTAGGATTCATACACTGTTTAATGTGCTCTAAACTTGAATTCTGGAATTCCTGGATAAGATACCTTTTCTACATGAACAACTCAGTTGGAGAAGTGTTTTATACATGTTCTATGCTAGTTCTCATGTATTTATTGTCATTTTGCCAGAGTTACTGATATTTTCTTGTAGTTTCTAACATTAGGCCTTCTTGTTCAGGTATAAACATTGGGAACATGAACAAACAACTATCTAAACAGTGTAAAGAACCTGAAAAGCTTTGGAACATTGATTGTCTCTCAACTATGTTATGGAAGTGTTAGGCTTTCAAAGATGAATAATGTGTTTATTCTTCCATTTCAAGTGTATTCTGCTTTGTATTTCACACATTTACCATTCTAGGCTCCTTCAAGTTAACAACGTCGGATTCACACACTGTTAAATGTGTTCTAAACTCGAATTCTGTAATTCCTGGATCTAAGATACCTTTTCTACATGAACAACTCAGTTGGAGAAGTGTTTTATACATGTTCTATGCTAGTTCTCATGTATTTATTGTCATTTTGCCAGAGTTACTGATGTTTTCTTGTAGTTTTCTAACATTAGGCCTTCTTGACCAGGTATAAACATTGGGAACATCTACAATCAACTACCTAAACACGGTTATGAACCTGGAAAACTCGGGAACATTGTCTCTCAACTACGTTATAGAGTTTAATGATACATTTCCGTGAAGTGTAAGGCTTTCCAAAGCTGGTTAATGTGTTTATTCCTCTATTTCAAGTGTATTCTGCCTTGTATTTCACTCATTTACCATTCTAGGCTCCTTCAAGTCAACAACGTAGGATTCATACACTGTTTAATGTGCTCTAAACTAGAATTCTGGAATTCCTGGATCTAAGATACCTTTTCTACAGGAACAACTCAGTTGGAGAAGTGTTTTATACATGTTCTATGCTAGTTCTCATGTATTTATTGTCATTTTGCCAGAGTTACTGATGTTTTCTTGTAGTTTCTAACATTAGGCCTTCTTGACCAGGTATAAACATTGGGAACATCTACAAACAACTACCTAAGCACGGTTTTGAACCTTGAAAACTCGGGAACATTGTCTCTACTACGTTATATAGTTTGATGATACATTTACGTGAAGTGTAAGGCTTTCCAAAGCTGGTTAATGTGTTTATTCCTCTATTTCAAGTGTATTCTGCCTCGTATTTCACTCATTTACCATTCTAGGCTCCTTCAAGGTTAACAACGTAGGATTCATACACTATTTAATGTGCTCTAAACTCGAATTCTGGAATTCCTGGATCTAAGATAATTTTCTACACGAACAATTCAGTTGGAGAAGTGTTTTATACATGTTCTATGCTAGTTCTCATGTATTTATTGTCATTTTGCCAAAGTTACTGATGTTTTCTTGTAATTTCTAACATTAGGCCTTCTTGACCAGGTATAAACATTGGGAACATCTACAAAAAACTACCGAAACACAGTTATGAACCTGGAAAACTCGGGAACATTGTCTCTCAACTACGTTATAGAGTTTAATGATACATTTCCGTGAAGTGTAAGGCTTTCCAAAGCTGGTTAATGTATTAATTCCTCTATTTCAAGTGTATTCTGCCTTGTATTTCACTCATTTACCATTCTAGGCTCCTTCAAGTTAACAACGTAGGATTCATACACTGTTTAATGTGCTCTAAACTTGAATTCTGGAATTCCTGGATAAAATACCTTTTCTACACGAACAACTCAGTTGGAGAAGTGTTTTATACATGTTCTATGCTAGTTCTCATGTATTTATTGTCATTTTGCCAGAGTTACTGATGTTTTCTTGTAGTTTCTAACATTAGGCCTTCTTGTTCAGGTATAAACATTGGGAACATGAACAAACAACTATCTAAACAGTGTAAAGAACCTGAAAAGCTTAGGAACATTGATTGTCTCTCAACTATGTTATGGAAGTGTTAGGCTTTCAAAGATGATTAATGTGTTTATTCTTCCATTTCAAGTGTATTCTGCTTTGTATTTCACACATTTACCATTCTAGGCTCCTTCAAGTTAACAACGTAGGATTCACACACTGTTAAATGTGTTCTAAACTCGAATTCTGTAATTCCTGGATCTAAGATACCTTTTCTACATGAACAACTCAGTTGGAGAAGTGTTTATACATGTTCTATGCTAGTTCTCATGTATTTATTGTCATTTTGCCAGAGTTACTGATGTTTTCTTGTAGTTTCTAACATTAGGCCTTCTTGACCAGGTATAAACATTGGGAACATCTACAATCAACTACCTAAACACGGTTATGAACCTGGAAAACTCGGGAACATTGTCTCTCAACTACGTTATAGAGTTTAATGATACATTTCCGTGAAGTGTAAGGCTTTCCAAAGCTGGTTAATGTGTTTATTCCTCTATTTCAAGTGTATTCTGCCTTGTATTTCACTCATTTACCATTCTAGGCTGCTTCAAGTCAACAACGTAGGATTCATACACTGTTTAATGTGCTCTAAACTAGAATTCTGGAATTCCTGGATCTAAGATACCTTTTCTACAGGAACAACTCAGTTGGAGAAGTGTTTTATACATGTTCTATGCTAGTTCTCATGTATTTATTGTCATTTTGCCAGAGTTACTGATGTTTTCTTGTAGTTTCTAACATTAGGCCTTCTTGACCAGGTATAAACATTGGGAACATCTACAAACAACTACCTAAGCACGGTTTTGAACCTTGAAAACTCGGGAACATTGTCTCTACTACGTTATATAGTTTGATGATACATTTCCCGTGAAGTGTAAGGCTTTCCAAAGCTGGTTAATGTGTTTATTCCTCTATTTCAAGTGTATTCTGCCTCGTATTTCACTCATTTACCATTCTAGGCTCCTTCAAGTTAACAACGTAGGATTCATACACTATTTAATGTGCTCTAAACTCGAATTCTGGAATTCCTGGATCTAAGATAATTTTCTACACGAACAATTCAGTTGGAGAAGTGTTTTATACATGTTCTATGCTAGTTCTAATGTATTTATTGTCATTTTTGCCAAAGTTACTGATGTTTTCTTGTAGTTTCTAACATTAGGCCTTCTTGTTCAGGTATAAACATTGGGAACATGAACAAACAACTATCTAAACAGTGTAAAGAACCTGAAAAGCTTAGGAACATTGATTGTCTCTCAACTATGTTATGGAGGTGATAGGCTTTCCAAGATGGTTAATGTGTTTATTCTTCCATTTCAAGTGTATTCTGCTTTGTATTTCACACATTTACCATTCTAGGCTCCTTCAAGTTAACAACGTAGGATTCACACACTGTTAAATGTATTCTAAACTCGAATTCTGTAATTCCTGTATCTAAGATACCTTTTCTACATGAACAACTCAGTTGGAGAAGTGTTTTATACATGTTCTATGCTAGTTCTCATGTATTTATTGTCATTTTGCCAGAGTTACTGATGTTTTCTTGTAGTTTCTAACATTAGGCCTTCTTTATCAGGTATAAACATTGGGAACATCTACAAACAAGTACCTAAACACAGTTATGAACCTGGAAAACTCGGGAACATTGTCTCTCAACTACGTTATAGAGTTTAATGATACATTTCCGTGAAGTGTAAGGCTTTCCAAAGCTGGTTAATGTATTAATTCCTCTATTTCAAGTGTATTCTGCCTTGTATTTCACTCATTTACCATTCTAGGCTCCTTCAAGTTAACAACGTAGGATTCATACACTGTTTAATGTGCTCTAAACTAGAATTCTGGAATTCCTGGATCTAAGATACCTTTTCTACACGAACAACTCAGTTCGAGAAGTGTTTTATACATGTTTCTATGCCAATTCTCATGTATTTATTGTCATTTTGCCAGAGTTACTGATGTTTTCTTGTAGTTTCTAACATTAGGCCTTCTTGACCAGGTATAAAAATTGGGAACATCTACAAACAACTACCTAAACACGGTTATGAAACCTGGAAAACTCGGGAACATTGTCTCTCAACTACGTTATAGAGTTTAATGATACCATTTCCGTGAAGTGTAAGGCTTTCCAAAGCTGGTTAATGTGTTTATTCCTCTATTTCAAGTGTATTCTGCCTTGTATTTCACTCATTTACCATTCTAGGCTCCTTCAAGTTAACAACGTAGATTTCATACACTGTTTAATGTGCTCTAAACTAAAATTCTGGTATTTCTGGATCTAAGATAACTTTTCTACACGAACAACTAAGTTGGAGAAGTGTTTTATACATGTTCTATGCTAGTTCTCATGTATTTATTGTCATTTTGCCAGAGTTACTGATGTTTTCCTTGTAGTTTCTAACATTAGGCCTTCTTGTTCAGTTATAAACATTGGCAACATGAACAAACAACTATCTAAACAGTGTAAAGAACCTGAAAAGCTTAGGAAAATTGATTGTCTCTCAACTATGTTATGGAAGTGTTAGGCTTTCCAAGCTGGTTAATGTGTTTATTCTTCCATTTCAAGTGTATTCTGCTTTGTATTTCACACATTTACCATTCTAGGCTCCTTCAAGTTAACACACTGTTAAATGTGCTCTAAACTCGAATTCTGTAATTCCTGGATCTAAAATACCTTTTCTACACGAACAAACTCAGTTGGAGGAAGTGTTTTATACATGTTCTATGCTAATTCTCATGTATTTATTGTCATTTTGCCAGAGTTACTGATGTTTTTCTTGAAGTTTCTAACATTAGGCCTTCTTGACCAGGTATAAACATTGGAAACATCTACAAACAACTACCTAAACACGGTTATGAACCTGGAAAACTCGGGAACATTGTCTCTCAACTACGTTATAGAGTTAATGATACATTTCCGTGAAGTTTAAGGCTTTCCAAAGCTGGTTAATGTGTTTATTCCTCTATTTCAAGTGTATTCTGCCTTGTATTTCACTCATTTTACCATTCTAGGCTCCTTCAAGTTCACAACGTAGGATTCATACACCGGTTTAATGT
This sequence comes from Pipistrellus nathusii, assembly GCA_963693515.1. Lineage (NCBI taxonomy): Eukaryota > Metazoa > Chordata > Mammalia > Chiroptera > Vespertilionidae > Pipistrellus > Pipistrellus nathusii. The sequence goes on from OY882870.1 coordinate 201,335, forward strand.
GCTCTAAACTAGAATTCTGGTATTCCTGGATCTAAGAACCTTGTTCTACACGAACAACTAAGTTGGAGAAGTGTTTTATACATGTTCTATGCTAGTTCTCATGTATTTATTGTCATTTTGCCAGAAGTTACTGATGTTTTCTTGTAGTTTCTAACATTAGGCCTTCTTGTTCAGGTATAAACATTGGGAACATGAACAAACAACTATCTAAAACAGTGTAATGAATCTGAAAAGCTTAGGAACATTGATTGTCTCTCAACTATGTTATGGAAGTGTTGGGCTTTCCAAGGTGGTTAATGTTTTTATTCTTCCATTTTCAAGTGTATTCTGCTTTGTATTTCAACACATTTACCATCTAGGCTCCTTCAAGTTAAACAACGTAGGATTCCACACACTGTTAAATGTGCTCTAAACTCGAATTCTGTAATTCTGGATCTAAGATTACCTTTCTACACGAACAAATCAGTAGGAGAAGGGTTTTATACATGTTCTATGCTAGTTTCTATGTATTTATTGTCATTTTGCCAGAGTTACTGATGTTTTCTTGTAGTTTTCTAACATTAGGCCTTCTTGGACCAGGTATAAACATTGGGAACATCTACAATCAACTACCTAAACACGGTTATGAAACCTGGAAAACTCGGGAACATTGTCTCTCAACTACGTTATAGAGTTTAATGATACATTTCCGTGAAGTGTAAGGCTTTCCAAAGCTGTTTAATGTATTAATTCCTCTATTTCAAGTGTATTCTGCCTTGTATTTTCACTCATTTACCATTTCTAGGCTTCTTCAAGTTAACAAGGTAGGATTCATACACCTGTTTAATTCATACTCCTAAACTCGAAATTCTGGAATTCCTGGATCTAAGATACCTTTTCTACACGGAACAACTCAGTTCGAGAAGTGTTTTATACATGTTCTATGCCAACTCTCATGTATTTATTGTCATTTTGCCAGAGTTACTGATGTTTTCTTGTAGTTTCTAACATTAGGCCTTCTTGACCAGGTATAAAAATTGGGAACATCTACAAACAACTACCTAAACACGGTTATGAACCTGAAAACTCGGGAACATTGTCTCTCAACTACGTTATAGAGTTTAATGATACATTTCCCGTGAAGTGTAAGGCTTTCCAAAAGCTGGTTAATGTGTTTATTCCTCTATTTCAAGTGTATTCTGCCTTGTATTTCACTCATTTACCATTCTAGGCTCCTTCAAGTTAACAATGTAGATTTCATACACTGTTTAATGTGCTCTAAACTAAAATTCTGGTATTTCTGGATCTAAGATACCTTTTCTACACGAACAACTAAGTTGGAGAAGTGTTTTATACATGTTCTATGCTAGTTCTCATGTATTTACTGTCATTTTGCCAGAGTTACTGATGTTTTCTTGTAGTTTCTAACATTAGGCCTTCTTGTTCAGTTATAAACATTGGGAACATGAACAAACAACTATCTAAACAGTGTAAAGAACCTGAAAAGCTTAGGAAAATTGATTGTCTCTCAACTATGTTATGGAAGTGTTAGGCTTTCCAAGCTGGTTAATGTGTTTATTCTTCCATTTCAAGTGTATTCTGCTTTGTATTTCACACATTTACCATTCTAGGCTCCTTCAAGTTAACAACGTAGGATTCACACACTGTTAAATATGCTCTAAACTCGAATTCTGTAATTCCTGGATCTAAGATACCTTTTCTACACGAACAACTCAGTTGGAGAAGTGTTTTATACATGTTCTATGCTAGTTCTCATGTATTTATTTTCATTTTGCCAGAGTTACTGATGTTTTCTTGTAGTTTCTAACATTAGGCCTTCTTGACCAGGTATAAACATTGGGAACATCTACAATCAACTACCTAAACACGGTTATGAACCTGGAAAACTCGGGAACATTGTCTCTCAACTACGTTATACAGTTTAATGATACATTTCCGTGAAGTGTAAGGCTTTCCAAAGCTGGTTAATGTGTTTATTCCTCTATTTCAAGTGTATTCTGCCTTGTATTTCACTCATTTACCATTCTAGGCTCCTTCAAGTTCACAACGTAGAATTCAAACACTGTTTAATGTGCTCTAAACTAGAATTCTGGTATTCCTGGATCTAAGATACCTTTTCTACACGAACAACTAAGTTGGAGAAGTGTTTTATACATGTTCTATGCTAGTTCTCATGTATTTATTGTATTTTGGCAGAGTTACTGATGTTTTCTTGTAGTTTCTAACATTAGGCCTTCTTGTTCAGTTATAAACATTGGGAACATGAACAAACAACTATCTAAACAGTGTAATGAATCTGAAAAGCTTAGGAACATTGATTGTCTCTAAACTATGTTATGGAAGTGTTGGGCTTTCCAAGTTGGTTAATGTGTTTATTCTTCCATTTCAAGTGTATTCTGCTTTGTATTTCACACATTTACCATTCTAGGCTCCTTCAAGTTAACAACGTAGGATTCACACACTGTTAAATGTGCTCTAAACTCGAATTCTGTAATTCCTGGATCTAAGATACCTTTTCTACACGAACAACTCAGTTGGAGAAGTGTTTTATACATGTTCTATGCTAGTTCTCATGTATTTATTGTCATTTTGCCAGAGTTACTGATGTTTTCTTGTAGTTTCTAACATTAGGCCTTCTTGACCAGGTATAAACATTGGGAACATCTACAAACAACTACCTAAACACAGTTATGAACCTGGAACACTCGGGAACATTGTCTCTCAACTACGTTATAGAGTTTAATGATACATTTCCGTGAAGTGTAAGGCTTTCCAAAGCTGGTTAATGTGTTTATTCCTCTATTTCAAGTGTATTCTGCCTTGTATTTCACTCATTTACCATTCTAGGCTTCTTCAAGTTAACAAGGTAGGATTCATACACTGTTTAATTCATACTCTAAACTCGAATTCTGGAATTCCTGGATCTAAGATACCTTTTCTACACGAACAACTCAGTTGGAGAAGTGTTTTATACATTCTATGCTAGTTCTCATGTATTTATTGTCATTTTGCCAGAGTTACTGATGTTTTCTTGTAGTTTCTAACATTAGGCCTTCTTGTTCAGGTATAAACATTGGGAACATCTACAATCAACTACCTAAACACGGTTATTAACCTGGAAAACTCGGGAACATTGTCTCTAAACTACGTTATAGAGTTTAATGATACATTTCCGTGAAGTGTAAGGCTTTCCAAAGCTGGTTAATGTGTTAATTCCTCTATTTCAAGTGTATTCTGCTTTGTATTTCACTCATTTACCATTCTAGGCTCCTTCAGGTTAACAACGTAGGATTCATACACTGTTAAATGTGCTCTAAACTCGAATTCTGTAATTCCTGGATCTAAGATACCTTTTCTACACGAACAACTCAGTTGGAGAAGTGTTTTATACATGTTCTATGCTAATTCTCATGTATTTATTGTCATTTTGCCAGAGTTACTGATGTTTTCTTGAAGTTTCTAACATTAGGCCTTCTTGACCAGGTATAAACATTGGGAACATCTACAAACAACTACCTAAACACGGTTATGAACCTGGAAAACTCGGGAACATTGTCTCTCAACTACGTTATAGAGTTTAATGATACATTTCCGTGAAGTTTAAGGCTTTCCAAAGCTGGTTAATGTGTTTATTCCTCTATTTCAAGTGTATTCTGCCTTGTATTTCACTCATTTACCATTCTAGGCTCCTTCAAGTTCACAACGTAGGATTCATACACGGTTTAATGTGCTCTAAACTAGAATTCTGGTATTCCTGGATCTAAGATACCTTTTCTACACGAACAACTAAGTTGGAGAAGTGTTTTATACATGTTCTATGCTAGTTCTCATGTATTTATTGTCATTTTGCCAGAGTTACTGATGTTTTCTTGTAGTTTCTAACATTAGGCCTTCTTGTTCAGGTATAAACATTGGGAACATGAACAAACAACTATCTAAACAGTGTAATGAATCTGAAAAGCTTAGGAACATTGATTGTCTCTCAACTATGTTATGGAAGTGTTGGGCTTTCCAAGTTGGTTAATGTGTTTATTCTTCCATTTCAAGTGTATTCTGCTTTGTATTTCACACATTTACCATTCTAGGCTCCTTCAAGTTAACAACGTAGGATTCACACACTGTTAAATGTGCTCTAAACTCGAATTCTGTAATTTCTGGATCTAAGATACCTTTTCTACACGAACAACTCAGTAGGAGAAGGGTTTTATACATGTTCTATGCTAGTTCTCATGTATTTATTGTCATTTTGCCAGAGTTACTGATGTTTTCTTGTAGTTTCTAACATTAGGCCTTCTTGACCAGGTATAAACATTGGGAACATCTACAATCAACTACCTAAACACGGTTATGAACCTGGAAAACTCGGGAACATTGTCTCTCAACTACGTTATAGAGTTTAATGATACATTTCCGTGAAGTGTAAGGCTTTCCAAAGCTGGTTAATGTGTTAATTCCTCTATTGCAAGTGTATTCTGCTTTGTATTTCACTCATTTACCATTCTCGGCTCCTTCAAGTTAACAACGTAGGATTCATACACTGTTAAATGTGCTCTAAACTCGAATTCTGTAATTCCTGGATCTAAGATACCTTTTCTACACGAACAACTCAGTTGGAGAAGTGTTTTATACATGTTCTATGCTAATTCTCATGTATTTATTGTCATTTTGCCAGAGTTATTGATGTTTTCTTGTAGTTTCTAACATTAGGCCTTCTTGACCAGGTATAAACATTGGGAACATCTACAAACAACTACCTAAACACGGTTATGAACCTGGAAAACTCGGGAACATTGTCTCTCAACTACGTTATAGAGTTTAATGATACATTTCCGTGAAGTGTAAGGCTTTCCAAAGCTGGTTAATGTGTTTATTCCTCTATTTCAAGTGTATTCTGCCTCGTATTTCACTCATTTACCATTCTAGGCTCCTTCAAGTTAACAACGTAGATTTCATACACTGTTTAATGTGCTCTAAACTAGAATTCTGGTATTTCTGGATCGAAGATACCTTTTCTACACGAACAACTAAGTTGGAGAAGTGTTTTATACATGTTCTATGCTAGTTCTCATGTATTTATTGTCATTTTGCCAGAGTTACTGATGTTTTCTTGTAGTTTCTAACATTAGGCCTTCTTGTTCAGTTATAAACATTGGGAACATGAACAAACAACTATCTAAACAGTGTAATGAATCTGAAAAGCTTAGGAACATTGATTGTCTCTAAACTATGTTATGGAAGTGTTAGGCTTTCCAAGTTGGTTAATGTGTTTATTCTTCCATTTCAAGTGTATTCTGCTTTGTATTTCACACATTTACCATTCTAGGGTCCTTCAAGTTAACAACGTAGGATTCACACACTGTTAAATGTGCTCTAAACTCTAATTCTGTAATTCCTGGATCTAAGATACCTTTTCTACACGAACAACTCAGTTGGAGAAGTGTTTTATACATGTTCTATGCTAGTTCTCATGTATTTATTGTCATTTTGCCAGAGTTACTGATGTTTTCTTGTAGTTTCTAACATTAGGCCTTCTTGACCAGGTATAAACATTGGGAACATCTAAAAACAACTACCTAAACACAGTTATGAACCTGGAACACTCGGGAACATTGTCTCTCAACTACGTTATAGAGTTTAATGATACATTTCCGTGAAGTGTAAGGCTTTCCAATGCTGGTTAATGGGTTTATTCCTCTATTTCAGGTGTATTCTGCCTTGTATTTCACTCATTTACCATTCTAGGCTTCTTCAAGTTAACAAGGTAGGATTCATACACTGTTTAATTCATACTCTAAACTCGAATTCTGGAATTCCTGGATCTAAGATACCTTTTCTACACGAACAACTCAGTTGGAGAAGTGTTTTATACATTCTATGCTAGTTCTCATGTATTTATTGTCATTTTGCCAGAGTTACTGATGTTTTCTTGTATTTTCTAACATTAGGCCTTCTTGTTCAGGTATAAACATTGGGAACATGAACAAACAACTATCTAAACAGTGTAAGAACCTGAAAAGCTTAGGAACATTGATTGTCTCTCAACTATGTTATGGAAGTTGTAGGCTTTCCAAGCTGGTTAATGTGTTTATTCTTCCATTTCAAGTGTATTCTGCTTTGTATTTCACACATTTACCATTCTAGGCTCCTTCAAGTTAACAACGTAGGATTCATACACTGTTAAATGTGCTCTAAACTCGAATTCTGTAATTCCTGGATCTAAGATACCTTTTCTACACGAACAACTCAGTTGGAGAAGTGTTTTATACATGTTCTATGCTAGTTCTTATATATATATTGTCATTTTGCCAGAGTTACTGATGTTTTCTTGTAGTTTCTAACATTAGGCCTTCTTGACCAGGTATAAACATTGGGAACATCTACAATCAACTACCTAAACACGGTTATGAACCTGGAAAACTCGGGAACATTGTCTCTCAACTACGTTATAGAGTTTAATGATACATTTCCGTGAAGTGTAAGGCTTTCCAAAGCTGGTTAATGTGTTAATTCCTCTATTGCAAGTGTATTCTGCTTTGTATTTCACTCATTTACCATTCTAGGCTCCTTCAGGTTAACAACGTAGGATTCATACACTGTTAAATGTGCTCTAAACTCGAATTCTGTAATTCCTGGATCTAAAATACCTTTTCTACACGAACAACTCAGTTGGAGAAGTGTTTTATACATGTTCTATGCTAATTCTCATGTATTTATTGTCATTTTGCCAGAGTTACTGATGTTTTCTTGTAGTTTCTAACATTAGGCCTTCTTGACCAGGTATAAACATTGGGAACATCTACAAACAACTACCTAAACACGGTTATGAACCCTGAAAACTCGGGAACATTGTCTCTCAACTACGTTATAGAGTTTAATGATACATTTCTGTGAAGTTTAAGGCTTTCCAAAGCTGGTTAATGTGTTTATTCCTCTATTTCAAGTGTATTCTGCCTTGTATTTCACTCATTTACCATTCTAGGCTCCTTCAAGTTCACAACGTAGGATTCATACACGGTTTAATGTGCTCTAAACTAGAATTCTGGTATTCCTGGATCTAAGATACCTTTTCTACACGAACAACTAAGTTGGAGAAGTGTTTTATACATGTTCTATGCTAGTTCTCATGTATTTATTGTATTTTGGCAGAGTTACTGATGTTTTCTTGTAGTTTCTAACATTAGGCCTTCTTGTTCAGTTATAAACATTGGGAACATGAACAAACAACTATCTAAACAGTGTAATGAATCTGAAAAGCTTAGGAACATTGATTGTCTCTAAACTATGTTATGGAAGTGTTGGGCTTTCCAAGTTGGTTAATGTGTTTATTCTTCCATTTCAAGTGTATTCTGCTTTGTATTTCACACATTTACCATTCTAGGCTCCTTCAAGTTAACAACGTAGGATTCACACACTGTTAAATGTGCTCTAAACTCGAATTCTGTAATTCCTGGATCTAAGATACCTTTTCTACACGAACAACTCAGTTGGAGAAGTGTTTTATACATGTTCTATGCTAGTTCTCATGTATTTATTGTCATTTTGCCAGAGTTACTGATGTTTTCTTGTAGTTTCTAACATTAGGCCTTCTTGACCAGGTATAAACATTGGGAACATCTACAAACAACTACCTAAACACAGTTATGAACCTGGAACACTCGGGAACATTGTCTCTCAACTACGTTATAGAGTTTAATGATACATTTCCGTGAAGTGTAAGGCTTTCCAAAGCTGGTTAATGTGTTTATTCCTCTATTTCAAGTGTATTCTGCCTTGTATTTCACTCATTTACCATTCTAGGCTTCTTCAAGTTAACAAGGTAGGATTCATACACTGTTTAATTCATACTCTAAACTCGAATTCTGGAATTCCTGGATCTAAGATACCTTTTCTACACGAACAACTCAGTTGGAGAAGTGTTTTATACATTCTATGCTAGTTCTCATGTATTTATTGTCATTTTGCCAGAGTTACTGATGTTTTCTTGTAGTTTCTAACATTAGGCCTTCTTGTTCAGGTATAAACATTGGGAACATCTACAATCAACTACCTAAACACGGTTATTAACCTGGAAAACTCGGGAACATTGTCTCTCAACTACGTTATAGAGTTTAATGATACATTTCCGTGAAGTGTAAGGCTTTCCAAAGCTGGTTAATGTGTTAATTCCTCTATTTCAAGTGTATTCTGCTTTGTATTTCACTCATTTACCATTCTAGGCTCCTTCAGGTTAACAACGTAGGATTCATACACTGTTAAATGTGCTCTAAACTCGAATTCTGTAATTCCTGGATCTAAGATACCTTTTCTACACGAACAACTCAGTTGGAGAAGTGTTTTATACATGTTCTATGCTAATTCTCATGTATTTATTGTCATTTTGCCAGAGTTACTGATGTTTTCTTGAAGTTTCTAACATTAGGCCTTCTTGACCAGGTATAAACATTGGGAACATCTACAAACAACTACCTAAACACGGTTATGAACCTGGAAAACTCGGGAACATTGTCTCTCAACTACGTTATAGAGTTTAATGATACATTTCCGTGAAGTTTAAGGCTTTCCAAAGCTGGTTAATGTGTTTATTCCTCTATTTCAAGTGTATTCTGCCTTGTATTTCACTCATTTACCATTCTAGGCTCCTTCAAGTTCACAACGTAGGATTCATACACGGTTTAATGTGCTCTAAACTAGAATTCTGGTATTCCTGGATCTAAGATACCTTTTCTACACGAACAACTAAGTTGGAGAAGTGTTTTATACATGTTCTATGCTAGTTCTCATGTATTTATTGTCATTTTGCCAGAGTTACTGATGTTTTCTTGTAGTTTCTAACATTAGGCCTTCTTGTTCAGGTATAAACATTGGGAACATGAACAAACAACTATCTAAACAGTGTAATGAATCTGAAAAGCTTAGGAACATTGATTGTCTCTCAACTATGTTATGGAAGTGTTGGGCTTTCCAAGTTGGTTAATGTGTTTATTCTTCCATTTCAAGTGTATTCTGCTTTGTATTTCACACATTTACCATTCTAGGCTCCTTCAAGTTAACAACGTAGGATTCACACACTGTTAAATGTGCTCTAAACTCGAATTCTGTAATTTCTGGATCTAAGATACCTTTTCTACACGAACAACTCAGTAGGAGAAGGGTTTTATACATGTTCTATGCTAGTTCTCATGTATTTATTGTCATTTTGCCAGAGTTACTGATGTTTTCTTGTAGTTTCTAACATTAGGCCTTCTTGACCAGGTATAAACATTGGGAACATCTACAATCAACTACCTAAACACGGTTATGAACCTGGAAAACTCGGGAACATTGTCTCTCAACTACGTTATAGAGTTTAATGATACATTTCCGTGAAGTGTAAGGCTTTCCAAAGCTGGTTAATGTGTTAATTCCTCTATTGCAAGTGTATTCTGCTTTGTATTTCACTCATTTACCATTCTCGGCTCCTTCAAGTTAACAACGTAGGATTCATACACTGTTAAATGTGCTCTAAACTCGAATTCTGTAATTCCTGGATCTAAGATACCTTTTCTACACGAACAACTCAGTTGGAGAAGTGTTTTATACATGTTCTATGCTAATTCTCATGTATTTATTGTCATTTTGCCAGAGTTATTGATGTTTTCTTGTAGTTTCTAACATTAGGCCTTCTTGACCAGGTATAAACATTGGGAACATCTACAAACAACTACCTAAACACGGTTATGAACCTGGAAAACTCGGGAACATTGTCTCTCAACTACGTTATAGAGTTTAATGATACATTTCCGTGAAGTGTAAGGCTTTCCAAAGCTGGTTAATGTGTTTATTCCTCTATTTCAAGTGTATTCTGCCTCGTATTTCACTCATTTACCATTCTAGGCTCCTTCAAGTTAACAACGTAGATTTCATACACTGTTTAATGTGCTCTAAACTAGAATTCTGGTATTTCTGGATCGAAGATACCTTTTCTACACGAACAACTAAGTTGGAGAAGTGTTTTATACATGTTCTATGCTAGTTCTCATGTATTTATTGTCATTTTGCCAGAGTTACTGATGTTTTCTTGTAGTTTCTAACATTAGGCCTTCTTGTTCAGTTATAAACATTGGGAACATGAACAAACAACTATCTAAACAGTGTAATGAATCTGAAAAGCTTAGGAACATTGATTGTCTCTAAACTATGTTATGGAAGTGTTAGGCTTTCCAAGTTGGTTAATGTGTTTATTCTTCCATTTCAAGTGTATTCTGCTTTGTATTTCACACATTTACCATTCTAGGGTCCTTCAAGTTAACAACGTAGGATTCACACACTGTTAAATGTGCTCTAAACTCTAATTCTGTAATTCCTGGATCTAAGATACCTTTTCTACACGAACAACTCAGTTGGAGAAGTGTTTTATACATGTTCTATGCTAGTTCTCATGTATTTATTGTCATTTTGCCAGAGTTACTGATGTTTTCTTGTAGTTTCTAACATTAGGCCTTCTTGACCAGGTATAAACATTGGGAACATCTAAAAACAACTACCTAAACACAGTTATGAACCTGGAACACTCGGGAACATTGTCTCTCAACTACGTTATAGAGTTTAATGATACATTTCCGTGAAGTGTAAGGCTTTCCAATGCTGGTTAATGGGTTTATTCCTCTATTTCAGGTGTATTCTGCCTTGTATTTCACTCATTTACCATTCTAGGCTTCTTCAAGTTAACAAGGTAGGATTCATACACTGTTTAATTCATACTCTAAACTCGAATTCTGGAATTCCTGGATCTAAGATACCTTTTCTACACGAACAACTCAGTTGGAGAAGTGTTTTATACATTCTATGCTAGTTCTCATGTATTTATTGTCATTTTGCCAGAGTTACTGATGTTTTCTTGTATTTTCTAACATTAGGCCTTCTTGTTCAGGTATAAACATTGGGAACATGAACAAACAACTATCTAAACAGTGTAAGAACCTGAAAAGCTTAGGAACATTGATTGTCTCTCAACTATGTTATGGAAGTTGTAGGCTTTCCAAGCTGGTTAATGTGTTTATTCTTCCATTTCAAGTGTATTCTGCTTTGTATTTCACACATTTACCATTCTAGGCTCCTTCAAGTTAACAACGTAGGATTCATACACTGTTAAATGTGCTCTAAACTCGAATTCTGTAATTCCTGGATCTAAGATACCTTTTCTACACGAACAACTCAGTTGGAGAAGTGTTTTATACATGTTCTATGCTAGTTCTTATATATATATTGTCATTTTGCCAGAGTTACTGATGTTTTCTTGTAGTTTCTAACATTAGGCCTTCTTGACCAGGTATAAACATTGGGAACATCTACAATCAACTACCTAAACACGGTTATGAACCTGGAAAACTCGGGAACATTGTCTCTCAACTACGTTATAGAGTTTAATGATACATTTCCGTGAAGTGTAAGGCTTTCCAAAGCTGGTTAATGTGTTAATTCCTCTATTGCAAGTGTATTCTGCTTTGTATTTCACTCATTTACCATTCTAGGCTCCTTCAGGTTAACAACGTAGGATTCATACACTGTTAAATGTGCTCTAAACTCGAATTCTGTAATTCCTGGATCTAAAATACCTTTTCTACACGAACAACTCAGTTGGAGAAGTGTTTTATACATGTTCTATGCTAATTCTCATGTATTTATTGTCATTTTGCCAGAGTTACTGATGTTTTCTTGTAGTTTCTAACATTAGGCCTTCTTGACCAGGTATAAACATTGGGAACATCTACAAACAACTACCTAAACACGGTTATGAACCCTGAAAACTCGGGAACATTGTCTCTCAACTACGTTATAGAGTTTAATGATACATTTCTGTGAAGTTTAAGGCTTTCCAAAGCTGGTTAATGTGTTTATTCCTCTATTTCAAGTGTATTCTGCCTTGTATTTCACTCATTTACCATTCTAGGCTCCTTCAAGTTCACAACGTAGGATTCATACACGGTTTAATGTGCTCTAAACTAGAATTCTGGTATTCCTGGATCTAAGATACCTTTTCTACACGAACAACTAAGTTGGAGAAGTGTTTTATACATGTTCTATGCTAGTTCTCATGTATTTATTGTCATTTTGCCAGAGTTACTGATGTTTTCTTGTAGTTTCTAACATTAGGCCTTTTTGTTCAGGTATAAACATTGGGAACATGAACAAACAACTATCTAAACAGTGTAATGAATCTGAAAAGCTTAGGAACATTGCTTGTCTCTCAACTATGTTATGGAAGTGTTGGGCTTTCCAAGTTGGTTAATGTGTTTATTCTTCCATTTCAAGTGTATTCTGCTTTGTATTTCACACATTTACCATTCTAGGCTCCTTCAAGTTAACAATGTAGGATTCACACACTGTTAAATGTGCTCTAAACTCGAATTCTGTAATTCCTGGATCTAAGATACCTTTTCTACACGAACAACTCAGTTGGAGAAGTGTTTTATACATGTTCTATGCTAGTTCTCATGTATTTATTGTCATTTTGCCAGAGTTACTGAAGTTTTCTTGTAGTTTCTAACATTAGGCCTTCTTGACCAGGTACGAACATTGGGAACATCTACAAACAACTACCTAAACACGGTTATGAACCCTGAAAACTCGGGAACATTGTCTCTCAACTATGTTATAGAGTTTAATGATACATTTCCGTGAAGTGTAAGGCTTTCCAAAACTGGTTAATGTGTTTATTCCTCTATTTCAAGTGTATTCTGCCTTGTATTTCACTCATTTACCATTCTAGGCTCCTTCAAGTTCACAACGTAGAATTCATACACTGTTTAATGTGCTCTAAACTAGAATTCTGGTATTCCTGGATCTAAGATACCTTTTCTACACGAACAACTAAGTTGGAGAAGTGTTTTATACATGTTCTATGCTAGTTCTCATGTATTTATTGTATTTTGGCAGAGTTACTGATGTTTTCTTGTAGTTTCTAACATTAGGCCTTCTTGTTCAGTTATAAACATTGGGAACATGAACAAACAACTATCTAAACAGTGTAAAGAACCTGAAAAGCTTAGGAACATTGATTGTCTCTCAACTATGTTATGGAAGTTGTAGGCTTTCCAAGCTGGTTAATGTGTTTATTCTTCCATTTCAAGTGTATTCTGCTTTGTATTTCACACATTTACCATTCTAGGCTCCTTCAAGTTAACAACGTAGGATTCATACACTGTTAAATGGGCTCTAAACTCGAATTCTGTAATTCCTGGCTCTAAGATACCTTTTCTACACGAACACCTCAGTTGGAGAAGTGTTTTATACATGTTCTATGCTAGTTCTTATATATTTATTGTCATTTTGCCAGAGTTACTGATGTTTTCTTGTAGTTTCTAACATTAGGCCTTCTTGTTCAGGTATAAACATTGGGAACATGAACAAACAACTATCTAAACAGTGTAAAGAACCTGAAAAGCTTAGGAACATTGATTGTCTCTCAACTATGTTATGGAAGTTGTAGGCTTTCCAAGCTGGTTAATGTGTTTATTCTTCCATTTCAAGTGTATTTGCTTTGTATTTCACACATTTACCATTCTAGGCTCCTTCAAGTTAACAACGTAGGATTCATACACTGTTAAATGTGCTCTAAACTCGAATTCTGTAATTCCTGGATCTAAGATACCTTTTCTACATGAACAACTCAGTTGGAGAAGTGTTTTATACATGTTCTATGCTAGTTCTTATATATTTATTGTCATTTTGCCAGAGTTACTGATGTTTTCTTGTAGTTTCTAACATTAGGCCTTCTTGACCAGGTATAAACATTGGGAACATCTACAATCAACTACCTAAACACGGTTATGAACCTGGAAAACTTGGGAACATTGTCTCTCAACTACGTTATAGATTTTAATGATACATTTCCGTGAAGTGTAAGGCTTTCCAAAGCTGGTTAATGTGTTAATTCCTCTATTGCAAGTGTATTCTGCTTTGTATTTCACTCATTTACCATTCTAGGCTCCTTCAGGTTAACAACGTAGGATTCATACACTGTTAAATGTGCTCTAAACTCGAATTCTGTAATTCCTGGATCTAAAATACCTTTTCTACACGAACAACTCAGTTGGAGAAGTGTTTTATACAAGTTCTATGCTAATTCTCATGTATTTATTGTCATTTTGCCAGAGTTACTGATGTTTTCTTGTAGTTTCTAACATTAGGCCTTCTTGACCAGATATAGACATTGGGAACATCTACAAACAACTACCTAAACACGGTTATGAACCCTGAAAACTCGGGAACATTGTCTCTCAACTATGTTATAGAGTTTAATGATACATTTCCGTGAAGTGTAAGGCTTTCCAAAACTGGTTAATGTGTTTATTCCTCTATTTCAAGTGTATTCTGCCTTGTATTTCACTCATTTACCATTCTAGGCTCCTTCAAGTTCACAACGTAGAATTCATACACTGTTTAATGTGCTCTAAACTAGAATTCTGGTATTCCTGGATCTAAGATACCTTTTCTACACGAACAACTAAGTTGGAGAAGTGTTTTATACATGTTCTATGCTAGTTCTCATGTATTTATTGTATTTTGGCAGAGTTACTGATGTTTTCTTGTAGTTTCTAACATTAGGCCTTCTTGTTCAGTTATAAACATTGGGAACATGAACAAACAACTATCTAAACAGTGTAAAGAACCTGAAAAGCTTAGGAACATTGATTGTCTCTCAACTATGTTATGGAAGTTGTAGGCTTTCCAAGCTGGTTAATGTGTTTATTCTTCCATTTCAAGTGTATTCTGCTTTGTATTTCACACATTTACCATTCTAGGCTCCTTCAAGTTAACAACGTAGGATTCATACACTGTTAAATGGGCTCTAAACTCGAATTCTGTAATTCCTGGATCTAAGATACCTTTTCTACACGAACAACTCAGTTGGAGAAGTGTTTTATACATGTTCTATGCTAGTTCTTATATATTTATTGTCATTTTGCCAGAGTTACTGATGTTTTCTTGTAGTTTCTAACATTAGGCCTTCTTGACCAGGTATAAACATTGGGAACATCTACAATCAACTACCTAAACACGGTTATGAACCTGGAAAACTCGGGAACATTGTCTCTCAACTACGTTATAGAGTTTAATGATACATTTCCGTGAAGTGTAAGGCTTTCCAAAGGTGGTTAATGTGTTAATTCCTCTATTGCAAGTGTATTCTGCTTTGTATTTCACTCATTTACCATTCTAGGCTCCTTCAGGTTAACAACGTAGGATTCATACACTGTAAAATGTGCTCTAAACTCGAATTCTGTAATTCCTGGATCTAAAATACCTTTTCTACACGAACAACTCAGTTGGAGAAGTGTTTTATACATGTTCTATGCTAATTCTCATGTATTTATTGTCATTTTGCCAGAGTTACTGATGTTTTCTTGTAGTTTCTAACATTAGGCCTTCTTGACCAGGTATAAACATTGGGAACATCTACAAACAACTACCTAAACACGGTTATGAACCCTGAAAACTCGGGAACATTGTCTCTCAACTACGTTATAGAGTTTAATGATACATTTCCATGAAGTTTAAGGCTTTCCAAAGCTGGTTAATGTGTTTATTCCTCTATTTCAAGTGTATTCTGCCTTGTATTTCACTCATTTACCATTCTAGGCTCCTTCAAGTTCACAACGTAGGATTCATACACGGTTTAATGTGCTCTAAACTAGAATTCTGGTATTCCTGGATCTAAGATACCTTTTCTACACGAACAACTAAGTTGGAGAAGTGTTTTATACATGTTCTATGCTAGTTCTCATGTATTTATTGTCATTTTGCCAGAGTTACTGATGTTTTCTTGTAGTTTCTAACATTAGGCCTTCTTGTTCAGGTATAAACATTGGGAACATGAACAAACAACTATCTAAACAGTGTAATGAATCTGAAAAGCTTAGGAACATTGATTGTCTCTCAACTATGTTATGGAAGTGTTGGGCTTTCCAAGTTGGTTAATGTGTTTATTCTTCCATTTCAAGTGTATTCTGCTTTGTATTTCACACATTTACCATTCTAGGCTCCTTCAAGTTAACAACGTAGGATTCACACACTGTTAAATGTGCTCTAAACTCGAATTCTGTAATTCCTGGATCTAAGATACCTTTTCTACACGAACAACTCAGTAGGAGAAGTGTTTTATACATGTTCTATGCTAGTTCTCATGTATTTATTGTCATTTTGCCAGAGTTACTGATGTTTTCTTGTAGTTTCTAACATTAGGCCTTCTTGACCAGGTATAAACATTGGGAACATCTACAATCAACTACCTAAACACGGTTATGAACCTGGAAAACTCGGGAACATTGTCTCTCAACTACGTTATAGAGTTTAATGATACATTTCCGTGAAGTGTAAGGCTTTCCAAAGCTGGTTAATGTGTTAATTCCTCTATTGCAAGTGTATTCTGCTTTGTATTTCACTCATTTACCATTCTAGGCTCCTTCAAGTTAACAACGTAGGATTCATACACTGTTAAATGTGCTCTAAACTCGAATTCTGTAATTCCTGGATCTAAGATACCTTTTCTACACGAACAACTCAGTTGGAGAAGTGTTTTATACATGTTCTATGCTAATTCTCATGTATTTATTGACATTTTGCCAGAGTTATTGATGTTTTCTTGTAGTTTCTAACATTAGGCCTTCTTGACCAGGTATAAACATTGGGAACATCTACAAACAACTACCTAAACACGGTTATGAACCTTGAAAACTCGGGAACATTATCTCTCAACTACGTTATAGAGTTTAATGATACATTTCCGTGAAGTGTAAGGCTTTCCAAAGCTGGTTAATGTATTTATTCCTCTATTTCAAGTGTATTCTGCCTTGTATTTCACTCATTTACCATTCTAGGCTCCTTCAAGTTAACAACGTAGGATTCATACACTGTTTAATGTGCTCTAAACTCGAATTCTGGAATTCCTGGATCTAAGATACCTTTTCTACACGAACAACTCAGTTGGAGAAGTGTTTTATACATGTTCTATGCTTGTTCTCATGTATTTATTGTCATTTTGCCAGAGTTACTGATGTTTTCTTGTAGTTTCTAACATTAGGCCTTCTTGACCAGGTATAAACATTGGGAACATCTACAAACAACTACCTAAACACGGTTATGAACCTGGAAAACTCGGGAACATTGTCTCTCAACTACGTTATAGAGTTTAATGATACATTTCCGTGAAGTGTTAGGCTTTCCAAGCTGGTTAATGTGTTTATTCTTCCATTTCAAGTGTATTCTGCTTTGTATTTCACACATTTACCATTCTAGGCTCCTTCAAGTTAACAACGTAGGATTCACACACTGTTAAATGTGCTCTAAACTCGAATTCTGTAATTCCTGGATCTAAGATACCTTTTCTACACGAACAACTCAGTTGGAGAAGTGTTTTATACATGTTCTATGCTAGTTCTCATGTATTTATTGTCATTTTGCCAGAGTTACTGATGTTTTCTTGTAGTTTCTAACATTAGGCCTTCTTGACCAGGTATAAACATTGGGAACATCTACAATCAACTACCTAAACACGGTTATGAACCTGGAAAACTCGGGAACATTGTCTCTCAACTACGTTATAGAGTTTAATGATACATTTCCGTGAAGTGTAAGGCTTTCCAAAGCTGGTTAATGTGTTAATTCCTCTATTGCAAGTGTATTCTGCTTTGTATTTCACTCATTTACCATTCTAGGCTCCTTCAGGTTAACAACGTAGGATTCATACACTGTTAAATGTGCTCTAAACTCGAATTCTGTAATTCCTGGATCTAAAATACCTTTTCTACACGAACAACTCAGTTGGAGAAGTGTTTTATACATGTTCTATGCTAATTCTCATGTATTTATTGTCATTTTGGCAGAGTTACTGATGTTTTCTTGTAGTTTCTAACATTAGGCCTTCTTGACCAGGTATAAACATTGGGAACATCTACAAACAACTACCTAAACACGGTTATGAACCCTGAAAACTCGGGAACATTGTCTCTCAACTACGTTATAGAGTTTAATGATACATTTCCATGAAGTTTAAGGCTTTCCAAAGCTGGTTAATGTGTTTATTCCTCTATTTCAAGTGTATTCTGCCTTGTATTTCACTCATTTACCATTCTAGGCTCCTTCAAGTTCACAACGTAGGATTCATACACGGTTTAATGTGCTCTAAACTAGAATTCTGGTATTCCTGGATCTAAGATACCTTTTCTACACGAACAACTAAGTTGGAGAAGTGTTTTATACATGTTCTATGCTAGTTCTCATGTATTTATTGTCATTTTGCCAGAGTTACTGATGTTTTCTTGTAGTTTCTAACATTAGGCCTTCTTGTTCAGGTATAAACATTGGGAATATGAACAAACAACTATCTAAACAGTGTAATGAATCTGAAAAGCTTAGGAACATTGATTGTCTCTCAACTATGTTATGGAAGTGTTGGGCTTTCCAAGTTGGTTAATGTGTTTATTCTTCCATTTCAAGTGTATTCTGCTTTGTATTTCACACATTTACCATTCTAGGCTCCTTCAAGTTAACAACGTAGGATTCACACACTGTTAAATGTGCTCTAAACTCGAATTCTGTAATTCCTGGATCTAAGATACCTTTTCTACACGAACAACTCAGTAGGAGAAGTGTTTTATACATGTTCTATGCTAGTTCTCATGTATTTATTGTCATTTTGCCAGAGTTACTGATGTTTTCTTGTAGTTTCTAACATTAGGCCTTCTTGACCAGGTATAAACATTGGGAACATCTACAAACAACTACCTAAACACGGTTATGAACCTGGAAAACTCGGGAACATTGTCTCTCAACTACGTTATAGAGTTTAATGATACATTTCCGTGAAGTGTAAGGCTTTCCAAAGCTGGTTAATGTATTTATTCCTCTATTTCAAGTGTATTCTGCCTTGTATTTCACTCATTTACCATTCTAGGCTCCTTCAAGTTAACAACGTAGGATTCATACACTGTTTAATGTGCTCTAAACTCGAATTCTGTAATTCCTGGATCTAAGATACCTTTTCTACACGAACAACTCAGTTGGAGAAGTGTTTTATACATGTTCTATGCTAATTCTCATGTATTTATTGTCGTTTTGCCAGAGTTACTGATGTTTTCTTGTAGTTTCCAACATTAGACCTTCTTGACCAGGTATAAACATTGGGAACATCTACAAACAACTACCTAAACACGGTTATGAACCTGGAAAACTCGGGAACATTGTCTCTCAACTACGTTATAGAGTTTAATGATACATTTCCGTGAAGTGTAAGGCTTTCCAAAGCTGGTTAATGTATTTATTCCTCTATTTCAAGTGTATTCTGCCTTGTATTTCACTCATTTACCATTCTAGGCTCCTTCAAGTTAACAACGTAGGATTCATACACTGTTTAATGTGCTCTAAACCCGAATTCTGGAATTCCTGGATCTAAGATACCATTTCTACACGAACAACTCAGTTGGAGAAGTGTTTTATACATGTTCTATGCTAGTTCTCATGTATTTATTGTCATTTTGCCAGAGGTACTGATGTTTTCTTGTAGTTTCTAACATTAGGCCTTCTTGTTCAGGTATATAATTTGGGAACATGAAAAAACAACTATCTAAACAGTGTAAAGAACCTGAAAAGCTTAGGAACATTGATTGTCTCTCAACTATGTTATGGAAGTGTTAGGCTTTCCAAGATGGTTAATGTGTTTATTCTTCCATTTCAAGTGTATTCTGCTTTGTATTTCACACATTTACCATTCTAGGCTCCTTCAAGTTAACAACGTAGGATTCACAAACTGTTAAATGTATTCTAAACTCGAATTCTGTAATTCCTGGATCTAAGATACCTTTTCTACATGAACAACTCAGTTGGAGAAGTGTTTTATACATGTTCTATGCTCATTCTCATGTATTTATTGTCATTTTGCCAGAGTTACTGATGTTTTCTTGTAGTTTCTAACATTAGGCCTTCTTGACCAGGTATAAACATTGGGAACATCTACAATCAACTACCTAAACACGGTTATGAACCTGGAAAACTCGGGAACATTGTCTCTCAACTACGTTATAGAGTTTAATGATACATTTCCGTGAAGTGTAAGGCTTTCCAAAGCTGGTTAATGTGTTAACTCCTCTATTGCAAGTGTATTCTGCTTTGTATTTCACTCATTTACCATTCTAGGCTCCTTCAAGTTAACAACGTAGGATTCATACACTGTTAAATGTGCTCTAAACTCGAATTCTGTAATTCCTGGATCTAAGATACCTTTTCTACACGAACAACTCAGTTGGAGAAGTGTTTTATACATGTTCTATGCTAGTTCTCATGTATTTATTGTCATTTTGCCAGAGTTACTGATGTTTTCTTGTAGTTTCTAACATTAGGCCTTCTTGACCAGGTATAAACATTGGGAACATGAACAAACAACTATCTAAACAGTGTAAAAAACCTGAAAAGCTTAGGAACATTGATTGTCTCTCAGCTATGTTATGGAAGTGTTAGGCTTTCCAAGCTGGTTAATGTGTTTATTCTTCCATTTCAAGTTTATTCTGCTTTGTATTTCACACATTTACCAGTCTAGGCTCCTTCAAGTTAACAACATAGGATTCACAAACTGTTAAATGTGCTCTAAACTCGAATTCTGTAATTCCTGGCTCTAAGATACCTTTTCTACACGAACAACTCAGTTGGAGAAGTGTTTTATACATGTTCTATGCTAGTTCTCATGTATTTATTGTCATTTTGCCAGAGTTACTGATGTTTTCTTGTAGTTTCTAACATTAGGCCTTCTTGACCAGGTATAAACATTGGGAACATCTACAAACAACTACCTAACACGGTTATGAACCTGGAAAACTCGGGAACATTGTCTCTCAACTACGTTATAGAGTTTAATGATACATTTCCGTGAAGTGTAAGGCTTTCCAAAGCTGGTTAATGTGTTTATTCCTCTATTTCAAGTGTATTCTGCCTTGTATTTCACTCATTTACCATTCTAGGCTCCTTCAAGTTAACAACGTAGGATCCATACACTGTTTAATGTGCTCTAAACTAGAATTCTGGTATTCCTGGATCTAAGATACCTTTTCTACATGAACAACTCAGTTGGAGAAGTGTTTTATACATGTTCTATGCTAGTTCTCATGTATTTATTGTCATTTTGCCAGAGTTACTGATGTTTTCTTGTAGTTTCTAACATTAGGCCTTCTTGTTCAGGTATAAACATTTGGAACATGAACAAACAACTATTTAACAGTGTAATGAATCTGAAAAGCTTAGGAACATTGATTGTCTCTCAACTATGTTATGGAAGTGTTAGGCTTTCCAAGCTGGTTAATGTGTTTATTCTTCCATTTCAAGTGTATTCTGCTTTGTATTTCACACATTTACCATTCTAGGCTCCTTCAAGTTAACAACGTAGGATTCACACACTGTTAAATGTATTCTAAACTCGAATTCTGTAATTCCTGGATCTAAGATACCTTTTCTACATGAACAACTCAGTTGGAGAAGTGTTTTATACATGTTCTATGCTAATTCTCATGTATTTATTGTCATTTTGCCAGAGTTACTGATGTTTTCTTGTAGTTTCTAACATTAGGCCTTCTTGACCAGGTATAAACATTGGGAACATCTACAATCAACTACCTAAACACGGTTATGAACCTGGAAAACTCGGGAACATTGTCTCTCAACTACGTTATAGAGTTTAATGATACATTTCCGTGAAGTGTAAGGCTTTCCAAAGCTGGTTAATGTGTTTATTCCTCTATTTCAAGTGTATTCTGCCTTGTATTTCACTCATTTACCATTCTAGGCTCCTTCAAGTTAACAACGTAGGATCCATACACTGTTTAATGTGCTCTAAACTAGAATTCTGGTATTCTGGATCTAAGATACCTTTTCTACATGAACAACTCAGTTGGAGAAGTGTTTTATACATGTTCTATGCTAGTTCTCATGTATTTATTGTCATTTTGCCAGAGTTACTGATGTTTTCTTGTAGTTTCTAACATTA
The DNA here is from genome assembly GCA_963693515.1 of Pipistrellus nathusii. NCBI lineage: Eukaryota > Metazoa > Chordata > Mammalia > Chiroptera > Vespertilionidae > Pipistrellus > Pipistrellus nathusii. Next base: position 223,344 of record OY882870.1, read on the forward strand.
GGCCTTCTTATTCAGGTATAAACATTTGGAACATGAACAAACAACTATTTAACAGTGTAATGAATCTGAAAAGCTTAGGAACATTGATTGTCTCTCAACTATGTTATGGAAGTGTTAGGCTTTCCAAGCTGGTTAATGTGTTTATTCTTCCATTTCAAGTGTATTCTGCTTTGTATTTCACACATTTACCATTCTAGGCTCCTTCAAGTTAACAACGTAGGATTCACAAACTGTTAAATGTATTCTAAACTCGAATTCTGTAATTCCTGGATCTAAGATACCTTTTCTACATGAACAACTCAGTTGGAGAAGTGTTTTATACATGTTCTATGCTCATTCTCATGTATTTATTGTCATTTTGCCAGAGTTACTGATGTTTTCTTGTAGTTTCTAACATTAGGCCTTCTTGACCAGGTATAAACATTGGGAACATCTACAATCAACTACCTAAACACGGTTATGAACCTGGAAAACTCGGGAACATTGTCTCTCAACTACGTTATAGAGTTTAATGATACATTTCCGTGAAGTGTAAGGCTTTCCAAAGCTGGTTAATGTGTTAACTCCTCTATCAAGTGTATTCTGCTTTGTATTTCACTCATTTGCCATTCTAGGCTCCTTCAAGTTAACAACGTAGGATTCATACACTGTTAAATGTGCTCTAAACTCGAATTCTGTAATTCCTGGATCTAAGATACCTTTTCTACACGAACAACTCAGTTGGAGAAGTGTTTTATACATGTTCTATGCTAGTTCTCATGTATTTATTGTCATTTTGCCAGAGTTACTGATGTTTTCTTGTAGTTTCTAACATTAGGCCTTCTTGACCAGGTATAAACATTGGGAACATGAACAAACAACTATCTAAACAGTGTAAAAAACCTGAAAAGCTTAGGAACATTGATTGTCTCTCAACTATGTTATGGAAGTGTTAGGCTTTCCAAGCTGGTTAATGTGTTTATTCTTCCATTTCAAGTTTATTCTGCTTTGTATTTCACACATTTACCAGTCTAGGCTCCTTCAAGTTAACAAAGTAGGATTCACAAACTGTTAAATGTGCTCTAAACTCGAATTCTGTAATTCCTGGCTCTAAGATACCTTTTCTACACGAACAACTCAGTTGGAGAAGTGTTTTATACATGTTCTATGCTAGTTCTCATGTATTTATTGTCATTTTGCCAGAGTTACTGATGTTTTCTTGTAGTTTCTAACATTAGGCCTTCTTGACCAGGTATAAACATTGGGAACATCTACAAACAACTACCTAACACGGTTATGAACCTGGAAAACTCGGGAACATTGTCTCTCAACTACGTTATAGAGTTTAATGATACATTTCCGTGAAGTGTAAGGCTTTCCAAAGCTGGTTAATGTGTTTATTCCTCTATTTCAAGTGTATTCTGCCTTGTATTTCACTCATTTACCATTCTAGGCTCCTTCAAGTTAACAACGTAGGATCCATACACTGTTTAATGTGCTCTAAACTAGAATTCTGGTATTCCTGGATCAAAGATACCTTTTCTACATGAACAACTCAGTTGGAGAAGTGTTTTATACATGTTCTATGCTAGTTCTCATGTATTTATTGTCATTTTGCCAGAGTTACTGATGTTTTCTTGTAGTTTCTAACATTAGGCCTTCTTGTTCAGGTATAAACATTTGGAACATGAACAAACAACTATTTAACAGTGTAATGAATCTGAAAAGCTTAGGAACATTGATTGTCTCTCAACTATGTTATGGAAGTGTTAGGCTTTCCAAGCTGGTTAATGTGTTTATTCTTCCATTTCAAGTGTATTCTGCTTTGTATTTCACACATTTACCATTCTAGGCTCCTTCAAGTTAACAACGTAGGATTCACACACTGTTAAATGTATTCTAAACTCGAATTCTGTAATTCCTGGATCTAAGATACCTTTTCTACATGAACAACTCAGTTGGAGAAGTGTTTTATACATGTTCTATGCTAATTCTCATGTATTTATTGTCATTTTGCCAGAGTTACTGATGTTTTCTTGTAGTTTCTAACATTAGGCCTTCTTGACCAGGTATAAACATTGGGAACATCTACAATCAACTACCTAAACACGGTTATGAACCTGGAAAACTCGGGAACATTGTCTCTCAACTACGTTATAGAGTTTAATGATACATTTCCGTGAAGTGTAAGGCTTTCCAAAGCTGGTTAATGTGTTAACTCCTCTATTGCAAGTGTATTCTGCTTTGTATTTCACTCATTTACCATTCTAGGCTCCTTCAAGTTAACAACGTAGGATTCATACACTGTTAAATGTGCTCTAAACTCGAATTCTGTAATTCCTGGATCTAAGATACCTTTTCTACAGGAACAACTCAGTTGGAGAAGTGTTTTATACATGTTCTATGCTAGTTCTCATGTATTTATTGTCATTTTGCCAGAGTTACTGATGTTTTCTTGTAGTTTCTAACATTAGGCCTTCTTGACCAGGTATAAACATTGGGAACATGAACAAACAACTATCTAAACAGTGTAATGAATCTGAAAAGCTTAGGAACATTGATTGTCTCTCAACTATGTTATGGAAGTGTTAGGCTTTCCAAGCTGGTTAATGTGTTTATTCTTCCATTTCAAGTGTATTCTGCTTTGTATTTCACACATTTACCAGTCTAGGCTCCTTCAAGTTAACAATGTAGGATTCACACACTGTTAAATGTGCTCTAAACTTGAATTCTGTAATTCCTGGATCTAAGATACCTTTTCTACACGAACAACTCAGTTGGAGAAGGGTTTTATACATGTTCTATGCTAGTTCTCATGTATTTATTGTCATTTTGCCAGAGTTACTGATGTTTTCTTGTAGTTTCTAACATTAGGCCTTCTTGACCAGGTATAAACATTGGGAACATCTACAATCAACTACCTAAACACGGTTATGAACCTGGAAAACTCGGGAACATTGTCTCTCAACTACGTTATAGAGTTTAATGATACATTTCCGTGAAGTGTAAGGCTTTCCAAAGCTGGTTAATGTGTTAATTCCTCTATTGCAAGTGTATTCTGCTTTGTATTTCACTCATTTACCATTCTAGGCTCCTTCAAGTTAACAACGTAGGATTCATACACTGTTAAATGTGCTCTAAACTCGAATTCTGTAATTCCTGAATCTAAGATACCTTTTCTACACAAACAACTCAGTTGGAGAAGTGTTTTATACATGTTCTATGCTAGTTCTCATGTATTTATTGTCATTTTGCCAGAGTTACTGATGTTTTCTTGTGGTTTCTAACATTAGGCCTTCTTGACCAGGTATAAACATTGGGAACATCTACAAACAACTACCTAAACACGGTTATGAACCTGGAAAACTCGGGAACATTGTCTCTCAACTACGTTATAGAGTTTAATGATACATTTCCGTGAAGTGTAAGGCTTTTCAAAGCTGGTTAATGTGTTTATTCCTCTATTTCAAGTGTATTCTGCCTTGTATTTCACTCATTTACCATTCTAGGCTCCTTCAAGTTAACAACGTAGGATCCATACACTGTTTAATGTGCTCTAAACTAGAATTCTGGTATTCCTGGATCTAAGATACCTTTTCTACATGAACAACTCAGTTGGAGAAGTGTTTTATACATGTTCTATGCTAGTTCTCATGTATTTATTGTCATTTTGCCAGAGTTACTGATGTTTTCTTGTAGTTTCTAACATTAGGCCTTCTTGTTCAGGTATAAACATTTGGAACATGAACAAACAACTATGTAAACAGTGTAATGAATCTGAAAAGCTTAGGAACATTGATTGTCTCTCAACTATGTTATGGAATTGTTAGGCTTTCCAAGCTGGTTAATGTGTTTATTTTTCCATTTCAAGTGTATTCTGCTTTGTATTTCACACATTTACCATTCTAGGCTCCTTCAAGTTAACAACGTAGGATTCACACCTTGTTAAATTTGCTCTAAACTCGAATTCTGTAATTCCTGGATCTAAGATACCTTTTCTACACAAACAACTCAGTTGTAGAAGTGTTTTATACATGTTCTAAGCTAGTTCTCATGTATTTATTGTCATTTTGCCAGAGTTACTGATGTTTTCTTTTAGTTTCTAACATTAGGCCTTCTTGTCCAGGTATAAACATTGGGAACATGGACAAATTATTACCTAAACACAGTTATGAACCTGAAAAGCTCGGGAACATTGTCTCTCAACTATGTAACAGAGTTTAATGATACATTTCAGTGAAGTGTAAAGCATTCCAAGGCTGCTAAATGTGTTTATTTCTCTATTTCAAGTGTATTCTGCCTTGTATTTCAAACATTTACCACTCTAGGCTTCTTTAAGTAAACAACATATTAATCATATACTGTTACATGGGCTAAAACTCGAATTAAGGAATTCCTGGTTGTAACATACCTTTTCTACACGAACAACTCAGTTAGAGAAGTGTTTTATACATGTTCTATGAGAGTTCTCATCTTTTTATTGTCATTTTCGCAGAATTACTGATTTTTTTTTTGTAGTTTCTAACATTAGGACTTCTTGTCCAGGTATAACCATTGGGAACCTGGCCAAACAACTACCTAAACACTATTATGAACCTGAAAAGGTCGGGACCATTGTCTCTTAACTATGTTATAGAGTTTAATGATACATTTCTGTGAAGTGTAAGGGTTTCCAAAGCTGCTAAATGTGTTTATATCTCTACTTCAAGTGTATTCTTAACTGTATTTCACACATTTACCATTCTAGGCTCCTTTAAGTAAACAACATAGGATTCCTACACTGTTTAATGTGCTCAAAACTCCAATTAAGGAATTCCTGGTTCTAACATACCTTTTCTAAACGAACAACTCTGTTGGAGAAGTGTTTTATACATGTTCTATGAGAGTTCTTATCTTTTTATTGTTATTTTCGCCGAATTACTGATGTTTTTTTGTAATTTCTAACATTAGGCCTTCTTGTCCAGGTATAACCATTGGGAACCTGGCCAAACAACTACCTAAACACTGTTATGAACGTGAAAAGGTCGGAACCATTGTCTCTTAACTATGTTATAGAGTTTAATGATACATTTCTGTGAAGTGTAAGGGTTTCCAAAGCTGCTAAATGTGTTTGTATCTCTACTTCAAGTGTATTCTTCACTGTATTTCACACATTTACCATTCTAGGCTCCATAAGTAAACAACATAGGATTCTTACACTGTTTAATGTGCTCAAAACTCCAATTAAGGAATTCCTGGTTCTAACATACCTTTTCTACACGAACAACTCAGTTGGGGAAGTGTTTTATACATGTTTATGTGCGTTCTCATCTATTTATTGTCATTTTCCAAGAATTACTGATGTTTTCTTGAAATTTCTAACATTAGGCCTTCTTTTCCAGGTATAAACATTGGGAACATGGACAAATAACTACCTAAACACTGTTATGAACCTGAAAATGTCGGTACCATTGTCTCTTAACTATGTTATTGAGTTTAATGATACATTTCAGTGAAGTGTAAGGCATTCAAAGGCTGCTAAATGTGTTTATTTCTCTATTTAAAGTGTATTCTGCCTTGTATTTCACACATTTAATATTATAGGCTCCTTAAAGCAAACAACATAGGATTCATACACTGTTTCATGTGCTCAAAACTCGAATTAAGGAATTCCTGGTTCTAACATACCTTTTCTACACGAACAACTCAGTTGGAGAAGTGTTTTATACATGTTCTATGAGAGTTCTCATCTTTTTATTGTCATTTTCCCAGAATTAATGATGTTTTCTTGTAGTTTCTAACATTAGGCCTTCTTGTCCAGGTATAAACATTGGGAACATGGACAAAGAACTACCTAAACACTGTTATGAACCTGAAAAGCTCGGACATTGTCTCTCAACTATGTTATAGAGTTTAATGATACACTTCTGTGAAGTGTAAGGGTTTCCAATTCTGCTAAATGTGTTTATATCTCTACTTCAAGTGTATTCTTCCCTGTATTTCACACATTTACCATTCTAGGCTCCTTTAAGTAAACAACATAGGATTCATACACTGTTTGATGTGCTCAAAACTCGAATTAAGGAATTCCTGCTTCTAACATACCTTTTCTACATGAACAACTCAGTTGGAGAAGTGTTTTATACATGTTCTATGAGAGTTCTCATCTTTTTATTGTCATTTTAGCAGAATTACTGATGTTTTTTGGTAGTTTCTAACATTAGGCCTTCTAGTCCAGGTATAAACATTGGGAACATGGACAAACAACTACCTAAACACTGTTATGAACCTGAAAAGCTCGGGAACATTGTCTCTCAACTATGTTATAGAGTTTAATGATACATTTCAGTGAAGTGTAAGGCATTCAAAGGCTGCTAAATGTGCTTATTTCTCTATTTCAAGTGTATTCTGCCTTGTTTTTCACACATTTACCATTCTAGGCTCCTTTAAGTAAACTACATAGGATTCATATACTCTTTAATGTGCTCTAAAATTTAATTAAGGAATTCCTGTACCTAACATACCGTTTCTATACAAACAACTCAGTTAGAGAAGTGTGTTATACATGTTCTCTGTGAGTTCTCATTTATTTATGGTAATTTTCCCAGAATTATTGATGCTTACTTGTAGTTTCTAACATTAGGCCTTCTTCTCCAGGTATAAACATTGGGAACATGGACAAACAACTACCTAAATACTGCTATGAACCTGAAAAGCTCTGGAACATTGTCTCTTATCTATGCTATTGAGTTTAATGATACATTTCAGTGAATAGTAAGTCTTTCCAAAGCTGCTAAATGTGTTTATTTCTCTATTTCAAGTGTATTCTGCCTTGTATTTCACACATTTACCATTCTAGGCTACTTTAAGTAAACAACATAGGATTCATACACTGTTTCATGTGCTGTAAAGTCGAATTAAGGACTTCCTGGATCTAACATAACTTTTTTAAATGAACAACTCATTGGGAGAATGCTTTTATACATGTCTTATGCGAGTTCTCATCTATTTATTGTCATTTTCCAAGAAATACTGATGTTTTCTTGGAGTTTCTAATATTACGCTTTCTTGTCCAGGTATAAACATTGGGAACTTGGACAAAAACTACCTAAACACTATTATGAACCTGAAAAGCTCGGGAACATTGTCTCTCAACTATGTTATAGAGTTTAATGATACATTTCGTGAAGTGTAAGGAGTTCCAAAGCTACTAAATGTGTTTATATCTCTATTTCAAGTGTATTCTGCCTTGTATTTCACACATGTAACATTCTAGGCTCCTTTAAATAAACTACATAGGATTCATATACTCTTTAATGTGCTCTAAACTCTAATTAAGGAATTCCTGTACCTAACATACCTTTTCTACACAAACAACTCATTTGGAGAAGTGTTTTATACATGTTCTATGTGAGTTCTCATCTATTTATGGTAATTTTCCCAGAATTACTGATGCTTACTTGTAGTTTCTAACATTAGGCCTTCTTGTCCAGGTGTAAACATTGGGAACATGGACAAACAACTACCTAAATACTGTTATGAACCTGAAAAGCTCTAGAATGTTGTCTCTTATCTATGCTATTGAGTTTAATGATACATTTCAGTGAAGTGTAAGGCATTCAAAGACTGCTAAATGTGTTTATTTCTCTATTTCAATTGTATTCTGCATTGTGTTTCACACATTTACCATTCTAGGCTCCTTAAAGCAAACAACATAGGATTCATAAACTGTTTCATGTGCTCAAAACTCGAATTAAGGAATTCTGGTTCTAACATACCTTTACTACACGAACAACTCAGTTGGAGACGTGTTTTATACATGTTCTATGAGAGTTCTCATCTTTTTATTGTCATATTCGCAGAATTACTGATGTTTTTTTGTAGTTTCTAACATTAGGCCTTCTTGTCCAGGTATAACATTGGGAACATGGACAAACAATTACATAAACACCGTTATGAACCTGAAAATGTCGGGACCATTGTCTCTTAACTATGTTATAGAATTTAATGATACATTTTAGTGAAGTGTAAGGCTTTCCAAAGGTGCTAAATGTGTTTATTTCTCTATTTCAAGTGTATTCTGCCTTATATTTCACACATTTAACATTCTAGGCTCCTTTTAGTAAACTACATAGGATTCATATACTCTTTAATGTGCTCTAAACTCGAATTAAGGAATTCCTGTACCTAACATACCTTTTCTACACAAACAACTCAGTTGGAGAAGTGTTTTATACATATTCTATGTGACTTCTCATCTATTTATGGTAATTTTCCCAGAATTACTGATGCTTACTTGTAGTTTCTAACATGAAGCTTTCTTGTGCAGGTATAAACATTGGGAACATGGACAAAAAACTACCTAAATCCTGTTATGAACCTGAAAAGCTCTGGAACATTGTCACTTATCTATGCTATTGAGTTTAATGATACATTTCAGTGAAGTGGAAGGCTTTCCAAAGCTGGTTAATGTGTTTATTTCTCTATTTCAAGTGTATACCGCCTTGTATTTCACACATTTACTATTCTAGGCTCCTTTAGGTAAACAACATAGGATTCATACACGGTTTAATGTGCTCCAAATACGAATTAAGGAATTCCTGGATCTAGCATAACTTTTTTACATGAACAACTCTTTTGGAGAATGGTTTTATACATGTTTTATGCGAGTTCTCATCTATTTATTGTCATTTCCCCAGAACTACCGATGTTTTCTTGGAATTTCTAACATTACGCCTTCTTGTCCAGGTATAAACATTGGGAACATGGACAGCCAACTCCGTAAACACTGTTATGAACCTGAAAAGCTCTGCATTGTCTCTCAACTATGTTATAGAGTTTAATGATACATTTCTGTGAGGTTTAAGGGTTTCCAAAGCTGCTAAATGTGTTTATATCTCTACTTCAAGTCTATTCTTCCCTGTATTTCACACATTTACCATTCTAGGCTACTTTTAGTAAACAACATAGGATTCATACACTGTTTAATGTGCTTTAAACTCAAATTAAGGAATTCCTGGATCTAAGATACCTTTTCTACATGAACAACTCAGTTGGTGAAGTGTTTTATATATGTTCTACGTTAGTTCTCATCTATTTATGGTAATTTTCCCGGAATTACTGATGCTTACTTGTAGTTTCTAACATTAGGCCTTCTTGTCCAGGTATAAACATTGGGAACATGGACAAATAACTACCTAAACACTGTTATGAACCTGAAAATGTCAGTACCATTGTCTCTTAACTAAGTTATAGAGTTTAATGATACATTTCAGTGAAGTGTAAGACATTCAAAGACTGCTAAATGTGTTTATTTCTCTATTTAAAGTGTATTCTGCCTTGTATTTCACACATTTATTATTCTAGGCTCCTTAAAGCAAACAACATAGGATTCATACACTGTTTCATGTGCTCAAAACTCGAATTAAGGAATTCCTGGTTCTAACATACCTTTTCTACACGAACAACTCAGTTGGAGAAGTGTTTTATACATGTTCTATGAGAGTTCTCATCTTTTTATTGTCATTTTCCCAGAATTAATGATGTTTTCTTGTAGTTTCTAACATTACGCCTTCTTGTCCAGGTATAAACATTGGGAACATGGACAAAGAACTACCTAAACACTGTTATGAACCTGAAAAGCTCGGACATTGTCTCTCAACTATGTTATAGAGTTTAATGATACATTTCAGTGTAGTGTAAGGCTTTCCAAAGCTGTTAAATGTGTTTATTTCTCTATTTCATGTGTATTCTGCCTTGTATTTCACACATTTACCATTCTTGGCTCTTTAAGTGTACAACATAGGATTCATACACTCTTTAATGTGCTCTAAACTCGAATAAAAAAATTCTTGGATCTAAGATATCTTATATACACGAACAACTTTTTTGGAGAAGTGTTTTATACAGGTTCTATGTGAGTTTTCATCAATTTATTATTATTTCCCCAGAATTACTGATGTTTTCTTGTAGTTTCTAACATTAGGCCTTTTTGTCCAGGTAAAAACATTGGGAACATGGACAAACAACTACCTAAACACTGTTGTGAACCTGTGAATCGCGGGACCTTTATCTCTCAACGATGTTTTAGAGTTTATTGATACATTTCAGTGAAGTTTAAGGCTTTCCAAAGCTGCTAAATGTGTTTATTTCTCTATTTCAAGTGTATTCTGCCTTGTATTTAACACATTTACCATTCTTGGCGCCTTTAAGTAAACAACATAAGATTCATACACTGTTTAATGTGCTCTAAACTCGAATTAAGGAATTCCTTTTCCTAAGATACCTTTTCTACATGAAAAACTCAGTTGAAGAGGTGTTTTATACATATTCTATGTGAATTCTCATCTATTTAATGTAATTTTCCCAGAATTATTGATGTGTTCTTGTATTTTCTAACATTAGGCCTTCTAGTCCAGTTAGAAACATTGGGAACATGTTCCAACAACTACCTAAACACTGTTGTGAACCTGAAAAGCTCGGGCCGTTTATCTCTCAACTATGTTTTAGAGTTTAATGATACATTTCAGTGAAGTGTAAGGCTTTCCAAAGCTGCTAAATGTGTTTATTTCTCTATTTCAAGTGTATTCTGCCTTGTATTTCACCCATTTACACTCTAGGTTCCTTTAAGTAAACAACATAGGATTCTTACACTCTTTAATGTGCTCTAAACTCGAATTAAAAAATTCTTGGATCTAAGATATCTTATATACACGAACAACTCATTTTGAGAAGTGTTTTATACAGGTTTTATGTGAGTTCTCATCTATTTATTATTATTTTCCCAGAATTACTGAAGTTTTCTTGTAGTTTCTAACATTAGGCCTTCTTGTCCTGTTATAAACATTGAGATCATGGACAAACAACTACCGTAAAACAGTTATGAACCTGAAAAGCTCGGGTCATTGTCTCTCAACTATGTTATAGAATTTAATGATACATTTCAGTGAAGTGTAAGGCTTTCCAAAGCTGCTAAATGTGTTTATTTCTCTATTGCAAGTGTATTCTGCCTTGTTTTTCACACATTTAAACTCTAGGCTCTTTAAAGTATACAACATAGGATTCATACACTGTTTAATGTGCTCTAAACTCGAATTAAAGAATTCCTTTTCCTGAGATACCTTTTCTACACGAACAACTCAGTTGAAGAGGTGTTTTATACATGATATATGCGAGTCCTCATCTATTTATTGTCATTTTCCCAGAATTACTGATGTTTTCTTGTAATTTCTAACATCAGGCCTTCTTATGCAGATATAAACATTGGGAACATGGACAAACAACTACCAAAACACTGTTATGAACCTGAAAATGTCGGGAACATTGTCTGTCAACTATGTTATAGAGTTTAATGATATATTTCAGTGAAGTATGAGGCTTTCCAAAGATGCTAAATGTGTTTATATCTCTATTTCAAGTGTATGTCACGCGTTTACCATTCTAGACTACTTTAAGTAGACAACATTGGATTCGTAAACTGTTTAATGTGCTCCAAACTCGAATTAAGGAATTCCTGGATCTAAGATACCTTTTCTACAAGAACAACTCAGTTGGAGAAGTGTTTTATACATGTTCTATGCGAGTTCTCATCTATTTATCGTCATTTTCCCAGAATTACTGATGTTTTCTTGTAGTTTCTAACATTAGGTCTTCTTATCCAGTTACAAATATTGGGAACATGTACCAACACCTACATAAACACTGTCATGAACCTGAAAAGCTCGGGAACATTGTCTCTCAACTATGTTAAAGAGATTAATTATACATTTCTGTGAAGTGTAAGGCTTTCCAATGATACGAAATATGTTTATATCTCTATTTCAAGTGTATTCTGCTCTGTATTTCACACTTTTACCATTCTAGCCTCCCTTAAGTAAACAACATAGGATTCATACACAGTTTAATGTGCTCTAAAGTTGAATTAAGGAATTCCTGTACCTAACATACCTTCTCTACATGGACAACTCAGTTGGAGAACTGTTTTATATATGTCCTACGCGAGTTCACATCTATTTAATGTCATTGTCCCAGAATTACTGATGTTTTCTCATAGTTTCTAACATTAGACCTTCTTTTCCAGGTGTAAACATTGGGAACATGGACAAACAAATTCCTAAACACTGTTATGAACCTGAAAAGCTCGGGAACATTGTCTATCAACTATGTTATAGCGTGTAATGATACATTTCTGTGAATGTACGGCTTTCCAAAGCTGCTACATGTGTTTATATCTCTATTTCAAGTGTATCCTGCTCTGTATTCACACATTAACCATTCTAGACTCATACATTGTTTAATGTGCTCTAAACTCTAATTAAGGAATTCCTTGATCTAACATACCTTTTCTACACGAACCACTCAGTTGGAGAAGTGTTTTCGACATGTTCTATGCGAGTTCTCATGTATTTATTGTCATTTTCCTAGAATTACTGATGTTTACCTGTAGTTTCAATCATTAGGCCTTCTTTTCCAGGTATAAACATATGGATCATGGACAAAGATCTACCTAAACACTGTTATGAACCTGAAAAGCTCGGAAACATTGTCACTAAATACTTCATAGAGTGTAATCATACATTTCTGTGAAAAGTAAGGCTTTCCAAAACTGATAAATGTGTTTATTTCTCTATTTCAAGTGTATTCTGCCATTCCACACATTTATCATTCTAGGCTCCTTTAAGGAAACAGCATAGGATTCATACACTGTTTAATGTGCTCTAAACTCGAATTAAGGAATTCCTAGATCTAACTAACATACCTTTTCTTCACGAACAACTAAGTTGGAGAAGTGTTGTCTACATGTTCTATTCGAGTTTTCATCTATTTATTGTTATTTTCCCAGAATTACTGATGTTTTCTTGTACTTTCTATCATTAGGCCTTCTTGTGCAGGTATAAACATTGGGAACATGGACAAACAACTACCTAAACACTGTTGTGAACCTGAAAAGCTCGGGAACATTGTCTCTCAACTATGTTATAGAGTTTAATGATACATTTCCAAAGCTGCAAAATGTGTTTATTTCTCTATTTCAAGTGTATCCTGCCTTGTATTTCACACATTTACAATCTAGGCTCCTTTAAGTAAACCACATAGGATTCATACACTGTTTAAAGTGTTCGAAACTCGAATTAAGGATTTCTCGGATCTAAGATATCATATATACACGAACAACTCAGTTGGCTAAGTATTTTATACAGGTTCTATGTGAGTTCTCATCTATTTATTGTCATTTTCCCAGAATTATTGAACTTTTATTTAGTTTCTAACATTAGGACTTCTTTGGAAAGCCTTACACTTCAGAGAAATGTGTCATTAAACTCTATAACATAGCCTAGAATAGTAAATGTTTGAAATACAAAGCAGGATACATTTGAAATACAGAAATAAACACATTTTGCAACTTTGGAAAGCCTTACACTTCACTGAAATGTGTCATTAAACTCTATAACATAGTTCAGAGACAATGTTCCCGAGCTTTTAAGGTTCATAACAGTGTTTAGGTAGTTGTTTGTTCATGTTCCCAAAGTATATACCTGGACAAGAAGGGCTAATGATAGAAACTACAAGAAAACAGTAATTCTGGTAAAATGACAATAAAAAGATGAGAACTCACATAGAACATGTATAAAACCCTTCTCCAACAGAGTTGTTCGTGTAGAAAATGTAGATTGGAACCAAGAATTCCTTAATTCGTGTTTTGAGCACATTAAACAGTGTTTGAATCCTATGTTGTTTACTTAAAAGAGCCTAGAATAGTAAATGTGTGAAATACAGGGAAGAATACACTTGAAGTAGAGATATAAAAACATTTAGCAGCTTTGGAAACCCTTACACTTCACAGAAATTTATCATTAAACTCTAGAACATAGTTGAGAGACAATGTTCCCGAGATTTTCTGGTTCATAACAGTGTTTAGGTAGTTGGTTGTCCATGTTCCCAATGTTTATACCTGGACAAGAAGGCCTAATGTTAGAAACTACAAGAAAACATCATTAATTCTGGTAAAATGACAATAAATAGATGAGAACTCACATAGAAAATGTATAAAACACTTCTCCAACAGAGTTTTTCGTGCAGAAAAGGTATGTTAGAACCAGGAATTCCTTAATTCGAGTTTGGAGCACATGAAACAGTGTATGAATCCTATGTTGTTTACTTAAAGGAGCCTAGAATCGTAAATGTGTGAAATTCAAGGCAGAATACACTTGAAATAGAGAAATGAAAACATTTAGCAGCCTTGTAATACCTTACACTTCACTGAAATGTATCATTTAACTCTGTAACATAGTTGAGAGACAATGTTCCCGAACTTATCAGGTTCATAACAGTGTTTACCTTTACGTAGTTGTTTTTCCATGTTCCCAATGTTTATACCTGGACAAGAAGGCCTAATGTTAGAAACTACAAGAAAACATCAGTAATTCTGCAAAAATGACAATAAATAGATGAGAACTCGCATAGAACATGTATAAAACACTTTTCGAACTGGGTTGTTCATATAGAAAAGGTATGTTAGAACCTGGAATTCCTTAATTTGAGTTTTAGCACATGAAACAGTGTATGAATAATATGTTGTTTACTTAAAGAAGCCTAGAATACTAAATGTTTGAAATACAAGGCAGGATACATTTGAAATAGAGAAATAAACACATTTTGCTGCTTTGGAAAGCCCTACACTTCACTGAAATGTATCATTAAACGCTATAACATAGTTGAGGGACAATTTTCCCGAGCTTTTGAGGTTCATAACAGAGTTTAGGTAGTTGTTTGTCCAAATTCCCAATGCTTATACCTGGAAAAGAAGGCCTAATGTTAGAAACTACAAAAAAAAACATCAGTAATTCTGTGAAAATGACAATAAAGAGATGAGAACTCTCATAGAACATGTATAAAACACTTCTCCAACTGAGTTGTTCATGTATAAAAGGTATGTTAGAATAAGGAATTCCTTAATTCTAGTTTTGAGCACATGAAACAGTGTACGAATCCTACGTTGTTTACTTAAAGGAGCCTAGAATGGTAAATGTGTGAAATACAGGGAAGAATACACTTGAAGTAGAGATATAAACACATTAAGCAGTTTTGGAAACCCTTGCACTTCAGAGAAATGTATCATTAAACTCTAAAACATAGTTGAGAGACAATGTTCGAGAGCTTTTCAGGTTCATAACAGTGTTTAGGTAGTTGTTTGTCCATGTTCCCAATGTTTATACCTGGACAAGAAGGCCTAATGTTAGAAAGTACAAGAAAACATCAGTAATTCTGCGAAAATGACAATAAATAGATGAGAACTCGAATAGAACATGTATAAAACACTTCTCGAACTGAGTTGTTTGTGTAGAAAAGGTACGTTAGATCCAGGAATTCCTTAATTCGAGTTTTAGCACATGAAACAGAGTATGAATAATATGTTGTTTACTTAAAGAAGCCAAGAATGGTAAATGTTTGAAATACAAGGCAGAATACACTTGAAATAGAGACATAAACACATTTAGCAGCTTTGGAACGCCTTACACTTCACAAAATGTATCATTAAACTCTATAACATAGTTGAGAGACAATGTTCCCGAGCTTTTCAGGTTCATAACAGTGTTTAGGTAGTGGTTTGTCCATGTTCCCAATGTTTATACCTGGAAAAGAAGGCCTAATGTTAGAAACTACAAGACAACATCAGTAATTCTGCGAAAATGACAATAAAAAGATGAGAACTCACATAGAACCTGTATAAAACACTTCTCCAATTGAGTTGTTCGTGTAGTAATGTATGTTAGTACCAGGAATTCCTTAATTCGAGATGTGAGCACATTAAACCGTGTAGGAATCCTATGTTGTTTACTTAAAGGTGCCTCGAATGGGAAATGTGTGAAATACAGGGAAGAATACACTTGAAGTAGAGATATAAACACATTTAGCAGCTTTGTAAACCCTTGCACTTCACAGAAATGTATCATTAAACTCTATAACATAGTTGAAAGACAATGTTCCCAAGCTTTTCAGGTTCATAACAGTCTTTAGGTAGTTGTTTGTCCATGTTTCCAATGTTTATACCTGGACAAGAAGGTCTAATGTTAGAAACTACAAGAAAACATCAGTAATTCTGCGAAAATGACAATAAATAGATGAGAACTTGCAAAGAACATGTATAAAATACTTCTCCAACTGAGTTGTTCGTGTAGAAATGGTATGTTAGAACCAGGAATTCCTTAGTTCGAGTTTTAGCACATGAAACAGTGTATGAATAATACGTTGTTTACTTAAAGAAGCCTACAATGGTAAATGTTTGAAATACAAGGCAGAATACACTTGAAATATAGATATAAACACATTTATCAGCTTTGGAACGCCTTACACTTCAGGAAATGTATCATTAAACTCTATAACATAGTTGAGAGACAATGTTCCCGAGCTTTTCAGGTTCATAACAGTGTTTAGGTAGTTGTTTGTCCATGTTCCCAAAGTTTATACCTGGAAAAGAAGGCCTAATGTTAGAAACTATGAGAAATCATCAGTAATTCTGGGAAAATGACAATACATAAATGAGAACTCGCATAGAACATGTATAAAAAACTTCCCCAACTGAGTTGTTCGTGTAGAATAGTAATCTTATATCCACGAATTCCTAAATTCGAGTTTAGAGCACATTAAACAGGGTATGAATATTATGTTGTTTACTGAAAGTAGCCTAGAATGGTAAATGTGTGAAATACAAGGCAGTATACACTTGAAATAGAGAAATAAACACATTTAGCAGCTTTGGAAAGCCTTACACTTCACTGAAATGTATCATTATACGCTATAACATAGTTGAGAGACAATTTACCAGAGCTTTTGAGGTTCATCACAATGTTTAGGTAGTTGTTTGTCCATGTTCCCAATGTTTATACCTGGAAAAGAAGGCCTAATGTTAGAAATTACAAAAAAAAACATCAGTAATTCTGCGAAAATGACAATAAATAGATAAGATCTCTCATAGAACATGTATAAAACACTTCTCCAACTGAGTTGTTCATGTATAAAAGATATTTTAGAATAAGGAATTCCTTAATTCGAGTTTTGAGCATATTAAACAGTGTAGGAATCCTACGTTGTTTACTTAAAGAAGCCTAGAATGGTAAATGTTTGAAATACAAGGCAGAATACACTTGAAATAGAGATATAAACACATTTAGCAGCTTTGGAACGCCTTACACTACACAAAATGTATCATTAAACTCTATAACATAGTTGAGAGACAATGTTCCCGAGATTTTCAGGTTCATAACAGTGTTTACGTAGTGGTTTGTCCATGTTCCCAATGTTCATACCTGGAAAAGAAGGCCTGATGTTAGAAAATACAAGAAAACATCAGTAATTCTGCGAAAATGACAATAAAAAGATGAGAACTCACATAGAACATGTATAAAACACTTCTCCAACTGAGTTGTTCGTGTAGTAATGGTATGTTAGAACCAGGAATTCCTTAATTCGAGTTGTGAGCACATTAAACCATGTAGGAATCCTATGTTGTTTACTTAAAGGTGCCTAGAATGGGAAATGTGTGAAATACAGGGAAGAATACACTTGAAGTATAGATATAAACACATTTAGCAGCTTTGGAAACCCTTGCACTTCACAGAAATGTATCATTAAACTCTATAACATAGTTGAGATACAATGTTCCCAAGCTTTTAAGGTTCATAACAGTCTTTAGGTAGTTTTTTGTCCATGTTCCCAATGTTTATGCCTGGACAAGAAGGCCTAAGGTTCATAACTACAAGAAAATATCAGTAATTCTGCGAAAATGACAATAAATAGATGAGAACTCACATAGAACATGTATAAAACACTTCTCCAACTGAGTTGTTCGTGTAGAAAAGGTATGTTAGAACCAAGAATTCCTTAATTCGAGTTTTGAGCATATTAAACAGTGTAGGAATCCTACGTTGTTTACTTAAAGAAGCCTAGAATGGTAAATGTTTGAAATACAAGGCAGAATACACTTGAAATAGAGATATAAACACATTTAGCAGCTTTGGAATGCCTTACACATCACAAAATGTATCATTAAACTCTAGAACATAGTTGAGAGGCAATGTTCCCGAGATTTTCAGGTTCATAACAGTGTTTAGGTAGTGGTTTGTCCATGTTCCCAATGTTTATGCCTGGACAAGAAGGCCTAATGTTAGAAATTACAAGAAAACATCTGTAATTCTGCGAAAATGACAATAAATAGATGAGAACTTGCAAAGAACATGTATAACACACTTCTCCAACTGAGTTGTTCGTGTAGAAAATGTATGTTAGAACCAGTATTTCCTTAGTTCGAGTTTTAGCCCATGAAACAGTGTATGAATAATATGTTGTTTACTTAAAGAAGCCTAGAATGGTAAACGTTTGAAATACAAGGCAGAATACACTTGAAATAGAGATATAAACACATTTAGTAGCTTTGGAACGCCTTACACTTCACGAAATGTATCATTAAACTCTATAACATAGTTGAGAGACAATGTTCCCGAGCTTTTCAGCTTCATAACAGTGTTTAGGTAGTTGTTTATCCATGTTCCCAATGTTTATACCTGGAAAAGAAGGCCTAATGTTAGAAACTACAAAAAAAAAATCAGTAATTCTGCGAAAATGACAATAAATAGATGAGATCTCTCATAGAACATGTATAAAACACTTCTCCAACTGAGTTGTTCATGTATAAAAGGTATGATAGAATAAGGAATTCCTTAATTCCAGTTTTGAGCACATGAAACAGTGTATGAATCGTACGTTGTTTACTAAAAGTAGCCTAGAATGGTAAATATGTGAAATACAAGGCAGGATACACTTGAAATAGAGAAATAAACACATTTTGAAGCTTTGGAAAGCCTTACACGTCACTGAAATGTATCATTAAACTCTATAACATAGTTGAGAGACAATATTCTCGAGCTTTTAAGTTTCATAAGAGTGTTTAGGGAGTTGTTTGTCCATGTTCCCAATGTATATACCTGGACAAGAAGGCCTAATGATAGAAACTAAAGAAAACATCAGTAATTCTGGGAAAATAACAATAAATAGATGAGAACTCACAGAGAACATGTATAAAACACTTCTCCAACTGAGTTCTTCGTGTAGACAAGGTATGTTAGAACCAAGAATTCCTTAATTCGAGTTGTGAGCACATTAAACCGTGTAGGAATCCTATGTTGTTTACTTAAAGAAGCCTAGAATGGTAAATGTTTGAAATACAAGGCAGGATACACTTGAAATAGAGAAATAAACACATTTAGCAGCTTTGGAAAGCCTTACACTTCACTGAAATGTATCATCAAACGCTATAACATAGTTGAGAGACAATTTACCCGAGCTTTTGAGGTTCAGAACAGTGTTTAGGTAGTTGTTTGTCCATGTTCCCAATGTTTATACCTGGAAAAGAAGGCCTAATGTTAGAAACTACAAGAAAACATCAGTAATTCTGCGAAAATGACAATAAATAGATGAGAACTTGCAAAGAACATGTATAAAACACTTCTCCAACTGAGTTGTTCGTGTAGAAAATGTATGTTAGAACCAGGAATTCCTTAGTTCGAGTTTTAGCCCATGAAACAGTGTATGAATAATATGTTTTTTACTTAAAGAAGCCTAGAATGGTAAACGTTTGAAATACAAGGCAGAATACACTGGAAATATAGATATAAACACATTTATCAGCTTTGGAACGCCTTACACTTCACGAAATGTATTATTAAACTCTATAACATAGTTGAGAGACAATGTTCCCGAGATTTTCAGGTTCATAACAGTGTTTAGGTAGTGGTTTGTCCATGTTCCCAATGTTTATACCTGGAAAAGAAGGCCTAATGTTAGAAAATACAAGAAAACATCAGTAATTCTGCGAAAATGACAATAAAAAGATGAGAACTCACATAGAACATGTATAAAACACTTCTCCAACTGAGTTGTTCGTGTAGTAATGGTATGTTAAAACCAGGAATTCCTTAATTCGAGTTGTGAGCACATTAAACTGTGTAGGAATCCTCTGTTGTTTACTTAAAGGTGCCTAGAATGGTAAATGTGTGAA
This sequence comes from Pipistrellus nathusii, assembly GCA_963693515.1. Taxonomy (NCBI): domain Eukaryota; kingdom Metazoa; phylum Chordata; class Mammalia; order Chiroptera; family Vespertilionidae; genus Pipistrellus; species Pipistrellus nathusii. The sequence goes on from OY882870.1 coordinate 243,355, forward strand.
ATACAGGGAAGAATACACTTGAAGTAGAGATATAAACACATTTAGCAGCTTTGGAAACCCTTGCACTTCACAAAATGTATCATTAAACTCTATAACATAGTTGAGAGACAATGTTCCCGAGATTTTCAGGTTCATAACAGTGTTTAGGTAGTAGTTTGTCCATGTTCCCAATGTTTATACCTGGAAAACAAGGCCTAATGTTAGAAACTACAAGAAAACATCAGTAATTCTGCGAAAATGACAATAAAAAGATGAGAACTCACATAGAACATGTATAAAACACTTCTCCAACTGAGTTGTTCGTGTAGAAAAGGTATGTTAGAACCAAGAATTCCTTAATTCGAGTTTTGAGCATATTAAACAGTGTAGGAATCCTACGTTGTTTACTTAAAGAAGCCTAGAATGGTAAATGTTTGAAATACAAGGCAGAATACACTTGAAATAGAGATATAAACACATTTAGCAGCTTTGGAATGCCTTACACATCACAAAATGTATCATTAAACTCTAGAACATAGTTGAGAGGCAATGTTCCCGAGATTTTCAGGTTCATAACAGTGTTTAGGTAGTGGTTTGTCCATGTTGCCAATGTTTATGCCTGGACAAGAAGGCCTAATGTTAGAAATTACAAGAAAACATCTGTAATTCTGCGAAAATGACAATAAATAGATGAGAACTTGCAAAGAACATGTATAACACACTTCTCCAACTGAGTTGTTCGTGTAGAAAATGTATGTTAGAACCAGTATTTCCTTAGTTCGAGTTTTAGCCCATGAAACAGTGTATGAATAATATGTTGTTTACTTAAAGAAGCCTAGAATGGTAAACGTTTGAAATACAAGGCAGAATACACTTGAAATAGAGATATAAACACATTTAGTAGCTTTGGAACGCCTTACACTTCACGAAATGTATCATTAAACTCTATAACATAGTTGAGAGACAATGTTCCCGAGCTTTTCAGCTTCATAACAGTGTTTAGGTAGTTGTTTATCCATGTTCCCAATGTTTATACCTGGAAAAGAAGGCCTAATGTTAGAAACTACAAAAAAAAAATCAGTAATTCTGCGAAAATGACAATAAATAGATGAGATCTCTCATAGAACATGTATAAAACACTTCTCCAACTGAGTTGTTCATGTATAAAAGGTATGATAGAATAAGGAATTCCTTAATTCCAGTTTTGAGCACATGAAACAGTGTATGAATCGTACGTTGTTTACTAAAAGTAGCCTAGAATGGTAAATATGTGAAATACAAGGCAGGATACACTTGAAATAGAGAAATAAACACATTTTGAAGCTTTGGAAAGCCTTACACGTCACTGAAATGTATCATTAAACTCTATAACATAGTTGAGAGACAATATTCTCGAGCTTTTAAGTTTCATAAGAGTGTTTAGGGAGTTGTTTGTCCATGTTCCCAATGTATATACCTGGACAAGAAGGCCTAATGATAGAAACTAAAGAAAACATCAGTAATTCTGGGAAAATAACAATAAATAGATGAGAACTCACAGAGAACATGTATAAAACACTTCTCCAACTGAGTTCTTCGTGTAGACAAGGTATGTTAGAACCAAGAATTCCTTAATTCGAGTTGTGAGCACATTAAACCGTGTAGGAATCCTATGTTGTTTACTTAAAGAAGCCTAGAATGGTAAATGTTTGAAATACAAGGCAGGATACACTTGAAATAGAGAAATAAACACATTTAGCAGCTTTGGAAAGCCTTACACTTCACTGAAATGTATCATCAAACGCTATAACATAGTTGAGAGACAATTTACCCGAGCTTTTGAGGTTCAGAACAGTGTTTAGGTAGTTGTTTGTCCATGTTCCCAATGTTTATACCTGGAAAAGAAGGCCTAATGTTAGAAACTACAAGAAAACATCAGTAATTCTGCGAAAATGACAATAAATAGATGAGAACTTGCAAAGAACATGTATAAAACACTTCTCCAACTGAGTTGTTCGTGTAGAAAATGTATGTTAGAACCAGGAATTCCTTAGTTCGAGTTTTAGCCCATGAAACAGTGTATGAATAATATGTTTTTTACTTAAAGAAGCCTAGAATGGTAAACGTTTGAAATACAAGGCAGAATACACTGGAAATATAGATATAAACACATTTATCAGCTTTGGAACGCCTTACACTTCACGAAATGTATTATTAAACTCTATAACATAGTTGAGAGACAATGTTCCCGAGTTTTTCAGGTTCATAACAGTGTTTAGGTAGTTGTTTGTCCATGTTCCCAATGTTTATACCTGGAAAAGAAGGCCTAATGTTAGAAACTACAAGAAATCATCAGTAATTCTGGGAAAATGACAATAAATAGATGAGAACTCGCATAGAACATGTATAAAAAACTTCCCCAACTGAGTTGTTCGTGTAGAAAAGTTATCTTATATCCACGAATTCCTTAATTCGAGTTTAGAGCACATTAAACAGGGTATGAATATTATGTTGTTTACTGAAAGTAGCCTAGAATGGTAAATGTGTGAAATACAAGGCAGGATACACTTGAAATAGAGAAAGAAACACATTTAGCAGCTTTGGAAAGCCTTACACTTCACTGAAATGTATCATTAAACTCTATAACATAGTTGAGAGACAATTTTCCCGAGCTTTTGAGGTTCATAAGAGTGTTTAGGTAGTTGTTTGTCCAAATTCCCAATGCTTATACCTGGAAAAGAAGGCCTAATGTTAGAAACTACAAAAAAAAAAACATCAGTAATTCTGCGAAAATGACAATAAATAGATGAGATCTCTCATAGAACACTTCTCCAACTGAGTTGTTCATGTATAAAAGGTATTTTAGAATAAGGAATTCCTTAATTCGAGTTTTGAGCACATGAAACAGTGTATGAATCGTATGTTGTTTACTAAAAGTAGCCTAGAATGGTAAATATGTGAAATACAAGGCAGGATACACTTGAAATAGACAAATAAACACACTTTGCAGCTTTGGAAAGCCTTACACGTCACTGAAATGTATCATTAAACTCTATAACAAAGTTGAGAGACAATATTCCTGAGCTTTTAAGTTTCATAAGAGTGTTTAGGTAGTTGTTTGTCCATGTTCCCAATGTATATACCTGGACAAGAAGGCCTAATGATAGAAACTAAAGAAAACATCAGTAATTCTGGGAAAATAACAATAAATAGATGAGAACTCACAGAGAACATGTATAAAACACTTCTCCAACTGAGTTCTTCGTGTAGACAAGGTATGTTAGAACCAAGAATTCCTTAATTCGAGTTTTGAGCATATTAAACAGTGTAGGAATCCTACGTTGTTTACTTAAAGAAGCCTAGAATGGTAAAGGTTTGAAATACAAGGCAGAATACACTTGAAATAGAGATATAAACACATTTAGCAGCTTTGGAACGCCTTACACTACACAAAATGTATCATTAAACTCTAGAAAATAGTTGAGAGGCAATGTTCCCGAGATTTTCAGGTTCATAACAGTGTTTAGGTAGTGGTTTGTCCATGTTCCCAATGTTTATGCCTGGACAAGAAGGCCTAATGTTAGAAATTACAAGAAAACATCTGTAATTCTGCGAAAATGACAATAAATAGATGAGAACTTGCAAAGAACATGTATAACACACTTCTCCAACTGAGTTGTTCGTGTAGAAAATGTATGTTAGAACCAGTATTTCCTTAGTTCGCGTTTTAGCCCATGAAACAGTGTATGAATAATATGTTGTTTACTTAAAGAAGCCTAGAATGGTAAACGTTTGAAATACAAGGCAGAATACACTTGAAATAGAGATATAAACACATTTAGTAGCTTTGGAACGCCTTACACTTCACGAAATGTATCATTAAACTCTATAACATAGTTGAGAGACAATGTTCCCGAGCTTTTCAGCTTCATAACAGTGTTTAGGTAGTTGTTTATCCATGTTCCCAATGTTTATACCTGGAAAAGAAGGCCTAATGTTAGAAACTACAAAAAAAAAATCAGTAATTCTGCGAAAATGACAATAAATAGATGAGATCTCTCATAGAACATGTATAAAACACTTCTCCAACTGAGTTGTTCATGTATAAAAGGTATGATAGAATAAGGAATTCCTTAATTCCAGTTTTGAGCACATGAAACAGTGTATGAATCGTACGTTGTTTACTAAAAGTAGCCTAGAATGGTAAATATGTGAAATACAAGGCAGGATACACTTGAAATAGAGAAATAAACACATTTTGAAGCTTTGGAAAGCCTTACACGTCACTGAAATGTATCATTAAACTCTATAACATAGTTGAGAGACAATATTCTCGAGCTTTTAAGTTTCATAAGAGTGTTTAGGGAGTTGTTTGTCCATGTTCCCAATGTATATACCTGGACAAGAAGGCCTAATGATAGAAACTAAAGAAAACATCAGTAATTCTGGGAAAATAACAATAAATAGATGAGAACTCACAGAGAACATGTATAAAACACTTCTCCAACTGAGTTCTTCGTGTAGACAAGGTATGTTAGAACCAAGAATTCCTTAATTCGAGTTGTGAGCACATTAAACCGTGTAGGAATCCTATGTTGTTTACTTAAAGAAGCCTAGAATGGTAAATGTTTGAAATACAAGGCAGGATACACTTGAAATAGAGAAATAAACACATTTAGCAGCTTTGGAAAGCCTTACACTTCACTGAAATGTATCATCAAACGCTATAACATAGTTGAGAGACAATTTACCCGAGCTTTTGAGGTTCAGAACAGTGTTTAGGTAGTTGTTTGTCCATGTTCCCAATGTTTATACCTGGAAAAGAAGGCCTAATGTTAGAAACTACAAGAAAACATCAGTAATTCTGCGAAAATGACAATAAATAGATGAGAACTTGCAAAGAACATGTATAAAACACTTCTCCAACTGAGTTGTTCGTGTAGAAAATGTATGTTAGAACCAGGAATTCCTTAGTTCGAGTTTTAGCCCATGAAACAGTGTATGAATAATATGTTTTTTACTTAAAGAAGCCTAGAATGGTAAACGTTTGAAATACAAGGCAGAATACACTGGAAATATAGATATAAACACATTTATCAGCTTTGGAACGCCTTACACTTCACGAAATGTATTATTAAACTCTATAACATAGTTGAGAGACAATGTTCCCGAGTTTTTCAGGTTCATAACAGTGTTTAGGTAGTTGTTTGTCCATGTTCCCAATGTTTATACCTGGAAAAGAAGGCCTAATGTTAGAAACTACAAGAAATCATCAGTAATTCTGGGAAAATGACAATAAATAGATGAGAACTCGCATAGAACATGTATAAAAAACTTCCCCAACTGAGTTGTTCGTGTAGAAAAGTTATCTTATATCCACGAATTCCTTAATTCGAGTTTAGAGCACATTAAACAGGGTATGAATATTATGTTGTTTACTGAAAGTAGCCTAGAATGGTAAATGTGTGAAATACAAGGCAGGATACACTTGAAATAGAGAAAGAAACACATTTAGCAGCTTTGGAAAGCCTTACACTTCACTGAAATGTATCATTAAACTCTATAACATAGTTGAGAGACAATTTTCCCGAGCTTTTGAGGTTCATAAGAGTGTTTAGGTAGTTGTTTGTCCAAATTCCCAATGCTTATACCTGGAAAAGAAGGCCTAATGTTAGAAACTACAAAAAAAAAAACATCAGTAATTCTGCGAAAATGACAATAAATAGATGAGATCTCTCATAGAACACTTCTCCAACTGAGTTGTTCATGTATAAAAGGTATTTTAGAATAAGGAATTCCTTAATTCGAGTTTTGAGCACATGAAACAGTGTATGAATCGTATGTTGTTTACTAAAAGTAGCCTAGAATGGTAAATATGTGAAATACAAGGCAGGATACACTTGAAATAGACAAATAAACACACTTTGCAGCTTTGGAAAGCCTTACACGTCACTGAAATGTATCATTAAACTCTATAACATAGTTGAGAGACAATATTCCCGAGCTTTTAAGTTTCATAAGAGTGTTTAGGTAGTTGTTTGTCCATGTTCCCAATGTATATACCTGGACAAGAAGGCCTAATGATAGAAACTAAAGAAAACATCAGTAATTCTGGGAAAATAACAATAAATAGATGAGAACTCACAGAGAACATGTATAAAACACTTCTCCAACTGAGTTCTTCGTGTAGACAAGGTATGTTAGAACCAAGAATTCCTTAATTCGAGTTTTGAGCATATTAAACAGTGTAGGAATCCTACGTTGTTTACTTAAAGAAGCCTAGAATGGTAAAGGTTTGAAATACAAGGCAGAATACACTTGAAATAGAGATATAAACACATTTAGCAGCTTTGGAACGCCTTACACTACACAAAATGTATCATTAAACTCTAGAAAATAGTTGAGAGGCAATGTTCCCGAGATTTTCAGGTTCATAACAGTGTTTAGGTAGTGGTTTGTCCATGTTCCCAATGTTTATACCTGGAAAAGAAGGCCTAATGTTAGAAAATACAAGAAAACATCAGTAATTCTGCGAAAATGACAATAAAAAGATGAGAACTAACATAGAACATGTATAAAACACTTCTCCAACTGAGGTGTTCGTGTAGTAATGGTATGTTAGAACCAGGAATTCCTTAATTCGAGTTGTGAGCACATTAAACCATGTAGGAATCCTCTGTTGTTTACTTAAAGGTGCCTAGAATGATAAATGTGTGAAATACAGGGAAGAATACACTTGAAGTAGAGATATAAACACATTTAGCAGCTTTGGAAACCCTTGCACTTCACAAAATGTATCATTAAACTCTATAACATAGTTGAGAGACAATGTTCCCGAGATTTTCAGGTTCATAACAGTGTTTAGGTAGTAGTTTGTCCATGTTCCCAATGTTTATACCTGGAAAAGAAGGCCTAATGTTAGAAACTACAAGAAAACATCAGTAATTCTGCGAAAATGAAAATAAATAGATGAGAACTCGCATAGAACATGTATAAAACACTTCTCCAACTGAGTTGTTCGTGTAGAAAAGGAACGTTAGAACCAGGAATTCCTTAATTCGAGTTTTAGCACATGAAACAGTGTATGAATATTATGTTGTTTACTTGAAGAAGCCTAGAATGGTAAATGTTTGAAATACAAGGCAGAATACATTTGAAATAGAGATATAAACACATTTAGCAGCATTGGAACGCCTTACACTTCACAAAATGTATCATTAAACTCTATAACATAGTTGAGAGACAATATTCCCGAGCTTTTAAGTTTCATAAGAGTGTTTAGGTAGTTGTTTGTCCATGTTCCCAATGTATATACCTGGACAAGAAGGCCTAATGATAGAAACTAAAGAAAACATCAGTAATTCTGGGAAAATGACAATAAATAGATGAGAACTCACAGAGAACATGTATAAAACACTTCTCCAACTGAGTTCTTCGTGTAGACAAGGTATGTTAGAACCAAGAATTCCTTAATTCGAGTTTTGAACATATTAAACAGTGTAGGAATCCTACGTTGTTTACTTAAAGAAGCCTAGAATGGTAAATGTTTGAAATACAAGGCAGAATACACTTGAAATAGAGATATAAACACATTTAGCAGCTTTGGAACGCCTTACACTACACAAAATGTATCATTAAACTCTAGAACATAGTTGAGAGGCAATGTTCCCGAGATTTTCAGGTTCATAACAGTGTTTAGGTAGTGGTTTGTCCATGTTCCCAATGTTTATACCTGGAAAAGAAGGCCTAATGTTAGAAAATACAAGAAAACATCAGTAATTCGGCGAAAATGACAATAAAAAGATGAGAACTCACATAGAACATGTATAAAACACTTCTCCAACTGAGTTGTTCGTGTAGTAATGGTATGTTAAAACCAGGAATTCCTTAATTCGAGTTGTGAGCACATTAAACTGTGTAGGAATCCTCTGTTGTTTACTTAAAGGTGCCTAGAATGGTAAATGTGTGAAATACAGGGAAGAATACACTTGAAGTAGAGATATAAACACATTTAGCAGCTTTGGAAACCCTTGCACTTCACAAAATGTATCATTAAACTCTATAACATAGTTGAGAGACAATGTTCCCGAGATTTTCAGGTTCATAACAGTGTTTAGGTAGTAGTTTGTCCATGTTCCCAATGTTTATACCTGGAAAACAAGGCCTAATGTTTGAAACTACAAGAAAACATCAGTAATTCTGCGAAAATGACAATAAAAAGATGAGAACTCACATAGAACATGTATAAAACACTTCTCCAACTGAGTTGTTCGTGTAGAAAAGGTATGTTAGAACCAAGAATTCCTTAATTCGAGTTTTGAGCATATTAAACAGTGTAGGAATCCTACGTTGTTTACTTAAAGAAGCCTAGAATGGTAAATGTTTGAAATACAAGGCAGAATACACTTGAAATAGAGATATAAACACATTTAGCAGCTTTGGAATGCCTTACACATCACAAAATGTATCATTAAACTCTAGAACATAGTTGAGAGGCAATGTTCCCGAGATTTTCAGGTTCATAACAGTGTTTAGGGAGTGGTTTGTCCATGTTCCCAATGTTTATGCCTGGACAAGAAGGCCTAATGTTAGAAATTACAAGAAAACATCTGTAATTCTGCGAAAATGACAATAAATAGATGAGAACTTGCAAAGAACATGTATAACACACTTCTCCAACTGAGTTGTTCGTGTAGAAAATGTATGTTAGAACCAGTATTTCCTTAGTTCGAGTTTTAGCCCATGAAACAGTGTATGAATAATATGTTGTTTACTTAAAGAAGCCTAGAATGTTAAACGTTTGAAATACAAGGCAGAATACACTTGAAATAGAGATATAAACACATTTAGTAGCTTTGGAACGCCTTACACTTCACGAAATGTATCATTAAACTCTATAACATAGTTGAGAGACAATGTTCCCGAGCTTTTCAGCTTCATAACAGTGTTTAGGTAGTTGTTTATCCATGTTCCCAATGTTTATACCTGGAAAAGAAGGCCTAATGTTAGAAACTACAAAAAAAAAAACATCAGTAATTCTGCGAAAATGACAATAAATAGATGAGATCTCTCATAGAACACTTCTCCAACTGAGTTGTTCATGTATAAAAGGTATTTTAGAATAAGGAATTCCTTAATTCGAGTTTTGAGCACATGAAACAGTGTATGAATCGTATGTTGTTTACTAAAAGTAGCCTAGAATGGTAAATATGTGAAATACAAGGCAGGATACACTTGAAATAGACAAATAAACACACTTTGCAGCTTTGGAAAGCCTTACACGTCACTGAAATGTATCATTAAACTCTATAACATAGTTGAGAGACAATATTCCCGAGCTTTTAAGTTTCATAAGAGTGTTTAGGTAGTTATTTGTCCATGTTCCCAATGTATATACCTGGACAAGAAGGCCTAATGATAGAAACTAAAGAAAACATCAGTAATTCTGGGAAAATAACAATAAATAGATGAGAACTCACAGAGAACATGTATAAAACACTTCTCCAACTGAGTTCTTCGTGTAGACAAGGTATGTTAGAACCAAGAATTCCTTAATTCGAGTTTTGAGCATATTAAACAGTGTAGGAATCCTACGTTGTTTACTTAAAGAAGCCTAGAATGGTAAAGGTTTGAAATACAAGGCAGAATACACTTGAAATAGAGATATAAACACATTTAGCAGCTTTGGAACGCCTTACACTACACAAAATGTATCATTAAACTCTAGAAAATAGTTGAGAGGCAATGTTCCCGAGATTTTCAGGTTCATAACAGTGTTTAGGTAGTGGTTTGTCCATGTTCCCAATGTTTATACCTGGAAAAGAAGGCCTAATGTTAGAAAATACAAGAAAACATCAGTAATTCTGCGAAAATGACAATAAAAAGATGAGAACTAACATAGAACATGTATAAAACACTTCTCCAACTGAGGTGTTCGTGTAGTAATGGTATGTTAGAACCAGGAATTCCTTAATTCGAGTTGTGAGCACATTAAACCATGTAGGAATCCTCTGTTGTTTACTTAAAGGTGCCTAGAATGATAAATGTGTGAAATACAGGGAAGAATACACTTGAAGTAGAGATATAAACACATTTAGCAGCTTTGGAAACCCTTGCACTTCACAAAATGTATCATTAAACTCTATAACATAGTTGAGAGACAATGTTCCCGAGATTTTCAGGTTCATAACAGTGTTTAGGTAGTAGTTTGTCCATGTTCCCAATGTTTATACCTGGAAAAGAAGGCCTAATGTTAGAAACTACAAGAAAACATCAGTAATTCTGCGAAAATGAAAATAAATAGATGAGAACTCGCATAGAACATGTATAAAACACTTCTCCAACTGAGTTGTTCGTGTAGAAAAGGAACGTTAGAACCAGGAATTCCTTAATTCGAGTTTTAGCACATGAAACAGTGTATGAATATTATGTTGTTTACTTGAAGAAGCCTAGAATGGTAAATGTTTGAAATACAAGGCAGAATACATTTGAAATAGAGATATAAACACATTTAGCAGCATTGGAACGCCTTACACTTCACAAAATGTATCATTAAACTCTATAACATAGTTGAGAGACAATATTCCCGAGCTTTTAAGTTTCATAAGAGTGTTTAGGTAGTTGTTTGTCCATGTTCCCAATGTATATACCTGGACAAGAAGGCCTAATGATAGAAACTAAAGAAAACATCAGTAATTCTGGGAAAATGACAATAAATAGATGAGAACTCACAGAGAACATGTATAAAACACTTCTCCAACTGAGTTCTTCGTGTAGACAAGGTATGTTAGAACCAAGAATTCCTTAATTCGAGTTTTGAACATATTAAACAGTGTAGGAATCCTACGTTGTTTACTTAAAGAAGCCTAGAATGGTAAATGTTTGAAATACAAGGCAGAATACACTTGAAATAGAGATATAAACACATTTAGCAGCTTTGGAACGCCTTACACTACACAAAATGTATCATTAAACTCTAGAACATAGTTGAGAGGCAATGTTCCCGAGATTTTCAGGTTCATAACAGTGTTTAGGTAGTGGTTTGTCCATGTTCCCAATGTTTATACCTGGAAAAGAAGGCCTAATGTTAGAAAATACAAGAAAACATCAGTAATTCGGCGAAAATGACAATAAAAAGATGAGAACTCACATAGAACATGTATAAAACACTTCTCCAACTGAGTTGTTCGTGTAGTAATGGTATGTTAAAACCAGGAATTCCTTAATTCGAGTTGTGAGCACATTAAACTGTGTAGGAATCCTCTGTTGTTTACTTAAAGGTGCCTAGAATGGTAAATGTGTGAAATACAGGGAAGAATACACTTGAAGTAGAGATATAAACACATTTAGCAGCTTTGGAAACCCTTGCACTTCACAAAATGTATCATTAAACTCTATAACATAGTTGAGAGACAATGTTCCCGAGATTTTCAGGTTCATAACAGTGTTTAGGTAGTAGTTTGTCCATGTTCCCAATGTTTATACCTGGAAAACAAGGCCTAATGTTTGAAACTACAAGAAAACATCAGTAATTCTGCGAAAATGACAATAAAAAGATGAGAACTCACATAGAACATGTATAAAACACTTCTCCAACTGAGTTGTTCGTGTAGAAAAGGTATGTTAGAACCAAGAATTCCTTAATTCGAGTTTTGAGCATATTAAACAGTGTAGGAATCCTACGTTGTTTACTTAAAGAAGCCTAGAATGGTAAATGTTTGAAATACAAGGCAGAATACACTTGAAATAGAGATATAAACACATTTAGCAGCTTTGGAATGCCTTACACATCACAAAATGTATCATTAAACTCTAGAACATAGTTGAGAGGCAATGTTCCCGAGATTTTCAGGTTCATAACAGTGTTTAGGGAGTGGTTTGTCCATGTTCCCAATGTTTATGCCTGGACAAGAAGGCCTAATGTTAGAAATTACAAGAAAACATCTGTAATTCTGCGAAAATGACAATAAATAGATGAGAACTTGCAAAGAACATGTATAACACACTTCTCCAACTGAGTTGTTCGTGTAGAAAATGTATGTTAGAACCAGTATTTCCTTAGTTCGAGTTTTAGCCCATGAAACAGTGTATGAATAATATGTTGTTTACTTAAAGAAGCCTAGAATGTTAAACGTTTGAAATACAAGGCAGAATACACTTGAAATAGAGATATAAACACATTTAGTAGCTTTGGAACGCCTTACACTTCACGAAATGTATCATTAAACTCTATAACATAGTTGAGAGACAATGTTCCCGAGCTTTTCAGCTTCATAACAGTGTTTAGGTAGTTGTTTATCCATGTTCCCAATGTTTATACCTGGAAAAGAAGGCCTAATGATAGAAACGACAAAAAAAAAATCAGTAATTCTGCGAAAATGACAATAAATAGATGAGATCTCTCATAGAACATGTATAAAACACTTCTCCAACTGAGTTGTTCATGTATAAAAGGTATGATAGAATAAGGAATTCCTTAATTCCAGTTTTGAGCACATGAAACAGTGTATGAATCGTACGTTGTTTACTAAAAGTAGCCTAGAATGGTAAATATGTGAAATACAAGGCAGGATACACTTGAAATAGAGAAATAAACACATTTTGAAGCTTTGGAAAGCCTTACACGTCACTGAAATGTATCATTAAACTCTATAACATAGTTGAGAGACAATATTCTCGAGCTTTTAAGTTTCATAAGAGTGTTTAGGGAGTTGTTTGTCCATGTTCCCAATGTATATACCTGGACAAGAAGGCCTAATGATAGAAACTAAAGAAAACATCAGTAATTCTGGGAAAATAACAATAAATAGATGAGAACTCACAGAGAACATGTATAAAACACTTCTCCAACTGAGTTCTTCGTGTAGACAAGGTATGTTAGAACCAAGAATTCCTTAATTCGAGTTGTGAGCACATTAAACCGTGTAGGAATCCTATGTTGTTTACTTAAAGAAGCCTAGAATGGTAAATGTTTGAAATACAAGGCAGGATACACTTGAAATAGAGAAATAAACACATTTAGCAGCTTTGGAAAGCCTTACACTTCACTGAAATGTATCATCAAACGCTATAACATAGTTGAGAGACAATTTACCCGAGCTTTTAAGGTTCAGAACAGTGTTTAGGTAGTTGTTTGTCCATGTTCCCAATGTTTATACCTGGAAAAGAAGGCCTAATGTTAGAAACTACAAGAAAACATCAGTAATTCTGCGAAAATGACAATAAATAGATGAGAACTTGCAAAGAACATGTATAAAACACTTCTCCAACTGAGTTGTTCGTGTAGAAAATGTATGTTAGAACCAGGAATTCCTTAGTTCGAGTTTTAGCCCATGAAACAGTGTATGAATAATATGTTTTTTACTTAAAGAAGCCTAGAATGGTAAACGTTTGAAATACAAGGCAGAATACACTGGAAATATAGATATAAACACATTTATCAGCTTTGGAACGCCTTACACTTCACGAAATGTATTATTAAACTCTATAACATAGTTGAGAGACAATGTTCCCGAGTTTTTCAGGTTCATAAAAGTGTTTAGGTAGTTGTTTGTCCATGTTCCCAATGTTTATACCTGGAAAAGAAGGCCTAATGTTAGAAACTACAAGAAATCATCAGTAATTCTGGGAAAATGACAATAAATAGATGAGAACTCGCATAGAACATGTATAAAAAACTTGCCCAACTGAGTTGTTCATGTAGAAAAGTTATCTTATATCCACGAATTCCTTAATTCGAGTTTAGAGCACATTAAACAGGGTATGAATATTATGTTGTTTACTGAAAGTAGCCTAGAATGGTAAATGTGTGAAATACAAGGCAGTATACACTTGAAATAGAGAAATAAACACATTTAGCAGCTTTGGAAAGCCTTACACTTCACTGAAATGTATCATTATACGCTATAACATAGTTGAGAGACAATTTACCCGAGCTTTTGAGGTTCATCACCGTGTTTAGGTAGTTGTTTGTCCATGTTCCCAATGTTTATACCTGGAAAAGAAGGCCTAATGTTAGAAACTACAAGAAAACATCAGTAATTCTGCGAAAATTACTATAGAAAGATGAGAACTCACAGAGAACATGTATAAAACACTTCTCCAACTGAGTTGTTCGTATAGACAAGGTATGTTAGAACCACGAATTCATAATTCGAGTTTTGAGCATATTAAACAGTGTAGGAATCCTACGTTGTTTACTTAAAGGAGCCTAGAATGGTAAATGTGTGACATACAGGGAAGAATACACTTGAAGTAGAGATATAAACACATTTAGCAGCTTTGGAAGCACTTGCACTTCACAGAAATGTATCATTAAACTCTATAACATAGTTGACAGACAATGTTCCCGAACGTTACAGTTTCATACCAGTGTTTAGGTAGTTGTTTGTCCATGTTTCCAATGTTTATACCTGGACAAAAAGGCCTAATGTTAGAAACTACAAAAAAACATCAGTAATTCTGGGAAAATGAAAATAAATAGATGAGAACTCACATAGAACATGTATAAAACATTACTCGAACTGAATTGTTCGTGTAGAAAAGGAACGTTAGAACCAGGAATTCCTTAATTCGAGTTTTAGCACATGAAACAGTGTATGAATATTACGTTGTTTACTTGAAGAAGCCTAGAATGGTAAATGTTTGAAATACAAGGCAGAATACATTTGAAATAGAGATATAAACACATTTAGCAGCATTGGAACGCCTTACACTTCACAAAATGTATCATTAAACTCTATAACATAGTTGAGAGACAATGTTCCTGAGCTTTTCAGGTTCATAACAGTGTTTAGGTAGTTGCTTGTCCGTGTTCCCAAAGTTTATTGCTGGACAAGAAGGCCTAATGTTTGAAACTACAACAAAACATCAGTAATTCTGTGAAAATGACAATAAATAGATGAGAACTCTCATAGAACATGTATAAAACACTTCTCCAACTGAGTTGTTCATGTATAAAAGGTATGTTAGAATAAAGAATTCCTTAATTCGAGTTTTGAGGACATGAAACAGTGTATGAATCGTATGTTGTTTACTAAAATTAGCCTAGAATGGTAAATGTGTGAAATACAAGGCAGGATACACTTGAAATAGACAAATAAAGACATTTTGCAGCTTTGGAAAGCCTTACACTTCACTGAAATGTATCATTAAACTCTATAACAAAGTTGAGAGACAATGTTCCCGAGCTTTTCAGGTTCATAACAGTGTTTAGGTAGTTGTTTGTCCATGTTCCCAATGTATATACCTGGACAGGGAGGCCTAATGTTAGAAACTACTAGAAAACATTAGTAATTCTGCAATAATGACAATAAAAAGATGAGAACTCACATAGAACATGTATAAAACACTTTTCCAACTGAGTTGTTGGTGTAGAAATGGTATGTTTGAACCAGGAATTCCTTAATTCGAGTTTTGAGCACATTAAACCGTGTAGGAATCCTATGGTGTTTACTTAAAGGTGCCTAGAATGGTAAATGTGTGAAATACAGGGAAGAATACACTTGAAGTAGAGATATAAACACATTTTGTAGCTTTGGAAAGCCTTACACTTCACTGAAGTGTATCATTAAACTCTATAACATAGTTGAGAGACAAAGTTCCCGAGCTTTTAAGTTTCATAAGAGTGTTTAGGTAGTTGTTTGTCCATGTTCCCAATGTATATACCTGGACAGGAAGGCCTAATGTTAGAAACGACAAGAAAACATCCGTAATTCTGCGAAAATGACAATAAAAAGATGAGAACTCACATAGAACATGTATAAAACACTTTTCCAACTTAGTTGTGAGTGTAGAAAAGTTATGTTATATCCACGAATTCCATAATTTGAGTTTAGAGCACATTAAACAGTGTTTGAATCGTATGTT
Source organism: Pipistrellus nathusii (assembly GCA_963693515.1). Lineage (NCBI taxonomy): Eukaryota > Metazoa > Chordata > Mammalia > Chiroptera > Vespertilionidae > Pipistrellus > Pipistrellus nathusii. The sequence goes on from OY882870.1 coordinate 259,180, forward strand.
GTTTACTGAAAGTAGCCTAGAATGGTAAATGTGTGAAATACAAGGCAGGATACACTTCAAATAGAGAAATAAAGACATTTTGCAGCTTTGGAAAGCCTTACACTTCACTGAAATGTATCATTAAACTCTATAACATAGTTGAGAGACAATGTTCCCGAGCTTTTAAGTTTCATAAGAGTGTTTAGGTAGTTGTTTGTCCATGTTCCCAATGTATATACCTGGACAGGAAGGCCTAATGTTAGAAACTACAAGAAAACATCAGTAATTCTGCGAAAATGACAATAAATAGATGAGAACTCGCATAGAACATGTATAAAAAACTTCCCCAACTGAGTTGTTCGTGTAGAAAAATTATCTTATATCCACGAATTCCTTAATTCGAGTTTAGAGCACAATAAACAGTGTATGAATATTATGTTGTTTACTCAAAGTAGCCTAGAATGGTAAATGTGTGAAATACAAGGCAGGATACACTTGAAATAGAGAAATAAACACATTTAGCAGCTTTGGAAAGCCTTACACTTCACAAAAAGTATCATTAAACTCTATAACATTGTTGAGAGACAATGTTCCTGAGCTTTTCAGGTTCATAACAGTGTTTAGGTAGTTGCTTGTCCATGTTCCCAATGTTTATTGCTGGACAAGAAGGCCTAATGTTTGAAACTACAAGAAAACTTCAGTGATTCTGCGAAAATGACAATAAATAGATGAGAACTCGCATAGAACATGTATAAAAAACTTCCCCAACTGAGTTGTTCCTATAGAAAAGGTATCTTAGACCCAGGAATTCCTTAATTCTTGTTTATAGCACATTAACAGGGTAGGAATCCTATGTTGTTTACTAAAAAGGACCTAGAATGGTAAATGTGTTAAATAAAAGGCAGAATACACTGGAAATAGATAAATAAACACATTTAGCAGCTTTGGAAAGCCTTACACTTCACTGAAATGTATCATTAAACTATATAATATAGTTGAGAGACAATTTTCCCGAGCTTTTGAGGTTCATAACAGTGTTTAGGTAGTTGTTTGTCCAAATTCCCAATGCTTATACCTGGAAAAGAAGGCCTAATGTTAGAAACTACAAAAAAAAACATCAGTAATTCTGCGAAAATGACAATAAATAGATGAGAACTCTCATAGAACATGTATAAAACACTTCTCCAACTGAGTTGTTCATGTATAAAAGGTATGTTAGAATAAGGAATTCCTTAATTCGAGTTTTGAGCACATGAAACAGTGTATGAATCGTATGTTGTTTACCAAAAGTAGCCTAGAATGGTAAATGTGTGAAATACAAGGCAGGATACACTTGAAATAGAGAAATAAATACATTTTGCAGCTTTGGAATTTCTTACACTACACTGAAATGTATCATTTAACTCTATTACATAGTTGAGAGACAATGTTCCCGAGCTTTTGAGGTTCATAACACTTTTTAGGTAGTTGTTTGTCCATGTTCCCAATGTTTATACCTGGACTAGAAAGCCTAATATTAGAAACTACAAGAAAACTTCAGTAATTCTGCGAAAATGACAATAAATAGATGTGAACTTGCAAAGAACATGTATAAAACACTTCTCCAACTAAGTTGTTCGTGTAGAAAAGTTATCTTATATCCACGAATTCCTTAATTCGAGTTTAGAGCACATTAGACAGGGTATGAATATTATGTCGTTTACTGAAAGTAGCCTAGAATGGTAAATGTTTTGAAATACAAGGCAGAATACACTTGAAATAGAGATATAAATACTTTTAGCAGCTTTGGAACGCCTTACACTTCACGAAATGTATCATTAAACTCTATAACATAGTTGAGAAACAATGTTCCCGAGCTTTTCAGGTTCATAACAGTGTTTAGGTAGTTGTTTGTCCATGTTCCCAATATATATACCTGGACAAGAAGGCCTAATGTTAAAAACTACAAGAAACATCAGTAATTCTGCGAAAATGACAATAAATAGATGAGAACTCGCATAGAACATGTATAAAACACTTCTCGAACTCAGTTGTTCATGTAGAAAAGGAACGTTAGAACCAAGAATTCCTTAATTCGAGTTTTAGCACATGAAACAGTGTAAGAATAATATGTTGTTTACTTAAAGAAGCCTAGAATGGTAAATGTTTGAAATACAAGGCAGAATACACTTGAAATAGAGAAATAAACACATTTAGCAGCCTTGGAAAGCCTTACACTTCACTGAAATGTATCATTAAAGTCTATAAAATAGTTGAAAGACAATGTTCCCGAGCTTTTCAGGTTTATAACGGTGTTTAAGTAGTTGTTTGTACTTGTTCCCAATGTTTATACCTGGACAAGAAGTCTAATGATAGAAAGTAGAAAAAACATCATTAATTCTGGGAAAATGACAATCAATAGATTAGAACTCGCACAGAACATGTAAAAAACACTTGTTAAACTGAGTTGTTCATGTAGAAAAGGTATCTTAGATCCAGGAATTCCTTAATTCGAGCATAGAACACATTAAACAGTGTATGAATCCTATGTTGTTTACTTAAAGAAGCCTAGAACGGTAAATGTGTGAAATACCAGGCAGGATACACTTGAAATAGAGAAATTAACACATTTAGCAGCTTTGGAAAGCCTTACACCTCACTGAAATGTATCATTAAACTCTAAAACATAGTTGAGAGACAATGTTCCCTAGCTTTTAAGGATCATAACAGTGTTTAGGTAGTTGTTTGTCCATGTTCCCAATGTTTATACCTGGACAAGAAAGCCTAATGTTAGAACCTACAAGAAAACCTTTATAATTCTGGGAAAAGTACAATAAAGAGATGAGAACTCGCATAGAAAATGTATAAAACCATCTCCAATGAGTTGTTCGTGTAGAAAAGGTATCTTAGACCCAGGAATTCCTTAATTCTAGTTTATAGCACATTAACAGTGTAGGAATCCTATGTTGTTTACTTAAAAGAACCTAGAATGGTAAATGTGTGAAATAAAAGGCAGAATACACTGGAAATAGAGAAATAAACACATTTAGCAGCCTTGGAAAGCCTTACACTTCACTGAAATGTATCATTAAAGTCTATAAAATAGTTGAAAGACAATGTTCCCGAGCTTTTCAGGTTTATAACGGTATTTATGTAGTTGTTTGTACTTGTTCCCAATGTTTATACCTGGACAAGAAGTCTAATGATAGAAAATACAAAAAACATCAGTAATACTGGGAAAATGACAATCAATAGATTAGAACTCGCATAGAACATGTAAAAAACACTTGTCAAACTGAGTTGTTCGTGTAGAAAAGGTATCTTAGATCTAGGAATTCCTTAATACAAGTTTAGAGCACATTAAACAGTGTATGAATCCTACGTTGTTTACTTAAAGGAACATAGAATGGTAAATGTGTAAAATACAAGGCGAATGCACTTGAAATAAAGAAATAAACACATTTAGCAGCTTTGGAAAGCCTTACACATCACTGAAATGTATCATTAAAGTCTAAAACATAGTTGAGAGACAATGTTCCCGAGCTTTTCAGGTTTATAACGGTGTTTAAGTAGTTGTTTGTACCTGTTCCCAATGTTTATACCTGGACAAGAAGTCTAATGATAGAAAGTACAAAAAACATCAGTAATTCTGGGAAAATGACAATCAATAGATGAGAACTCGCGTAGAAAATGTATAAAAACTTCTCCAACTGAGTTGTTCGTGTAGAAAAGGTATCTTAGACCCAGGAATTCCTTAATTCTAGTTTATAGCACATTAACAGTGTAGGAATCCTATGTTGTTTACTTAAAAGAACCTAGAATGGTAAATGTGTGAAATAAAAGGCAGAATACACTGGAAATAGAGAAATAAACACATTTAGCAGCTTTGGAAAAACTTACACTTCACTGAAATGTATTATTAAACTCTATAGCATAGTTCAGAGACAATGTTCCCAAGCTTTTAAGGTTCATAACAGTGTTTAGGTAGTTGTTTGTCCATGTTCCCAACGTTTATACCTGGAAAAGAAGGCCTAATGTTAGAACCTACAAGAAAACCTCAGTAATTCTGGGAAAAGTACAATAAAGAGATGAGAACTCGCATAGAAATTGTATAAAACACTTCTCTAACTGAGTTGTTCGTGTAGAAAAGTTATCTTAAATCCAGGAATTCCTTAATTCGCATTTAGAGCACATTAAACTGTGTATGAATCCTATGTTGTTTACTAAAAAGAGCCTAGAATGGTAAATGTGTGAAATACAAGGCAGAATACACTTGAAGTAGAGAAATAAACACATTTAGCAGCTTTGGAAAGCCTTACACTTCACTGAAATGTTATCATTAAACTCTATAAAATAGTTGAGAGACCATGTTCTCAAGCTTTTCAGGTTCATAACAGTGTTTAGGGAGTTGTTTGTCCATGTTCCCAATGTTTATACCTGGACAAGAAAGCATAATATTAGAGACTACATGAAAACCTCAGTAATTCTGGGAAAATTACAATAAAGAGATGAGAACTAGCATTGAACATCTATAAAACACTTCTCTAACTTTGTTGTTCATTTAGAATAGCTATCTTAGATCCAGGAATTGGTTAATTCGAATTTAGAGCACATAAAACTGTGTATGAATCCTATGTTGTTTACTTAAAAGAGCCTAGAATGGTAAATGTGTGAAATACAAGGCAGAATACACATGAAGTAGAGAAATAAACACATTTAGCAGCTTTGGAAAGCCTTACACTTCCACTGAAATGTATCATTAAACTCTATAAAATAGTTGAGAGACCATGTTCTCAAGCTTTTCAGGTTCATAACAGTTTTTAGGTAGTTGTTGGTCCATGTTCCCAATGTTTATACCTGGACAAGAAGGCCTAATATTAGAGACTACATGAAAACCTCAGTAACTCTGGGAAAATTACAATAAAGACATGAGAACTAGCACTGAACATCATTAAAACACTTCTCTAACTGAGTTGTTCATTTAGAAAAGTTATCTTAGATCCAGGAATTGGTTAATTCGAGTTTAGAGCACATTAAACTGTGTATGAATCCTATGTTGTTTACTTAAAAGAGCCTAGAATGGTAAATGTGTGAAATACAAGGCAGAATACACTTGAAATAGAGAATAAACACATTTAGCAGCCTTGGAAAGCCTTACACTTCACAGAAATGTATCATTAATGTCTAAAACATAGTTGAGAGACAATGTTCCCGAGCTTTCAGGTTCATAACAAGTGTTTAGGTAGTTGTTTGTCCATGTTTCCCAACGTTTATACCTGGACAAGAAGGCCTAATGTTAGAAACTACAAAAATATCCAGTAATTCTGGGAAAAGTACAATAAAGAGATGAGAACTCGCATAGAAAATGTATAAGAACTTCTCCAACTGAGTTGTTCGTGTAGAAAAGGTATCCTTGACCCAGGAATTCCTTAATTCTAGTTTATAGAACATTAACAGTGTAGGAATCCTATGTTGTTCACTTAAAAGAACCTAGAATGGTAAATGTGTGTAATAAAAGGCAGAATACACTGGAAATAGAGAAATAAACACATTTAGCAGCTTTGGAAAACCTTACACTTCACTGAAATGTATTATTAAACTCTATAGCATAGTTGAGAGACAATGTTCCCGAGCTTTTAAGGTTCATAACAGTGTTTAGGTAATTGTTTGTCCATGTTCCCAACGTTTATACCTGGAAAAGTAGGTCTAATGTTAGAACCTACAAGAAAACCTCAGTAATTCTGGGAAAAGTACAATAAAAAGATGAGAACTCGCATAGAAATTGTATAAAAAACTTCTCTAACAGAGTTGTTTTGTAGAAAAGAAATCTTAAATCCAGGAATTCCTTAATTCGAGTTTAGAGCATATTAAACTGTGTATGAATCCTATGTTGTTTACTTAAAAGAGCCTAGAATGGTAAATGTGTGAAATACAAGGCAGTATACACATGAAGTAGAGAAATAAACACATTTAGCAGCTTTGGAAAGCCTTACACTTCACTGAAATGTATCGTTAAACTCTATAAAATAGTTGAGAGACCATGTTCTCAAGCTTTTCAGGTTCATAACAGTGTTTAGGTAGTTGTTAGTCCATGTTCCCAATGTTTATACCTGGACAAGAAGGCCTAATTATTAGAGACTACATGAAAACATCAGTAATTCTGGGAAAATTACAATAAAAGAGATGAGAACTAGCATTGAACATCATTAAAACACTCTCTAACTGCGTTGTTCATTTAGAAAAGCTATCTTAGATCCAGGAATTGGTTAATTCGAGTTTAGAGCACATTAAACTGTGTATGAATCCTATGTTGTTTACTTAAAAGAGCCTAGAATGGTAAATGTGTGAAATACAAGGCAGAATACACTTGAAATAGAGAAATAAACACATTTAGCAGCCTTGGAAAGCCTTACACTTCACTGAAATGTATCATTAAAGTCTATAAAATAGTTGAAAGACAATGTTCCCGAGCTTTTCAGGTTTATAACGGTGTTTAAGTAGTTGTTTGTACTTGTTCCCAATGTTTATACCTGGACAAGAAGTCTAATGATAGAAAGTACAAAAAACATCAGTAATTCTGGGAAAATGACAATCAATAGATTTAGAACTCGCATAGAACATGTAAAAAACACATGTCAAACTGAGTTGTTCATGTAGAAAAGGTATCTTAGAACCAGGAATTCCTTAATTCGAGCATAGAGCACATTAAACAGTGTAGGAATCCTATGTGGTTTACTTCAAAGAGCCTAGAAGGGTAAATGTGTGAAATACAATGCAGAATACACTTGAAAGGGAGAAATAAACACATTCAGCAGCTTTGGAAAGCCTTACACTTCACTGAAATGTATCATTAAACTCTATAACATAGTTGAGAGACAATTGTTCCCGAGCTTTTCAGGTTCATAACAGTATTTAGGTAGTTGTTTGTCCATGTTCCCAATGTTTATACCTGTACAAGAAGGCCTAATGTTAGAAACTACAGGAAAACATCTGTAATCTGGGAAAATTGCAATAAAGAGATGAGAACCAGCATAGAACATGTATACAACACTTCTCAACTGACTTGATCGTGTTGAAAGGTATCTTAAATCCAGGAATTCCTTAATTCTAGTTTAGAGCACATCAAACAGTGTATGAATCCTATGTTGTTTACTTAAAGGAGCCTATAACTGTAAATGTGGGAAATGCAAGGCAGAATACAATTGAAATAGAGAAACAAACACATTAAGCAGCTTTGGAAAGCGTTACACTTCACAGAAATGTATAATTAAACTCTATAACATAGTTGAGAGACAATGTTCCCGAGCTTTTCTGGTTCATAACAGTGTTTAGGTAGCTGTGTGTCTATGTTCCCAATGTTATACCTGGACAAGAAGGCCTGATGTAAGAAACTACAAGAAAACATTAGTAATTCTTGGAAAATTACAATAAAGAGAGGAGAACTAGCAAAGAACATGTATAAAACACTTCTCCAAATGAGTTGTTCGTGTAGAAAAGGTTTCTTGGGTCCAGGAATTCCTTAATTTGAGTTTAGAGCACACTAAACAGTGTAGGAATCTTATGTTGTTTACTTAAAGGAAGCCTAGAATGCTAAATGTGTGAAATACAAGGCAGAATACACTGGAAATTAGAAATAAAGACATTTAGCCGCTTTGGATAGCCTTACACTTCACTGAAATGTATCATTAAACTCTATACCTAGTTGAGAGACAATGTTCCCGAGCTTTTCAGGTTCATAACAGTGTTTAGGTAGTTGTTTGTCCATGTTCCCAATATTTATACATGGACAAGAAGGCCTAATGTTAGAAACTAATGAAAACATCAGTAATTCTGGGAAAATGAACAATAAATGGATGAGTACTTGCATAGAACATGTTTAAAAAGAATTCTCTGACTGAGTTGTTCGTGCATAAAGGTATCTTAGATCCAGGGATTCCTTAATTCGAGCTTAGAGCACATTCAACAGTGTATGAATCCAATGTTGTTTACTTAAAGGAGCCTAGAATGGTAAATGTGTGAAATACAAGCCAGAATACACTTGAAATAGAGAAATAAACACATTAAGCAGCTTTGGAAAGCCTTACACTTCACTGAAATGTATCATTAAACTCTATAACATATTTGAGAGACAATGTTCCCGAGCTTTTCAGGTTCATAACCGTGTTTAGGTGGTTGTTTCTCCATGTTCCCAATGTTTATACCTAGAAAAGAAGGCCTAATATTACAAACTACGAGAAAACATGAATAATTCTGGGAAAATGAAAATAAATAGATGAGAACTCGCATAGAACAGATACAAAAAGTCTTCTCTGACCTCATTGTTCATGTAGAAAGGTATCTTAGATCCAGGAATTCCTCAATAGAGTTTAGAGCACAATAAACAGTGTATGAATCCTACGTTGTTAACTTGAAGGAGCCTAGAATGGTAAATGTGTGAAATACAAGGCAGAATACACTGGAAATATAGAAATAAACACATTAACCAGCTTTGGAAAGCCTTACACTTCACGGAAATGTATCATTAAACTCTATAACGTAGTTGAGAGACAATGTTCCCGAGTTTTCCAGGTTCATAACCGTGTTTAGGTAGTTATTTGCAGATGTTCCCAATGTTTATACCTGGACAAGAAGGCCTAATGTTAAAAACTACTAGAAAACATCAGTAATTCTCGGAAAACGACTATAAATAGATGAGAACTCGCATAGAACATGTATAAAAAGACTTTTCGGAATGAGTTTTTCTTGCAGAAAGGTATCTTAGATCCAAGAATTCCTCAATTCGAGTTTAGGGCACATTAAACTGTGTATGAATCCCATGTTGTTTACTTAAAAGTGCCTAGATGGCAAATGTGTGAAATACAAGCCAGAATACACTTGAAACAGAGAAATAAACAAATTAAGCAGCTTTGGAAAGGCTTACACTTGACTAAAATGTATCAATAAAGTCTATAACATAGTTGAAAGACAATGTTCCTGAGCTTTTCCGGTTCATAACTGTTTAGGTAGTTGATTGTACATGTTCCCAATGTTTATAGCTGGACAAGAAGGCCTAATGTTAGAAACTACAATAAAACATCAGTAATTCTTGGAAAATGACAATAAATAGATGAGAACTTGCATAGCAAATGTATAAAAAACTCCTCCAAATGAGTTGATCGTGTTGAAAAGGTATCTTAAATCCAGGAATTCCTTAATTCTAGTTTAGAGCACATGAAACAGTGTATGAATCCTATGTTGTTTACCTAAAGGAGCCCAGAATGCTAAATGTGTGAAATACAAGGCAGAATACACTGGAAATATAGAAATAAACACATTTAGCCGCTTTGGATAGCATTACACTTCACTGAAATGTATCATTAAACTCTATAACCTAGTTGAGAGACAATGTTCCCGAGCTTTTTTGGTTCAAAACAGTGTTTTAGGTAGTTGTTTGTCCATGTTCCCAATATTTATACATGGACAAGAAGGCCTAATGTTAGAAACTAAAGAAAACATCAGTAATTCTGGGAAAATGACAATAAATGGATGAGTACTCGCATAGAACATGTTTAAAAAGAATTCTCTGACTGAGTTGTTCGTGCATAAAGGTATCTTAGATCCAGGGATTCCTTAAATTGAGCTTAGAGCATATCAAACAGTGTATGAATCATATGTTGTTTACTTAAAGGAGCCTATAACTGTAAATGTGGGAAATGCAAGGCAGTATACAATTGAAATAGAGAAACAAACACATTAAGCAGATTTGGAAAGCGTTACACTTCACTGAAATGTATCATTAAACTCTATAACATAGTTGAGAGACAATGTTCCAGAGCTTTTCCGGTTCATAACAGTGTTTAGGTAGCTGTTTGTCTGTGTTCCCAATGTTTATACCTGGACAAGAAGGCCTAATGTTAGAAACTACAAGAAAACATTAGGAATTCTTGGAAAATTACAATAAAGAGATGAGAACTAGCATGGAACATGTATAAAACACTTCTCCAAATGAGTTGTTCATGTAGAAAAGGTTTCTTGGGTCCAGGAATTCCTTAATTTTAGTTTAGAGCACACTAAACAGTTTAGGAATCCTATGTTGTTTACTTAAAGGATCCTATAATGGTAAATGTGTGGAATACAAGGCAGAATACACTTGAAATAGAGAAATAAACACATTAAACAGCTTTGGAAAGCCTTACACTTCACTGAAATGTATCATTAAAGTTTATAACATAGTTGAGAGAAAATATTCCAGAGCTTTTCAGGTTCATAACAGTGTTTAGATAGTTGTTTGTCCATGTTCAAAATGTTTATACCTGGAAAAAAAGGACTAATGTTAGAAACTACAACAAAAAAACAGTAATTCTGGGAAAATGACAATATATAGATGAGAACTCGCCACGAACATGTATAAAAAGACATCTTCCACAGCGTTGTTCGTTTAGAAAGCTATCATAGATCCCGGAGTTCTTCAAAGAATTCTCCGACTGAGTTGTTTGTGAAGAAAAGTATCATAGATCCAGGAATTACTCAATTTGAGTTTAGAGCACATTTAACAGTGCATGAATCCTATGTTGTTTATTTAAAGGGCCAAGAATGGTAAATATGTGAAATACAAGGCAGAATACACTTGTAATAGAGAAATAAACACATTAAGCAGCTTTTAAAGCCTTACACTTCATTGAAATGTATCATTAAACTCTATAACATAGATGAGAGACAATGTTCCCGAGCTTTTCAGGTTCATAACATTGTTTAGGTAATAGTTTGTCCATGTTCCCCATGTTTATACCTGGACAAGTAGGCCTAATGTTAGAAACTACAATAAAACATGAGTAATTCTGGGAAAATGACAATAAATAGATGAGAACTCCCATGGAACATGTATAAAAAGTCTTCTCTGACTGCGTTGTTCCTCTAGAAAGTTATCTTACATCAAGGAATTCCTCAATCGAGTTTAGAGCACAATAAACAGTGTATGAATCCTATGTTGTTTATTTAAAGGGGCCTTGAATGGTAAATGTGTGAAATACAAGGCGGAATACACTTGAAATAGAGCAATAAACACATTAATCAGCTTTGGCAAGACTTACACTTCACTGAAATGTATCATTAAACTCTATGACATAGTTGAGAGACTATGTTCCCGAGATTTTCCATTTCTTAACAGTGTTATGGTAGTTTTTTGTCCATGTCCCCAATGTTTATACCTGGACAAGAAGGCCTAATATTAGAAACTACAACAAAACATCAGTAATTTTTGGAAAATGACAATAAATAGATGATAACTCGCCTAGAACATGTATAAAAAGACTTCTTCGACTGCGTTGTTCATGTACAAATGAATCTTGGATCCAGGAATTCCTCATTTCGAGTTAAGAACAAATAAACAGGGTATGAATCCTATGTTGTTTACTTAAAGAAGTCTAGCATTGTAAATGTGTGAAATACAAGGCGGAATACACATGAAATAGAGAAATAAACATATTAAGCAGCTTTGGAAAGCCTTACACTTCACTGAAAGGTATCATTAAACTCTATAACATAGTTGAGAGGCAATGTTCCCGAGATTTCAAGTTCATAACAGCATTTAGGTAGTTGTTTGTCCATGTTCCCAATGTTTATTCCTGGACAAGAAGGCCTAATGTTAGAAACTACAACAAAACATCAGTAATTCTGAGAGAATGACAATAAATATTTGAGAACTCGCATAGAACATGTATAAAAAGTCTTCTTCAACTGGGTTGTTCGTGTAGAAATGTATCTTAGATCCAGGAATTCCTCAATTCGAGTTCAGAGCACATTAAACAGTGTATGAATCCTATGTTGTTTACTTAAAGGAGCATAGAATGGTAAATGTGTGAAATACAAGGCAGAATATACTTGATATAGAGAAACAAACGCATTTAGCAGCTTTTGGAAAGCCTTACACTTCACTGAAATGTATCATTAAACTCTATCACATAGTTGAGAGACAATGTTCCCCAGCTTTTCAGGTTCATAACATTATTTAGGTAGTTGTTTGTCCATGTTCTTAATTTTTATACCTGGTCAAGAAGGCCTAATTTTTGAATCTACAAGCAAACATCAGTCAGTACTGGAAAATGACAATAAATAGATGAGAACTCGCCTAGAACATGTATAAAAAGACTTCTCCAACTGAGTTGTTCGTGAAGAATAGTATCTTACATCCAGGAATTAATCAATTTGAGTTTAGAGCACATTTAACAATACCTGAATCCTATGTTGTTTATTTAAAGGAGCCAAGAATGGTAAATATGTGAAATACAAGGCAGAATACACTTGTAATAGAGAAATAAACACATTAAGCTGCTTTGGAAAGCCTTACACTTCACTGAAATGTATCATTAAACTCTTTAACATAGTTGAGAGACAATCTTCCCGAGCTTTTCAGGTTCATAACAGTGTTTAGGTAGTTGTTTGTCCATGTTCCCAATGTTTATAGCTAGACAAGAAGGCCTAATGTTAGAAACTACAAGAAAACATCAGTCAGTCCTTGAAAATGACAATAAATAGATGGGAACTCGCATAGAACATGTAAAAAAGACTTCTATGACTGCGTTGTTCATGTAGAAATAGTATCTAAGATCCAGGAATTGCTCGATTCGAGTTTAGAGCACATTAAACAGTGTATGAATCCCATGTTGTTTACTTAAAGGAGCCTAGAATGGTAAATGTGTGAAATACAAGGCAGAATACACTTGAAATAGAGAAATAAACACATTAAGCAGCTTTGGAAAGCCTTACATTTCACTGAAATTTATCATTAAACTCTAGAACATAGTTGAGAGACAATGTTCCCTAGCTTTTCAGGTTCATAACAGTGTTTAGGTAGCTGTTTGTCCATGTTCCCAATGTTTATACCTGGACTAGAAGGCCTAATGTTACAAACTACAAGAAAATATGAATAATTCTGGGAAAATGACAATAAATAGATGAGAACTTGCATAAAATATGAATTAAAAGACTTCTCCTACTGCGTTGTTAGTGTAGAAACGGTATCTTAGATCCAGGAAGTCCTCAATTCGAGTTTTGAGCACAATTAATTTTGTATGAATCCTATGTTGTTTACTTAAAGGGGCCTAGAATGGTAAATGTGTGAAATACAAGGCAGAATACACCTGAAATAAAGAAATAAACACAGTAAGCTGCTTTGGAAAGCCTTGCACCTTACTGAAATGTATCGTTGAACTCTATAACATAGTTGAGAGACAATGTTCCCTAATTTTTAAGGTTCATAACATTGTTTAGGTAGTTGTTTGTCCATGTTCCCAATGTTTATACCTGGACAAGAAGGCATAATGTTAGAAACTACAAGAAAACATCAGTAATTCTGGGTAAATGACAATAAATAGATGAAAACTCGCATAGTACATGTATAAAACACTTCTCCTACTGAGTTGTTCGTGTAGAAAAGGTATCTTAGATGCAGGAATTCCTTAATTCGAGTTTAGAGCACATTAAACAGTGTATGAATCCTATGTTGTTTACTTAAAGGGGCCTAGAATGGTAAATGTTTTAAATACAAGGCAGAATACACTTAAATAGAGAAATAAACACATTAAGCAGCTTTGGAAAGCCTTACACTTCACTGAAATGTATCATTAAACTCTATAACATAGTTGAGAGACAATGTTCCCGAGCTTTTCCGGTTCATAACAGTGTTTAGGTAGTTGTTTGTCCATATTCCTAATGTTTATACCTGGACAAGAAGGCCTAATGTTAGAAACTACAAGAAAACATCTGTAATTCCTGGAAAATTACAATAAATAGATGAGAACTCACATAGAACATGTGTAAAAAGACTTCTCTGACTGAGTTGTTCGTGTAGAAAAGGTATCTTTGATCCAGGAATTCCTCAATTCAAGTTTAGGAAGGGGAAGTTGCAGAGATGCTAAGCAGCAGGTTCATAGCTTCTGGCCAAACCCTCAGGGCACCGCATAACTTCTGCCAGAAGGAACTTAATTCTATTTCCTTAAGACAGAGTTGCATGTCTCAACTCTGATGGCTCCCAACAAATTTGAAGGAAGGGAGTACTTTTAGTATTCTTCATAATAGGGGATTTCTAGAACTCTATGGAATAGAGAACTTCTAAAATTCCGTGGAATAGGGAATTTCTAGAATTCGTAGAAATGGAGGACTTCTACAATTCTGTGAAATAGGGATTTTCAAGAAATCTGAAGAGAAGACTTCTAGAATTCTGTGGAAGAGAGGATTTCTAGAATTTTTGAATTAGAGGCCATATAGAATTCAGTGGAATTCAGGATTTTTAGAATTCTATTCTAAATAGGACTTCAGGAATCCTGTGGAATACAGACCATCCAGAATTCTGTGGTAGTGTGGACTTTTAGAATTTTGTGAAATAGGGAATTTCTAGAAACTTAGAAAGAGAGGACTTAACAGAATTCTGTGTAATAGAGGGTCTCTAGAATTCTGTGGAATAGGGGATTTGTAGAATTCTGTGGAATAAAAGACTTCTGGAATTCTGCAGAATAGTAAACTTCTAGAATTCTGTGGAAAAGTATACTTTTAGAATTCTGGATATCGGAGAGAAGATTTCTAGAATTCGGTGGAAAAGAGGATTTCTAGTATTCTGTGCATATTATAGAATTCTGTGGAATAGAGATTTTAGAATTCTGTGGAAGAAAGCATTTATAGAATTCTGTGGAAGAGTTGATTTCTGGAATTCTGTAGACAAGGGAATTTCTAGGATTCTGAGGAAAGCAGGACTTCTACAATTCTGTGGAATAGGGGATTTCTAGAATTTTGTGAAAGAGAGAATTTTTAAAAATCTGTGGATATGTGAGTTCTAGAATTCTTTGGAATAAAGCTTTTCTATAATTCGGAGGAAGGGAGGATTTTATAATTCTTTGTAATAGCCGATTTCTAGAACTCTATGGAATAGAGGACTTTTACGATTCCATGGAATCTGGAAATTCTAGAATTATGAGAAAAGGAGGACTTCTACAATTCTGTGGAATAGGGAATTTCTAGAAATCTGAAGAGAAGACTTCTAGAATTCTGTGGAAGAGATGATTCTAAAATTTTGTGGAAGAGAGGCCATATAGAATTGAGCGTAATAGAGGATTTTTAGAATTCTGTATTAGAGATGACTTCAGGAACCCTGTGGAATACGGAAATCCAGAATTCTGTGGTGAAATGTACTCGTAGAATTCTGTGGAAGAGATGATTTATAGAATTCTGTGGAAGAGTTGACTTCTAGAATTCTGTAGAATAGGGAATTTCTAGAATTCAGAGGAAAGGAGGACTTCATAATTATGTGGAATAGGGATTTTCTAGAAATCTGAAGTGAGGACTTCTAGAATTCTGTGGAAGAGAGGATTTCTAGAATTTTGTGGAAGAGAGGCCATATAGAATTCAGTGGAATAGAGGATTTTTAGAATTCTGTGGAAGAGAGAACTTCCGGAATCCTATGGAATACAGAACATCCATAACTCTGTGAAGAGTTGACTTCTAGAATTCTTTAGAATAGGGGTTTTCTATAATTCTGTGGAAGAGATGCTTTCTAGATTTGGAGGAAGGGAGGATTTCTACACTCTGTAAAATAGGGAATTTCTAGAAATGAGGAAGAGTAAACTTATAGAAATCTGTGGAATAGAGTTTTTCTAGAATTCTGTGGAATAGGAGATTTCTGGAATTCTGAGGAAGAGAGGATATCTGGCATTCTGTATAATATGGGATTTCTCCAATTGGGAGGAAGGGAGAACTTCTAGAATTCTAAGAAATAAGGGATTTCTAAAATTTGGAGGAAGGGACGACAGCTAGAATTCTATGGAATAGAGTATTTGTAGAAATCTGACAAATAGAGGACTTACAGAGTTCTGTGGAGTAGAGGATTTCTAGAATTCTGTGGAATAGGAGATTTCTAGAATTCTTTACAATAGAGCTATTCTAGAATTCTGTGAAATATGGGATTTCTAGAATTCTGTGGAAGAGTGGACTTTTAGAATCTAGAATTTGAGGGAAGATGTGTAGAAATCAGTGGAGAATAGTACTTCTAGGATTCTTTAGATGAGAGGTCTTATACAATTCTGTGGAATAGAGGATTTAGAATTCTTTGTAAGAAAGGATTTATAGAATTCTGTGGAAGAGTTGACTTCTAGAATTCTGTAGAATAGGGGAATTCTAGAATTCTGAGGAAAGGAGGACTTCTACAATTCTGTGGAATAGGACATTTCTAGAATTTTGTGTAAGAGAGGATTTTTAGAGATCTGTGGAAGAGGGGAGTTCTGAATTCTTTGGAATAGAGTTTTTCTGTAATTCAGAGGAAGGGAGGGCTTTTAGAATTCATTATAATAGAGGATTTCTAGAACTCTGTGGAATAGGGGACTTCTACAATTCTGTGGAATAGGGATTTTCTAGAAATTTGAAGAGAGAACTTACAGAATCCTGTGGAATAGGAGATTTCTAACATTCTGTGGAATAGATAATTTATGGAATTTTGTGGAAGAGAGGATTTCTAGAATTCTGTGGAAGAGTTGACTTCTAGAATTCTGTAAAGTAGGGGATTTCTAGAATTCTGAGGAATGGATGATTCTACAATTCTGTGTAATAGGGAATTTCTAGAAATCTGAGGAGAGGACTTCTAGAATTCTGTGGAAGAGAGGATTTCTAGAATGTTGTGGAAGAAAGGCCATATAGAATTCTGCAGAATAGAGGATTTTTAGAATTCTGTGGTAGAGAAGACATCAGGAATCTTGTGAAATATGGAACATCAGAATTCTGTAGTAGAGTGTACTTATAGAAATATGTGGAATAGGGGAATTCTATCATTCTGTGGAATAGATGATTTATGGACTTCTGTGGAAGAGAGGATTTCTAGAATTCTGTGGGAGTGTTGACTTCTAGAATTCTGTAGAATAGGGGATTTCTAGAATTTGGAGGAATGGAGGACTTCTACAATTCTGTGGAATAGGGGATTTCTAGAATTTTGTATTAGAGAGAATTTTAGAAATCTGTCGAATAGGGGAGTTCTAGAATTCTTTGGAATAGAGCTTGTCTATAATTCAGGGGAAAGGAGGACTTGTTTTAATTCTTTATGAAAGGGGATTTTTAGAACTCTATGGAATAGGGGATTTCTATAATTCTGTGGAATAGGGAATTTCTAGAATTCAATGTAAAGGAGGACTTCTACAATTCTGTGGAATAGGGAATTTCTAGAAATCTGAAGAGAAGACTTCTAGAATTCTGTGGAAGAGATGATTCTAAAATTTTGTGGAAGAGAGGTCATATAGAATTGAGCGTAATAGAGGATTTTTAGAATTCTGTATTAGAGATGACTTCAGGAACCCTGTGGAATACGGAAATCCAGAATTCTGTGGTGAAATGTACTCGTAGAATTCTGTGGAAGAGATGATTTATAGAATTCTGTGGAAGAGTTGACTTCCAGAATTCTGTAGAATAGGGGATTTCTAGAATTCAGGGCAATGGAGGACTTCTACAATTCTGTGGAATAGGTAATTTCTAGAAATCTGAAGAGAGGACTTCTAGAATTCTGTGGAAGAGAGGATCTCTAGAATTTTGTGGAAGAGAGGACTAGTAGAATTCTTTGGAAGGATTTCTATCATTCTGTGGAATAAATGATTTATAGAATTCTGTGGAAGAGAGGATTTCTAGAATTCTGTGGAAGAGTTGAATTCTAGAATTCTGTAGAACAGAGGATTTCCAGAAATCGGAGGAAAGGAGGACTTGTACAATTCTGTGAATTAGGAAATTTCTAGATATCGGAAAAAAGAAGGACTTCTACAATTCTGTGCAATTGGGATTTTTTAGAAATCTGAAGACAGGACTTTCAGAATTCTATGGAAGATAGGATTTCTAGAATTTTGTGGAAAAGGGGCCATATAGAATTCAGTAGAATAGACAATTTTCAGAATTCTGTGTATTAAAGGACAGGATTTCTGTGGAATACAGAACATCCAGAATTCTGTGGTAGAATGGACTTCTAGAATTCTGTGGAATAGGAGATATCTAATATTCTGTGGAATTGATGATTTATATAATTCTGTGGAAGAGGGGATTTCTAGAATTCTGTGGAAGCATTGACTACTAGAATTCTGTAGAACAGGGCATTTCTAGAATTCGGATGAATATTATTTCTTGAACATTAATTTACCAGAAACTAAATAACAACACAAATTAATAAGTGTAACACAAATAAACCTATTTTTCTTATTTTATGAAAATTAAATATTTTCAAACAAGTCATTATAAGACTAAAGACATGGCAATGGGTTGCTAAAATATTCACTGCTGATATGTGTAAGGCACATAAGGGAAATGAATACAACACAATTATAGTAATAAGTCATTAATCAATGTTGTAGTTTGTTATTAATAATTATGTATATCAGGATATTGTAAAAATTAAGTTATGAAGTTTTTATTAAAACCATTCTTACTTAGCATTATATTGGCTAGGCAGCAAAAATGTTGGTTGGGGGGTTGTGAGCCGAATGCATCCTGGGCACCAAGAGTTTGACATGCTTGCACTAAACACAAGGCCAGAATCCATCCTTGAACCCATGAAATGTAACTTCTAATATTTTCTGTGACACTCCCAGTATCCCTGAAAATCACCACCTTTTTACCTGAGGGCCATCACTGCTCCATCTACCATGTGATACATTGGTTCCCAGATGGCCAGAATGACACCCATTTAGAGTTCTAGGCTTCTTTAAGTAAATAATAGACGTTTCATTCACTGTTTAATGTGCTCTTTACTCTATTTTAAGAATTTCCTGCATCTTAGATACCATTTCTACACTAACAACTCACTAGGAGAAGTCTTTTTCACCTGTTCTATAAGAGTTCTCACCTACTTACTTTTATTTTCTCTGAATTACTCATGTTTTCTTGTAGTTTTCTATATGAGGCCTACTTGACTAAGCATTGCCCACAAGTACAAACAAATTCCTGCACACTATCATGAACCTGAGAAGCTCTGGAACATTGACTCCCAACTATGTTTATTTTTTTTTGAGGTTTTTTTTATTTTTTAATTTATTTTTTATTAATTATCTCTGTACATATTTTAACATTGCCCCCCTCCCATTTTACCCTCCCTCCCCAGAGTTTTGTGTCCATTGGTTGTACTTATATGCATGTATATAAGTCCTTTGGTTAATCTCTTATCTCCCCAGATCTCTCTACCATCCCGGCTGAAATTTGACAGTCTGCTTGTTGCTTTTCTGCCTTTATATCTTTTTTGTTTCATCAGTTTATAATGTTCTTTAATATCCATAAATGAGTGAGGTCATGTGGTATTTCTCTTTCATTGATTAGCTTATTTCACTCAGCATGATGTTCTCCAATTCCATCCAGATTGCTGCAAATGATGAGAATTTCTTCTTTTTTATGGCAGCATAGTATTCCATTGTGTAGATGTACCATGGTTTTTGGATCCAATCATCTGCTGATGGGCACCTAGGCTGTTTCCAGATTCTAGCTATTGTAGATTGTGCTGCTATGAACATAGGGGTGCATGTATCCTTTCTGATTGGTGTTTCTAGTTTCTTGGGATATATTCCTAGGAGTGGGATTACTGGGTCAAATGGGAGTTCCATTTTCAGTTTCTTGAGGAAACTCCACACTGTTCTTCACAGTGGTTGCACCAGTCTGCATTCCCACCAGCAGTGTACAAGGGTTCCTTTTCCTCCGCAACCTCGCCAACACTTGTCGTTGGTTGATTTGTTGATGTTGGCTGTTCTGACAGGTGTGAGATGGTACCCATTGTTGTTTTGATTTGCATCTCTCGGAAAATTAGTGACTTTAAGCATGTTTTCATGTGCTTCTTAGCCTTCCTTCTGTCTTCTTTTGAAAATATTCTATTTAGGTCAATTGCCCATTTTTTAATTGGATCATTCATCTTCCTATACCCCTGTGTTCCTTCTTTGCTTTCTATTTCTTTAATTTTACAGTAGACCCTTTAGCATTTCTTACATTGCTGGTTTGGTGGAGATAAATTCCCTTAGTCTGTTTTTGTCTGTGAAGCTCCTGATTTCCCCTTCAATTTTGATTGATAGCCTTGCTGGGTACAGTATTCTTGGATTCAGACCCTTCCTTTGCATGACTTTGTATATTTCATCCCATTCCCTTCTGGCCTGATAAGTTTCTGTGGAGAAATCAGTTGCTAGTCTGATGGGGGTTCCTTTATATGTAACTTTCTGTCTCTCTCTGGCTGCTTTTAAAATTCTTTTTTTGTCGTTGGTGTTTGCCAGCTTAAATATAATGTGTCTAGGGGTCGGTTTTCTGGGGTTCATTTTGCTTGGGACTCTGCGAGCATCTTGGATTTGTGTGGGTTTTTTCTTCTCTATCTCAGGAAAGTTTTCTGTCATTATTTCTTGAAATACGTTTTCCAAGTCTTCCTCAATTCCCTTTCCTTCTGGAACCCCTATTACTCTAATATTGTTTTGTTTTGTATTGTCCCAAAGTTCCCTTAGACTTTCCTCCTGTTTTTTAATTTTTTTTTCCAGAAGCTATTCTAATTGGGTATTTTTTTTCCATCTTGTCTTCTAGCTCGCTGATGCGGTCCTCTGCTTCTTCTAATCTACTCTTGATGCTTTCTATTGAGTTCTTTACAGTAGCGATGTCATTTTTCATTTCTTCTTGGTTCTTCTTCATTTCCTCTTGGTTATTACTCATATTGTCAAATTTGTCTTCCATTCTTTTTAGCCATCTTATGATCATTACTCTGAATTCTTGCTCTGGTAGGTTGCTTCCCTCTATCTCGTTTACTTCCTTTTCTGGTGAAGTCTGCTTTTCTTTCATATGCGGGCTGTTTTTTGGTCTCCCCATGATCTAGGATGTCTGGTTGTGTAGTTCTCTCTCTCCTGCTTTGATTTAAAGGCACAAAATACAACACAACCAGGTACAACACACAAGGGAATGAATGGGGATGTGTTTGCAATATTAATAACCACCAATAAGGGTGACTAGAACCCAGCTAGCAAAAACATACAATCAAACAAAAAGCATAGGCAAATCAATCTTATAAAAAAAAAAAAAGCATACAACTTCAGTATAGTTAACATTCAACATACAACTTCAAAGAGTTAAAAAGACTTTTTTTTGTTTTGTTTTGTTTTGTTTTGTTTTTAGGACAACTGCAAGGGAGGTGTGAATGGGCTTGGAGCAAGTAGTTGGAAATTAGATATATACAAGTAGGGTGAAATTTTAGGAGGGGGTAGACAGAAGGAATGGGGAAAATCTAGAGCAGGAAAGGGTTAAGATAAACGGGGTACCAAAGGAAAAGATCGGAAAGAGGGTGAAGGCATAAAGGTAAGGTTGAAATAGAATAAAGCATTGGAGAAGGAAAGATAGATAAAGACTGTAGAACAGTAATCCTGAAATAAAATATATATATATATATATAATCAAATGAAATAAAAATAATAAAAATAAACAAAAGAAATAAGATGAAAAAGGTAACTTAGTAGTAGTAATAATGTTGATTATGTATACAATGTAATAATTATAAAGATAAAATCAAGTGAGGAAAAATTAAAAAAAATAGTTTCTTCAGTAAAAGTTGCAAATAATGAAAACAAAAATAAAAAACAAAAAATTAAAAATTAAAAAAAAATTTAATTTAAATAAAATTAGCAGTAATGAAGGTCATTCGCTTCCTCTATTGTTATGATCCAGTCCTGATTTTTAGGCAGGTTTTGCTTTGTTTTTATTACACCAGAGTCAATTTGTGAATTAGCCTCTGGGGGCAGTGTTTCTAGGTTGACTTCCCAGACTCTAGAGCCTCTCCAGCTTCCCCCCCCAAGCCCCCCTCCCTCTCTTAAGCAGGAACTACGGAGGGGGGGAGGGGGCAGGTCTGAGCAACTGCAATCTCCCGCAACTCTCTAATACCCCTCTGGGCCAGATCCAAATGTGTTGCTCTTTAGATATCTCCCCTGTTAGGAGCCCCGTCCACTTTCACGGGTGACACCCGCCCAACAGCGTCCACTTTCACGGGGGACACCCACCCAACAGCGGGGGCTTCTACTTGTAATCACAGCCCTTGTCCTCCAGCTTCCGCACGCTCTGTGTGCACAGGCTTTGTTTTCGCCGCCAGTGCTCTCCACCCTCTCCCCTCGAAATCTGACCTTTTCGCCAAGCAGTGGGCACTCCTGTGAGGCCAGGTGTTCATGCTGCCTGGGATCTGCATTCTGGGGGTCACAGTTGCTTATTGGTCACTGCGGCTGTTGATATTCAGGCTTCTGACAGGATCCTATCTTCCTCTCAAGATGGCGAGGTTTCCCTATCCAAGCCGGTAGGTAGCTCCGGGCATGGATGTAGCCTGCGTGGGTGCTTCCCTGTGAGGCTGGACTCAGTGGCCTTTTAATTGGCCCTGCTTCTAGTTTCTCTCCTTTCTCCCACCTCCAGCAGGGAATATTTTAGCAGCCCTTACCTGCATGTTAGATACCCTTTCTGAACAAACAACTCACTGGGGATGTCTTTTCTACCTTTTCTATGCCAGTTCTCAAATATTTACTTTTATTCTCTATGAATTACTCTTGTTTTCTTATAGTTTCCTATATGAGGCCTACTGGTCTAAGTATAAGCATTCCCCACATGTATAAACAACTTGTACTCACTGTTATGAACCTGAGAAACTCTGGAACTATTTTTTAGAGTTTAATGCTACATTGCACTGAAGTCTCAGGCTTTCCAAACCTGCTTAAATGTGCTTATTTCTCTATTTCAAGGATATTTTATATTGTATGGCACACGTTTAAAGTTATAGGCTCCTGTAAGTAAATAATAGACATTTTATACACTGGATAATGTGCTCTTTAATTAAGGATGTCCTTCATCCTAGATACCCTTTCTACACTAACACCTGTCTTGGAGAAGTCTTCTTTGCCAGTTCTATCAGAGCTCTCACCTATTTACTGTTATTTTCTCTGAATTACTCATGTTTTCTTATAGTTTCCTATATGACGCCTACTTGCCTAAGTATAAGCTTTGCCCACAAGTACAAACAATTTCCTACACACTGTTATGAACCTGAAAAGCTCTGGATCATTGTCTCTCGACTTTGTTTTATAGTTTAATGCTACATTGAAGTGAAGTGAAGCGGCTTGTCAAAGCCACTTAAATGTGCTTATATGTCTATTTCAAGGATATTCTTCCTTGTCTGACATTTATAGTTCAAGGATTATTTAAGTAAATAATACAGGATTTATATATTGTTTAATGAGCTCTAGACTCTAATTAAGGATTTCCTGCAACTTACATACCCATTCTACACTAAAAACTGACTTGGAGAAGTCTTTTTGACCTGTTCTATACGAGTTCTCAATCTACTTTCTGTTATTTAATCTGAATTACTCATGTTTTCTTGTAGTTTCCTATATGAAGCCTACTTGTCTAAGTATACGCATTGCCCACCAGTACAAACAACTTCCAACACACTATTATGAACTGGAGAAGCTCTGGAAAATTGTCTCTCAACTATGTTTTAGAGTTTAATGCTACATTGCAGTGAAGTCTAAGACATTCTAAAAGAGCTTAAATGTGCTCATACCTCCATTTCAAGGATATACTGCCTAGTATGACACACATTTACAGTTCTTGGATTCTTTAAGTAAATAATAAAGCTTTTATACACTGTTTAATGTGCTCTTTATTGTAATTAATGATTTCCAGCATCTTAGATCAGCTTTCTACCCTGACAAATGACTTGGAGAAGTTTTTTTCACCTGTTCTATACGAGTTATCACTTAATGTTATTTTCTCTTAATAACTCATGTAGTTCTTGTAGTTTTCTATATAAGGCCTACTTGTCTAAGTATAAGCATTGCCAACAAGTACGAACAACTTCCTACACACTTTTATAAACCTGAGATGCTCTAGAACATTGTTTCTCAAATATGTTTTGAAGTTTAATGCTACATTGCAGTGAAGTCTAATGCTTTCCAAAGCTGCTTAAATGTGCTTATTTCTCTATTTCAAGGACACTCTGCCTTGTTTAACACACATTTACAGCTCTAGTTCCTTTTAAGTAAATAATACAGGTTTCAATCACTGTTTCACTTGCTCTTTACTCTAAGTAATGATTTCCTACATCTTATGTTGGGAGCCGAGTCCCCTGCCGACTTGAGAATCGGAGGATGGAGCAAGGGTAGGTAGCCCTGCCTGCTCTCCCCCAGGAATTGGGTCACTTGGGGACGTGGCAAGCAACAGAGTCCTTCGTTCTGCTGTGCATGCAAAATTGGAATTTGCAAACATATCCTTGAATTAACATAGCAGAGTACAGCTGGATGAACTTTCCCAGGCAGATATCTTCCTGTGTAGGTCTTAAGGAACTGGCACGTAGCCATCATGCACTGAGAGAAGGCCATTTGGAGGAATGCCCAGCTTCAGGGTATAAAAGAGTTTGCGCCTTTAATAAACTTGCTGCAGTGCTATTAGGGTTTGCAGTCCTCCTGAAGCCCCGCTGCTCCTGTCTTTTCTTTTTCTCAGCCTCCTAGCCATACCTTCAGGACCTGTAATACCGGCTGGATCCTGTAATCTTAGATACGCTTTCTGCACTAACAACTTTCTTGGAGAATTATTTTTCACCAGTTCTATACGAGTTCTCACTTACTCTTATTTTATCTGAAGGGGGGCCTGGCTGGTCTGCCCACACTTGGGGACCTGGGAGGCACCCTGTGAGCAGAGGGCCATGTGCCGTTGGGTGCTTTAGGCACCTGACACTGCTCCCAGAGGTGGAGGCTACAACCCTGTGTTTCAGGAGCAGGGCAGCATGGCTGGTTCTCCTTGCTCATTGATCGAATGAACAAGGGGCGGGGCTTACAGAACAAGAAGGCCAGCCCAGGCCCACAGCTGAACCTAGTCAAATCAACAAGGTGGAAGGGCCAGGTGAGCAGCTGGAGGCGGTCACAAGAACAAGAGGGCGGGGCCAGGTGAACAGCTTGAAGTGCTGAGGTAAGCAGGATAAAGGCTGGAGGCAGGGACACGGGTGACCAGCACACAGCAGGGACCTAAAGAGGGGGTTGTGGGGCTTGGTGGGGAGGTTAAGGTGATCAGTGGGAAGCAGTCAAGGGAAGAGAGGGTTAAGGCCAGGGGCAACAATTGGAAGTGGTCCAGTGGGTAAGGCCCTGAGGCCCTGTGAATGTGGACGAGGGTCGCAAGTGGCCGCAAAAGCCCCATCTGCCTGAGCTCCAGACTGGAAGCCAGCAAGAGGTTCCCTTGTCCTGAGGGAAAGGCGTTCCCAGTGAATGGGGCAGAAATCGACCTATGGTGGGGCCAGGGAAGTGCCCCCAGGGTGGAAAGTGATTTTCTCAGACTTCACACGGCTCTCTCCCCAAGGTCAAAGGCTAACCCTAACCCTAAACCTAAGCCTAATGCTAGCCCTAATCCTAAGCAATGGCTAAGGCCCTGGGGCCCCATGAATGTGGACAAGGGTCAAAAGTGACCGCAAAAGCCCCACCTTCTTGAGCTCCAGACTGGAATCTAGCAAGAGGTTCCTTTGTCCTCAGGGCAGGGCGTTTCCTGCAAATGGGGCAGAAAGCCAGCCCTCAGGGCCAGGCAACCAGACCAGTAAGTACCTCTGGAGGGGCTGTGGTAGAGCCTCCAGAATGGAAAGTGATTTTCTCATACTTGACAGAGCTCTCTCCCTAATGTCAAAGCCCATAGACAGGGCTGTAGGCGTCCCCAAAAACTCTGTTGTTTGCTGCCCCTTGGTTGGAGCGATGGGGGTGGGAACCCCCTAAAGCTCATGGAGGAACATGGCTGCCCTGACGGGGAGGCTGGCTGGTCTGCCCACGCTTGGGGACCTGGGAGGCACCCTGTGAGCAGAGGGCCATGTGCCTTTGGGGGTTTTAGGCACCTGACACAGCTCCCAGAGGTGGGGGCTATTCTGTGTTTGAGGAGCAGTGCAGCCTGGCAGGTGCTGCTAGTTCATTGGTCAAATGAACAAGGGGGCGGGGCTTCCAGAACAAGGAGGCGGGCCCAGGCCCACAGCCGAACCTGGTCAGAAGAACAGGGGGGCGGGGCCAGGTGAGCAGCCTGAAGTGGTGAGGTAAGCATGAGAAAATCTGGCGGGCAGGGACACCGGTGACCAGCAGGCCGGCCTGTTGGCAGCAGGGACCTAAAAAGGGAGCTTGGGGGCTTGGCCGGGAGCTTAAGTGATCGGCGGGAAGTGGTCAAGGGAAGAGTGGGCTGGGGCCAGAGACAACAACTGGAAGTGGTCCAGTGGGTAAGGCCCTGGGGCACTGTGCATGTAGACCAGAGTCGCAAATGGCCGCAAAAGCTTCACCTGCCTGAGCTCCAGACTGGAAGCCAGCAAGAGGTTCCCTTGTCCTGAGGGCAGGGCGTTTCCCGTGAATGGGGCAGAAAGCCAGCCCTCAGGGCCCGGCAAACCTACCAGTAAGTACCTATGGAGGGGCCAGGGAAGTGCCCCCACAGTGGAAAGTGATTTTCTCGGACTTCACACAGCACTCTCCCGGATGTCAGAGGCTAACCCTAACCCTAACCCTAAGCATAACACTAACCCTAACCCTATGCAGTGGCAAAAGCCCTGGGACCTTGTGAATGTGGACCAGGGTCACATGTGGCTGCAAAAGCCCCACCTTCCTGAGCTATAGACTGGAAGCCAGCAAGAGGTTCCCTTGTCCTCAGGTCAGGGCATTCCCCACAAATGGGGCAGAAAGCCAGCCTTCAGGGTTCGGCGACCAGACCAGTAAGTATCTCTGGAGGGGCCGGGGCAGTGCCCCCAGAGTGGAAAGTGATTTTCTTGGACTTGACACAGCTCTCTCCCCTATGTCAAAGGCTAGCCCTAACCCTAAACTTATGTCTAACCCTAACCCTAACCCTAAGCAATGGCTAAAGTCCTGGAGCCGTGTGAATGTGGACAAGGGTCGCAAGTGGCCACAAGTGCCCCACGTGCCTTAGCTCCAGACTGGAAGCCAGCAAGAGGTTCCCTTGTCCTCAGGGCAGTGTGATCCCTTTGAATGGGGCAGAAAGCCGGCCCTCAGGGCCTGGTGACCTGACCAGTAAGTACCTCTAGAGGGGCTGTGGCAGTGCCCCCAGAGTGGAAAGTGATTTTCTCGGATTTGACACAGTTCTCTTCCTGATGACAAAGGCTAACCCTAACCCTAAACGTAAGCCTAACCCTAACACTAACCCTAAGCAGTGGCAAAGGCCCTGGGGCCCTGTGAATGTGGAGGAGGGTCTCAAGTAGCTACAAAAGCCCCACTTTCCTGAGCTCCAGACTGAAAGGCAGCATGAGGTTCCATTGTCCTCAGGGCAGGGCGTTCCCTCAGGGCCCAGCCACCTGACCAGTAAGTACCTCTGGAGGGGCCGGGGTAGTGCCCCCAGAGTGGAAAGTCATTTTCTCGGACTTGACACAGCTCTCTCCCAAATGGCAAAGCCCATATACAGGGCTGTGGGCCTCCCAGGACACTGTTGTTTGCTGCCCCTTGGTGGGAGCAATGGGGACGGGTCCCCCTTGAGGCTGCAATGTAGCACTAAAATCTAAAACACAGTTGAGAGACAATGTTCCCGAGCTTCTCAGGTTGACAACAGTATGTAGGAAGTTGTTTGTACTTATGGGCAATGCTTCTCCTTACATAAGTAGGCCTCATATAGAAAACTACAAAAAAACATGAGTAATTCAGAGTAAATAGATGAGAAGTGGCATAGACCAGGTAGAAAAGACTTCTCCAAGTCAGTTGTTAGAGTAGAAAGTGTATCTAAGATGCAGGAAAACCTTAATTAAAGTAAAAAGCACATTAAACAGTGTATGAAACCTCTATTATTTACTTAATGTAGCACAGAATTGTAAATATGTCATACAAGGCAGAATGTCCTTGAAAAAGAGAAATAAGCACATTTAAGCAGCTTTGGAAAGCCTTCAATATAGCATTGAACTCTAAAACAATAGTTGAGAGACAATTTTCCAGAGCTTCTCAGGTTCATAACAGTGTGTAGGAAGTTGTTTGTACATGTGGGCAATGCTTATACTTACACAAGTAGGCCTCAAATAGGAAACTACATGACAACATGTGTAATTCAGAGAAAATAACAGTAAGTAGGTGAGAACTAGTATAGTACAGGTGAAAAAGTCTTCTCCGGGTCAGTTGTTAGTTTAGAAATGGTATCTAAGATGCAGGAAATCCTTAATTTGAGTAAAGACACTTCAAACAGTGTATAAAAAAGATGGCGGTAAGGTAAACACTTGTATGTGCTGCCTCTCACAACCACATCAGAGCTGGAACTTCCATGCTTCCTCGGGTGCTGGGCTCTGGGGCAGGGTCCTTCCTTCCTGCCTCGTCAGCCTCTAGGGGCTTCTGGGGCTCCTTTGCTCCTGGCCCTATCCCTCCATGGTCCCTTCTCCTGGGCCTGCCTGTCCCACCATCCTCAGCTGACACCCCCTCTGCCCTCACAGAAACCCACATCCTGTTCACACGTGTGAGCCTCCCTCCCATTGTGGGATCCGCCTCCTGATGATGTGCACACCTCCTATCAATCACGTGGCCCTGCCCCCTGATGACTTGGCACCCTGGTGCCCACATGGCCACGCCACCAATGACATGTGCACCTCTGGCCTATCACGTGGCCCCGCCCCCTGGTAACTTGGCACCCCGGTTCCCACGTGGCCCCTTCCCTGATGGGGAGCAGCCCTCCAGCTGGCCACCTGGCCCCGCCTCCTGATCACGTGGGCACCTCTGGCCAATTGTGTGACCCCGCCCCCAATGAAGGGCGCACCTCAGCTCTCTGGGTGGCACAGCACCCGCTGTGCACTGCCCTCCGGTGAAGCTATGGGCACCACAGAGAGGGCGAGGGGCTACTTCCTCTGAGGGTACACAGCAGGACAAGGGCAGAGAGGACAATGGAAGCTTGGGTTGCCCAGAGCCTCTGTCCCCTTGACCTATGACCTCTGCAACCCGCCCCCCCGTGGCAGCATCTTCCGTCCCCTGCGCCCCCAGTCACTGCATGGCACCCTCAACAGTCCCCTGTAACTACAGGGACCTGCTGGGCCCGGGCCCCAGCCGGTCACCTGTTTTCCAGGTCCTGCCTTCAGCCCCAGGGTCCTCAGATCGGGTCTGAGGTAGAGGCTGGCAGTGCCGGTGGGATTGGAAAGAGGGGGTTGTCCCAGCACATGGAGGCCTCAGCCTGAGGTCCGCGGCCAACGGAGGGGACCGGTCTGCAGGGTGATTAGGCAGAACAGGCCTCCCAAGGCAACTACTGGATTCCCAGCTGGCTCCAGAGCCACCCCAGAGCCTCCCTCTTAACCCTCCTCAAGGGGAAGCAGCTGTGCTTTGTGCCCAGCCCAGCCCAGCTGCCTGCCTTGGGAGGAGGCAGGGGCTGTCGCCCTCTGCCGGCCAAATCCTGTTACTGTGGAGAGGAGGAGGCACCCAACCACCCAGCCCATGCCCAGTGGGAGCCAGACCCACACATCATCCCCATGTCCCAGGTCAGAAGCAGGCCTCGGGGGCGGGGCTCCCCTCAGCCAGGATGGAGCAGAGCTGGACTGGGAATCAGGGCGGACTCTGCTGCAGATGTGTGTGATTCCCATGTTCACAGGAGGCTCCGGGCAGGGCCCTCTGCGCATCTGTGACTGCCACCTCTCTATCACCACAGATCCTTTCGGGGCACACAGGCTGGGGCTTGGTAACTACAACCTGCAAGCAGCCTCTGGGACCTGAGTCCTCTGCTCTGTCCCCAGCATGCTGAGGGGACACAATGCCAGGCTAGCCTCTCAGATAGAAGCAGGTAACTTGCCCACAAATGGGCAGCCTACTCAGGCCCACATATATGGAGACAGCCTCTGGGCCAGCTGGCTGTGGCAATGGGCAGCTGCAGCTGGAGCCCGAGCTCAAGTGGAAGAGAGCAGCAGGAAGGCAGTAGGCTTGGCTGTGCCATCTCCCCACGATCCAGCACAAAGCCACAAGGGAAAGGGCACAACTGTGACCTCTGTAAGGCCCCTCCACTTCACTGCAACATAACATTAAACTCGAAAACATAGTTGAAAGACAATGTTGCAGAGCTTCTCAGGTTCATAACACTGTGTAAGAAGCTGTTTGTACTTGTGGGCAATGCTTATACTAACACAAGTAGGCCTCATATAGGAAACAAGAAATAATGAGTAATTCAGAGAATATAACAGAAAGTAAGAGAGAACTCACATAAAACATGTGGAAAACACTTTTCCAAATCAGTTGTTAGTGTAGAAAAGGTATCTATGATCTAGGAAATCCTTAATTAGAGTTAAGAGCACATTAAACAATGTATGAAACCTATTATTTACTTAAAGGAGCCTAGAACTGTGAATGTGTGTCACATAAGTCAGAATATCCTTGAAATAGATAAATAAGCACATTTAAGCAGCTGTTGAAAACCTTAGACTTCATTGCCATGTAGCATTAAACCCTATAACATAGTTTAAAGACAATGTTCCCTAACTTCTAAGGTTCATAACAGTTTTAGGAAGTTGTTTGTACATATGGGCAATGCTTATACTTGGAAAAGAAGGCCTAATATAGGAAAATACAAGAAAACATGAGTAATTCAGAGAAAATAACAGTAAATAGATGAGAACTCCCATAAAACATGTAGAACAAACTTCTCCAAGTAAGTTGTTAGTGTAGAAAGGTATCTAAGATCCAGTAAATCCTTAATTAGAGTTAAGAGCACATTAAATAGTGTATGAAAACTCTATTATTTACTTGAGGGAGCCTAGAACTGTGTGTGTCATACAAAGCTTGAAAGAGAGAAATAAACACAATTAAGCAGCTTTGCAAAGCCTTAGACTTCATTGCAATGTAGCATTAAACTCTAAAACATAGTTGAGAGACAATGTTCCTGAGATTCTCAGCTTCATAACAGTGTGTAGTAAATTGTTTGTACATGTGGGCAATGATTATACTTGGACAAGGAGTACTGATAAGAAACTACAAGAAAACATGAGTAATTCAGAAAAAATAACAGTAAATAGAAAAGAAATCTGATAGAACATGTAGAAAACACTTCTCCAAGTAAGTTGTTAGTGTAGAAAGTTATCCTTAATTAGAGATTAGAGCACTGTAAATGTGTGTCATACAAGCTTGAAAGAGAGAAATAAGCACAATTAGGCAGTGTGTAGGAAGTTGTTTGTTCATGTGGGCAATGCTTATACTTGGACTTGTAGCCCTAATATAGGAAACTAAAAGAAAACATGATTAATTCAGAGAAAATAACAGTAAAAAGGTTAGAACTCGCAGAGAACAGGTAGAACACACTTCTGCATGTCAGTTTTTAGTGTAGAAAGGTATCTAAGATCCAGGAAATCCTTAATTAGAGTTAAGAGCACATTAATCAGTGCATGAAACGTCTATAAAGGACCCTTGAACTTTAAATGTGTGACATACAAAGCTTGAAAGAGAGAAATAAGCACAATTAAGCAGCTTTGGAAAGCCTTAGACTTCACTGCTATAACATAGTTGAGAGACAATGTTCCCGAGGTCTCAGCTTCATAACAGTGTGTAGGAAGTTGTTTGTACATGTGGGCAATGCTTATAATTGGACAAGAAGGCCTAATATAGCAAACTACATGAAAACATGAGTAATTCAGAAGAAATAACAGTAAATAGATGAAAACTGCCATAAATTTGTAGATAACACTTCTCCAAGTAAGCTGTAGGTGTAGAAAAGGTATCTAAGATACCGGAAATCATTAATTAGAATAAAGAGCACATTTAACAGTGTATGAAACCTCTATTATTTACTTAAAGGAGCCCAGAACTGTAAATGTGTGTCATACAAGTCAGATTATCCTTGAAAAAAAGAAATAAGCACATTTAAGGAGCTTTGGAAAGCCTTAGACTTCACTGCAATGTAGCATTAAACTCTAAAACATTTAAGCAGCTGTGGAAAGCCTTAGACTTCACTGCAATGTAGCATTAAACTCTATAACATAGTTGAGAGACAATGTCCTTGAGCTTTTCAGGTTCAAGAGTGTGTAGAAAGTTATTTGTATATGTGGGCAATGCTTATACTTGGACAAGAAGGCCTAATATAGGAAATTAAAAGAAAACATGAGTAATTCAGAGAAAATAACAGTAAATAGATGAAAACTGTTATAGAACAGGTGAAACAGATTCTCCAACTCAGTTGTTAGTGTAGAAAAGGTATCTAAGATCCAGGAAAAATAACAGTAAATAGATGAGAACTTGCATAGAACGTACACAAAACACTTCTGTTAGTAAGTTGTTAGTGTAGAAAGGTACCTAAGATCCAGGAAATCCTTAATTAGAGTTTGGAGCGCATTAATCAGTGTATAAAACCTCTATTGTTTACTTAAAGTAGCCTACAACTGTAACTGTGAGTCATGCAAGACAATATATCCTTGAAATAAATCAGCACATTTAAGCAGCATTAGAAAGCCTTAGACTTTACTGCTATGTAGCATTAAACTCTAAAACATAGTTGAGAGGCAATAATCCATAGCTTCTCAGGTTTATAATAGTGTGTAAAAGTTGTTTGTACATGTGGGCAATGCTTCTACTTAGACAGGTAAGCCTCATATAGGAAACTACAACAAAACATGAGTAATTCAGAGACAATAACAGTAAATAGATGAGAACTTGCATAGAACAGGTAGCAAAGACCTCCAAGTCAGTTGTTAGTGTAGAAATGGTATTAAAGTTACGGAAAATCCTTAATTAGAGTATAGAGCTCATTAAACAGTGTATAAAACCTCTATTATTTACTTAAAGGACCCTAGATCTGTAAATCTGTGTCATACAAGGAAGCATATCCTTGTAATAGAGAAATGAGCACATTTTAGCAGCTTTGGGAAGCTTTAGACTTCACTGCAATGTAACATTAAACCTTAAAACACAGTTGAGAGACAATGTTCCAGAACTTCTCAGGTTTATAACAATGTGTAGAAGTTGTTCATACTTGTGGGCAATGCTCATACTTGTGGGCAATGCTTATACTTAGACATTGTCTAAGTATACTTAGGAAACTCCAAAAAAACATGAGTAATAAGAGAAAATAACAGTAAATAGGTGAGAACTTGTATAGAAGCGGTGAAAAAGACTTTTACAAGTCACTTATCACTGTAGAAAGGGTATCTAAGATGCCGTAATCCTGAAGAACAGGAAAGACCACATTAAACAGTGTCTAAAAGCTCTATTATTAACTTAAAGAAGCCTAGAAGTGTAAATGTGTGTCATACAAGGCAGAATATCCTTTAAAGAGAGAAATAAGCACATTAAAGCAGACTCAAAAAGCCTTAGATTTCTCTGCAATGTAGCATTAAAGTCCAAAACATTGTTGAGAGACAATGTTCCAGAGTTTCTCAGGTTAATAACAGTGTGTAAGAAGTTGTTCGTACTTCTGGGCAAAGATTATACGTAGGCAATTAGGCCTCATATGGGAAACTACATGAAAACATGTGTATATGGGAAAATAACATAAGTAGGTGAGAACTCATATAGAACAGGTGAAAAAGGCTTCTCCAATTCAGTTGTAAGTGTAGAAATGGTATCTAAGATGCAGGAAATCATTAATAAGAGTGAAGAGCACATTAAGCAGTGTATGAAACCTCTATTATTTACTTAAAGGAGCCTAGAACTGTAAATGTGTGTCATACAAGAAAGAATACCTTTAAAGAGAGAAATAAGCACATTTAAGCAGCTTTGGAAAACATTAGACTTCACTGCAATGTAGTATTAAACTCTAAAACATAGTTGAAAGACAATGTTCCAGAGCTTCTCGGGTTCCTTATGGGCAATGCTTATTGTTAGGGAAGTAGGCCTCATATAGGAAACTACAAGAAAACATGAGTAATATAAAGAAAATAATAGTAAGTAGGTGAGAACTCATAGAGAACAGATGAAAAAGACTTCTCCAAGTCAGTTGTTAGTGTTGAAAGGCTATCTAAGAGGCAGGGAATCCTTAATTAGGGTAAAGAACACATTAAACAGAGTATGAAACCCCTATTACTTAAAGGAGCCAAGAACTATAAATGTGTGTCATACAAGGCAGAATATCCATGAAATATGGAAATAAGTACATTTAAGGAGCTTTGAGAAAGCCTTAGACTTCAGTGCAATGTAGCAATAAACCCTAAAACATAGTTGAGAGACAATGTTCCAGAGCTTCTCAGATTCATAACAGTGTGTAGGAAGCTGTTTGCACTTGTGGGTTTGGCTTGTACTTATACAAATAGTCCTCATATATAAAACTTCAAGAAAACATGAGTAATTCAGAGAAAATAACAGTGAATACATGAGACCTTGCATAGAACAGGTAGGAAAGACTTCTCCAAGTCCGTTGTTAGTGTAGAAAGGGTATCTAAGTTGCAGGAAATCCATAATTAGAGTAATGAGCACATTAAACAGTGTACAAAATGTCTATTATTTACTTAAAGTAGCCTACAACTGTAACTGTGAGTCATGCAAGACAGCATATCCTTGAAATAAATCAGCACATTTAAGTAGCATTAGAAGCCTTAGACTTCACTGCTATGTAGCATTAAACTCTAAAACATAGTTGAGAGGCAATAATCCATAGCTTCTCAGGTTTATAATAGTGTGTAGAAGTTGTTTGTACATGTGGGCAATGCTTCTACATAGACAGGTAAGCCTCATATAGGAAACTACAACAAAACATGAGTAATTCAGAGAAAATAACAGTAAATAGGTGAGAACCTGCATAGAACAGGTAGCAAAGACTTCTCCAAGTCAGTTGTTAGTGTATAAAGGGTATCTAAGATGCCCATAATCCTTAAGAACAGAAAAGACCACATTAAACAGTGTATAAAAGCTCTATTATTAACTTAAAGGAGCCTAGAAGTGTAAATGTGTGTCATACAAGGCAGAATATCCTTTAAAGAGAGAAATAAGCCCATTTAAGCAGCCTTGGAAAGCCTTAGATTTCTATGCAATACAGCATTAAAGTCTAAAACATAGTTGAGAGACAATGTTCCAGAGCTTCTCAGGTTCATAACAGGGTGTAGGAAGTTGCTCATACTTGTGGTCAAAGATTATACTTAGGCACGTAGGCCTCATATAGGAAACTACATGAAAACATGTGTATATGGGAAAATAACAGTAAGTAGGTGAGAACTCGTAGAGAACAGATGATAAAGACTTCTCCAAGTCAGTTGTTAGTGTTGAAAGGCTATCTAAGATGCAGGAAATCCTTAATTAGAGTAAATAGCACATTAAACAGTGTATAAAATGTTTGTACTGAAAGGAGCCTAGAACTCTAAATGTGTGTCATGCAAGGCAGTATATCCTTGAAATAGAGAAATAAGCACATTTAACCAGCTTTGGAAAGCATTAGACTTCACTGCAATGTAGCATTACACTCTAAAACATAGTTGAGAGACACTATACCAGGGCTTCTCAGGTTCCTAACAATGTGTAGGAAGTTGTTTGTACTTGTTGGCAATGCTTAAACTTAAAAAGGTAGTTCTCATATAGGAAACTAAAAGAAAACATGAGTATTTCAGAGGAAATAATAGTAAATAATGACAACTTGATAGAACCGGTAGAAAAGACTTCTCCAAGTCAGTTGTTAGTGTAGATAGTGTATCTAAGATGCAGAAAAATGTTAATTAGAGTAAAAAAGCACATTAAACAGTGTATGAAGTCTCTATTATTTACTTAAAGTAGCCTAGAACTTTAAATGTGTGTCATACAAGGCAGCATTTCCTTAAAATAAAAAAATAAAAATAAGCACATTTATGCAGCCCTGGAAAGCCTTAGACTTCACTGCAATGTAGCATTAAACTCTAAAACATAGTTGAGAGACAATGATCCAGAGCTTCTCAGGTTCCTAAAAGTATGTATGAAATTATTTGTACTTGTGGGCAATGCTTATAGTCAGGCAAGTAGGCCTCATATAGGAAACCACAAGAAAACATGAATAATATAGAGAAAATAATAGTAAGTAGGTGAGAACTCATAGAGAACAGGTGAAAAAGACTTCTCCAAATAAGTTGTTAGTATAGAAAGGGTATCTAAGGGGCATGAAATCCTTAATTAGAGAAAAGAGCACATTAAACAGTGTATAAAACCTCTACTATTTACTAAAAAGAGCCTAGAACTGTAAATGTGTGTCATACAAGAAAGAATATCCTTTGAAGAGAGAAATAAGCACATTTAAGCAGCTTTGGAAAACGATAGACTTCACTGCAATGTAGCATTAAACTTAAAACATGGTTGAGAGACAATGTTCCAGAGCTACAGATGTTCAAAATATTGTGTAGGAAGTTGGCTATACATGTGGGCAATACTTATACTTAGAGGAGTAGGCTAAATATAGGAAACTATAAGAAAACATGAGTAATTCAGAGAAAATAACAGTAAGTAGGTGAGAACTCGTATAGAACAGGTGAAAAAGACTTGTCCAAGTCAGTTGTTTGTGTAGAATAGGTATCTAAAATGCAGGACGTCCTTAAAACAAAGTAAAGAGCAGATTTAACAGTGTATGAAATCTGTTATTTACTTAAAGGAGTCTTGAAATGTAAATGTGTGTCATACAATGGAGAATATCTTTGAAATAGAAAAATATGCACATTTAATAGCTTTCAAAAGCCTTAGAATTCATTGCAATGCAGCATTACACTCTAAAACATAGTTGAGAATCGATGTTCCAGAGATTCACAGCTTCATAACATTTTATAGGAAGTTTTTTGTACTTGTGGCAATGCTTACATTTAGAGAAGTAGGCCTCATATGGTAAATTCCAAGAAAACATGATTAATTCAGAGAAAATAACAATAAGTAGGTGAGAACTCGCATAGAACAGGTGAAAAATACTTCTCCCAGTCAGTTTTTAGTGTAGAAAGGGTATCTAAAATGCCTGAAGTGTTGCAAACGTGTATGTATAAAATGGGACCCCTGTGTTGTGACAGTGGGAAGGGGGTATTGAAATCTCATCAGCTTGTCAGTGGAAGATGTAGTGCTGTACAGTAATGAGTGTAGTCTGGAGCCCTTGAAGGTCACATGGGATTGTGGGAACTGGGTCTCCAGGACTCCACAGAAGACTGTTGACCCCAGGCCGGTGGGAGACTCAGGCTGTGACAGAGCAGTGTGATCAGTGGAAGACCTTGGGTGTCCAGTGCGATGTCTGCAGGGAGAGCAAGGTGTATGTCAGTGTGGAAGGTGGGCAATGTATCCCTGGGGTAACACTGTGATGTGTTGGCAGTGAAATATCTCAGTGTCAGAGGAGAATGTGGGCAGATAGGGCTCAAAATTGTGACTGTGGAACAATGGCATTGTTATCGCTAGAGATTCACAGTGGAGTTTTGTGCCTGGAAACTGCTTGTTGTCCTTGTGGAGGGTGGTCACTGGGAGCTTTGGTTTGAGGTTGAAGTGAGGGCTTTGGGAGGAGTGTGGTGTCCCAGTGCAGTGTGTTAGTGGGCATCCTTGGGTGTCACAGGGGATCATAAAGAGTCGCATCACTGCAGTGACAACATGATTGGAGCATGGGCTACACTTTCATATCACATAAGAGTGTAGGCAAGGGAAGCTTTACATGTCACACTGGAATGCGTGCTGTGTGAGTGCTGAATGTGTCCCTGATGTGTTTGGGCCCTGTGACATCTGGAGGATCATAGTTTAGTGTGTAATAGGAGCCTAGAAGACTCACAGAAGGATGTTGGCCACGAGGCACTCAACGTGTCACATGGTATATGGAGCAGTGACAGCTCTCAGGTAAAAACGTGGTGAGTTTCAGGGATACTGGAAGTGTCACAGTAAATATTAGAAGTTACAATTCATGGGTTCAAGAATGGATTCTCACCTTGTGTTTTGTGACTGAGTGTTTAGTGCAAGCGTGTCAAACTCGTGGTGCCCAGGCTGCATATGGCTCACAACCCCACAACCAATATTTTTGCAGCCTAGCCAATATAATGTTATGTAAGAATGGTTTTAATAAAAACTTTGTGATAATTTTTACAATATCCTGTTACACATAATTATCAATAATGAACTACAATGTTGATTAATGACTTATTACTGTAATTGTGTTGTAATCATTTTCCTTATGTGCCTTACACATACCAGCAGGGAATATTTTAGCAGCCCATTGCCACGTCTTTAGTCTTGTAATGACTTGTTTGGAAATATTTAACTTTCATAAAACAAGAAAAGTAGGTTTAGCCAAAATCAGTTTGGCTCAGTGGATAGAGCATCCGCCTGCGGACTGAAAGGTCCTGGTTTCGATTCCTGTCAAGGCATGTACCTTGGTTGCTGGCTCATCCCCAGTAGGAGTTGTGCAGGAGGCAGCTTATCGATGTCTCTCTCTCTCGTCGATGATTCTGACTCTCTATCCCTCTCTCTTCCTCTCTATAAAATCATCAATAAAAATATATTTTTTAAAAAAGTAGATTTATTTGTGTTATGCTTATTAATTTGTGTAGTTATTTAGTATCTGGTAAATTAATTTTCAAGAAAAAATATTTATTTTTATTAAAATGTATTATTTTGTGTTAATGATTACTCATTTATTTTGGCCCTTTGTATTCAGCATGTCTCTACTGAAATAAACCTATGCTTCTAACAAAATGGAAGCTTTTGCTTTTTTTTTTTTTTTTTTTGTGGTCCATATAAATATCAACCTTGTTTATTTGGCCCGTGTTAGCCTTTGAGTTTGAATGCTTGGTTTAGTCTGTCATCCTGAGTACCAAAAAGTATCAAGTTACATCCAGATCAAAGGAATGTACTTGAGTTGTGGAATTGCTGCAACCTCCACTGGAGCATGCACCTTGAGCAACCAGTTGATGTGTGTGTCTCTAGCTATCCCTACCCCTTCTGACTTCCACTTTTCCACTGTCTCTTAAAGGTGACAAAAGTAATATCCTCAGTAGATGATTTATAACAAGAAAAAATTCTGCACATTGGGTGCCATTGGGACCAACAACAGAGGGTAAAATGGGAGTACTGAATAGGTCCCAGTGGACAATAGCTCTGTGAGTCTTGGGGTGTCAATGGAAAAGATGGAGAGCAAGAAACTGCAGGTTTCCCAGTACAGTGAAGCCAGTGTAATATCTGAAGGTGTCACTGTATACTGTGGCCTTCAGTACACCTCGGGTACCCAAGGGGGTTGAGGTCAGTGGTGGCCCATTGGAGTGGGCAGCAGGAGTCCTGTTCTGTCACTGTGGTGTGTTGTAAGGCCAGCAGGTGGATGGGACAGTGTGGCCCTTGGGAGACCTTGTCTAGCCCTGTGGTGTTTGTTATTTGGAGGCAATAGAATGTCACATAAGATTGTGTCCGTGACTTCTCTCAGGTGTCACTTCCAGTTGTGTCCTTTGAGACCTCATCAGTGGTGACTTAGTAGTGTGGGCGAGGGGAGACCTGGGGAGTCACAGCAGTGCATTGTTAGTTGTGCTTTCCAGAGAGAAGGTTTGGAAATGGGAGCCATGGGAAAGCACAGCAGTTTGTGAGGAGTGAGAGGCATGAAGTGTGACAGCAGTAGACTTGAAGGTGTCATAGTTGTATGTGGGCAGTGGGAACCATGTGTTGACACATTGGAAAGTTCTCAGTGGGGTTTTGGAGAGTTATATTGGTATGTGGAGGCCCTGTGTGCTGTCTCGTTGGATTGTGGACAGGGAGCCCCCTGAATTATCACAGTGAATTGTTGGATGTAGGAGCCCTGGACAGATAAAAATAGAAAGGGAACAGTAGAAGCCAAGAGGTTCACCAATGAAAGATGTGCTTGAAAGTTCCGAACATTTCACAGTGAAGTAGGAGAGTGAGTGTTCTCAAGTTTTACATTTGTGGGTTGTCATCAGACTTGAAGTGTGAGAATGGAAAATGTGCAGTGTGACCAACTGGGAATGGTAAAGTAAACAGTGGTAACTGGATGCCATGAGGCATCAAGGTGGATGGGTGACTAGAAGGGCAGCTCAGTTGTCACATTGCAATCTGTCCTGTAAGAGCCATGAAACATAAGAGTGGAGTGTGGACATTGGGTGCTCTGTGTGGGACTCAGGCTGCGACAGAGCAATGTGATCATTGGAAGACCTTTCTTGTCCAGTGCGGTCTCTGCTGGAGGGAGCACAGTGTGTGTCAGTGTGGAAGGTGGGCCCTGTATCCCTGGGGTAGCACTGTGGTGTGTTGGCAGTGAAATATCTTGGTGTCAGAGGGGAATATGGGAAGACAGGGCCCAACCTTGTGACTGTGGAGCAATGGCATTGTCAACGCTGGAGCATCGCTGTGGCATTCTGTGCCTGGAAACTGCTCGTTGTCCTTGTGGAGGGTGGGCATTTGGAGCTTTGGTTTGAGGTGGAAGTGAGGGCTTTGGGAGGAGTGTGGTGTCCCAGTGCAGTGAGTGTAGTGGGCATCCTTGCATGTCACAGGGGATAATAAAGAGTTGGATCACTGCAGTGACAACATGATTGGAGCGTGGGCTACACTTTCGTATCACATAGGAATGTAGGCAATGAGAGGCTTACATTGTCACACTGGAATGTGTGTTGTTATGAGTGTCAAACTTTTCCCTGATGTGTTTGCGCCATGTGGCATCTGGAGGATCATAGTGTAGTGTGAATTAGGAGCCCAGCAGACTCACAGAGGG
The DNA here is from genome assembly GCA_963693515.1 of Pipistrellus nathusii. Classification (NCBI taxonomy): domain Eukaryota; kingdom Metazoa; phylum Chordata; class Mammalia; order Chiroptera; family Vespertilionidae; genus Pipistrellus; species Pipistrellus nathusii. Next base: position 299,671 of record OY882870.1, read on the forward strand.
ATGTTGGCCATGAGGGACCCAACCTGTCACATGGTACTCAGAGCAGTGACGGCCCTAAGATAAAAAGGTGGTGAGTTTCAGAGATACTGGGAGTGTCACAGTAAATATTAGAAGTTACAATTCATGGGTTCAAGGATGGATTCTGGCCTTGTATTTTATGGCTGTGTGTTTACTGTAAGCATATCAAACTCGTGGTGCATGGGCTGCATAGGGCTCAGAACCCCACAACTAATATTTTTGCAGCTTTGCCAATATAATTTTATGTAAGAATCATTTTAATAAAACCTTTATAACTTAATTTTTACAATATCCTGTTACACATAATTATTAATAACAAACTACAATGTTGATTAATGACTTAATACTGTAATCGTGTTGTATTCATTTCTTTTATGTTCCTTACACATAACAGCAGGGAATATTTTTGCAACCCATTGCCAAGTCCTTAGTCTTGTAATGACTTGTTTGGAAATATTTAACTTTCATAAAACAAGAAAAGTAGGTTTATTTGTATTACACTTATTAATTTGTGTAGTTATTTAGTATCTGGTAAATTTCTGTTCAAGAAAAAATATTCATCTGAATTCTAGAAATCGCCTATTCTACAGAATTCTACAAGTCAACTCCTCTGGAAAATTTTTGAAATCCTTCTTTCCACAGAAGTCTATAAATCAGCTATTCCACAGAATGATAGATATCCCCTATTCCACAGAATTCTCCAAGTCCACCCTACCACAGAATTCTGGATGTTCTGTATTCCACAGGATTACTGAAGTCCTCTCTTCCACAGAATTCTAAAAATCCTCTATTCCTATGAATTCTATATGGCCTCTCTTCCACAAAATTCTAAAACTCATCTCTTCAGATTTCTAGAAATTCCCTATTACAGAATTGTAGAGCTCCTTTCTTCCACAGAATTTTGGAAACCCTCTATTACACAGAATTCTATAAATCCTCTATGCAACGGAATTCTATAAAACCTCTCATCCCCAGAAGTCTAGAGATCCTCTTTTCCACTGAATTCTAGAAGTCTTCTCTTAGATTTCTAGAATTCTAAAAGTCCACTCTTGCACAGAATTCTGGAAGTTCACTATTCCACAGAATTCTAGTCCTGTCTTCCACAGAATCTTAGAAAACCTCTATTCCAAAAAATTCTAGAAATCCTCTATTCCACATAATTCTATAAATCTTTTCTTCCACATAATTCTAAAAATCTTCTTTGCCACCAAATTCTAGAAGTCCTTTCTTCCTCAGATTTGTAGAAATCCCCTATTCCACAAAATTCTAGAAATTCTCTCTGCCACAGAATTCTACATGTAATCTCTTCCACAGAATAGTAGAAATCTCCTATTCCACAGAATTATAGAAATGCTCTATTACATGGAATTTTGTAAGTACTCTATTATACAGAATTCTAGAAAGCTTATATTCCACAGATTTCTATACATCTTTCCTCAGTATTCTAGAAATCTAATCCACAGAACTCGAGAAATCCCTTATTCCACAGAATTCTGGAAAAGCTTTATTCTAAAGAATTCTAGAAATCCCCTATTCCACAGAATTCTAAATATTCTCATTTCCACAAAATTATGGAAATCCCCTATGCCACAGAATACTAGAAAGCCTCTTGTCCACAGAAACCTACAAATAATCTCTTCCACAGTATTCTACAAATCCCCTATTCCACAGAGTTCTAGAAAGCATCTATTCCACAGATTTCTTTTTTTTACATATTTTATTGATTTTTTTGCCCCCATCCCTCCCTCCCACACATCCCGTCCTTCCCCAGAGTTTTATGTCCATTGGTTGTACTTATATGCATGTATACAAGTCCTTCAGTTGATCTATTATCTCCCCCAGATCCTCCTCCCCTCCCCGCTGTAATTTGACAATCTGCTTCTTGCTTTACTGTCTCTATATCTATCTTTTGGTTCATCGGTTTATAATAATCTTTATTATCCAGAAATGAGTGGGGTCGTGTGGTGTTTCTCTTTCATTGATTGGCTTATTTCACTCAGCATGACGTTCTCCAATTCCATCCAGGTTGCTGCAAATGATGAGAATTCCTCCTTTTTTATGGCAGCATAGTATTGCATTGTGTGGATGTACCAAAGTTTTTGGATCCAATCATCTGCTGATGGGCACCTAGGCTGTTTCCAAATTCTGGCTATTGTAGATTGTGCTGCCATGAACATAAGGGTGCATATATCCTTTCTGATTGGTGTTTCTAGTTTCTTGGGATATATTCCCAGGAGTGGGATTACTGGATCAAATGGGAGTTCCATTTTCAGTTTTTTGAGGAAACTCCACACTGTTCTCCACAGTGGTTGCACCAGTCTGCATTCCCACCAGCAGTGCACGAGGGTTCCTTTTTCTCCACAACCTCGCCAACACTTTTTGTTTGTTGATTTGTTGATGTTGGCCATTCTGACAGGTGTGAGATGGTACCGCATTGTTGTTTTGATTTGCACCTCTCAGACAATTAGTGACTTTGAGCATGTTTTCATGTGCCTTTTGGCCTTTCTTCTGTCTTCTTTTGAAAATATTCTATTTAGGTCCATTGCCCATTTCTTAATTGGATCATTCATCTTGCTTTTATTTAGTTGTATCAGCTGTCTGTAGATGTTGGAGATTAAACCTTTATCAGTGATGTTATTTGCAAATATGTTCTCCCACACACTGGGCTTTCTTGTTGTTTTGTTGATGGTTTCTTTTGCGGTAAAAAAGCTTTTTATTTTGATGTACTCCCATTTGTTTATTTTCTCTTTAGCTTCCATAGCCCTAGGGGCAGTATCAGTGAAGAAGTTCTTTTGGCATACGTCTGAGATTTTGCTGCCTGTGGATGCTTCTAGTATTTTTATGGTTTCCCATCTGATGTTTAAGTCCTGTATCCATTTTGAGTTTATTTTTGTGTAACTTGGTGATCTAGTTTCATTCTTTTGCATGTGTCTGCCCAATTTTCCCAACACACTTTATTGAAGAAACTGTCTTGACTCCATTGTATATTCGTGCCTCCTTTGTCAAATATTAATTGAGCATAGTGATTTGGGTTGATATCTGGGTTCTCGATTCTATTCCATTGATCTATATGTCTGTTCTTGTGCCAGTACCAGGCTGTTTTGAGAACAGTGGCTTTATAATACAGTTTGAAGTCTGGTATTGAGATCCCTCCTACTTTACCCTTCTTTCTCAGGATTGCTGTGGCTATTCGGGGTCTTTTATTGTTCCAAATGAACTTTTGGAGAGTTCTTTCTAGGTCAGTGAAATATGCCTTTGGTATTTTAATGGGGAGTGCATTGAACCAATAAATTGCTTTAAGAAGTATGGACATTTTGATGATGTTGATTCTACCAATCCATGAACATGGTATGTTCTTCCATCTCCTTACATCTTCCTCTATCTCTTTTTTCAGTGTCGTGTAGTTTTCTGCATGTAAGTCCTTTACTTCCTTAGTTAAATTTATTCCTAAGTATCTTAATTTTTTTGGTGCGAAGGTAAATGGAATTGCTTTTTTAGTCTCTGTTTCTGTAGTTTCACTGTTGGTGTATAGAAATGCCATGGATTTCTTGGCATTAATTTTGTATCCTGCTACGTTGCCAAATTCATTTATTAAGTCAATTAGTTTTTTAATGGAGTCTTTTGGGTTTTTTATGTATAATATCATGTCATCTGCAAATAAGAATAACTTTACTTCCTCTTTTCCAATTTGGATGCCTTTTATTTCCTCCTCTTGTCTAATTGCAATGGCTAGTACTTCCAGTACTATGTCAAACAGGAGTGGCGAGAGTGGGCATCCCTGTCTTGTTCCTGTTCTTAGAGGGAATGCTTTTAGTTTTGCCCATTGAGTATAATATTGGCTGTGGGTTTATCATATATAGCTTTTATTATGTTGAGGTATGATCCTTGTACTCCCACCTTGTTGAGAGTTTTTATCAGGAAAGGGTGTAGGATTTTATCAAATGCTTTTTCTGCATCAATTGATATGACTATATGATTTTTATCTTTCAATTTGTTTATGTGATGTATCACGTTTATTGATTTGCGGATATTGTACCATCCTTGCATTCCTGGAATAAATCCTACTTGGTCATGGTGTATGATCTTTGTGATGTTCTTCTGGAGTCGATTTAATAGAATTTTGTTGAGGATTTTGGCATCTATGTTCATGAGGGATATTGGCCTGTAATTCTCTTTCATAGAGTTGTCTTTATTTGGTTTTGGTATTAGGGTGATGCTGGCTTCATAGAAGGAGTTTTGAAGTATTCCTTCCTCTTGGATTTTTTGGAATACTCTGAGGAGGATAGGTTTTAGTTCTTCCTTGAATGTTTGGTAAAACTCTCCTGTGAAGCCATCTGGCCCTGTGCTTTTGTTTGCTGGAAGCTTTCTGATGACTGTTTCAATTTCTTCCCAAGTAACTGGTCTATTGAGATTTTTAGATTCTTCCTGATCGAGTTTTGGAAGTTTGTATTTTTCTAGGAATATGTCCATTTCCTCAGGTTGTTCAGTTTGTTGGAATAGAGTTGTTCGTAGTATTTTGTAACAATCCTTTGTATTTCGGTGGGGTCTGTTGTTATTTCACCTCTTTCATTTCTGATTTTGTTTATTTGGGTCCTATCTCTTTGTTTCTTAGTTAGCCTGGCTAGAGGTTCATCTATCTTGTTTATTCTTTCAAAGAACCAGCTCTTGGTTTTGTTGATCTTATGTATTGTTTTTTTGGTCTCTATGTCGTTTATCTTGATTTTTGTTATTTCCTTCTTCCTGCTTACACTGGGCTTTTCTTGTTGCTCCTTTTCTAACTCTTTGAGTTGTAGAGTTAGATCATTTGTTACCCTTTTTTCTAGTTTTTTGCAATAGGCTTGTAAGGATATGAACTTCCCTCTCAAAACTGCTTTTGCTATTTCCCATAGATTTTTGATTGTTGTGTTTTCATTGTCATTTGTTGCCAGGATGTTTTTAATTTCTTCCTTGATTTCTCTGGTAACCCAGTCCTTGTTTAATAGCATGCTGTTTAGTCTCCATGTGTTTGATTTCTTTGGATTATTTTTATTGTAGTTAATTTCCAGTTTTATGCCATTATGGTCTGAGAAGATACTTGATATGATTTCTATCTTCTTGAATTTGAAGAGACTTTGCCTATGTCCCAAAATGTGGTCTATCTTTGAGAATGTCCCATGTGCACTTGAGAAGAATGTATATTCTGTAGCTTTGGGGTGGAGTGTTCTGAAGATGTCAATTAATTCCATCTGGTCTAGTGAGTCATTTAGGATTGATATTTCTTTGCTGATTTTTTGTTTAGATGATTTGTCGAAGGGTGACAGTGGAGTATTAAAATCTCCCACTATGATTGTATTGCTATTAATCTCTCCCTTAATGTCCTCCAGCAGTTTTTTTTTTTTTATGTATTTGGTTGCTCCTGTATTGGGTGCATATATATTTACCAGGGTAATTTCTTCTTGTTGGATTGTTCCCTTTAGTATTATGAAGTGGCCTTCATTATCTCTTATTATGGCCTTCACTCTGAGATCTAATTTGTCAGATATAAGTATTGCTACCCCAGCTTTTTTTTCATTTCCATTTGCCTGGAAAACTTTTTTCCATCCCTTCACCCTCAGTCTGTGTGCATCTTTTTTTCTGAGGTGGGTTTCTTGTAGACAACAGATGTATGGGTCTTGTTTTCTTATCCAATCTGTTACCCTATGTCTTTTGATTGGAGCATTTAATCCATTTACATTTAAGGTTATAATTCATAGGTACTCATTTGACGCCATTTTTATTCTATACCCGTGTTCCTTCTTCACTTCCTATTTCTTTATTTTTACAGTAGACCCTTTAGCATTTTTTTTTTGCATTGCTGGTTTGGTGGAGATAAATTCTATCAGTCTTTTTTTGTCTGTGAAGCTCCTGATTTCCCTTCAATTTTGATTGATAGCCTTGCTGGGTACAGTATTCTTGGATTCAGACCCTTCCTTTGCATGACTTTGTATATTTCATCCCATTCCCTTCTGGCCTGATAAGTTTCTGTGGATAAATCAGTTGCTAGTCTGATGGGGGTTCCTTTATGTGTAACTTTCTGTCTCTCTCTGGCTGCTTTTAAGATTCTTACTTTGTCATTATTGTTTGCCAATTTGATTATAATGTGCCTTGGAGTCTGTCTTCTGGGATTCATTTTGTTGGGACTCTGCGAGCATCTTGGATTTGTGTGGGTTTTTTCTTCTCTATTTCAGGAAAGTTTTCTGTCATTATTTCTTGAAATACGTTTTCCATGTCTTCCTCAATTCCCTTTCCTTCTGGAACCCCTATTACTCTAATATTATTTTGTTTTGTATTGTCCCAAAGCTCTCATAGGCTCTCCTCCTGCTTTTTAATCTTTTTTTCTAGAAGCTGCTCTACTTGGGTATTTTTTCCATCTTATCTTCTAGCTCACTGATGTGGTCCTCTGCTTCATCTAGTCTACTCTTGATGCTTTCTATTGAGTTCTTCATGGTAGTGATGTCATTTTTCATTTCTTCTTGGTTCTTCTTCAATTCCTCATGGTTCTATTTCAATTCCTCATGGTTCTTCCTCATTTCTTCTTGGTTATTGTCAATTTTCTCCTCCATTCTTCTTAGCCATCCTATTATCATTATTCTGAATTCTTGCTCTGGTAGGCTAGTTGCCTCTGACTCTACTTCCTTTTCTGGTGATGCCTGCTTTTTTTTATGTGCAGACTATGTTTTTGTCTCCCCATGGCCTCTCTTTTCAGGATGTCTGGTTATGTGGTGTTCCTTCTCCTGCGTTGATTTAAAGGTACAAAATACAACACTACCAGGTACAACACAAGAGACACTTAACAGAAATGTATTTACAATATTAATAACCTCTAATAAAGGTGACCACTAGAGAAAGGCAACTTAGGGGATAGGAGAGAAGGAAGAAAGGTAAAAATAAAATAAAGAAAAATTTAAAAAATTAAAATTAAAAAAATTAAGTAAATAAAATAAAAAAGAGGGATAAAGAGATAGAAAAAGAAGAAAAAAGTAATGATAAAATGAAGTTGGATAACAGGGAAAAAAGAAAAGAGAGAGAGAGGGAGAGAGAGAGAGAAGAAGAAGAAGCAAACTAAAAGAGAAATGGGAAACAAACTATATATATGTGGAGAAAATTGCCATAGAACAATCACTGAACCCAGCCAATGCCAGTAACAATACTTGGAGATTAATACAAACTACAATATCCACTATTATTAAGTGAGGCTATGCAATACAGAAGTAAAAGAAACAAACAAAATCAGAGTATTTAAAAAAAAATACAAAGCAACAATAACAACACAGGAATAAGCATAACAATTTCACTAACAAGCATAAAAATTCACAATAATCAACCTTCACTCAAACAATGCGAAAAGGATAGAGAGAACAGTTTGGGGGTTTTTTTTTGTTTTTTTTTTAATTAGTTAATATAGTACAGAGATTGGTATTTATACACTTGGATCAGGGGTTGGAACTTAGGTCTATAAGTATAGTGAAAGCTTTAGCAGGGGGTATACAGAAAGAATAGAGGAAAAACTAAAGCCAGAAAGGGATAGGATAAACCGTAGACTAAAAGGGTAAAGTTTAGTAAGAGAGTGATGGTGTAAAGGTCGAGTTGAGATAGAATTGAATGATGCTATAGAGATTAAAATAGAATGAAGGTTACTCCCAATGTAAAATAAAGAAAAAATAAAATGGTACTAGAGAGGGAGAAAAAAAAAGAAACAAAAATTGCAAAATAGCAGTAGTAATAGTGATGATAGAGATTGAAAAATGTAATAATTAAAAAGGTAAAATCAAGTAAGGCAAAAAGAAAAAAAATTATTTCTTAAGTAAAAGTTATAAAAAATAAAAATTAAATAAAAGATGTAAAAAATGAAAATAAAATAAAGAATAGTAAAATTAGCATAAAAATGTCCAGTAGTGGTCATTCACTTCCTCTGTTAATGTATTTGGCACTCCTGATTCTCGGACCAGACAGTCTTGCAGTTCCCAGCATTCCATTGCACCTCAGATTTGTAAGGTAATCCTTAATTTTAAGTAGTCTATATCTTAGTTATTTGTGTCCATTTATTTTTGATTAATTAAAAGATAAAAGAAAAGGAACAAAAAAAAGGCAGTTTGTAATTCAGCTCTTAGGTATCAGTGTTTCCGGTTTGACCTCCCAGTCTTCTGGTTGCTCTGGCCTTCTTACTCTATGGCAGGGTGCCAGCTGGCTCCCAGACTATCTCTTCTGGCTCCGATCCCTTGTTTCCAGGAAGGCAATTTCCCCCTGCAATTTCCCCGGAAATTCCCAACTGGGCAGCTTTCCCTAGTATTCAGAAGCAAGGGAGTAAAAGGGATCAGGCGCCAAGATGTCCAGATGTTCCGCCCTTGGCGGGACAGCCGCAATTCTTAACACTCTGTCCCGTGTCCCCTGGCGTTTTTAAAAAAGTCCCGCTTCTGGGGAGGATTACGCCAAACCCAGCACTAGGTATCGCTGCAGCCTTCTTTGGGCTCCGCTCTGCGGGCGGTAGTGCGTGCTCCCGGCTACAGTGTAGGCGGGGCCGGAGCTCCGCAGCTACCGTAGTTGCCTGCGCTGGGACCCAGACCCCTCAGGCCATCCCCGCAAACTCTGACCTTTCCGTGGATGACTGAAGAACTCCCTTGAATCCACATGATTGCGCCGATTCGGGTGTCTCAGCTGCTTGATGGATTCCTCCGCTGTGGGTTTTCCAGGCCTCAGAGAAGCTCCTCCTTTCCCGCCCGGTAAGATGGTGCAGCCTTCCCTCCAGTAGAGCTCGCCCGGGAGGCTTGCCGTGGCTGCGGCCGTGCTGGCCGCCTGGTCAGGAAATCCTGTCCAGCGGACATTTCCTTACCATCCTTGAGAATTCCGCTGCCCCTTAGCTGCCCATCAACTTTCCCTGAGCAACTCAGAAGCTGCTTTTATCTGCTCTGGGACTGGAGTCAGAACAAGTCTGACTATTCGGTCACCATCTTCAAGCTCCGCCCCTCTCCATAGATTTCTGTAAGTCCTCTCTTTCTCAGATTTCTAAAAATAAACTATTCCACAGAATTCTAGCTGTCCTTCCTTCCACCAAATTCTAGAAATACTCTATTCCTCAGAATTCTAGAAGTTCTGACTTCCTTCCCAATCGAGAATTCTCCTATTCCATAGAATTTCATATATCCTCTCTTCCTCATGATTCCAGAAATCTCCTATTCCAAAGAATTCTAGAAATACTCTATTCCTCAGAATTCTAGAAGTTCTGACTTCCTTCCCAATTGAGAATTCTCCTATTCCATAGAATTTCATATATCCTCTCTTCCTCATGATTCCAGAAATCTCCTATTCCAAAGAATTCTAGAAATACTCTATTACACAGATAAGTCCTCTCTTCCTCATTTCTCATTTCTAGAAATACCCTATTACACAGAATTGTAGAAATTCTCCCTTCCTCCAATTCCAGAAATCATCTCTTCCACAGAATTCTAGAAATCCCCTATTCGATAGAACTCTCATCCACTCTACCACAGAATTCTGGATGTTCCGTATTACATAGGATTCCTGAAGTCCTCGCTTCCACAGAATTCTAAAAATCCTCTATTCCGCTGAAATCTATATTGCCTCTTTCCACAAAATTCTAAAAATCATTTCTTCCACAGAATTCTAGAAGTCCTCTCTTCAGTTTTCTAGAAATTCCCTATTCCACATAATTGTAGAAGTCCTACTCTCCTCCGAATTCTAGAAATTCCCTATTCCACAGAATTGTAGAATTCCTTTCTTTCACAGAATTTTTGAAACCCTCTATTTCACAGAATTCTAGAAATCCTCTATTCCACAAAATTCTATAAATCCTTTCTTCCACAGAATTCTAAAAATTTTCTCTTCCACCAAATTCTAGAAGTCTTTCTTTCTCAGATTTGTAGAAATCCCATATTCCACAGAATTTTAGAAATTCTCTCTGCCACAGAATTCTACAAGTAATCTCTTCCACAGAATAGTAGAAATCTCCACAGAATTATAGAAATGCTCTATTCCACATAATTTTGTAAGTACTCTATCCTACAGAATTCTAGAAAGCTTCTATTCCACAGAATTTTAGAAATTTTTATCTTCCACAGAATTCTAGAAATTATCTATTCTACAGAATGATAGAAATCCCCAATTCCACATAATTCTAGAAATCCACTCTTCCACAAAATTCTGGATGTTCCCTATTCCACAGGCTTCCTGAAGTTCTCTCTACCACAGAATTCTAAAAATCCTCTAATCCAGGCAACAAGCTCCACGAGGGAAGATGGCGGATGACAAGGACTCTCTGTCCAAGCTTAAGGACCTGGCCATTCTCAAGAACCAGCTAGAGCGCCTTCAGCAGCGTGTGGAAGACGAAGTAAGAAGTGGTGTGGGCCAGGATGGCTCGCTCATGTCCTCCCCATTCCTCAAAGGCTTCCTGGCTGGCTACGTGGTGGCCAAACTGAGGGCATCGGCGGTATTGGGCTTTGCTGTGGGCACCTGCACTGGCATTTATGCAGCTCAGGCATATGCTGTGCCCAATGTGGAGAAGATGATAAGGGACTACCTGCGGTCGCTGCAAAAAGGGCCCGACTAGCTCTGGATCCTGTGGGGGAGGCAGGATGAGAAGCTGGGGCCTGCAGGTGGAGGCCTCTCGACCACAGACGCCATATCTGGCTTCCCTGGCTGTCGCCCAATTGCTGTCTCCAAGTTTCCTGCCGCCTTCATCCTTGCTTCCCTTCCTGCAGAGGGTGGATATTGGCTCATCAGTCAGCACCCTCGATACCTCCTTCCCTCCCTGACCCCATGGGACTGATCCCAAGACTGTGGCTTCTGAGGCCACCAAACCCTTTCCCACCCTGGGTGTGGAGTTTGCAGCTGACGATGTGCCACGGCTCCTGCCCTCTGGGAGCCAATTCCATATCTTGTGTCACAGTCCTCACTGCCCCTTGTTAGTTACACAGGCCACCCAGGGTCTGGTGTGGGCATGAGTGTAGAGGATGGGGGAGTGCCAGGCCTGGGCCGTCCCAGCAAGGCCCGCTGGACCTTGATGCTACTCCTGTCCACTGCTATGTATGGTGCCCATGCACCATTGTTGGCACTGTGCCATGTGGATGGCCGAGTGCCCTTCCGACCCTCCTCAGCTGTGCTGCTGACTGAGCTGACCAAGTTACTGTTGTGCACCTTCTCCCTCCTCGTAGGCTGGCAAGCATGGCCCTGGGGGGGCCCGCCCTGGCGCCAGGCTGCCCCCTTTGCACTACCAGCCTTGCTCTATGGCGCTAACAACAACCTGGTGATCTATCTTCAACGATACATGGACCCCAGCACCTACCAGGTCCTGAGCAATCTCAAGATTGGAAGAATGGCCCTGTTCTACTGCCTCTGCCTCAGGCGCCGCCTCTCTGCACGCCAGGGCTTAGCACTGCTGCTGCTGATGGCAGCGGGGGCCTGCTACGCAGCTGGTGGCCTCCAGGACCCTGGGAACACCCTGCCTGGGTCCCCTCCAGCAGCCAAGGCTGGCCCCATGCCCCTGCATATCACTCCACTAGGACTGCTGCTGCTCATCGTGTACTGCCTCATCTCGGGCTTGTCCTCTGTGTACACGGAGCTGCTCATGAAGCGACAGCGGCTGCCCCTGGCACTTCAGAACCTCTTCCTTTACACGTTCGGTGTGCTCCTGAACCTAGGGCTGCATGCAGGTGGCGGCCCCGGCCCAGGCCTCCTGGAGGGCTTCTCGGGATGGGCGGCGCTCGTGGTGCTCAGCCAGGCGCTAAATGGACTGCTCACGTCGGCTGTCATGAAGCACGGCAGCAGCTTCACTCGCCTCTTTGTGGTGTCCTGCTCACTGGTGGTCAACGCCGTGCTCTCAGCGGCTCTGTTGCGGCTGCAGCTCCCAGCTGCCTTCTTCCTGGCCACCCTGCTCATTGGCCTGGCTGTGCACCTGTACTATGGTAGCCGCTAGCCCCTGACCACTTCCACCTGGACTCCGGACCTGGAGACTGGGCGTTACCATCAGAGCCACCTCCTAGCTCCCTTTCCCTCAGCAGCCCTGTACCAAGTACCTTGTGAGAAATACTGGGGAAGTGACAGCAACCAGATGGTTGGATGAATGTATAACCCTGAGAGACTTATGGAGTGGGTTTGGTTACAGAAACTGGAAACTCTTAAACATCACCCTCTCTCCCGCCCCCAAATTCTTACAGACTAGGGAATTAAGGGAACATCACTACCTGGACCTGAGAAATGACCCCATCTCTGACGGAACAGGTTCCCTGTCTTGTCCAGCATAAATTCAGTTGTCCCCTTCCCCGCCTCCGTCCTACAGGAAAGCCCAATTGCCAGATTCCACACCCATAACCTTGGCCATTCTGCTGAGCTCCTGTAGCTCCAGGATCGCCTGGAGACAGTGCATCCCTGCTCCCTCCACAGTGTTGCTCTCCACACCTAGCCTTTGTTCTGGAAATTGCGAGGGGCTGGGGCATGGCTCATCTCAGGAAATGTTTCCCCTGGGCTCTGGCTTACACTCCTGATCTCTACTCACCTAGAGAGCCTTTTGAAGCCCAAGCCCCCTCTATAGCTCTTAGGAGTAACCGTTCTAGGTCCTGCCCCTGTCTAGCAGTGTCCCACCTCCCAACAGCCACAGAAGCTCTGCACGGAGTGACCTGGGACCAGCACAGGGAAACTTGTACAGCTCAATCACTGCATAAGCAATAAAAAGGTCTTAATAAAGCGTTCTGGAGTGTAGGTGATTCCTACAATCAAAAAAAAATAAAAATAAAAATAAAAATCCTCTAATCCACAAAATTCTATATGGCCTCTTTTCCACAAAGTTCTAGAAATCCTCTCTTCCACAGTATTCTAGAAGTCCTCTCTTCAGGTTTCTAGAAATTCCCTATTCTACAGAATTGTAGAAGACCTCTATTCCGTAGAGTTCTAAAAATCCCCTATTACAAAGAATTCTAAAAGTCATCCCTTACTCTGAATTACAGAAAAGCTCTATTCTAAAGAATTCTAGAAATCCCATATTCCACAGATTTCTAGAAATTCTCTTCCACAAAATTCTAAAAAATCTTCTATTCCACAGAATTGTAGAAGACCTCCTTTCCTCTGAATTGTAGAAATCCCCTATTCTACAGAATTGTAGAAGTCAACTCTTCCACCTAATTCTACAAGTCCTCTCTTCCACAGAATTCTATAAATCCTTTTTTCTATAATTCTAAAAAGTCTATTTCACATAATTCTATAAGACCTCTCATCCACAGAATTCTAGAAATCCTCTCTTCCAACACATTCTAGAAGTCCTCTCTCAAATTTCTAGAATTCTAAAAGTTCACTCTTCCACAGAATTCTGGAAGTTCACTATTCCACAGAATTCCAGAAGTCCTTTCTTCCACAAAATTTTAGAAACCCTCTATTCCACAGAATTCTAAATATGCTCTATTCCACAGAATTCTATAAATTTTTCTTCCACAGAATTCTAAAAATCTTCTCTTCCACTAAATTCTAGAAGTCCTTTCTTCTTCAGATTTGTAGAAATCCCCAATTCCACAGAATTCTAGAAATTCTCTCTGCCACAGAATTCTACATGTGATCTCTTCCACAAAGTAGTAGAAATCTTCTATTCCACAGAATTATAGAAATGTTTTATTCCACGGAATTTTGGAAGTACACAATTCTACAGAACTCTAATAAGCTACTACTCCACAGAATTCTAGAAATCCTCTCTTCTACAGATTTCTATACATCCTCCCTCAGAATTCTAGAAATCTATCCCACAGAATTCTAGAAATCCTCTATTTCACAAAATTCTAGAAAAGCTCTATTCTAAAGAACTCTAGAAATCCCCTGTTCCACAGAATTCTAAAAATTCTCTTTTCCACAAAATTCTAAGAATCACCTATTACAGATAATTCTAGAAAGCCTCTCATCCACAGAATTCTATAAGTAATTTTTCCATAGAAATTCTCAAATCCCCTATTCCAGAGTTCTAGACAGTCTATTCCACAGAATTCTGTAAGACATTGCTCAGATTTCAAGAAATACCCTATTTCATAGAATTCTAGCTGACCCCATTCCTCCAAATTTGAGAAATCCTCTATTCTACAGAATTCCAGATATCCTCTCTTCCTCAGAATTCCAGAAATCTCCTATTCTACAGAGTTCTAGAAATACTCTATTCCACAGATTTCTATAAATCCTTTCTTCCTCATTTCTAGAAATACACTATTTCACAGATTTGTTGAAATCCTCCCTTTCTATAATTCCAGAAAACATCTCTTCCAAAGAATGATAGAAATCCCCTATTCCACAGAATTCTCAAAGTCCACTCTTCCCCAGAATTCTGGATGCTCCGTATTCCACAGGATTCCTGAAGTTTTCTATCCCAAAGAATTCTAAAAATCCTCTATTTTGCTGAATTCTAAATGGCCTCTCTTTCACAAAATTCTAGAAATCCTCTCTTCCACAGAATTATAGAAGTCCTCTCTTCAGATTTCTAGAAATTCCCTATTCCACAGAATTGTAGAAGTCCTTCTTTCCTCTGAATTCTAGAAATCCTCTCTTCCACAGAATTCTAGAAGTCAACTCTTCCATAGAATTCTAGAAAGCCTCTATTCCACAGAATTCTATAAATCTTTTCTTCCACAGAATTCTAAAAATCTTCTCTTTCACCAAATTCTATAAGTCCTTTCTTCCTCAGATTTATATAAATCCCCTATTCCATAGAATTGTAGGAATTATCTCTGGCACAGAATTTTACATGTAATTTCTTCCACAGAATAATAGAAATCACCTATTCCACCGAATTACAGAATGCTCTATTCAATGGAATTTTGTAAGTACTCTATTCTACAGAATTCTGAAAGCTTCTATTCCACAGAATTCTAGAAATACTCTATTCCACAGATTTCTAGAAGTCCTCTGTTCCTCATTTATAAAAATGCCCTATTTCACAGAGTTGTAGAAATCCTTACTTCCTCCAATACTATAAATCATCTCTTCCACAGAATTCTGGAAATCCCCTATTCCACATAATTCTAGAAGTCCACTCTAGCACAGAATTATGGATGTTCCCTATTCCACAGGTTGCCTGAAGTCCTCTCTACCACAGAATTCTAAAAATTCTCTATTCCGCTGAATTCTAGATTGCCTTTCTTCCACAAAAATTCTAGAATTCCTCTCTTCCACAGAATTATAGAAGTCTTCTCTTCAGATCTAGAAATTCTCTATTCCATAGAATTGGAAAAGTCCTCATTTCCTCCCAATTCTATAAATTCCCTATTTTACAGAATTCTAGAAGACAACTCTTCCACAGAATTCCAGAAATCTTCTATTCCACAGAATTCTATAAGACCTCTCATCCCCAGATTTCTAGAAATCTTTTCCACCGAATTCTAGAAGTCTTCATTCAGATTTCTAGAATTCTAAAAGTTCACTCTTCCTCAGAATTCTGGAAGTTCTCTATTCCATAGAATTTCAGGAGTCCTTTCTTCCACAGAATCTTAGAAACCCTTCATTCCACAGAATTCTGGACATCCTGTATTCCACAGAATTCTATGAATCTTTTCTTCCACAGAATTCTAAATATCCTCTCTTCCACTGAATTCTAGAAGTCAGTTCTTCCTCAGATTTATAAAAATACCCTATTCCACAGAATTCTAGAAATTCTTTCTGCCACAGAATTCTACAAGTTATCTCTTGCACAGAATAGTAGAAATCTCCTATTCCACAGAATTATAGAAATTCTCTATTTCATGGAATTTTGTAAGTACTCTATTCTACAGAATTCTAGAAAGCTTCTATTCCACAGAATTCTATAAATCCTCTCTACCACAGATTTCTATACATCCTCCCTCAGAATTCTATAAATCTATTCCACAGAATTCTATAAATCCCCTATTCCACAGAATTCTAAAAAGCCTCTTATCCACAGAATTCTACAAGTAATCTCTTCCACAGAATTCTACAAATCCCCTCTTCCACAGAATTCTAAAAACTCTATATTCCACAAAATTCTGTAAGTCCTCTCTTTCTCATATTTTTAGAAATATCTGATTCCGCAGAATTCTGTCTTCCCTTCCTCCAAATTCTAGAAATCCCCTATTCCACAGAATTCTAGAAAGCCTCTCATCCACAGAATTCAACATGTAATCTCTTCCACAGAATTCTACAAATCCCCTATTCCACAGAATTCTAGAAATACTTTATTCACAGATTTCTATAAGTCCTCTCTTCCTCATTTCTAGAAATACCCTATTTCATAGATTTGTAGAAATCCCCCCTTCTTCCAATTCTACAAATCATCTCCACCACAGAGTTCTATAGATCCCCTATTCCAAAGAGTTGTAGAATTCCTCCTTTCTTCTGAATTCTAGAAATTTCCTATTCTACAGAATTGTAGAAGTCCTCCATTCCTCCAAATTCTAGAAATGCCCTATTCGACAGAATTCTAGAAGTCAACTCTTCCACATATTCTAGAAATCCTCTCTTCTACAGAATTCTAAAAATCAACTATTTCACAGAATTTTAGAAACCCTCCATTCCACAGAATTCTAGAGTTCCTCTACTCTACAGAATTCTATGAATCTTTTCTTCCACAGAATTCTAAATATCTTCTCTTCCACCAAATTCTAGAAGTCCTTTCTTCCTCAGATTTATAGAAATGTCCTATTCCACAGAATTCTAGAAATTCTCTCTGCCACAGAATTCTACACATAATCTCTTCCATAAAATATTAGAAATCTTCTTTTCCCCAGAATTATAGAAATACATTATTCCTCAAAATTTTGTAATTCTACAGAATTCTAGAAAGCTTCTATTCCTCAGAATTCTAGCAATCCTATCTTCCTCAGATTATTATACACCCTCCCTCAGAATCCTAGAATTCTATTCCACAGAATTCTAGAAATCCCCTATTCCACAGAATTGTAGAAAAGCTCTTTTCTAAAGAATTCTAGAAATCCCCTATTCCACAGAATTCTAAAATTCTCTTTTCCACAAAATTCTAGAAAGCCCCTATTCCACAGAATTCTGTAAGTCCTGTATTTCTCAGATTTCTAGAAATAACCTATTCCACAGAATTCTAGCTATCCTCCCTACCTCCACATTCTAGAAATCCCCTATTCCTCAGAATTCTAGAAGTCCTGCCTTCTTAACAATTCAAGAAATCCCCTATTCTACAGAATTCCTGAAGTCCTACCACAGAATTCTAAAAATCCTCTATTCAGGTGAATTATATATGGCCTCTCTTTCACAAAATTCTAGAAATTTTCTCTTCCACAGAATTTTAGGACTCCTTTCTTCAGATTTTTAGAAATTCTTTATTCCACAGAATTGTATAATTCCCCTATTCCATAGAGTTCTAGAAATCCCCTATTTAAAAGAATTCTAAAATTCCTCCTTTCCTCTGAATTGTAGAAAAGCTCTATTCTAAAGAATTCTAGAACTCCAATATTCCACATATTTCTAAAAAATTTCTCTTCCACAAAATTCTAGAAACCCCCTATTCCACAGAATTGTAGAAGTCCTCCTTTCTTTTGAATTCTAGAAATCCCCTGTTCTACAGAATTCTAGAAGTCAACTCTGTCAAAGAATTCTAGAAATACTCTCATCCACAGAATTCTTTAAATCATCTATTCCACAGAATGATAGAAATTCTTCCACAGAATTCTACAAGTCTTCTCTTCCACAGATTTCTATACATTCTCCCTCAGAATTCTAGAAATCTATTCCACAGAATTCTAGAAATCCTCATTTCCACATAATTCTAGAAAAGCTCTATTCTAAAAAATTCTAGAAATCCTCTATTCCCCAGTGTTCTAAAAATTCTTTTCCACAAAATTCTAGAAATCTCCTATTCCACAGAATTCTAGAAATCCTCTCATCCATGGAATTCTACATGTAATCTCTTCCACAGAATTATACAAAGCTTCCCAGCACTGTGTAGGAAGTTGTTTCTACTTGTAAGCAATGCTTACACTTAGACAAGTAGGCCTCATATAAGAAAATACAAGAAAACATGCATAATTCAAAGAAAATAATAGTAAGTAGGTAAGAACTCATACAGAAGAGGAGAAATAGACTTCTCCAAGTCAGTTCTTAGTGTAGAAATGGTATCTAAGATGCAACAAATCCTTAAAACAGAGTAAAGAGTACATTAAACAGTGTGTGAAACCTCTATTATTTACTAAAATAATGTAACTGTGTATCATATAATGCAGCATATCCTTGAAATAAAGAAATAACCACATTTAATAGCTTAGGAAAGCCTTAGACTTCACTGCAATGTAGCATTAAACTCTAAAACATAGTGTAGATTCAATGTTTCAGAGCTTCTCTGGTTCATAACAGAGTGTAGGAAGTTGTTTGTACTTGTGGGATATGCTTAGACAAGTAGGCCTCATATTGGAAACTACAAGAAAACATGAGTAATTCAGAGAAAATAACATTATGTAGGTGAGAACTCATACAGAACAGGAGAAAAAGACTTCTCCAAGTAAGCTGTTAGTGTAGAAAGGGTATCTAAGGTGCAAGAAATTCTTAAAATAGAGGAAAGAGCACATTAAACAGTGTATGAAACCTCTATTATTTACTTAAAGGAGTGAGAACCATGTACTGACAGAGTGGAAAGTTCTCAGCAGGATTTTTGAGGGTTATATTGGCATGTGAATGCCCTGAGCTGTCTCGTTGGATTGTGGACAGAGAACCCCCTGAATTGTCACTGTGAAGTGTTGGATGTAGGAGCCTTGGACAGATTTAAATAAAAAGTGGACAATAGAAGCCAAGAGGTTCACCAATTAAAGAGGTGCTTGAAAATTCCAAACATTTCACAGTGAAGTAAGGAGAGCGAGTATTCTCAAGTTTGCATTTGTGTGTTGTCATCAGACTTGAAGTGTGAGAATAGAAAATGTGCAGTGGGACCAAATGGGAATGGTAAAGAAAACACTGGTAACTGTATGCCTTAAGGCGTCATGGTGGATGGGTGGCTAGAAGGACACCTCAGTTGTCACATTACAATCTGCCCTGTGAGAACCATGAAACATAAGAGTGAAGTGTGGACATTGGGCACCCTGGAGAGTTACAGGGGAGAATTGTCCAAAGAAGTCATGGGTTAAGACAGATGATAATGGGCAACTAGTACTATTGGATATTACTGTGGGGTAAGTGCATTTGGAGGCTTTCTGTGTTATGGTCATAAAAGGAATTGAGATTCCTGGCATGTCACAATGGAATGTGGGGAGTAGGGTTCTTTTGTGTCACTGTAGAATGTTGGTAACATGAGCCCAGAATGTGTCACAAATGTGTATGTGTGGTATGGGACCCCTGTGGTGTGACAGTGGGAAGGGGTATTGAAATCTCATCAGCTTGGCAGTGGAAGATGTAGTGCTGTACAGTAATGAGTGTTGTCTGGAGCCCTATAAGATCACACAGAATTGTGGGAATTGCATCTCCAGGACATCACAGAAGACTGTCGATGCTAGGTCTGTGGGGGACTCAGGCTGTGACAGAGCAGTGTGATCAGTGGAAGACCTTGGGTGTCCAGTTCAGTGTCTGCAAGGGGAGCACGGGGTGTGTCAGTATGGAAGGTGGGCCATGTATCCCTGGGGTAGCACTGTTATGTGTTGGCAGTGAAATATATTGGTGTCAGAGGGGAATGGAGGCAAACAGGGCCCAACCTTTTGACTGTGGAGTGATGGCATTGTTATCGCTGGAGCACCGCAGTAGCATTCTATTCCTGGAAACTGCTTCTTGCCTTTGTGGAGGGTGGGCATTTGGAGCTTTGGTTTGAGGTTGAAGTGAGGGCTTTGGGAGGAGTGTGGTGTCCCAGTGCAGTGTGGGTAGTGAGCATCCTTGCATGTCACAGGGGATCATAAAGAGTCGGATCACTGCAATGACAACATGATTGGAGTGTGGTCTACACTTTTGTATCACATAGGAGTGTATGTCAATGGGAACCTTACATTGTCACACTGGAATGTGTGCTGTGTGAGTGCTAAACCTGATTTGTTTCTTTCGTGTGACATCTAGGAGATCATAGTGTAGTGTGTATTAGGAGCCCAGCAGACTCAGAATTGGCTATGAGGGACCCAATGTGTGACATGGTAGACAGAGCAGTGATGGCCCTCAGGTTAAAAGGTGTTGAGTTTTTGGGATACTGGGAGTGTCTCAGTAAATATTAGAAGTTACAGTTCATGGATTCAAGCATGAATTCTGGCCTTGTGTTTTTTAGCTGAGTGTTTAGTGCAAGTGTGTCAAACTCGTGCTGCACAGGCTGCATGGGGCTCACAACCACGAAACCAATATTTCTACGGCCTAACCAATATAATGTTATGTAAGAATGGTTTTAATAAAAACTTCCTAATTTAATTTTCACAATATCCTGTTATAGATAATTATTAATGTTGATTAATGACTTAATACTGTAATTGTGTTGTATTCATTTTCCTTAAGTGCCTTACACATAACAGCAGTGAATATTTTAGCAGCCCATTGCCATGTCTTTAGTCTTGTAATGACTTCTTTGGAAATATTTAACTTTCATAAAACAAAAAAGTAGGTTTATTTGTGTTACGCTTATTAATTTGTGTAGTTATTTAGTACCTGGTAAATTAATGTTCAAGAAATAATACAGGGATCCAAGATGGCTGCGCCCAGGTGAACACCTAGCCGCAGCCTCACACAACAATTTCAATAAAATACAACTAAAATATAAAACAGACATTACCCAGAACTACAGGAAAGTTGACTGACTGGAAATTCTACAACGAGAAGCAAGGAGTAAACCAGAAGGAAGCGCGAGGAGCTGGAAAAGCCCGAGGTACGGAGACGCGCAGCGCGCGGAGAGGAGGGCTGCTGAGTGCCTGGCAGGCGTTCCCTAGTGGGAAGGAGATAAACGCTCTGACTGTGCTGGGCCCCCAACTGCTCTAAACCCCAGTTCTGGGCCAGACTCTGGGGACCCAGGCTCACACAGAGGGAGCTGGGCTGTAAGGCGGAACCCAGGGAAGTGGTGAAAGTAGGTCCCGGCAGCAGCGCGCAGTGCGCACAGAGAAGGGACTATTGGCTGTGCCAAGGGCGTGCCTGGCGGGAAGGAGACAGGGGTTCCAGACTGCTCTGAACGCCACCTCCAACTCCACTTCCAACTGAACTGAACCCCAATACCAGGCTCATTGGGGGAGAGCCTAGACTGTTTGGCAGCAGGCGAAAATCGAGGGCACCTTTCTCTCAGAGGCGCTGGCAGCCAGCACTGAAGGACCCGCATAGGGCGGGGCTGACGGAAGCCAAGGCTGCAGGCTCCACCCTGAAACTCCGCCCCATCTGTAGCTGCGAAATGCGACAACGAAATAGATCACAAATGAAAGAAATGGAGGACAAAAAGCGGCTGGATATAGAGTTCAAATCTACACTTATAAAATTTTTCAAGAATTTCCTAGAAAAGATGGATAAGACCTATGAGGATATGAAAAGAGATCAACTAGAATTAATAAGGAGTCATCAAGAAATGATAAGGGATCAACAAGAAATAAAGAATACATTGTCTGAAATAAAAAATATTTTACAGAGTCCTAAAAACAGAAGGGAAGATTGCAAGAATCAAGTCAAAGATTTGGAACATAAAGAGCCAGAAGACACTCCTCCACAGAAGCTAGAAGGCAAGAGAATCCAGAAAATTGAAGATAATGTAAGAAACCTCTGGGACAACTTCAAGCGAACCAACATCAGAATTATGGGGGTCCCAGAAGATGAGAGAGAGCAAGATATTGAAAACATACTGAAAGAAATAGTGACAGAAAACTTCCCCCACATGGTGAAAGAATTAGACTTACATGTCCAGAAAGCGCACAGAACTCCAAACAAAAGGAATCCGAAGAGGACCACAGCAAGACACATCATAATTAAAATTCCAAGAGCAAAAGACAAAGAGAGAATATTAAAAGAAGCAAGAGCAAAGAAGGTAGTTACCTATAAAGGATCACCTATACGATTGTCAGCTGACTTCTCAACAGAAACAATGCAGGCCAGAAGGGAATGACAAGAAATATTCAAGGTGATGAATAGTAATAACCTACAGCCAAAGATAATCTACCCAGCAAAGCTATCACTCAGAATCGAAGGTCAGATAAAGAGCTTCACTAATAAAAAAAAAAAGCTAAAGGAGTTCATCAACACCAAACCAGAATTATATGAATTGCTGAAGGGGGTTCTTTCAGAAGAGAAAGTAAACAAAGATAAAAACTATGAACAACAAATACGTAACTATCAACAAGTGAATCTAAAAACCAAGGAAATTAAAAAAAAATCTGATGAACAATAGTAACTGTTGAATATAATAGAATCAGAGGTATGGAAGGGGAATGAACTGACGATTCTTGGGGAAAAGGGGAGAGGGGGGCGTGGGAAGAGACTGAACATAAACTGCGCACCTATGGATGAGGACAATGGGGAGTGGGGAAAGGGCAGAGGGTGGGGTGGGAACCTGGTGGAGGAAAGCAATGGTGGGGAGGAAAAAAAGGAACATTTGTAATAATATGAACAATAAAAACTTATTAAAAAAAAAAAAAGAAAGAAAGAAAGAAAGAAAGAAAGAAAGAAAGAAAGAAAGAAAGAAAAGAAATAATACAGATCCGAATTGAAGAAATCCCCTATTTTACAGAATTCTAGAATTCAATGCTTCCACAGAATTCTAGAAATCCTCTCTTCCACAGAATTCTGAATGTTTCGTATTCCACAGGATTCCTCCTTTGCTCCGAATTCTATAAATTGCCTATACTACAGAATTCTAGAAGTCAACTTTTTCACAGAATTCTATAAATCCCCTCTTTCACAGAATTCTACAAATCATTTATTCCACAGAATAATAGAAATTCTTCCAAACAATTCTACAAGTCCTCTCTTCCACAGAATTCTATAAATCCAATCTTCCACAGAATTCTAAATCTTCTATTCCACAGAATTCTACAAGTCCACTCTTGCACTGGATTCTAGAAATCCACTATTCCACAGAATTGTAGAAGTCCTCCTTTCCTCTGAATTCTAAATATCCCCTATGCTACAGAATTCCAGATATCCTCTCTTCCTCAGAATTCCAGAAATCTAGAAATAATCTATTCCACAGATTTCTATAAGTCCTCTCTTCCTCATTTCTAGAAATATCCTATTTCACAGAGTTGGAGAAATCCTCCGTTTCTCCAATTTTGGAAATCATCTATTCCACTAATTCTAGAAATCCCCTATTCCACAGAATTCTCGAAGTCCTCTCTTCCACAGAATTCTAAAAATCCTCCATTTGGCTGAATTCTATATGACTTCTCTTCCACAAAATTCTACAAATCCTCTCTTCCACTGAATTCTATTTTCAGATTTCTAGAAAATCCCCATTCCACAGAATTGTAGAAGTACTTTCTTCCATAGAATTTTAGAAACCCTCTATTACACATAATAGAATTCTATATGACTTCTCTTCCACAAAATTCTACAAATCCTCTCTTCCACTGAATTCTCTTTTAAATTCAGTCACATAGAATTTTAGAAACCCTCTATTCCACATAATTTTATAAATCTTCTATTCCAGAGAATTCTATAAGGCCTCTCATCCACAGAATTCTAGAAATCCCCTATTCCACCGAATTCCAGAGGTCTTCTCTCAGATTTCTAAATTCTAAATGTCCACTCTTACACAGAATTCTGGAAGTTCACTATTTCACAGAATTCCAGAAGTCCTTTCTTCCACAGAATTTTAGAAACCCTCTATTCCACAGAATTCTAGAAGTGCTCTGTTCAGATTTCTAGAAAATCCCTATGCCACAGAATTGTAGAAGTCCTCCTTTCCTCCGAATTCTAGAAACCCCCTATTCCACAGAATTCTAGAAGTCCACTCTTCCACAGACTTCTAGATGTTCCATATTCCACAGGATTCCTGAAGTACTCTCTTCCACAGAATTCTAAAAATCCTCTATTCCACTGAATTCTATAGGGCCTCTTTTCCACAAAATTCTATAAATCCTCTCTTCCACAGAATTCTAGATGTGCTCTGTTCAGATTTCTAGAAAATCCCTATGTCACAAAATTGTAGAAGTCCTCCCTTCCTCTGAATTATAGAAATCCCCTATTCCACAGAATTCTAGAAGTCAACTCTTGCACAGAATTCTATAAATCATCTATTTCACAGAATGATAGAAATCCCCTATTCCACAGAATTCTAGAAGTCCACTCTATCACAGAATTCTGGATGTTCTGTATTACATAAGATTCCAGAAGTCCTCTCTAGTTCAGAATTCTAAATATCCTGAATTTTGCTAAATTCTATATGGCCTCTCTTCCAAAAAATTCTATAAATCCTATCTTCCACAGAATTCTGAAAGTTCTTAATATTTCTAGAAATCCCCTATTCCACAGAATTGTAGAAGTCCTCCTTTCCTCTGAATTCTAGAAATCCCCTATTATACAGAATTCTAGAAATCAACTCTTCCACAGAATTCTATAAATCACCTATTCCACAGAATGATAGAAATTCTTTCACAGAATTCTATAACTCATCTCTTCTACAGAATTCTATAAATCCTTTCTTCCACAGAATTCTAAATTGTCTATCCCACAGAATTCTATAAGATCTCTCATCCACAGAATTCTAGATATCCTCTCTTCTACCGAGTTCTAGAAGTTCTCTCTGAGATTTCTAGAATTCTAAAACTCCACTCTTCCACAGAATTCTGGAACTTCACTATTCCACAGAATAACAGAAGTCCTTTCTTCCACAGTATTTTAGAAACCCTCTATTCCACAGAATTTTAGAAATCCTCTATTCCGCAGAATTCTATAAATCCTTTCTTCTATAGAATTCTAAAAATCCTCTCTTCCACCGAATTCTAGAAGTCCTTCCACAGATTTATAAAAATCCCCTATTCCACAGAATTATAGAAATTCTCTCTGCCACAGAATTCTACAAGTAATCTCTTCTACAGAATAGTAGCAATTTCCTATTTCACGGATTTATAGAAATGCTCTATTCCATGGAATTTTTTAAGCCCTCTCTTTCAGATTTCTACTGTTTTTCCCTGAAAATAAGACATCCTCTGAAATAAGACCTACTTACAGGTTTCCTTCTGAGTGAAATATAAGGTGTTCCCCGAAAAGAAGATTCCTCTAGGCTAAACATGAGATATTTGGTCCACTGATTCTGAAAGAAATGGTATCACAAGAAATTCACCAGGAAATTCAGGAATTGGATTGTTATGATGATGTTCCAGAAGATGATGACATGATTGTCAATGAATATATGAATAAATTCTTGATACTGTAGGATTCACAGTTTGGTTTGTGTTGACAACTACCATACTACCATACCATATACAGGTAATAAATTTCCTTTATTTTCATTTAACAATAAATGTGTACCATATTCTTGTTCATGTAAAAATAATAATCCCTTGAAAATAAGACCTAGCACAACTTTGGGAGCAAAAATTAATATAAGACACTTATTTTTGGAGAAACAGGGTAGAAATACCCTACTCCACAGAGATCTAGCTGTCCTCCCTTCCTCCAAAGTCTAGAAATCCACTATTCCTCAGAATTCTAGAAGTCCTCCCTTCCTCCCAATTCAAGAAATCCCCTATTCAAGAGAACTCCATTTATCCTCTCTTCCATAGAATTCCAGAAATCTCTTATTCCACAGAATTCTGAATGTTCCGTATTTCACAGGATAACTGAAGTACTCTCTTCCACAGAATTCTAAAAATCCTCTAGTCCGCTCAATTTTATATAGCCTCTGTTCCACAAAATTCTAGAAGTCCTCTCTTCCACAGAATTCTAGAAGTCCTGACTTCAAATTTCTAGAAATTCCCTATTCCACAGAATTTTGGAAGTCCTCCATTCCTTCGAAGTATAGAAATTCCCTATTCCACGAAAGTGTAGAAGTCCTCCATTCCTCCGAATTCTAGAAATCCCCTATTCTATAGAATTCTAGAAGTCAATTCTTCCACAGAATTCTAGAAATCCTGTCTTCCACAGAATTCTATAAATCAACTATTCCACAGAATGATAGAAATTTTTCCACAGAATTATACAAGTCCTCTCTTCCACAGAATTCTATAAATCCTTTCTTCCACAGAATTCTAAATCATCTATTCCACAGAATTCTATAAGACCTCTCATTTACAGAATTATAAAAGTCCTCTCTTCCATCGAATTCTAGAAGTCCTCTCTCAGATTTCTACAATTCTAAAAGTCCACTATTCCACAGAATTCTGATGTTCTGTTCTCAGTATTCCTGAAGTCACTCTTCTGAAGAATTTTAGAAACCCTCTATTCCACAGAATTCTAGAAATCCTCTATTCTACAGTATTCTATAAATCCTTTCTTCTACAGAATTTTAAAATTCTTCTCTTCAACTGAATTCTAGAAGTCTTTTCTTCCTCAGATTTCTAAAAATCCCCCATTCCACAGAATTCTAGAAATTCTCTCTTCCCAAGAATTCTACATGTAATCTCTCCCACAGAATAGTAGAAATCTCCTATTCCACAGAATTATAGAAATGCTCTAATCCACGGAATTTTGTAAGTACAGAATTCTAGAATTCTAGAAAGCTTCTATTCCACAGAATTCTAGAAATCCTCCCATGGACAGATTTCTATACATCCTCCTTCAGAATTCTAGAAAACTATTCCACAGAATTCTAGTAATCCCCTATTCCAAAGAATTCTAGAAAAGCTCTATTCTAAAGAA
The DNA here is from genome assembly GCA_963693515.1 of Pipistrellus nathusii. Lineage (NCBI taxonomy): Eukaryota > Metazoa > Chordata > Mammalia > Chiroptera > Vespertilionidae > Pipistrellus > Pipistrellus nathusii. Next base: position 326,392 of record OY882870.1, read on the forward strand.
TTCTAGAAATCCCTATTCCAGAGAATTCTAAAAATTCTCTTTTCCACAAAATTCTATAAATCCCCTATTCCACAGAATTCTAGAAAGCCTCTCATCTACAGAATTCTACATGTAATCTCTTCTACCAAATTCTACAAATCCCCTATTCCACAGAATTCTATAAATCCTCTATTCCGCAGAATTCTGTAAGTCTTCTCTTTCTCAGAATTCTAGAAATATCCTATTCCATAGAATTCTAGCTGTCATCTCTTCCTCATTTTTAGAAATACCCTATTTCACAGAGTTGTTGAAATCCTCCCTTGCTCCAACTCTAGAAATGATCTCTTCCACAGAATTCTTTAAATCCACTATTCCACAGAATTGTACTAGTCTTCCTTTACTCCAAATTCTAGAAATTCCCTATGCCACATAATTGTAGAAGTCCTCCATTCCTCCAAATTCTAGAAATCCCCTATTCTACAGAATTCTAGAAATCAACTCTTCCACAGAATTCTAGAAATCCTCTCTTCCACAGAATTCTATAAATCATCTATTTCACAGAATATTAGAAATCCCCTATACCACAGAATTCTAGATGGCTACTCAACCACAGAATGCAGGATGTTCCATATTCCACAAGATTCCTGAAGTCCTCTCTTCCACAGAATTCTAAAAATCATATATTCCACAGAATTATAGAAATTCTTCCACAAAATTCTACAAATCCTCTCTTCTGCAGGATTCTATAAATCCTTTCTTCCACAGAATTCTAAATCATCTATTCCACAGAATTCAATAAGACCTTTCCAAAAGTACAAGTCAGAAGTGATAAGAATAGCTAGAGAGACACCCAGCAACTTGTTGCCCAATGTGCATGCCCCAGTGGAGGTTGCTGCAATTCCACAACTCAAGTACATGCCCTTGACCTGGATGGAACTGGAGACTTTTTGGTACTCAGGCTGACAGACTAAACCAAGCATGTCCAACTCAAAGGTTAACATGGGCCAAATAAACAAGGTTGATGTTTATATGGACAAAAAAAAAAAAAAAAGCAAAAGCTTCCATTTTCTTAGAAGCATAGGTTTATTTCAGTAGAGACATGCTGAATACAAAGGGCCAAAATAAATGAGTAATCATTAACATAAAATAATAGAATATTTTAATAACAATGAATATTTTTTCTTGAACATTAATTTACCAGATACTAAATACTACACAAATTAATAAGCGTAACACAAATAAACCAACTTTTCTAGTTTTATGAAAGTTAAATATTTCCAAACAAGTCATTACAGGACTAAAGGTGTGGCAATGAGCTGCTAAAATATTCGCTACTGGTATGTGTAAGGCACGTAAGGGTAATGAATACAACACGATTACAGTAAATAAGTCATTAATCAACATTGTAGTTCATTATTAATAATTATATATAACAGGATAATGTAAAAATTAAGTTATGAAGTTTTTATTAAAACCATTCTTACCTAACATTATATTGGCTAGACTGCAAAAATATTGGTTGCCCTATGTTCATAGCAGCACAATCTCACAATAGCCAGAATTTGGAAACAGCCTAGGTGCCCGACAGCAGATGATTGGATCAAAAACTATGGTACATCTACACAATGGAATACTATGCTGCCATAAAAAAGAAAGAATTCTCATCATTTGCAGCAACCTGGATGGAATTGAAGAACATCATGCTGAGTGAAATAAGCCAATCAATGAAAGAGAAACACCACATGATCTCACTCATTTGTGGATAATAAAGAACATTATAAACTGATGAACCAAAAGATAGATATAGAGACAGTAAAGCAACAAGAAGACTGTCAAATTACAGTGGAGAGGGAGGAAGATCTGGGGGAGATAATAGATCAACCAAAGGACTTGTATACATGCATATAAGTACAACCAATGGACATAAAACTCTGGGGAGGGAGAGGATGTGTGGGAGGGAGGGGGGCAAAAAAATCAATAAAATATATTTTTAAAAATCAATAAAATATATTTTTAAAAAATAAATAAAAATAAATGTCTAAATAAATAAATAAAATAAAAAATATTAGTTGCATGTTTGTGATCCCTATGCAGCCCATGCACCATGAGTTTGACATGCTTGCACAAACACTCAGCCACAAAACACAAGCCCAGAATCCTTCCTTGAACCCATGAATTGCAACTTCTAATATTTACTGTGACAGTCCCGTATCCCTGAAACTCACCACCTTTTTACCTGAGGGCCATCACTGCTCCGTCTACCATGTCACACATTGGGTCCCTAGTGGCCAACATCCCTCTGTGAGTCTGCTGAGCTCCTAATACACCATACACTATGATCCTCCAGATGTCACATGGTGCAAACACATCAGGGACACATACAGCACACATTCCAGTGTGATAATGCAAGGCTCCCATTGCTTACACTCCTATGTGATATGAAAATGTAGACCACATTCCAATCATGTTGTCACTGCAGTGATCAGTCTCTTTATGATCCCCTGTGACATGCAAAGATGTCCACTACCCACACTGCACTGGGACACCACATTCCTCCCAAGTCCTCACTTTAATTTCAAACCAAAGCTCCAAATGACCACCCTCCACAAGGACAAGAAGCAGTTTCCAGGCACAGAATGCCACTGCAGTGCTCCAGCGATGACAATGCCATTGCTCCACAGTCACAAGGTTGGGCCCTGTCTGCCCACATTCCCCTCCGACACCGAGATATTATACTGCCAACAAATCACAGTGCTACCCCAGGGATACATGGCCCACCTTCCATACTGACACACACCATGCTGCCCCTGCAGACACCGCACTGGATACCCTAGATCAGGGGTCGGCAACCTTTAAGACATAAAGAGCCACTTGGACCTGTTTTCTAAGAAAAAAAAAAACCTGGGAGCCGCAAAACCATTGCGACATTTAAAACAAGTATAACACTGTATATATTGTTTCTTAGCTTAATGTTATATACCAGATCGTGCAGTTAGCTGTCAATCTGAAGAAAAATGGACTTTTTCACTTAACAATGTAAAATATATTTTTGCAAATTAATAGCTAATTAAAATATTTAATTTACCTGGTTAATGGGATTTTTGCTCCTGAACCTCAGTGCACAGTGTCTGCACATCAGGGCTGTAAGACTTTACCTTCATTTTCACACAGGCTTGCAAGTTGTCATCTGTGAGGCGTAATCGATGTTTGTTTTTAATATAATTCATGTTGGAGATGTGGAGCCGAAGATCGACAGGACTCCAAATGCATACTTTTTCATGTTTATATAAGTGTTGGAGATGGCATTCCATGTTTCAAATAAAAGTTTGTCCTGTTTGGGAAGATTTTCAATATCACTCCATTTATGATTCTGAGCCAGAATGGCCTTTTGACGGGCAACATCCTCAAGAGTAGCGGCCAAGCATTTGAACTTGGACACCCATATATCTTTGTTGGCTATATCGGCCAGTTCCATCTCAAGATCAGGTAGACTTACACCTGCAAATGCAGTTATATTCAATAGGGATGGATCGATCGCCAGGGGAGTGACAGGGAAGGATAATGTGTTTTTTTCCTCTCTGAATCGTTTCCTAAATGAACTTTGCATTGTGGTGATTGCAGACTTCAAATATTCCAAATATATCGTATCATGACTTTGTTTGAACTCTCTCAAAGAGGGAAAGTGAGACAGTGTACCTCTCTGTAAATCTTTGACAAACACTGTCAACTTGCGCTCGAATGCCAAAACCTCCTCCAGCATGTGCAGGGCTGTGCCTCCTTTCCCCTGAAGGGTTGTAGTTAGTGTGTTTAGATGTGCTGTCATGTCTACCATAAAATGTAATTTTTCCAGCCACTCTGGTTGTTCCAGCTCAGGAAAGGTGAGCTCTTTGCTGGCCAGGAAAGTTTTTACTTCTTCCAAACATGCGACAAAGAGTTTTAGCACCTCGCCTCTGGACAGCCACCAGACCTTGTTGTGGAGCAGGAGGTCAGAATATATGCTTTCCACTCACTGTACAGGCCCAACTCAGTGACAATCACACTGCAAGCCCTCTCTTTCTTTCTCCAGTCCTCTCTGTCCTCTTCTTTTTCCTTCTCCCTTTTTTCTCTTTATTGCTTTTTTATTATTATTATTTTTCAGTGTCCCCTCTGTCAGCACCTCTCTTTCCCCTTGCAACAGTCTCCTCCAACCCAGCTCAGAGGTGCACAGGCTGTGATGTGAGGGAGGAGGCTGGGCCAGGACAGGGATGCTGTGGTTGCCTAGCGACGCTAAGTCGCCAGCAACCTGCCACACGGAGCGCCAGGCGGTGGAGATAAGTGATACAGCTCCCCGCCCCCTCCCCTCCTTCCCCCACCTGCTATTGGCCGGCTGGGAGCCGCAGCATAGCTTCAAAAGAGCTGCATGCGGCTCCGGAGCCGCAGGTTGCCGACCCCTGCCCTAGATCTTCCACTGATCACACTGCTTTTTCACATCCTGAGTCCACCACCAGCCTGGCATCAACAGTCTTCTGTGACGTCCTGAAGACCCAATTCCCACAATCCTGTGTGACCTTTTAGGGCTCCAAACAACACTCATTACTGTACAGCACTACATCTTCCACTGCCAAGCTGATGAGATTTCAATAACCCCTTCCCACTGTCACACCACAGGGATCCCATACCACACATACACATTTGTGACACATTCTGGGCTCATGTTACCAACATTCTACAGTGACACAAAAGAACCCTCACTTAAACATCTATGTGGATACCCCAGGGGACATACTGACAAAGTTCCGCTGTGACTCACAATGGCTCTTCAGACTCACACAACCATCATTCCTCACAGCCGTCACTCTACTCACTCTGCTCTGATACCTTCAACCATCCCTCTGCCCACATTATATTGAGAATCCCTTGGCGAACACTTCCCACATTCCATTATGACATGCCAGGAATCTCAATTCCTTTTATGACCATAACACAGAAAGCCTCCAAATGCCCTCACCCCACAGTAATATCCAATAGTACTAGTTGCCCATTATCATCTGTCTTAACCCACACCTAGTAGTTTCCTATATTTGGCCTTCTCGTCTAAGTATAAACATTGCCCACGTGTACAAACAACTTCCTACACACTCTTATGAACCTGAGAAGCTCTGGAACATTGTCTCTCAACTATGCTTTAGAGTTTAATGCTACGTTGCAGTGAAATATAATGTTTCCAAAGCTGATAAATACGCTTATTTCTCTATTTCAAGGATATTCTGCAATGTATGATGCGTACTTGTCTACATGTAAGCATTGCCCACAAGTACAAACAACTACCACCACACTGTTATGATCGTGACAAGCTCTGGAACATTCACTCTCAACCATGTTTTAGAGTTTAGTGCTACATTGCAGTGAAGTCTAAGGCCTTCCAAAGCTGTTAAATGTGCTTATTTCTCAATTACAAGGATATTCTGCATTGTATGACACAAATTTACAGCTGTAGGCTCCTTTAAGTAAATAATAGAGCTTTCATACAACTTTTTAATATACTCTTTACCCTGTTTTAAGGATGTCCAGAACCTTATATACCTATTCTACACTAACAGCTGACGTGTAGAAGTCTTTTCGACCTTTTCTATGAGAGTTCTCATCTATTTACTGTTATTTTCTTTGAATTACTCATGTTTGCTTATAGTTTCCTATACTTGGCCTTCTCCTCTAAGTATAAGCATTGCCCACATGTACAAACAACTTCCAACAAACTGTTATGTACCTGAGAAACTCTGGAACATTTTCTCTCAACTATGTTTTAGAATTTAATGATAAATTGCAATGAAGTCTAAGGCTTTCCAAAGCTGTTAAATGTGCTTATTTCTCTATTTCAAGGATATTCTGCATTGTATGACACACATTTACAGTTCTAGGCTTCTTTAAAAAAAATAATAGGGGACTCATTCACTGTTCAAAGTGCTCTTTCCTCTTTTCTAAGGATTTACTGCATCTTAGATAGCCTTTCTACACTAACAACTGACTTGGAGAAGTCTTATCTACCTGTTCTATGCAAGCACTCATCCATTTACTGTTATTTCTCTAAATTACTCATGTGATCTTGTAGTTTCCTATATTTGGCCTTTGCCTCTAAGTATAAGCATTGCCCACAAGTAAAAACAACTTCTTACACACATTTATGAACTTGAGAAGCTCTGGAACATTGTCTCTCTAATGTGTTTTAGAGTTTAATGCTACATTACAGTGAAATCTAAGGTTTCCAAAGCTGATAAATGTGCTAATTTCTCTATTTCAATGATATTCTGCATTGTATGACACACATTTACATTTCTAGGCTCCTTTATGTAAATAATAGAGGTTACATACACTGTTTAATGGGCTCTTTAGTCTCTTTTAAGGATTTCCTACATCTTAATACCCTTTCTACACTAACAACAGACATGGAGAAGTCTTTTTCACCTGTTTTGTACGAATTCTCAACTACTTACTGTTATTTTCTCTGAATAACTCATCTTTTCTTGTAGTTTCCTATATGAGGCCTCCTTGTCTAGGTGTAAGCATTGCCCACAAGTAAAAACAACTACCAACACCCTGTTATGATCCTGACAAGAACATTGACTCTCAACTACGTTTTAGAGTTTAATGCTACATTGCAGTGAAGTGTAAGGATTTCCAATGCTGTTAAATATGTTTATTTATCTATTTCAAGGATATTCAGCATTGTATGACACACATTTACAGTTCTAGGCTCCTTTAAGTAAATAATTGAGGTTGAATGCACTGTTTTATGTGCTCTTTACTATAAAGATTTCCTGCAACTTAGATACCCTTTCTACATTAACAATTGTTTTGGAGTAGTCTTTTTCACCTGTTCTGTACTAGTTCTCACCTACCTACTGTTATTTTCTCTGAATTACTCATGTTTTCTTGTAGTTTCCTATATGAGGCCTACTAGTCTAAGTGTAAGCATTGCCCACAAGTACAATCAACTTCCTACACAATATCATGAACTTGAGAAGCTATGGAACATTGTCTCTCATCTATGTTTTAGAGATCTTGAGAGGAAGATTGGATCATGTCAGAGACCTGAATATCCACAGCCTCAGGGACCATCAAGCAGCTATGACCCCCAGAACACTGATCCCAGGCAGCGCAAACACTTGGACTCACAGGAGTGCCCCACCGCATGGTGAGAAGGTCAGATTTCGTGGGGAGAGGGTGGTGAGTGCTCACAGCAAGACAAAGTCTGGTGTGCACAGAGTGCACACGGAAACTGCAGGACAGTGGTGGTGATTACAAGAAGAAGCCCTGGCTGTTGGGCAGGTGTCACTTGTGAAAGTGGACGGGGCTCCTAACAGGGGAGATATCTAAAGAGCAACACATTTAGATCTGACTTGGAGGGATATCGGAGAGTTGTTGGAGATTGCAGTTGGCTTGGACTTGCCCCTTCTCCCCCTTCCATAGATCAGTGCCGCAGAGAAGGGGGAAAAAAGCTGGAGAGGCTTTAGAGCCTGGGAAATCAACTATGTTTTAGAATTTAATGCTACATTGCAGTGGAGTCTAAGGCTTTCCAAAGCTGCTTAAATGTGCTTATTTCTCTATTTCAAGGATATTCTCCATTTCATGACACACATTTAAAGTTCTAGGCTCCTTTAAGTAAATAATAGAGGTTTCATATACTATTTAAAATGCTCTTTACTGTGTTTTAAGGATGTCCTTCATCTTAGATACCTTTCTAAATTAACTACTGACTTGTAGAAGTCTTTTATACCTTTTCTATGCCAGTTCTCATCTATTTACTGTGATTTTCTCTGAAATACTCTTGTTTTCTTTCAGTTTCCTATATTTGGCCTTCTCCTCTAAGTATAAGCATTGCCCACATGTACAAAAAACTTCCTTCACACTGTTATGAACCTGAGAAGGTGTGGAACATTGTCTCTCAACTATGTTTTAGAGTTTAAGGCTGCATTGCAATGAAGTCTAAGGCTTTCCAAACCTGTTTAAATGTGCTTATTTATCTATTTCAAGGATATTCTGCCTTATTTGACACACATTTATAGTTCTAGGCTCCTTTAAATAAATAATAGAGGTTTCATACACTGTTTAATGTGCTATTTACTTTCTTTTAAGGATTTCTTCCATCCTATATGCCCTTTCTACACTAACAAGTGAATTGGAGAAGTCTTCTTCACCTGTTCTGTATGATTTCTTACCTACTTACTGTTATTTTCTCATGTTTTCTTGTAGTTTCCTATATTTGGCCTTCTCCTCTAAGCATAAGCATTGCCTACATGTACAAACAACTTTGTACACACATGTATGAATTTGAGCAGCTCCGCAACATTGTCTCTGAAGTATGTTTTAGAGTTTAATGCTACATTGCCATGAAGTCTAAGGTTTTCCAATGCTGTTAAATGTGCTTATTTCTCTATTTCAAGGATATTCTGCATTTATGACACTCATTTACATTCTAGGCTCCTCTAAGTAAATAATAGAGGTTTAATGTGCTTTTTACTCTCTTTTAAGGATTTCCTACATCTTAGATACCCTTTTTACACTAACAACAGACATGGAGAAGTCTTTTTCACTTGTTTTGTATGAGTTCTCATCTACATAATGTTATTTTCTCTGAATAACTCATGTTTTCTTATAGTTTCCTATATGAGGCTTCCTTTTCTAGGTGTAAGCATTGCCCACAAGTAAATAAAACTGCCACCACACTGTTATGAACCTGAGAAGCTCAGGAACATTGACTTTCAACTATGTTTTAGAGTTTAATGCTACATTGCAGTGAAGTATAAGGCTTTCCAAAGCTGCTTAAATGTGCTTATTTCTCTATTTTAAGGATGTTCTGCATTGTATGACACACATTTACAGTTCTAGGTTCCTTTAAGAAAATATTAGAGTTTTCATACACTGTTTAAAGTGCTCTTCAGTCTATTTTAAAGATTTCCTGCATCTTATATACCCTTTCTACATTAAAACCTAACTTGGAGAAGTCATTTTTGCCTGTCCTATGCAAGTTCTCATCTATTTATTCTTATTTTCTCTAAATTACTGATGTGTTCTTGTAGTTTCCTATATCTGGCCTTCTCCTCTAAGTATAATATTGCCCACATTGAAAAACAACTACCTTCACACTGTTATTATCCTGACAAGCTCTGGAACATTTTCTGTCAACTCTGTTTTATTTTTTTATTTTTTTTATTTATTTTTTTTTAGGTATTAGTAAAGCATTTTATTTATTTTTTTTATTTTTTTTACATATTTTATTGATTTTTTTTTACCCCTTTCTCTCCCTCCCACAAATCCTCTCCCTCCCCAGAGTTTTATGTCCATTGGTTGTACTTATATGCATGTATATAAGTCCTTCGGTTGATCCCTTATCTCCCCCAGATCTTACTCCCCTCCCCACTGTAATTTGACAGTCTGCCTGTTGCTTTACTTTCTCTATCTCTGACTCTTGGTTCATCAGTTTATAAAGAGTTTTATCGTCCACCAATGAGTGAGGTCATGAGGTATTTCTCTTTCATTGATTGGCTTATTTCAATCAGCATGATGTTCTCCAATTCCATCCAGGTTGCTGCAAATGACGAGAATTCCTTTTTTATGGCAGCATAGTATTCCATTGTGTAGATGTACCAAAGTTTTTGGATCCAATCATCTGCTGATGGGCACCTAGGCTGTTTCCAAATTCTGGCTATTGTAGATTGTGCTGCTATGAACATAGGGGTGCAAATATCCTTTCTGATTGGTGTTTCTAGTTTCTTGGGATATATTCCTAGGAGTGGGATTACTGGGTCAAGTGGGAGTTCCATTTTCAGTTTTTTGAGGAAACTCCACAAGTTCTCCACAGTGGTTGCACCAGTCTGCATTCCCACCAGCAGTGCACGAGGGTTCCTTTTTCTCCACAACCTCGCCAATACTTGTCGTTTGTTGATTTGTTGATGTTGGCCATTCTGACAGGTGTGAGATGGTACCGCATTGTTGTTTTGATTTGCACCTCTCAGACAATTAGTGACTTTGAGCATGTTTTCATGTGCCTTTTGGCCTTTCTTCTGTCTTCTTTTGAAAATATTCTATTTAGGTCCATTGCCCATTTCTTAATTGGATCATTCATCTTCCTTTTATTTAGTTGTATCAGCTGTCTGTAGATGTTGGAGATTAAACCTTTATCAGTGATGTTATTTGCAAATATGTTCTCCCACACACTGGGCTTTCTTGTTGTTTTGTTGATGGTTTCTTTTGCGGTAAAAAAGCTTTTTATTTTGATGTACTCCCATTTGTTTATTTTCTCTTTAGCTTCCATAGCCCTAGGGGCAGTATCAGTGAAGAAGTTCTTTTGGCATACGTCTGAGATTTTGCTGCCTGTGGATGCTTCTAGTATTTTTATGGTTTCCCATCTGATGTTTAAGTCCTGTATCCATTTTGAGTTTATTTTTGTGTACGGTGTAACTTGGTGATCTAGTTTCATTCTTTTGCATGTGTCTGCCCAATTTTCCCAACACACTTTATTGAAGAAACTGTCTTGACTCCATTGTATATTCGTGCCTCCTTTGTCAAATATTAATTGAGCATAGTGATTTGGGTTGATATCTGGGTTCTCGATTCTATTCCATTGATCTATATGTCTGTTCTTGTGCCAGTACCAGGCTGTTTTGAGAACAGTGGCTTTGTAATACAGTTTGAAGTCTGGTATTGAGATCCCTCCTACTTTACCCTTCTTTCTCAGGATTGCTGTGGCTATTCGGGGTCTTTTATTGTAAGGCTATGATATACAGATGTAAAAGAAACAAACAAAAACAGTATTTTTTTAAAAATTCAGAGCAACAATAATAACACAGGAATAAGCATAACAGTTTCACTAAAAAGCATAAAAATTCACAATAATCAACCTTCACACAAACAATGAGAAAAGGATAGAGAGGAGAACAGTTTTGTTTTTTTTTAACTAGTTAATATAGTGCAGAGAATGGTATTTATACACTTGGATCAGGGGTTGGAACTTAGGTCTATAAGTATAGTGAGAGCTTTAGCAGGGGATATCCAGAAAGAATAGAGGAAAAACTAAAGCTGGAAAGGGATAGGATAAACCTGAGACTAAAAGATTAAAGTTTAGTAAGAGAGTGATGTTTTAAAGGTCGAGTTTAGATAGGGTTGAATGATGCTATAGTAGAGATTAAAATAGAATGAAGGTTACTCCCAATGTAAAATAAAGAAGAAATAAAATGGTACTGGAGAGGAGAAGAAGAGAAGAAAAAAAATTGCAAAATAGCAGTAGTAATAGTGATGATAGAGATTGAAAAAAGTAATAATTGAAAAGGTAAAATCAAGAAAGGAAAAAAGAAAAAAAATCGTTTCTTAAGTAAAAGATGTAAAAAATGAAAATTAAATAAAAGATGTAAAAAATGTCAATAAAATAAAGAATAGTAAAATTAACATAAAAACGTCCAGTAGTGATCATTCACTCCTTCTGTTATTGTATTTGGCACGCCTGATTCTCGGACCAGAGAGTCTTGCAGTTCCCTGCATTCCACTGCACCTCAGTTTTGAAAGGTAGTCCTCAATTTTAGGTAGGCTATATCTTAGTTATTTGTGTCCACTTATTTTTTATTAGTTAAAAGAAAAAGAAAAAGAAAAAAAGGCAGTTTGTAATTCAGTCCTCAGGTGTCAGTGTTACTGGTTTGATTTCCCAGTCTTTAGGTTGCTCTGGCCTTCTTTCTCTGTGGCTCTAACGGGCAGAGTGCCAGCTGGCTCCCAAACTATCTCTTTTGGCTCCGATCCCTTGTTTCCGGGAAGGCAATTTCCCCCTGCAATTTCCCGGATATGCCCAACTGGGTGGTCCTTCCCGAGTATTCAGATGCAAGGGGGTGAGGGGGATCAGAGGTGTCCAGGTGTTCCGCCCTTGGCGGGACAGCCGCGGTTCTTAACAATCTGTCCGTGTCCCCCTGGCGTTTTAGAAAAAGTCCCGCTTCTGGGGATGGTTACGCCAACCCCTGGACTGGGTTTCGCCAGACAAGTTTCTAGCTGCAGCCTTCTTTGGGCGCAGCTCTGGCGCGGGCTGCCAGGGCGCTCTGGGGCCGCACTGGAGATGGGGCCTCGCGCGCTTCGGGGCTACAATAGGGGCGGGGCCGCGACGCTCTCCACAGCGCTCTCCGAGGCGCTCTGGGGATGAGGACTCCGGGTGCTCCGGGGCCACAATAGGGGCGGGGCCGCGGTGCTCCAGGCCGCAATGGGGGCGGGGCCTCGCGGCGCTCCTGAGCTACAATAGAGTCGGGGCCATGATGCTCCGGGGCCACAATAGAGACGGGGCCGTGAGAGGCGGAGCCGCGGCGCTCCGGGCCGCACTGGGGATGGGGCTTCGCCGTGTTCTGGGGCTACAATAGAGGGGGGGTCGCCGCGGCGCTCCGGGGCCGCACTGGGGGCGGGGCCTCGCGGCGCTCCGGGGCTACCGCTGCCTGTGCCGCCAGAACCCTCAGGCTATCCCCGCAAACTCTGACCTTTCCGTGGGTAGTTGTAGAGCTACCTTGAGTCCGGGCGTTTGCTCCCTTTGGGGCGTCACCGGTGTTGGATGGACTCCTCCGCAGTGGGTCGGAGATGCTCCTCCTTCCCAGTATGGCGAGGCGGCCTTCCCATCGAGCCCGGAGCTCCGGGAGAAGTCGGCAGCGCCGGCCGCCCGGTCAGGAAATCCCGTCCAGCTGACCCTTCCTTACCCTCCTTGACAGATCCGTTGCCCCTTAGCTGCTAACAAACACTCCCTGAGCGACTCAGACGCTGCTCCTGTGTGTCTTGGGACCAGAGTTAGAACAAGTCCGTCTGTTAGGTCGCCATCTTCGAGCTCCGCCCCCCTTGAGCTGTCCAGCTGTAAAAGCCTGTCAACTCTGTTTTAGAGTGTAACATTACATTGCAGTGAAGTCTAAGGCTTTCCAAAGCTGTTAAATATGCTTATTTCTCTATTTCAAGGATATTCTGTATTGTATGACACACATTTACAGTTCTCGGCTCCTTTAAGACAATAACAGAGGTTTCATACACTGTTGAATGTGTTCTTCACTCTATTTTAAGGATTTCCTGCATCTTATATACCCTTTCTACACTAACAACTGACTTGGAGAAGTCTTTTCTATCCTGTGCGAGTTCTCATCTATTTATTCTTATTTTCTCTAAATTACTCATGTGTTCTTGTAGGTTCCTATAGCTGGCCTTCTCCTCTAAGTATAAGCATTGCCCACATGTAAAAACAACTACCACCACACTGTTATGATCCTGACAAGCTGTGGAATGTTTTTTCTCAACTATGTTTTAGAGTTTAATGCTACATTGCAGTGAAGTCTAAGGCTTTCCAAAGCTGTTAAATATGCTTATTTCTCTATTTCAAGGATATTCAGCATTGTATGTCACACATTTACATTTGTAGGTTCCATTAAGTAAATAATAGAGGTTTCTTACACTCTTTAATATGCTCTTTAGTCTATTTTGAAGATTTCCTGAACCTCAGATACCCTTTCTACACTAACAACTGACTTGGAGTAGTCTTTTTTGCTTGTACTGTATGAGTTTTCACGTACTTACTGTTATTTTCTCTGAATTGCTCATGTTTTCTTTCAGTTTCCTATATGAGCCCTACTTGTCAAGTTATAATTATTTCCCACATGTACAAACAACTTCCTACACACTATTATGAACCTGAGAAACCCTGCAACATGTCTCTCAATGATATTTTAGACTTTATTGCTAAATTGCAGTGATGTCTAAGGCTTTCCAACGCTGTTAAATGCACTTATTTCTCTATTTCAAGGATATTCTGCATTATATGACACACATTTACAGCTGTAGGCTCCTTTAAGTAAATAATAGAGGTTCCATTCAACTTTTTAACATACTCTTTACCCTCTTTTAAGGATGACTAGCACCTTTAATACTATTCTACACTAACAACTGACATGTTGAAGTCTTTTCTATCTTTTCTATGAGAGTTCTCATCTATTTACTTTTATTTTCTTTGAATTACTCATGTTTTCTTGTAGTTTCCTATATTTGGCCTTTTCCTCTAAATATAAGCATTGCCCACCTGTACAAACAACTTCCTTCACACTGTTATGAACCTGAGAAACTTTGTCAAGTCCACGAAAATCTCCACTCTGGGGGCACTGCCCCTGCCCCTCCAGAAGTACTTACTGTTCGGGTAGCCGAGCCCTTAGGGTCGGCTTTCTGCCCCATTTGAGTGGAACGCCCGGCCCTGAGAACAAAAGAACCTCTTGCTGGCTTCCAGTCTAGAGCTCAGGAAGGTGGGGCTTTTGCGGCCACTTGGGACCCTATTCTACATTCACAGGGCCCCAGGGCCTTACCCACTGGACCAATTTCCGTTGTTACACCTGGCCCCAAACCACTCTTCCCTGCACCGCTTCCCGCCGATCACTTGGCATCCCCGCCAAACCCCTCAGTCCCCTCTTTAGGTCTCTGCTGCCAGCAGGCCGGCCTGCCGGTCACCCGTGTCCCTGCCCGCCATACTTTCTCCTGCTTACCTCACCACTTCAGGCTGTTCACCTGGCCCCGCCCCCTTGTTCTCCTGACCCCCTTCATCTGCTCACCTGGTCCCACCCCCTGGTTGACTTGACCGGGTTCAGCTGTGGGCCTGGGCCCGCCTCCTTGTTCCTGAAGCCCCGCTCCTTTGTTCATTGGACCAATGAGCGAGCAGCACCTGCCAGGCTGCCCTGCTCCTCAGACACAGAATAGCCCCCACCTCTGGGAGCCCTGTCAGGTGCCTAAAACCCCATCCCCACATGGCCCTCTGTTCACAGGGTGCCTCCCATGTCCCCAAGCACGGGCAAACCTGCCAGCGCCCCCTTCAGGACTGCCATTGGCCTCCATGAGCCTCGGGGGGGGGGGGGAGCCTGCTCTATGGCTCCCACCAAGGGGCAGCTCACAATGGAGTGTCCTGGGACGCCCACAGCCCTGTCTATGGGCCTTGACATCCGAGAGAGAGCTGTTTTCAAGTCCATGAAAATCACTTTCCACTCTGGGGGCACTGCCCTGGCCCCTCCAGAGGTACTTATTGGTTGGGTCACCGGGCCCTGAGGGCCGGCTTTCGGCCCCATTTGCAGAGAATGCCCTGCCCTGAGGACAAGGGACCCTCTTGCTGGCTTCCAGTCTGGATCATGGGAGGATGGGGCATTGGCGGCCACTTGGGACCCCTGTCCACATTCACAGAGTCCCAAGTCCCCATCCCCTCAACCACTTCCAGTTGTTGCCCCTGGCCCCAACCCATTCTTCCCTTGTCTGCTTTTCACCAATTACCTGGTCTCCCCGCCATGTCTCCCAGCCCCCTCCCTAGGTCCCTACTGCTGGCAGGCCGGCCTGCGGGTCACCTGTGTCCCTGCCCGCCAGCCTTTCTCCTGCTTACCTCACCACTTCAGGCTGTTCACCTGGCCCCGCCCCCTCTTTGATTTGACTGCCTTCAGCTCTCAGCCTGGCCCTGCCCCCTTGTTCCAGAAACCCCACCTTTCATTCATTGGACGAATGAGCGAGCAGCACTGACCAGGCTGCCCTGCTCCTCACACACGGGGGCTACTGCCCCACCTCTGGAAGTGGTCTTAGGTGCCTAAAAGCCCCAACTGCAGATGGCCTCTGCTCACAGGTTGCCTCCCACCCAGGGGCCAGGTCCACAAGCATGGGCAGACCAGCCCCCCCCCCATTTCAGACAGCCATGGGCCTCCATGAGCCCTGGGGGTCCCCACCATGGCGCATCTCACAACAGAGTGCCCTGCAACCCCCACAGCCTGTCAGTGGGCTTTGACATCAGGGAGAGAACTGTGTCAAGTCCCTGAAAATTACTTTCCACTCTGGGAGCACTGCCCTGCCCCCTCCACAGGTACTTACTGGTCACCAGGTCTTGAGGGCTGGCTTTTTGCCCCATTCATAAGGAACAACCTACCTTATGAACAAGGGACAAGGGACCTTCTTGCTGGCTGTTCAGCACAGAGGTGACAGCTTCGGATGTCCAGCCGGCCCCGCCCGAGGGCTTGGCAGGAATGCACACCTGGCACTGGGAGCACTGCCACACGCGGGACGTGTGTGACTGTTCATATAAGGACCTCCGGCCCTGGCCCATTTTGCTCAGTGGTTAGAGCGTCGGCCTGAGGACTGAAAGGTCCTGGTTCATTCCTAGTCAGGGCACATGCCTGGGTTGCAGGCTCAATCCCCACTGTGGGGCATGCAGGAGGCAGCCAATCAAAGATTCTCTCTCATCATTGATGTTTCTCTCTCTCCCACTCCCTTCCTCTCTGAGATTAATTGAAGATTAAAAAACAGACAAACAAACAAACAGCACCTCCTGTGCTGACAATGGAGTAGGAGGTCCCAGTGGGGGCCTGGAGCTGCCATGGGGACGAGGAGAGGGCAGGGTTGAGCACAGGGGCCACAGGGAGCAGTCCCTGCTGTGGCCTGGCCTGTTTTCCCTGAACCAGACACTCACCCAAGCCTTCCACCTGTGGGGTACTGATGCCCTCTGGCCAGCCAGAGCCCCAAGTGCAGGTCGCCAGCCAACACCTCACCTCCAGATGCTGACCCTGCACCTTGGCCCATGGCTGGCAGTGCCCCCTGGTGGCAGCCAGGCACATTGCCACTGCCCACCCTGGGGCCAGTCACAGCCAGACTCTATGGCAGGTTGGAACCCTGGCCGTCAAGGGAGGTCTGTCTGGGCTCTTCCTGGTCGGGTCTTGTGCAAGGACCCGTCCACGATGACTTGGGAGGGAACACACCCCTATCCTGCTTCCCCCGGTGCCTGAGCGTAGGCGCCTCCTTAGCCGGGCCAGGTGGCGGCCACTCCCCTGCACTGGCCCTGTTCCTAGAACCCAGCGGGCTCTGGGCCCAGCAGCACCCGCTCACCTGGGGGTCAGACACACAGACCTGGGCCTGTCATACCCATTGGTCAGCACTCGGGAGCCCATGCCTCCAGCTGGCTCTGGAGGCCCAGGCATGAGGACCTCCCAGGCACAGGGCCCGTCCCAGTCTGTGGCCCTTGTCCAGCCTGCTCTGTGCCCTCCATGTCTAGGGACTGGGCTGTGATACCCTCCGGGCAGAGCCTCTGCCCTCGGGCTGCCTCCCTCCTGCCAGTGCCTCTCCTGCCTGCAGTGCACCCTCGGGGCCTCATCCCCTCCTTAGGAGGGAGGCCCCAGGGCCAGTGAGCTGAGGACAGGCTCCCTGGAGCAGGCCTGGACGCAGCTGACGACCCCAGAACCAGGTGTCCATATGCTGAGCCATGGCCGGGAGCTGGAGATCTGCTCTGGCAGGGGTGCCCCAAGACCTCAGCTGCTGGAGCGACCCCCAAGCCCCATCTGGCAAGCATGGCTGAGCAGGCTGGGGCCCAGCGGAGAGCCTGAGGTCTGGGGCACAGACCACTTCCTCAGGGTGTTCCCCTTGTCAGTCCACAGGGCTGGACAAGGCCACTGAGCTGCCAGGACATTGCAGTGCTCGTGTGAATCAGGCACAGGTGCCAACCTTCAGCCCCCTCAGTGAGGGCTCCTTCCCGGGCTGCAGTCACCCAGGGACACAGGCCCACCATCCCCTTGCCGGTTTGTTTTTACATTAAAACCAGTGGCCCAGTGCACAAAATTCATTAGAGGAAATAATTTAATATTGCTATTTGCCCTTTATAATAGAAGTGTGAGAGGTGAAAGAAAATAAGTAAAATGTATATGAAATCCTTCTGTCAGAGTTTGGGGCACACCACATGCACCTCAAAATCACGTGAGACCCAGACCTGGCTGTGCCCTTCCCCCACCCTCCCACCTCTCCCTGCCACATTGGGCTAGATCCAGACCTGGCCAGTCCCACCCTTGTCAAGCCCTGCCAGGCAGGGGGTGTAGTCTTAGGTCCCTTGGCTTGGCACTGGGACGGGGTGCAGCCTGAGGTCCCCTAGCCTGACTCCAGGGGGGTGGGTGTGCAGCCTGAGCTCCCCTGTCAAGCCCCACAGGGAAGGGGGAGGGTGTAGCCTCAGGTCCCTGCTGATTGCTCGTTAAGGCTACTGATAGGAACTTGTCCTCAGCTGCAGGTGCACCCATCTTTGTGATGGAGTGATGGCCACTTAGCATATTCCCTCTTTATTAGATAGGATTACAGTGGCCCTACCTCAGTGGTCAGCAAACCTCGGCTTGTGAGCCACATGCAGCTCTTTGGCCCCTTGAGTGTGGCTCTTCCACAAAATACCATGGCCTGGGTCAGTATATATTGAAGAAGTGGCATTAGAAGTTTTAAGTTTAAAAATTTTGGCTCTCCAAAGAAATTTCAATCATTGTACTGTTGATATTTGGCTCTGTTGACTAATGAGTTTGCCAACCACTGCCCTAGCCGATTTGGGTCAGTGGATAAAACATCGGCCTGCAGACTGAAGGGTTTCAGGTTCGATTCTGGTCAGGACATGTGCCTGGGTTGCAGGCTCAATCCCCAGTAGGGGACATGCAGAGGCAGCCGATCAATGAGTCTCTCTCATTATTGATGTTTCTCTCTCTCCCTTCCTCTCTGAAATCAATAAAAACATTAAAAATAAAATAAACTTTGGTCATTGGACTCTGATCTGTGGTTGGGAGGCAGACACAGCAGGCTGCGTGCCCACCTGGCAGCCCCAAGGTATGGGCAGAGGGGCCAGAGGCAGTGTGGGCCATGGAGGGTCTGGCCAAAGTTGGAAGCCTTGCTTTAATCAAAATAGTGCAACGTCAGTGCTGAACTCACATTTTATTTAGTCTCCTTTCTAAAGTAATCAGTTTAAACATGAGCTGAGGTGAGAGAGGAGAAAGAACATGAAACCTAACAGACAGACAGTCAGACAGACAGGAGGGTGGGTGCACAGGGCGGGGACCCAGTCAGATCTTCTCCATCTTGGAAATGAGGTCTTCGCAGATTCTGGTCAACTCATCGTTCTCTTTTGTCTGAAAGAGGAGCGTCCACCCTCCGTCTCCCAGTGCTCAGGTGGCAGCAGGCCCAGGGGGCACCTGGCCTGGCACGGAGAGGCGTTTGGGAGGAGGGTTGTGGCCCAGCTTGGGAGTCAGCAGGCCACAGGGCCATGACAGGGCAGGTCCCAAACCACAGGGCCATGTTCCTCCCACTCCCAGGCCTCAGGCCGCACCCACCTTCTGCTCCAAGGCCTTCTCCAGCGACTGGACACACAGCTGCTCCTTCTGCAGGTTCACCTGGAAGGCCAGCGCCCCCGCCTGGGTCTTGCTCCGGACCTGGGCGATCTTCTCGTTGGCCCTGCACAGGGGAGCGGCTCAGCCTCCCCTTCCTCCCACTGCCTGAGGTGCCCATGCTCACAGCCGGAGATTCTCCTCTGCGTGGGCCTTCAGCGCCTGGTACCACTGGCCTTCCTTCTGGACCCTGGCAATGTAGTCCTCTGCACACTTCAGTGACTCTTCCTTCTTTAAGGGGGCGGGACATTACTGGCTCGTTCACTGCTCTGGGGTCAGGTGTGCAAGGCCCAGCCAGCCCCCCGGGACACACACTAGCAGCAGCTCAGATGAAGAAGGGCCGCGGACACAGCACTTGTTTTTCTTTTGGAAAAGACCCTCCACACCGAGCCCATGCCTCCCCTCCCTGGACACCAGCCTGACCCCAATGGTTGTTAGTGCCTCCTGGCACTCCCCCCCCCCCAGCATGCCCGGCACCAGAGCTTCCCTCCCATAGCCCTGTGGGCCCCGACCCCTGCACATGCCCAGCTGGCCTCCAGCTCCGCTTCTCACATGCCCAGGCCTCCCCAGGCTGACAGCACCCCACCCTGCCCCGGGCCCACTGGTGAGGCTGGCCGCCAGCCCAGCACAGAGCAAGGACCAGGACTTGTGTGGGGCAGGGGGAGGGGGGCGCGCAGCTCCTGCCCAAGGGGCTGGGGACTGAGCATGACAAGGCGGTCACAGGGCAGAGCCCCCTACCATCAGGTAGCCCTCAATCACTGCCTTCAGCTTCTCAAATGGCCTGAAGAGGTCGGAAAAGGACTTCTCCATGGAGCTCAGGTCTGTGCTCAGCTGGTCTTTTTCCTTCAGAACCTTCTGGATCTCGGCTTTGGCAAGTTCCTGCTGTTTCAGAGCCTCCTCTTGAAAAGGGACAGGCACACGGGATCAGGGGATAGATTCCACAGGGTGATTAAGGGCAGGACAGTGGGACGAAGGCGAGGGGGCAGCGTCAGCCGCAGTGCCCGGAGGTCCCAGAGGAAGGTGGCCAGGCCCCTCCCAGCTGCTCTCCCAGAGCACAGCACTTCCCACACCAGCCCCAGAAGCCCAGGGGGAACAGAAACCCAGGGCCCCAGCAGAGCTGTCCCCACAGCTGGCAGCCTCTGGAGCCTGAGTCCCTGGCCCAGGGAGAGAAAGGGTGCTCCCGCCCCCAGCGCAGCCTGGACGCACCCAGAGCCAATGGCCACAGAGGTGAAGTTGGACACGCCGTGCGAGATCTGTTCCCTGCGGTCCCAGCTGCCAGCCAGATTCTGGCCCATTTGGGAACTGAGCATTAGCCCACAGCTTTACGCCTACCGCCCCACCCCCACCCCCCTGACCTGCCCGCACTGGCCTGGGCCATTCTACACTGGGGCTGTGGCACTGAGGCGGGAGCTGCTGTTAGAGAGGGGCTCGGGGCGCACTTACCAGTCACCTCGTACATCAAGCTCTCCTACAGGTCCATGACCTTCCTGTGGGAGGAGCAGATGCCTGTGAGCACTGTGGCGGGCCATTCCCCACCCCATCCCCAGATCCCCCTTCCCCCCTGCAGGCCCCACCCGAGTCTGGGGTGTGAGTCCATCAAGCTCCCCTTTGTGGGCAGGTCTGTTCTGGGAGGGTCCCATGCCTATGTGTGTGGTGTGTGCTTGGGATGGGACGCCTCTTGCTACAGGCCAGGCTGGGAGCAGCTTGTGGGAGGAGGGGATGGCAGAGAAAACAGCACACTGGAGGCAGCTCAGAGCAGGAGCTATGGGCAGCAAGGCCAGGGCAGGACACCGCTGCCAGTGGCACAGGCTCCCTGGGCGATAGCTAGCTGAGTAAGTGGACACCTGGGGTCCCACCACAGCAGCACCCTCTCCCCAGGCCTCGCCCTTACCGCCGTGTCCCTCTGTCTGTACTGTAGCACGTTCACGAGGGCGTCCCTGAACCTGAGCACACAAGGAGGTGGGGGCACCTGTGGGGCAACAGAGACCAGCTGGGCCCCAAGCTCCTCTCCCATCCAGCCCCATCCTGTGGTCAGGGAGGACAGGTCCTGGGGGACAGGAGGCTCCAGGACTGCATAGTGACCAAGACAAGCAGGGCCCCCCTGTCACTGACCCTTCAGATCCCCGGCCATAAAGCCCATCCCTTTCCACAAAGAGAGCAGCACTCACAGCAAGGCCCAGCCCCGCCTCGGAGTCCAGGTCCACCAGCGGGGCCTCGGGCGGCCCCCACAGAAAGGCACCCACATGGCGGACTATGCTTCCCCATCGAGCAAAGGCCGCGGGCAGCTTCCTCACTGCAGGCACCCAGGAGCCCCACTCACACTGCCAGCGCCCAGCTACACCCCCCAACCAGGTGCGGCCATGCTGTGCACTACTGGGTGCTGGGAGGCACCTCAGGAGTGACAACCAAAGGTCCCCAGGGGCTAAAGGAGAACCCCTGTTTAAAACTACCCCAAGTGAGTCCTTTAGTTTCTGGTAACAGCATTTGCTTAAAAAAACGAAGGGTGCCTCATGCCATCTATGCAACTAACTGAAAATGGGGCAAAGACCTAAACACACAAGCTGGAACTACACAATTTCTAGAAGAAAACGCAAGTGTCAACCTTCCAACCGGCTTTGGCAGTGAGTTCATGGCTGGACACCAACATCATAAACAGCAAAAGGAAACACGGAAGTGGACTCAGTAATGTCTGTGCCTCCAGGGGCCCCGTCCACTGGGGAAAGAGCCGCAGGAGGAGGGTATTTCTGCGGCCATGTGTCTGATCTGGAAAACACCAGACCCTAACCACCAAGGGCACTGAGCAGGCGGGGTTCAGAGCCGCTGCTCCGCCACAGAAGACATGAGGCCAGCAAGTGCAGGAGGTACTCACCATCACCATCCCCAGGAACGCAGGTCGCAGCCCCCAGACCTGCTGCCCCCGCTGGGAGGCCAGGACCACGCAGCCAGACAGTGGGGCCCCGCCCCCGGGGAGAAGATGGGGCAGACCCCGTGGGAAAGCGCAGTCTCTCAGGTCGTTAGACAGGTACATGGAGCAGGTACCTACACCTGAAAGACGGGAACCCATACGTGTACCTCCATGTGTGCACGCACGCTCATACAGCTGAAGTGGAAACACACAGAAGCCCACCCACTGGGGAGTGAACAAGAGCCGCTCTATCCACATGCAGGTCATTCAGGCTGCAGCATGGCCAAGCTGACAACATGCTCTGCGAGAGAAGTGGATTCGAAACCACCCTGATTCCGTCCCCTGGGAGTGGCGGCCTGCCCAGCCCAGTCCTCCCTGGCTTCTGGCACCTCTGCAGAGGGCACATACTTGTCCTGCTGGGGATCCCCACCCCCAATCCCCATCTCCTCTGTGCCAGCGGTTTCTAAGGAGCCAGAGGGCAACCTGGTCCAGCAGCCTCATGTCTTTTAAAGCAACTCAGTCACGTGGTCCCTGGGCACACCTTCCCTCAGAGACACCCGCCTCCCTGTAGGAAGGGCTGCCCAACTGCATGCACACCACGTGTAAGTCTTGAGCGCTTGCTCTCATCCCCGTGGGGTCTCGGTTCAAGCCTCTCCAGCGACCTTGAGGCCCAGCTGTCCTCACTGTCACTGACACTGCCGCATGCACACCTGTGCTGCTCTCAGCGAGGCTGCAGGCCCATCTCAGAGGCTTCCTAAGCAGTCTCCCAGGAATGCCCCTCTCCTAACCAGCTTCTGCCTGAGAGCCTCACTCAGGCAGGCACCCAGCTGCCTGCAGGAAGATGGCCTGCAAATGCCACTCTCACATACACACACACACACACACACACACACACGCTCACGGGACACGTTCCAGGCGAACCGACAGCAGAGGGAGGACCAGGGACAATGCACCCGCAGCTGGGTCTTGGAAGTGCTCCTCCCTGGGGTCCCAGGCAGGCTCGGGCCCCTGCAGAGCGGGGGGCGCTGGGTCGGCAGCAGAGGCTGTGGGCTCAGTGCCCAGACGGCTGGAGGCAGCCGCTGGCTCTGGAAGGAAGAGGAAGGCCACCTGGAAGCTCAGGCTGAGCATCTGGAGAAGTTGAGGCTGCCAGGTGGGCCTCTATCTCACCATCCCCTCGAGCTGGGGGGCTGTGGGGGTAGGGTGGGCAGCAGTGTGTCCCATCCAGTCACCACCGGCCTCCCTCTGCTTGATGACAATGGGGACTGCGGAAGATGTGCTCCCGCTCAGGCACACACTCCATACCTCGCCCACCAGTCCCGCTGTCCCTGCCGTGGTCTGCCACACACATGTGCCATCCTCGGAGGCTGGCGGCACCTGCCTGAAGAGACAGGGTCCACAGACTGCAGCTGCCACCAGCCCTGTGCCCCCTCATCAGAGAGCCAGGCCCAGGGCTGAGGTGGCGGCTGGCCCTGGGCACGGCTAAGCTTCTCTATGACCTGACAGTGGGGGCCGCTGAGCAGCTGTCCCCAGAGCAGCTGGAAGGTGTGGCCAGCAGCCCGGGCTCCGCCCCAGGAACCGCAGGCAAAGGGGCCCTCAGCGCTGGGCAATGCCAGGATGCTTTCTCCTCTAGTCTCCACGGAGGGGGCTCCCATGGGTGGCCCTGCCCTCTGCTCTCTTCTGAGATTTCACAATAGCCCCCCTGTGCCCTTCCTCAGGGCGCCTACTGGCATTTCTGGTCCTGGGCCCTCCCGCACCCTCACTCACGGGCTCGGAGGGGAGGCCCCTGTGACCCCAGGTCCCACGGTCCTGCTCTGGAGGCATTCTGGGGGCTGGGCGTCCCCAGCGCCTCCCAGTGGGTTGAAGGGTGGGTGGTCCAGCTTGTCCCAGGCCAGGGCGTAGAACCCTAGGTAGGAGCAACATGACCTTGGTCAGCTCCTCGGAACCTCTTCCTGCCTCCCCTCTGGCCGCCGGGGGTCACAGGTCACCGATGGACGGCAGACATGGGCTAGGTCAAAGGCGAGGTTGTCTGTGCTTGCCTATTTCCTCTTCTGGTTCAGACTCCTAGCTCCATGGTCCAGGACACATGAGGGTCAGCTTTTCACTGGACAGGATGGAGAGGGCGGGAAGCTGCCTTCAGCCAGGGAGGGCCGGCTGGCAGGGTCACCTTCCCAGGTCCTCTCCCGGTCCCCAGGCCTCTGCTCTCTGCCCTGGAAGCTAGTCAGACCCCGAAGCCAGGAGGCGGTGCCTGAGCCGCCTGCTTCCCTCCCTTCCTGGGGCCGCTCTGGAAGAACAGGACCTGCCACTCCTAGCTCTTTCCGTTGCATTTCAAAAACAGAATACTAAGTGAAGTTGAAAAGTAACAAGGAAACCTGGGGAGAGAAACAGATTCAGGTTCCAGAAGCTTCCACCTGGAACAGGAACACGACTCAAGGATGCTTTGCACAAGGTAGGTGAAGGGCCTAGCGGGGACATTTTGCTCCGACCCCTTTCTCTGTACCTCGGACTGCTTAAGAGAAAGGCAAGTTTTAAACAGCGTAAGTCAGCAAAAGGCAGCACAACCATGTTCCTGAGGCCCCGCCTTACTCGGCGTCCCTGGCGGCCAGGGGGGTCAGCTCAGCCTAATTCGGGAGAAGGGCCCAGCAGGGTCTTCCCGCTCAGACAGAGGCAGGCAGACTGGCGGCACCTGCTCAGCGCACCGCCAGCCACGCCAAACACCACCCCTGTGGCGGCTGCAGAGGGCGCCTCCCGGGGGAGGGCCGGCCAGACCCCACAGAAAGCCGCTGCCTGGACCAGCCTCCGCCTGTGGCCTCCAAGGCTCTGCGGGGACACGCGGCCACTGGCCGGCAAAGGGAGACCAGGGGACGCAGAACAAGGCGAAGCCACAGCGGCCTGGGGAGCGGGAAGAGAAGTCCGGGTGACTGGTTCTGCCTCAGCGCAGGCTCAGGAGGGCGGCCTCCGGCAGCTCCCTGCCTGGGGGGGCGGGGGGGTGCGGGCACAGTGGGCCTGGGGCAGGTTCCCCTCCCGCGGCCCAGGCCCAGGCCCACCGCCCAGGCCACGGGCCGGGCTCCGCAGAGCCTGTGGGTGGGCAGGCCGAGCCCAGGGGTGGCCGGGCCTGGCTGCGGGAGGGACGCCGAGGCGGACCCTGACTGGGAGCCGAGGGGCCGCGGGAGGGCGGTCGGTGTTGGGTGGACGTTGCTCACCTTTGGGGAGGGACTGAGGCGGGGATGCAGCCAAGGCTGGGCCCACAGCCCTACCTGTCTCCCTGGAGGTCGCAGATGGAGCTGGAGGAGGAGTCCAGTCCTGCCTGCCGTCCATCAAATGCCCAAGATCAGCCAATCAGCGGTGGTCGGGGGAGGGCGCCTGGCTCCAGCGGCCAATAGGAGGGCGGGCCGCCAGCCCCGCCCCCAGGCCGAGGTGCCGCAGGTGTGAGCGGGGAGCGGCCTCGCAGAGCGGGAGCCCGAGAAGGTGTGCAGCGGGCGGGCCCGGGAGCCGGGCCCGGGAGCCGGGCGCCTGGAGCCTGAGCCGCCCGGGGTCTCTGTGTTCTGGGTGTGAAATGCGAGCAGGTGCAGCGCCGCCCTCCAGGTGGGTCTGAGCCTTCCAGCCCTTGCCTGGCGGGCAGTTGGCCTCTCAGAGAAGTTCCGGGGCCCTTTGGGGCTGTTGGCTGGCTACACAGGTCCCCGAGGCGGGTGGTGCAAAACATCAAAAGTAGGAAAATGCAAGATGCTAAGGGCCTACGGTGATGTCAAACAGCATGCCACTTCAAACATTCTCCCAAATATGAGGGGACTGACTTTCCATCCTGCCACGGGGTTGGAGGTTCCTTTAAACGCGGACAGGCCCCCCGCCGGGTTGGCTCCGTGGGTGGGCGCCTGCTTGTGGCCCTAAGGTCCTGGGTTTGACCTGGGTGCAAGCTCCATCTTGGCCCTGGTCCGGGCCGGTGGGGAGGCAGCCAGTTGATGTCTCTCTCTGAGATGGGTATCTCTCTCGCACACATCGATGTTTCTCTCTGTCTCTCCCTGTCCCTTCCACTCTCTAAAAATCAGTGGGAAAATATCCTGGTGAGGATTTACAAAGAATAAGTAAGTCACAGTGGAACATTGAACACTCCAGTGGGAATGTGCAATCGGCTCTCATTGGTCATCTTAATCCTGGGGTGCAGCACCCACGTGCCCACCCTCAGCTCTGCCCCACGCTGCCCATGGTCCGGTCTTAGCTCCTGCACAGTGACTGGGAGAAGTTGTTCCTGTCCACTGAGGCTCCATGGGGCTCGCCATGACCTCCGGGCTTGCTGTGGGCCTACTTGGTGGGCAGCCTCTGCAATTACTCCCCATGGACCCTGCCTACAACTTAGTAAACACTTAAGTCAGACAAAGAAGACAAACACCATATAATTTCACTTATACATAGAATCTAAAAAACAAAATAAATGAACAAACAAAACAGAAACAAATTCATAGATACAGAGAACAAATTAATGTTTGCCAGAGGGAGGGGTTGAGGTGATAGGTGACAAAGAGAAATGGATTAAGATGTTCAAATTGCCAGATAAGAAAACAGTTATAGGGATGTATGTAAAGTACAGCATAGAAGCGCAGGAGCCCGCGGAGAACAAAGGGGTGCCACAGGCCAACCTGCTGAGCTCCCAGGACAAGGAGGAAGAAACCAAAGAAGTTCTCAATGTGAAGAAATCAAGTGAGAGCAAAAGATAGTAAAATTACTTAAGAAAGAATACAAAGAAGTTCTTGAAAAATCAAAGACTAAGTCAGAACTCAACTCAACAGCCAACATTGCAACATAAATGCGTTTTAAAGAAAAAAAAAGGACAGAATGTTGGAACAGCGGCGGCCAGGCCTAGAGTGGCCAGGCACAAGGCAGTGGCAGCCAGGCCCGGAGCAGCAACGGCCAGGCCCCAGAGCAGCAGCAGCCAGAACCAGAGCATCAACAGCCAGCACTGGAGCAGCCAGACCTGGGGCAGTGGCAGCCAGGCCTGAGGCGGAGGCGGCCAAGCCCAGGGTGGCCAGTCCAGGAACAACCAGACCCAGAGTGGCTGGGCCCAGAGAAGCCAGGCCCAGAGCAGCCAGGGTGGGAGCAGCCAGACCCAGAACAGCAGTAGCCAAGCCCAGAGCATCCAGGCTGGGAGTGCCCAGGCTTGTAGCAGCCGGGCCCGGGGCAGCCGGGCCCAGAGCAGCCAGGTCAGGTGCAGCCAGGCCTGGAACAGCGGCTGCCAGGCAGGGAGCGACCAGATCTGGAGCAGCCGGGTCGGGTGCGGCCAGGCCCAGAGCAGCGGCTGCCAGGCTGGGAGCGGCCAGGCCCGGGGGAGCAGCCGGGTCGGGTGCGGCCAGGCCCGGAGCAGCGGCTGCCAGGCTGGGAGCGGCCAGGCCCGGACCAGCTGGGTCGGGTGCGGCCAGGCCCGGAGCAGCGGCTGCCAGGCTGGGAGCGGCCAGGCCCGGAGCAGCAGCAGCCAAGTCCAGAGCAACTAGGTCGGGAGCGGCAGTGACCAGACCCGGAGCAGCTGGTTGTGGAACGAACCAGAGCAACAGAGGCCAGGCCCTGAGCAGCCAGGCCCGGAACAGCTCGCTCCTCGCCTGCCCCTGCCCCATGGCTGCCTCTCAGACATGGCTGGAAACTTTCACGGGAACTTGAGGGTCTGCTGAATCAAGTGATGAAGGCTTAGATCTGGATGTGTTGAGTTAGTATAGGGCTGGGGTGTTGATCTGTGAGTGCCTGGGTGGGGCCTGGATGAGGCTGGTGGATCTATTGGGAAATGTCTTTTGTGTGAAGTGTATCATTGGGCATGTGGAGGTATTATTGATATGAGAAAATGCTAAGTAACTGATTTACTATCTGAAAGGGGATTTACTATTGGGGAAAGGGAGGGAAGAAGAGACTGAACATAAACTGTGCACCTATGGATGAGGACAATGGGGGATGGAGAGGGGGCGGAGGGTGGGGTGGGAACCTGGTGGAGGGGGGAAGAAATGAGGAACCTTTGTAATAATATGAACAATAAAGATTGATTAAAAAAATAATAATAAAAAATAAAGAAAAAATAAAAATAAAAAAATAAAAATAAATAAAGTACATCATAGAGAATATAGTCAATAATAGATATATATTTTTAAATGTTTTTATTGATTTCAGAGAAAGGAAGGAAGAGGGAGAGAGAGACATCAACAATGAGAGAGAATCATCTATTGGCTGCTTCCTGCACATCCTGTACTGGGGATCAAGCCTACCTGGGCATGTACCCTGACCAGTAATCCAATTGTGACATCCTGGTTCCTAGGTCAATGCTCAACCACTGAGCTATATCACCTGGGGAATGGCCAATAATATTTTAATAACTATGCATGTTGTCAGAATAATTAGAGTGGTCATTTTGCACTCCAATATGAATATCTAACAACTATGTTGTACACCTAAAACTAATATAATATTTTATGTCAACTGTGATTTAAAAATTAAAATAAATTTTAAAAGAAATACATTTGAAGCTTAAGGAAAAGCTATGTAAATATACAAAAGCTATATTTATTACATACGACTATTCATCTTTAAAAAGTATATAAAATTACTTAATGGGCTAAGTACCTGAATATACAAGCCTTCAGCTATATAAATAGCTATATACAACATTTCTAGCATATATAATGCACCTATAAATTACCCTACTATTTATAAAAGTATGTACAATTATCCAAACATATAAACAACTAGCAATAACTATTCAACTATATATACAGCTATATACAACTTTTCAATTATACATCCATTTACAAGTATTCAGCTAATGTACAGCTATATACAACTATGAAACTAAACATACAGCAGCGATACACAAGTATTCAACTATTTATACAATTGTATACAGCTATCAAACATATGTAGTTGTATGTAACTATTCAATTATATGTACATCTATATACCCTATACCCATACAACTCTTTAACTATACATACAACCCTTAAACTAATATACAGGGATATACAAATATCAAAACAAACATATATAATATGTACAGTTATGAAAAGGTGTTAAATATACAAAAGCTATATGCAGTAATTCAATTATATTTCTATTTATCAAATGTAAGCACTTTTCAACCATCTATACATTTGTACATACAACTATTTTATATAGAATCATATACAATATTTCAACTAAAAAAATAACTGCTGTGTATACCTATTCAACTCAGTATACCACTGCATACAACTACTCATCTATACATACTACTAAATAAACTCTCAACCCTGTCTATATACAGGCATGCAAACTAAGCAACATTTATATACAACTGTTAATCAATATATACATGTATAAAAACAATTTAACTATACAACTATATACATCTCTTCAGTTAAATACAATTATTCAATGAAATATACATTAGCTATATATAGCTATTCAATCCTATATACATCTACATACAACTCTTTATACATTAGCTCTTAAACTAATATACAGAAATATGCAACCATTAAACCAAACATATACAACTAAATACAACCATTTAACTATATATACAGTTCACCTATATATACTGCTATATACAATTATTCAACTAAATATACTACAGACATATACAACTATTTAACTATACCTACAACTATAAGCAACTATTCAAATATTTATAGCCTTATGAAACTATTTGAACACATAAACCTATATATGATTACTAGACAATATACACCTATATACTACTATTTAACTACATATATGTATATATACATATATGTGTATATATGTATATATATACACACACAGCTATGTAAAACAGTTCATCTTTATATACACAATTATTCAACTAAATATACAGATATTATAAATAGCTTTTCAACTATATGCACAACTATACATAACTGTCCATCATATATAAAGCAATGTAAATCTATTCAATCACATATATATTGCTATACTAGAGGCCTGGTGCACAAAACTCATGCACAGAGGGTGGGCTGTTCTTCAGTCAGGCCTGCACTCTCCAATCTGTGACCCCTCGAGGGATGTCTGACTGCCCGTTTAGGCCAATCCCACCAATCAGACATCCCTCTCATAATCCAAGGCTGCTGGCTCCCAACTGCTCACCTGCCTGCCTTCCTGATTGCCTCTAACTGCTTCTGCCTGCCAGCCTGATCATCCCCTAACCGCTTCCCTGTCAGCCTGATTGATGCCTAACTTCTCCCCTGCCAGCCTGTTTGCCCCTAACTGCCCTCCCCTGCAGGCCTGGTCACCCCAACTGCCCTCCATTGCAGGTTTGGTCCCCCCAACTGTTC
This sequence comes from Pipistrellus nathusii, assembly GCA_963693515.1. Taxonomy (NCBI): domain Eukaryota; kingdom Metazoa; phylum Chordata; class Mammalia; order Chiroptera; family Vespertilionidae; genus Pipistrellus; species Pipistrellus nathusii. Next base: position 356,715 of record OY882870.1, read on the forward strand.
TCCACTGCAGGCCTGGTCCTCCCCACAACTGCCCTTCCATACAGGTCTGGTCACCTCCAACTTCCCTCCTCTGCTTGCCTGGTCTCTCCCAACTGCCCTCCCCTGCTGGCCATCTTATGGTGGCCATCTTGTGTCCACATGGGGGCAGGATCTTTAACCACATGGGGGCAGCCATCTTGTGTGTTGGAGTGATGGTCAATAGGCATATTACTCTTTCATTAGAGAGGATATAAATATTAAACTATATACACAACTATATTTGCAACTATGTACAACTATTCAAATATATATATATATATATATATATATATATATATATACACCATTATTACTCAAGTAATAATGGTATATAGTTATATATATCAACTATTCAACTCTGTATTTAGTTATGTACAATTATTCAATATATATGCAATTATATTCACCTCTTGAACTATATATACAGCAACATACAACCATTCTTATATACAGCTATATAAAACTGTTTAACTGTATAATACATCTATACACAATTATTCCACCTCATATCCATTAACTATCCTAGTATATGACTATTGAATTATATCTATACAACCACATTCAACTATTTGACCAAATATAATGCTATATACAACTATTCATCTTTAGGTATCACTATGCAACTATATATATATATATATATATATATATATATATATATATATATATATATATCGCTGTGTACAATTAGTCAAACATATATATTATATTCAATGATAAATTACATGTGCAGTTTAACTACATATACAATTATATGACTAGAAATACAGCTCTATGCAACTGTTGAGACTTGGAAATAGTTACATACAACTATTTAAGTATACATATGTAGAGGAGAGTGTTCCATGGTGTCACTGTTGTCTGTCTTGAAACCTGAAATCAAGCCAGAATGCAGATTGTTTTCTGAAAATCTTCCTTAGAGCCTCTGAACATAAATTGATGTTCATTCTGATGTAAATAAGCACGCTGCACTTGCCTCCTTCTATGTGCTGGTTCCTGTAACAGGTTGTTTTTCTGACCTAGTCAAGCATGCAAAGTAATTTCCCACACCAGGAGCATTCACATACTAGTATCTATGAATTCTCCTCCTTCACTCTATATCAGTGGTTCTCAACTTTCTAATGCCACGACCCTTTAATACAGTTCCTCATGTTGTGATGACCCCCAACCATAAAATTATTTTTGTTGCTACATCGTAACTATAATTTGCTACTGTCAGTGATTCCTAATGTGAATATCTGTGTTTTCCCAGCATGTCCCCTGGCACAAACCATTTCAACCTGATAAGCCACATGGTCCCATTCTCTTGATGACATCAGAATTCCGGTTTGGATGCCTAACCAAAATTCTTTCAAAAATGGCAATACATTGGCCAGAAATACATAGGTAATCAGTATCCAGCTAGTCTCTCTTGTCTTTGAACATGATTTCCCTGTATTTAAACATTGTGTAACCGATATTAAGGTTCATGGTTGATGTATTCCTTTTGTTTCAAGCACGTTTTCAGACATTTCCTAAGGTTATCATTGTTAATTTCCAGAGTTTGATTCATCTTTTACATTAATTCAAGCTCATTCATTGTGAACTCCAAGTGTGTACTCATTCTACAGGGAATAACAAATGAAAATATTATCACACTCACATCGCAGCTCTTTGAACACGAGTAACCTGGGGAAAAATTGTGTCCTTTAGACATTAAACCCATTTGAATATATATTGTAGTGTATAAGCACATTTCTAAATATATTCCTAGTCTGTCCTTGTCTGACTCAGTGTTACACACAATTTTGTCCATTGAATGAGGTTCATTCATTTTGAATCCCAAATGTTAATTCACTATAACTCTTACCTGTACCCTAACCCTAAACCTAAACCTACTCTAAACCTTAACCTTAACCTGAGTCTGATCTCTAGCCCTAACCCAAATGTTAACCCTAATCCTAGACCTAAGGCTAACCCAAGCCCTAAACCTAACCCTAATCCTAGTCCTATTCCTGATGACATCAGCACTCCCAGCATGTTCTCTGGCCCAAACCATTTCCACCTGAGCTCTTGGGCTTGTCCACGTGGCCCCTCCCTCTTGATTACATCAGCACTTCTGGTTTAGTTGGTGTCTGTTCTGGAGAACTGATTTATGATTGTGACAATTGTAGGAAAATTTTCAGAGGAATCTTTAACCTCAATCATATGAGAGTTCACACTAGAGAAAATCCATTTTGGTGTACATATTGTGGAAAGTCCTTCAGTCATAGTTCTAAACTCATTCAACATCAGAGAATGCACACTGGAGAAAACCTTTTAAGTGAAATGAATGTGGGAAGTCCTTTAGATATAAGTGTGATGTCAATAGACACCAGCGAGTTCACAGTGGAGAAAAGCTATAAGAGTGTACAGCTTGTGGCAAGTCCTTCAGTCAGAGTTCTAAACTGATTCAACATCAGAGAGTTCACACTGGAGAAAAGCATTTTAAGTGTAGTGAATGTGATAAGCCCTACAGATATAAGTGTGATGTCAAGAAAAACCAGCAAGTTCACAATGGAGAAAAGCCATATGAGTGTAGAGGTTGTTGGAAGTCCTTCAGTAAAAGTTCTAAACTCATCCAACATCAGAGAATTCACACTGGAGAAAAGTGTTATAAGTTATGATTTTGGGAAGTCCTTCACAAGTAAGTCTAATGTTAATAAATACCAGCGAGTTCACACTGGATAAAAGCCTTATGAGTGTACAGATTGTGGGAAATCTTTTGCCAAATAATGTATATAGCCTTATAAGACACCTGAGACTTCATGGTGGAGATAGACCCTAAATGTTTAGTGAATGTTTCCTTTTTCTTACCCAGAATAACAACACTGAAGGAGAATCTATGATACACTTTTATCTTAATATGATCCCTTTATATCAGGACATACCCTGTGCTAGATTCCCCAAGTTTTAGGTACCAGTGAGGCTTTAAGGATCTGCCTACACTGGCTTTCTTGCCCAGGTCTACTATGTGATTGATGTCACTATGAGGTTTATGGCTGAAGTGGTTTCTCCTCTAACACCTGGCTCACCTGTACAAGGTGAATCAATCATAAACCCTGCATGTTCTTTTGTACTTGAGTCAATTTTCAGTACTCTAAACACACCATAGGAAGTTTGGCACAGTGAATAACATTTGCCTGCAGATAGAAGGATTCTGGTTTTGATTTCAGTCAAGGGCACATATTGTACTAGGGTTGTGGGCTCGATCCTCAGTGGGATGCATGGAGGAGGCAGCTGATTAATGATTGCCTCTCATTATTGGTGTTCCTATTTCTACCTCTCCCTTCCTCTCTGAAATAAATAAAATTATTTTTATAAAGGAACAACTGGCAAAATTTAAAGTCACATATTTGTAAATAAGTAAATACATAAATAAATACAAAAAGAAATATTCTGAACTCTTGGCAGGATCTTCATTCCTTCCTCTCTGACCAGGAATGAGCCTGACTCAGGGTTTGTCCAGAATACTCATCTACAGTGAAGAAGTAGTCCCTCTTAAGGTGGTTCTTACGTTGTGCTGTGGTGATTGGCTTATGTTCTAGTTCACCAATCTGAACCCCTGTCTCTGGTTTATGATATTTCAGTAAAGGTGTATTTTCTGTTTTACCTTTCATTGTGCTGGTTCTATTTACTGCATGCCATGACTTGAAAGCACTGTTGTGATCTGTCAGCAAGTGGATGTGAACAGATATTGTGGAGACATCAAATCTTCAGTGCTTCTGAAGGGAGAGCATGATGGCAGAAAGTCACTCTTTGTCCACAACCTGCTTATCTTGCATTGCTGCCCAAGGCCTTCAAAGAAAGAAGGCATGGCTTTGTAGTTTTAATTTACATCCCAGTACCTTGGTTATTTGTGAGGTCAGTGGTCACCCAGAAGAGGAGGATTTTGTTGTCCTTCTGTTTAAAATAGGAGTTAAGTTCTGTTCACAGTATGTGTTACATACATATCAGCAGTGTTTGGCAGAACTCTTTCCCATCGACTGCAAAGGAGCCATGTGCCATGGAGTACGAAATTTCATAATCTTGTGACACTTGTTTTAAGACTCTGAGGTTAAACTACTATTGAGACACAAAAACTATATTCATAGTGATGGGAGAGACTACATTAAATTAGATAGAAAATGTCTTTTGAATGTAAATCCAAAAATATTTCTGGACATATTGGTTGTGTCTTTTGTGTACAGACATTCTCAACATCTCCAAAGCTTTTCCTGTAGCTGAAGTCATTGGCAGAGAAAATCATTTAATTATTTTGAGGATTTCCCTGGTTTCTATAAGGTGTTCCCCTCAAAGTCATTTCTCAATATGTAAGAACTCAATGCTGGAGGAAGAATAATTCTGTAATCAGTGCCAGGATGTGTCTTTTGTAACCAGTCAGCATTCCTGTTGATTCCATGGCAGTAGTGTTCCCTGCTTGCCACTATTTGTTGCCATTGAGGCAAAGCTGTTCCTCTCAGGAAATGAGCACTGGCATACAAAAAAGTGCACTTTTCTCTTTTTTTAATATATTTTATTGATTTTTTTACAGAGAGGAAGGGAGATAGAGAGAGAGTTAGAAATGTCAATGAGAGAGAACCATCAACCAGCTGCCTACCGGGGATGTGCCCGCAACCAATGTACATGCCCTTGACCAGAATCGAACCTAGGACCTTTAAGTCCGCAGACCGATGCTCTACCACTGAGCCAAACCGGTTTCGGCAAAAGTGCACTTTCCTAATTTGTGTCATTTTATCAGCCTTGACCTATAAATAAAGCTTTGAAACTACGACAGGTGAAATCTGTCACTGTATTCAAGGAGTGGCAAAAGTAAACTTTCAGTTGTGAGTACACAAACCACACTGCTTATACTTTTAAAAAATATTGAAAATACCTTTTACTTATTTATTTATTTATTTATTTATTTACTTACTTACTTACTTACTTATTTACTTACTTATTTTTGGGAAAAGAGGAGATGCATAAGAAGTAGAAACTATCAGAACAATTCTAACAGCTACTATACTAATTACAATTTCCCTACCTATGAATTTTGTTAGATAATAGACAAAATTAACAACCCTTCTATAACTATTAAAACAATAGGCCCCTGATGGTACTGAAGCAGTGAATATACAGATTACGAAGACCTTAATTTTTAAAAAAATATTTTTTATTGATTTTTTACAGAGAGGAAGAAAGAGGGATAGAGAGTTAGAAACATCAATCAGCTGTCTCTTGCACACCCTCTAGTGGGGATGTGCCCACAACCAAGGAACATGCCCTTGACCGGAATCGAACCCGGGACCTTTCAGTCCACAGACTGATGCTCTATCCACTGAGCCAAACTGGTTTCTGCTGAAGAACCTTAATTTTGACTCAAACATATTCCCCACATCTGATCTAAACCCAAAGAGGTTGGCCTTCTAGAGGTTGAAAACCAAGTAATATTGCCTAGAGATTACAATTTGAATATTAATCTCATCCAAAGATGTATTACATTCATGAATTGTCTCTCCACTAGGATTAAAAACAAATGTTATTCTGGGCCCTGTCCAAAATCAAACAACACTCCTACCCACCCAACAAGGCTTATATTATGGGAAGTGCTCTGAAATCTGTGGATCTATCATAGTTTTATGCCAATCATACTTCAAATAATCCTACTAAAACATTTCAAAAATGATCATCTTCCTTACTATAATTTCATTAAGAAGCTAATTAGCATTAACCTTTTAAGATGGAGATTGGAAATTTAAACCTTCTTTCTCTCTTTTTTAAATCTGTATTGTTGAAAATATTACATATGTCCCTTTTTATTTTTAACCTCTTAATGATATGCCTCAATTAGATACATCAACTTATTTATCACAATTTTATCAATAATTCTTAGATTATTTATAACTAGAGGCCCAGTGCATGAAAATTTGTGCACTGGAGGCGGGTGTCCCTCATCCTAGCCTGCACCCTCTCCAATCTGGGACACATTGGGGGATGTCTGACTGCTGGTTTAGGCCCAATTTCTCGAGCCTAAATAGATAGTCAGCCAGGACTGCTGGCTTCTAACTGCTCACCTGCCTGCTTGCCTGATTGCCCCTAACTGCTTCTGCCTACCAGCCTGATCAACCCCTAACCACTCCCCTGCCAGCTTGATTTACACCTAATTGCTCCCCTGCTGGCCCAATTGCCCTCAACTGCCCTTCCCTGCAGGCCTGATCTCCACCAACTGCCCTCCCCTGCTGACCTGATGTTCCCCCCAACTGCTTTTCCCTGCCAGCATGATCACTCCTAATTGCCTTTCCCTGCCTAATCACACTTAGCTGCCCTCTCCTGCTGGCCTGATCTCACCCTCAACTGCCCTCCTCTGCTGGCAAATTTAGTTCTGATTGGTCAGTTTCTATGTCAGTCTGCATCAAAACTCCCGTCCTAGGCAGCCTTGGGTCCTCACAATTCACCCAAATTTGGTTCTCATTGGTCAGTCTCTATGCCAGTCAGGATTTCTGGGCCTATGTCCAGACCAGATCATAGATGCAGGGCTGATTAGTAACTGCCCCAGGCTTCTGGCAAACAGTTGAACTGCTGGCCTCTGAGAGAGAAGCTTGGCTGCTGATGAGGAAGAGAGAAGCAGGGTCTGATCACCCTACTTCTCTATGTGGGCCTCTCCAGCAGCTGCTGCCACTGCTGATCAACCCCACCACTCTTTCTCTCTGAGAAGTAAGCAGCTCAGCCCACTCATCTGCTGTGCACACAGCCTGTTGATCGGTCAAGCCTCCAAGTTGCTGTGGATGTGATGGATGCAGGATAATACAACTTAAAATTTTTATATATTAGGATAATACAACTTAAAATTTCAAACCACTCTTAATATTCAAACTAAGAACCTCTAACAACTAAATCACTAAAACATTCAACCCATTGAAAAACTAAATGAACTCAAATCTATTTGCCTTTCATTACCCCTATGATAATAGGCTTGCCCTTTGTCATTTTAATTATTTTCCATATATGCTCTATCAACTACTTAGCTTATATTATTTTTAAAACTTTTTTATTAAATTATAATCTGTGTACATATCTTACCATTGCTCCCCCCGCCACTCCCATACATGCCCTCCCTCCCCAGAGTTTTGTGTCCATTGGTTATACTTATATGCATGCATACAAGTCCTTCGGTTGATCTCTTATCTCCCCCATATCTCCCTACACTCCCCGCTATAATTTGACAGTCTGCTAGTTGCTCCCTGTCTCTATATCTATGTTTTAGTTAATCAGTTTATAATGTTCTTTATTATCCATAAATGAGTGAGGTCATGTCGTGTTTCTCTTTCATTGACTGGCTTATTTCACTCAGCATGATGTTCTCCAATTCCATCCAGGTTGCTGCAAATGATAAGAATTCCTTCTTTTTATGGCAGAATAGTAATCCATTGTGTAGATGTACCATGGTTTTTGGACCCAATCATCTGCTGACGGGCACCTAGGCTGTTTCCAAATCCTAGCTATTGTAATTGTGCTGCTATGAACATAGGGGTGCATATATCCTTTATGATTGGTGTTTCTAGTTTCTTGGGATATATTCCTAGGAGTAGGATTACTGGGTCAAATGGGAGTTCCATTTTCAGTTTTTTGAGGAAGCTCCATACTGTTCTCCACAGTGGTTGCACCAGTCTACATTCCCACCAGCAGTGTACAAAAGTTCTTTTTTTTCTGTGACCTCGCCAACACTTTTTGTTTGTTGATTTGTTGATGTTGGCCATTCTGACAGGTGTGAGATGGTACCGCATTGTTGTTTTGATTTGCATCCCTCAGATAATTAGTGACCTTGAGCATGTTTTCATGTGCCTTTTGGCCTTCCTTCTGTCTTCTTTTGAAACGATTCTATTATATTTAAGTCCATTGCCCATTTTTTAATTGGGTCATTTATCTTCCTTTTATTAAGTTGTATAAGCTGTGTGTAGATGTTGGAGATTAAACCTTTATCAGTGATAACATATGCAAATATTTTCTCCCATATAGTGGGCTTTCTTGTTGTTTTGTTGATGGTTTCTTTTGCTATAAAAAAGCTTTTTATTTTGATTGAGTCCCATTTGTTTATTTTCTCTTTAGCTTCCATTGCTCTAGGGGCAGAAGTTCATTTGGCATATGTCTGAGATTTTCTGCCTGTGGATGCTTCTAGTATTTTTATGGTTTCCCGTCTGATGTTTAAGTCCTGTATCCATTTTGAGTTTATTTTTGTGTAGGGTGTAAGTTGGTGACCTAGTTTCATTCTTTTGCATGCATCTGTCCAGTTGTCCCAACACCATTTATTGAAGAGACTGTCTTGACTCCATTGTATGTTTGTGTCTCCTTTGTCAAATATTAATTGAGCATAGTGATTTCGGTTGATGTCTGGATTCTCGATTCTATTCCATTGATCTATATGTCTGTTCTTGTGCTAGTACCAGGCTATATAGAGAACAGTGGCTTTGTAATACAGCTTGAAGTCTGGTATTGATATCCCTCCTACTTTACCCTTCTTTCTCAGGATTGCTGTGGCTATTCGGGGTCTTTGTTGTTCCAAATGAACTTTTGGAGAGTTCTTTCTAGGTCAGTGAAATATGCCATTGGTATTTTAATGAGGAGTGCATTGAACCAATAGATTGCTTTGGGAAGTATGGACATTTTGATGATGTTGATTCTACCAATTCATGAACATGGTATGTCCTTCCATCTGTTTACGTCTTCCTCTATCTCTTTTTTCAGTGTCATGTAGTTTTCTGTGTATAGGTCCTTTACTTCCTTAGTTAAGTTTATTCCTAGTTATCTTAATTTTTTTTGGTGTGATGGTAAACGGAATTGCTTTTTTAGTCTCTGTTTCTGTAAGCTCACTGTTGGTGTATAGAAATGTCATAGATTTCTTGGCATTAATTTTGTATCCTGCTACATTGCCAAATTCATTTATTAAGTCAATTAGTTTTTTAATGGAGTTTTTTGGTTTTTTTATGTACAATATCATGTCATCTGCAAATAAGGATAACTTTATTTCTTCTTTTCCAATTTGGATGCCTTTTATTTCCTCCTCTTGTCTAATTGCAATGGCTAGTATTTCCAGTTCTATATCAAACAGGAGTGGTGAGAGTGGGCATCCCTGTCTTGTTCCTATTCTTAGAGGGAATGGTTTTAGTTTTTGCTCATTGAGTACGATGTTTGCTGTGGGTTTATCATATATAGCTTTTATTATGTTGAGGTATGATTCTTGTACTCCCACTATGTTGAGAGTTTTTATTAGGAAAGGGTGTTGGATTTTATCAAATGCTATTTCTGCATCAATTGATATGACTACTGATTTTTATCTTTCATTTTGTTTATGTGATGTATCACGCTTATTGATTTGTGGATATTGTATTATACCATCCTTGCATTTCTGGAATATATCCTACTTGGTCATGCTGTATGATCTTTCTGATGTTCTGCTGGAGCTGATTTGCTAGAATTTTGTTGAGGATTTTGTCATCTATGGTCATGAGGGATATTGGCCTGTAATTCTCTTTCATTGAGTTGTCTTTATCTGGTTTTGGTATTAGGGTGATGCTGGCTTCATAGAAGGAGTTTGGAAGTGTTCCTTCCTCTTGGATTTTTTGGAATAGTCTGAGGAGGATATGTTTTAGTTCTTCCTTGAATGTTTGGTAAAACTCTCCTGTGAAGCCATCTGTGAAGCCGGGGGCTTTTGTTTTCTGGATGCTTTTTGATGACTGTTTCCATTTTTTCCCAAGTCACTGATCTATTGAGAATTTTAGATTCTTCCTGATTGAATTTTAGAAGTTTGTATTTTTCTAGGAATATGTTCATTTCCTTCAGGTTGTTCAGTTTGTTGGAATAGAGCTGTTCGTAGTATTTTGTAACAAACCGTTTTTATTTCAGTGGGGTCTGTTGTTATTTCACCTCTTTCACTTCAGATTTTATTTATTTGGGTCCTCTCTCTTTGTTTCCTGGTTAGCCTGGCTAGAGGGTCATCAATCTTGTTTATCCTTTCAAAGAACCAGCTCTTGGTTTTGTTGATCTTGTGTATTGTTTCTTTGGTCTCTATGTCATTTATCTCCGCTCTGATATTTATTATTTCTTTCCTTCTGCTTACATTGGGATTTTCTTGTTGCTCTTTTTCTAACTCTTTCAGTTAGATAATTTGTTAGATAATTTGTTACCATTTTTTCTTGTTTTCTGCAATAGGCTTGTAGGGATATGAACTTCCCTCTCAAAACTGTTTTTGCTGTGTCCCATAGATTTTGAATTGTTGTGTTTTCATTGTCATTTGTCGCCAGGATATTTTTAATTTCTTCCTTGATTTTTCTGGTAACGCAGTCCTTGTTTAATAGCATACTGTTTAGTCTCCATGTGTTTGATTTCTTTGGATTATTTTTATTGTAGTTAATTTCCAGTTTTATGTCACTATGATCTGAGAAGATGCTTGATATGATTTCTATCTTCTTGAATTTGAAAAGACTTTGCCTATGTTCCAACATGTGGTCTATCTTTGAAAATGACCCATGTGCACTTGAGAAGAATGTATATTCTATGGCTTTGGGGTAGAATGTTCTGAAGATGTCAATTAATTTCATCTGTTCCAATGAGTCATTTAGGATTAATATTTCTTTGCTGATTTTTTGTTTAGATGATTTGTCCAAAGGTGATAATGAGGTATTAAAATCTCCTGCTATGATTGTATTGCTATTAATCTCTCCTTTAATGTCTTCCAGCAATTTTCTTATGTATTTGGGTGCTCCCATATTGGGTGCATATATATTTATCAGGGTTATTTCTTCTTGTTGGATTGCTCCCTTTAGTATTATGAAGTGGCCTTCATTATCTCTTGTTATATCCTTCACTTTGAGATCTAATTTGTCAGATATAAGTATTGCTACCCCAGCTTTTTTTTTCTTTTCCATTCGCCTGGAAAACCTTTTTTCATCCCTTCACCCTCAGTCTGTGTGCGCCTTTTTTTCTGAAGTGGGTTTCTTGTAAACAACAGATATACAGGTCTTGTTTTCTTATCCAATCTGACACCCTATGTCTTTTGATTGGAGCATTAAATCCATTTACATTGAAAATTATTATTGATAGGTACTCATTTACACCATTTTTATTCTATATCCATGTGTTCCTTCTTCGATTCCTATTCTTTATTTTTACAATAGACCCCTTGCATTGCTGGTTTGGTGGTGATAAATTCCCTTAGTGTATTTTTGTCTGTGAAGCTCCTGATTTTCCCTTCAATTTTGATTGATAGCCTTGCTGGGTACAGTATACTTGGATTCAGACTTTTTCTTTGCATGACTTTGTATATTTCATCCCATTCCCTTCTGGCCTGATGAGTTTCTGTTGAGAAATCCATTGCTAGTCTGATGGGGGTTCCTTTATATGTAACTTTCTGTCTCTCTCTGGCTGCTTTTCAGATTCTTACTTTGTCATTGGTGTTTGCCACTTTAATTATAATGTGCCTTGGGGTTCTGGGATTCATTTTGCTTGGGACTCTGTGAGCATCTTGGATTTGTGTGGATTTTTTCTTCTCTATCTCAGGAAAGTTTTCTGTCATTATTCCTTTTTTTTTCTTAATATATTTTATTGATTTTTTAACAGAGAGAAAGGGAGAGAGATAGAGAACTAGAAATATCGAAGAGAGAGAAACATCAACCAGCTGCCTCCTGCACACCCCTCCCCTCAGGGATGTGCCCGCAACCAAGGTACATGCCCTTGACCGGAATCGAACCTGTCTTACTAATTATATATTATATATCTTACTAATTATATATATCTTACTAATTATATTAATCTTACTAAATATATTAATTATATTAATCTTACTAATTATAATAATCTTACTAATTATATTACTAATAATATATAAGCTTATATTAATCTTACTAATAGATTAATATAAGCATTATATATATATGCTTATATTAATCTTACTAATTATATATATTAGATCTTTTACCCAATTCATTTACTCCTACTGCTAAACTTTCAATGAATCTTGGAAGAGCTTTCCCTCTACTAGTATGAGAACACAGTATTTTTTTGCTTTTGACATGAAACTAAAGCACACTTGCACACTTTTTACTATAAGGAACCCCAATTTTCTTTATCTCCATATTAGTAATCTCAAAACAATCAGCCTATTCATGCAAGTACAACTGACAGCCAACATTACTGCAAATCACCTACTTATCCACTTAACAATCTTTACTGATGGATCATTGAATTAATTCAGACCGAGTCATACTGACCAGTCATACTTTCATACAAAGAATTGAATTAGAGGCTGTTAAGGCTGCATTGCAGGATTTTTAAGAGCCTCTTAATATATCTCTGACTCTTCTTACTTGTGGACCTAGTAGATAGAATTGAAACATCTCATTTAAAATGGCTTAGTGAGGGGATCCAAGATGGCTGCTCGGGTAGACATCTAGCCACGGCAGCACACAACAATTTCAATGGAATACAACTAAGATGTAGAGTGGACATTTCCCAGGGGTACAGATAGTCGACTGACTGAAATTTCTACAACAAGAAGGAAAGAGAAAACCAGAAGGAAAATCAGAGGAGCTGGAAAAAAAAAGCCTAAGGTATGGAGACATGCTGCTCGCTCGCCCGCACGCACGCATGCATGGAGGGGTCGCAGCTGGAGAGGAGGAGAGGGCGGGGTGCTGCCTTTCCTTCCCTAGCAGGAAGGAAATAAAACCCCCAGCCTGGGCTGAACCCCCGAACCGGCAGCGCTGAGCCCCCCGAACCGGCAGTGCTGAGCCCCAGTTATGGGCCAGACCCTGGGGAGACGGGGCTGTGAGGCAGAAAAGTGGCGAAAAGCAGGGCCCCCGGAGTCGCGCAGAGTCGCTTGCAATGCGCGCGCAGAGGACTGAATGTTGACTCTGATGCTGGGTTACCCTAGCCGGAAGAAACAAGGCCTCCGGCGGCGCTGAGCCTCAGTCCGGACTGCTCCAAACCCCAGTTCTGGGCCAATCCCTGGGGACCCAGACTCAGGCAGAGGGAGCCGGGGCTGTGAGGTGGAGTCCAGGGAGAGCAGCGAAAGGCCGAGCCTCCGGACTTGCGCAAACTGCGCGCAGAGGACAGTCTGTTGACTCTGATGCTGGACTCCCCTAGCGGGAAGGAGAAAAAAAGCTCCGGGCTGGGGGAACGAGGCGGAGAGCTGGAGCCCCTGCCGGACTCCAGCCAACTGGGAACCAGCAAGGAGCCGGGCGATGGGGCCCCTGGGGGGGGGTTGCCCCTGAGCTTTCCACCGCTGAGCGCGGGCAATGGAGCAAAGGCCGGGGGGTGGGGGGCTGCTTCCTGGGCGGCGCCGTCCCCGGCAACAGGCTAAAGCAGCGCAGGAGCCCACAGAGAACAAAGGGGTGCCACAGGCCAACCTGCTGAGCTCCCAGGACAAGAAGGAAGAAATCAAAGAAGTTCTCAATGTGAAGAAATCAAGTGAGAGCAAAAGATAGTAAAATTACTTAAGAAAGAATACAAAGAAGTTCTTGAAAAATCAAAGACTAAGTCAGAACTCAACTCAACAGCCAACATTGCAACATAAATGCGTTTTAAAGAAAAAAAAAGGACAGAATGTTGGAACAGCGGCGGCCAGGCCTAGAGTGGCCAGGCACAAGGCAGTGGCAGCCAGGCCCGGAGCAGCAACGGCCAGGCCCCAGAGCAGCAGCAGCCAGAACCAGAGCATCAACAGCCAGCACTGGAGCAGCCAGACCTGGGGCAGTGGCAGCCAGGCCTGAGGCGGAGGTGGCCAAGCCCAGGGTGGCCAGTCCAGGAACAACCAGACCCGGAGTGGCCGGGCTCTGAGAAGCCAGGCCCAGAGCAGCCAGGGTGGGAGCAGCCAGACCCAGAACAGCAGTAGCCAAGCCCAGAGCATCCAGGCTGGGAGTGCCCAGGCTCGGAGCGGCCGAGCCCGGGGCAGCCGGGCCCAGAGCAGCCGGGTCGGGTGCGGCCAGGCCCGGAGCAGCGGCTGCCAGGCTGGGAGCGGCCAGGCCCGGAGCAGCAGCAGCCAAGTCCAGAGCAACTAGGTCGGGAGCGGCAGTGACCAGACCCGGAGCAGCTGGTTGTGGAATGAACCAGAGAAACAGAGGCCAGGCCCTGAGCAGCCAGGCCCGGAACAGCTCGCTCCTCGCCTGCCCCTGCCCCATGGCTGCCTCTCAGACATGGCTGGAAACTTTCGCGGGAACTTGAGGGTCTGCTGAATCAAGTGATGAAGGCTTAGATCTGGATGTGTTGAGTTAGTATAGGGCTGGGGTGTTGATCTGTGAGTGCCTGGGTGGGGTCTGGATGAGGCTGGTGGACCTATTGGGAAATGTCTTTTGTGTGAAGTGTATCATTGGGCATGTGGAGGTATTATTGATATGAGAAAATGCTAAGTAACTGATTTATTATCTGAAAAGGGATTTACTATTGAGGAAAGGGAGGGAGGAAGAGACTGAACATAAACTGTGCACCTATGGATGAGGACAATGGGGGATGGGGAGAGGGCGGAGGGTGGGGTGGGAACCTGATGGAGGGGGGAAGAAATGAACAATAAAGATTGATTTAATAATATGAACAATAAAGATTGATTTAAAAAATAAATTAAAAAAAATAAAATAAAAAAATAAAATGGCTTAGTGACCAAAGTTTATTTTTACTATTTAAACAAGTTCAGCAGTGTACAACAGAGACAATATCTTTTTTATATCACTCACATCAGGGCTCACAGTGGCCATCTATCAAAATGAAATTCAAATGCTGATCAATTGGTTGCTTTATTAAAACAGACCTCAGAATCTCATCAGCTTTTCTATCAGTCTGCCAAAATGTTGTCCAAATAATTCTCGATCACTCAACAGCAGGCAAAACAGATTATCAGAAAATGTCCCACTTGCATGTTACATTTCTCACAAGGGAATTAACCCTTGAATATTGATAATGGATGTAACACATTATACTGTCAAATGAATGTATCACATTATACTTCTTTTGGATGACTTGGGGCATTGCATGTCTCTGTAGATACCTTTTCAAAGAGCCTATTTACCACTATATCTACAGGGGAAATGGCAAAACAGGTTATTAATCATTGCCTAGCTGCTTTTGCCAACATGGGAATTTAAAAAAATTATTAAAACTGACAATGGACTTGCTTACACAAGCTGTAATTTCCAACAATTTTGTAAAAATAACCTAAAAAGTGTAAAATTCAGCACAAGAACACCTGATAGTGTCTTTCTTACCTGCTAGCAGTCATTAGCTGTGCAGTAATGCTACCGGGGAAACCGGGAAGTATTTTGGACTTATGTTGTGATCCTCCATGGGTAAGACCCTTTACTTGAGCTGATCCCTGCCTAATGTAGTCACCAATAACACCAAACACTTTGGTCACCCAGGGAGGACCATGGGTGGGGCAAGGAAGTATATGGGAAAAGTATAATTATATGGGTGTCGACACCCAGCTTCCTTTTATATGACACAGAACCAAACCACTCTCCTTTGTGTGCAAAATTAAAAAGAGGCTTCTGGCTAACACGGACACCAAAGGTGGGGGAAGCAAAAGCCCAAAACATCTACTATCACTACTTGTGTGGGGAGAAGTGCAAAAACTGTAACTTTACCAAGACACCCACCACTAACCCATTATGTAAAAAGTCACTGAGGAAGAAATTAATTGGCAAGACTGTTATAGTCATGCCTCAGGTGACCTCCGAGCTGTTTTTGATCTACCTCATTCTCCTCCCATTCCTTATCTTCAGAAGGTTGCTTGAGGCTGCTGCTATCTGTGGCTTGGGTAGTCAATTGTCTGCAGCTGCAAGGTGCAACTCCAGGTGCAAGGTCCTTATTAACCTTGCCAACTTAATAACAGTTTTTCCTTTGTGGATAGGAGCCCCTACTGGTCTGCACACAGTAACAATTGCACCCTAAAATGGAAGGGGACTGCATCATATCATGTTGAAGTTAATCACTCCATCTCATGATATGGAGGAGGATTTGTTGTATCTCAATTATGACAATTGGCCCCTACAAAATACAAAATGGAAATTATCCGATGCACTTGCACCTATTAAATGATATAGTTTTAACTACAGCTTATATAATTTCATTCGTACCTTATGGGGAACTCCCAATAAGACAGTATTTGACACCGCCTGTATATTTGATCTGTTTGTACTTTTCTCAGGCCCCATCCAGATTCACCTTAATATTACATCTGTATGAGGTGTCTTGCACAGGCTGCACACTATCCCACTGTATTAATTTTACAGTCCAAACGGATTCCCTCATGATTTTAAAACAACCTGCTTTCACTTGGGTTCCTACTAACCTGAGCCTTGGGAATCCCACCAAACTTACTAACTGTTGTTACATGATCTGGTAAAAATCTTAAAACTACAAAAAAGATTTCTTGGAATGTTAATTGCAGGACTCTTTGCCCTTATAATGTCACTTAATCCTGTGGACATTGCTATTTCATGTGACAGTTAACCCCATCTGCCCAAGAGATAAAAACTCTGGAAACAGACCAGGCCAGGGGAGAAAAGTTTAAAAAAATAAAGTTAGTCGTAACTCAGTGCCGGGAGAGATTGGGGTCATAAAAACCGCAGCATCCTACACTCCCGTTGGGAGTTAGAACAGACATTCTGTTTGAAGCAAAACAGGCCAGGTTGTGTAAATCACCTAAGGAACAGCTAAGAACAGCTAGTTCTTTGTCCTGGGGGGCCAATCAGAGAATGACAGACCAACAATGGGATGGGATGGGAAAAAGAGGTATAAGAGGAGGGACTGCCCCTCCATCAGGGCTCTTGCCTGGGTGTTTGCCGGCTGCTGTGTCAGCCAAGGTTTGAGCCCGGATTCGAATCTGTAATAAACTCTAGCATGCTTAATCAAATTGGCTCCAGTGGTTCATCTCTTGGGGACTCGCTTCGTAACATTTCATCCATTGTACAAGCTGTTCAAACATCTGTTTGTACAACCAATTAAGGAAAATGTAACTAAGACCTGCCTAAACAAAAAAGAACTGACAGCCAGTTTGAGATAGAATTGTCAGCACTAAAGTCTACAGTCTTGTGGATAGATGATAATATCCACATCTTAGAGCAAAGAATATCCTTGCAGTGTCATTATAATTTTTCCCAGATTTGTGTTACCCCCATTCCCTATAATAGTACCTTATGCCCTTGGGAATTAATTTTAAAAAATCACCTTCTTGGTGCTTGGGGTAAAGGTAACACAACCCTTGATATTTTAGAATTGCAACAGCATATTGTACAATTATCCAAGGCAAACTTACAAACTAATTCTTTAGATACCTGGCAACAATTTTAAAAAGACATGAAATAATTTAATCTTTTCCACTGGATCTCCTTACATTTGCCTCTTAGCATAACCACTATTGCCTTTCTCATTCTTGTTCTTATATATTTATTTCTAGTTCTCAGGTACAGAATGAAGAGTCTTAAAAGAACTTGAACCTTTTAGGCAGCATTCACTTTTCAAGATTTATTACGGAAACAAAAAGGGGGATATGCTGGAAGCTACCTACTATCTATACTATCAGGAAGTGCAAACAAGGAATCCAGAAGACTGATGGACCATGAGTTTTGGCAAGGGCTAAAGCTATGTACCCATTGTTTTGTTGAGACAATGGTGGCTCAAGCAATTTCCTGAACAAATAGTCTCAAAGTAAATCTTTACTAATATTTACTGACATTTAAGATAGACTGTCTCCTACTGGAATTGCCTGCCTGACTAAGGGCAAGATATTTATGTAAAACTGAATAAAAAGCTAGCATGGCTTAGACACTGAGAGGGCAGGGCGGAGTTATCCTCCATTCTGTAATTGAACCCTAGCCCTCACCCAACCAATCAGGGTTAGCCGAGGCAGTGACATCACCACCGACTGGAGTAAAACCCCTGGACTGGGCGAAATTCACTCTCTTTTGCCATGCTGCCGGCGTGAGTGGGACAGAGCCCATGATAGCATGGAAAAGGTTCTTTTGTTTATTGCATCAGACTCGATGGTCCTTGGGGATCACGAAGTCTGGGTGTAACAGACACCTTCCTCTTGAGAAAGACTCTCTGTCTGACCCCCTGTAATTTCAAAATTCATATTTCTTGTCTAGTCTCTTCATTTGTATGTGGTCCTTCTCTAGTTCCTAAACTCAAGCCACCCAGGTCATGAATTTCACAACCATTCACATTTCACAGCTCTTTAATCATGAATTCTCTATCCCTATAGATTTCCAAGCTCTGTAAAGATGAATTCTAAGTATTTCAAACACATTCCTAAATATTTCCCAGTTCTATCAATGATTTTTTTTAAGTATTTCAAACACTCCCATAAACATTCCCCAGCTCATTCAATGATAATTCTAAGTGTTTCAACCACTCACCTACATATTCCAATATCTTGAAACGTGAAATCTAAGGATTTCAATGACTTTCCTACATATATCCAAACTCCTTCAACATGAATTATAACTGTTTTTAAAGACTTTCATACATATATCCCAGTGTTTTCAACATGAATTCTGTTTTCACATTTTCAAGCTCTTTAAACATGAATTCTAGCCATTTTCAAGCTCTTCAAACATGAATTCATTGCTCAGTGGTTGAGTGTCAACGTATGAACTAGGAGTCACAGTTCAATTCCTTGTGATGGCATCTACCAGGGTTGTGAGCTTGATCCTGGTGTGGTGTGTTCAGAAAGCAATCAATCAATGATTCTCTCTCATCATTGATGTTTCTATCTCTCCCTCTCCCTTCCACTCTGAAGTCAATAAAAATTTATTTTTAAAAAAGATTAAACAATAGCAGCACAATCTACAATAGCTAGAATCTGGAAACAGCCTAGGTGCCTATCAGCAGATGATTGGATCCAAAAACTATGGTACATCTACACAATGGAATACTATGCTGCCATAAAAAAGAAGGAATTCTCATTATTTGCAGCAACCTGGATGGAATTGGAGAATATCATGCTGAGTGAAATAAGCCAGTCAATGAAAGAAAAACACCACATGACCTCACTCATTTGTGGATAATAAAGAACATTATAAACTGATGAACCAAAAGATAGATATAGAGACAGTATATCAACAAGCAGACTGTCAAATTACAGCGGGGAGGGGAGGAAGATCTGGGGGAGATAATAGATCAACCGAAGGACTTTTATACATGCACATAAGTACAACCAATGGACATAAAACTCTGGGGAGGGAGGGTATGTGTGGGAGGGAGGGGGGCAAAAAAAAATCACAAAAATATATTTTAAAAAAAAAGACTGAAGAAAGGACCTCTCTTCCACTATTTCGAATACTTAATAGTTAATTTCATAACATCACATGTACCATTTTAAGGAAGTGATGATTTAGTGGGAAATTAGTGCTTTGCATTTGTATACTGTAAATATAAATGACGATTTGTTTGCAATATGTAACTTTGATATGCAAAAGATAATAACTCACAATGTTAATATTAAATATTCCTTCAAAATAAAAAAATATTAACAGAAAAAAATAAAAAAAAATAAAAAAGATTAAACAGAATGAGGAACATAGTTAAAGGAGAGCCCATAAGTAGCTCTTCTGTTTGTTTACATAACATAGTGTAGCAGAGATGGCCCCAATACAGGAAGAAAACCCCTTTGCTGTGGAGTTTGTTGGCTGACTATAATCTCCGATAGGTCTATGATGATCTCCATGTTTCTGAGCTAGAACTTGTAAAGCATTTTCTTTATTTTTATGTGAAAAAGAAGAAAAATGTATAAATTCCCAGGAGCTGGAGCTTCACACAGAACTTCCTTTAGGACTTCTACAGCTTGTTTCCCCACAGGGTTCTGTTGAATTGGACCAGGCAGATCTGACTTTAATAGGACACATAGAGTCTGGGCTATTAATGAAAACTTTGAAACCCAGTTTTGATAATATCCAGTCCAACCCAGGAATCATCTAAACTGCTTTCTTATTTGGGGAAGAGGGAAAGACAGGAATCCTCCAAGTCTTTTAGGGATAATCAGTAGCCCGTCTTTTAATATGAGATGGTCAGGTATTTTACATGAGGCAAGCAAAATGTAAGCTTACCTTTTGAGACCTATGTCCTTTTATAGCTAGCTGTTGTAATGGATAGATTGTGTCCTTTTGGAAGTGAAGTAATGTCCCAGAGCAAGGGTGGTGAACATCTGGCCTGTGGGCCACATAAGACCCAAGAAATTATTTGGTCTGGCCCTGCCAAGGCATTAGGGGTGATTTAATTAAATGTTTGACCAAATGCAACAGGCTAATTTCTAAGTTGATAATTTTCTATTGTCCATGAATGTTGTGGATTTATAGCTCTGAAATCCTGTACAAATTCTCATCCTTATCTTTTTTGTTTCTCCTATCCATTGGCTGTGAGAATCAGCTGTATCTACAATGGGAGAACTTCTGTGCCAGAGACACCCTTATGAGGCAAGACTTTCTTCAGTGGGGCTTTGGTGCTCACTGAGTCTGGTGCTCACTGGAAGGATAGGAGAATTAGAGAGACTAGCACATGGAATTATAAGTCCCCTTTTTAGAAGAGAAATCAAGATGGCAGCATAGGTAAACACTTGAACTTGCTGCCTCGTACTTCAAAACTACAATTAAAAGACTAAATGGACATCATCCAGAACCACAGGAAGGATAGCTAAGTGGAAATTCTACAACTAGAAAGGAAGAGAAAATCACACTGAGATTCAGAGAAGGTGCGGAAGTAAAGTGCAACGGTTTGGAGGAGCGCATGTGGGGAAGACTGGCAATTGAGTACACGGCTGGCTTTTTCAATCCACAGGGAGACACAAGCTCCCAACTGCTCTTAACTCCAGTTCCTGGCGAGATTTTGGGGATCCAGATTCATATAGGGAGAAACTGGACTGTCTGACAGTGGGAAGAATGCGATGGGAGCTTTCTCTCATAGGTACTTGCAATAATTACCTATTACCATGGGACACTGAGATCTAAGGGCCTCTTAGGGCAGGGCTGATGAGAAGCCATTGCTGTTTTCTCTGCCCTGAGAATCCTTCCCATTCAAGCTGTTCGCAGAAGCTTTTGCATATGAATGGCCTGGTCCTTTGAAACATAAACCTAACAATTGAAGCTGAGTCAGAGAAACCCAGAACATCCAAATGAAGGCCTAAGGCCCCACAGCAGTTTGCATTGCTTCACAGCTGGGCTTCATCCAGGCACCTTCAAAACCCAAATAAAGAATAGGAATCTTCAGATCTCTCCATGTTCCTGCTGGGTGGCCTTAGGCAAAGGCTAAATTATCATCTGCTTGGAGATCCAAGAGCCAGTGTACCCAGGGGTCAGAGTAGGACCATCCAGATTAGTTCCATAAGGGACACGTTCAGGGGGCAGACTCAGTGAGCACCAAAGCCCCACTGAAGCAAGTCTTGCCTCATAAGAGTGTCTCTGGCATAGAAGTTCTCCCATTGTAAATACAGCTATCCTCACAGCTATCCTCAATTGGCCTGGAGGTCAATTCCTCCCAGTGATACCAACAACAATCAAAGCTTAACTACAACAAGACTGTGCACACAGTCCACAAAGGGGTGCACCAAGAATATCCACCTCAGGTAACTGGGGAAAATGAACCTAACACACAAAGCCACTCTATCAACACAAAGAAGCAGCCAAAATGTGGAGACAAAGAAACAGGTTACAAATTAAAGAAATGGAAGAAAGCAAAGGACTAGATATAGAGTTCAAAACCATAGCTATAAGGTTTTTCAAGAATTTTCTATAAAAAGCCAATAAATTTAGTGAGACCCTTGAGGATATGAAAAAGCACACAGCAACCAGAAAAGCAAAAAGAAATAAGAAGAAAAAATATGAAGATAGTGTAAGAAGCCTCTGGGACAACTTCAACCATACCAACATCCAAATTATGGAGATGCCAGAAGAAGAAAGAGAGCTAGATATTGAAAACCAATTTGAAAAAATAATGACAGAAAACTTTCCCATCTGGTGAAAGAAATAGACTTACAAGTCCAGGAAGTCCACCGAACCCCAAGCAAAAGGAATCCATAAAGGACCACACCAAGACACATCATAATTAAAATGCCAAGAGCAAAATACAAAGAGAATATTAAAAGCAGCAAGAGAAAAATAGTTAGTTACCTATCGTTTTTTCCATCCAATACAATCCCCCCTCCCTCCAACGTGCATTTGGTGGTGGAGTCATAAAATGCCACAGGCTGATAAGAATAGCTAACAAACATCTGGCTTGATTGGGTTTTCTCTTGGACTACCCAGTCTATCATATTTAGGTAGTGAGTTTATAAGCAAGGAGCAAAAGATGGCATGACAAGATGTAGTCCAACAATTTATGATGAGGCCTTTGTTTCTTTGCTGTGTTGGGAGCAGTAATTTTATTGTGCTTCTGTGTCCCAGTGTTAACGAAAAAAAAAAACATTGAAACCTGTAAAGAATTTTTTTGTGAGTTTATTTGAGCCTTACTGTCGACATATGCTGGGAAGCAGAACCTCAACAGATTGAGATAATGCTCCGGAGAATGGCGGGTTACATTTCTATATTTATACATTGCAATCAAAGGAAAGGGACGTAGGTGTTACATGAAATTCATTGGTGATAGATTAGGGAGGTGGGACAAAGCGAAGCCGGGAAACCTCTGGGATAGGTAAAAGGTTAAATTGAGAAGGAATGAGAAGGAAACCCCTATTTGTAACAAACTGCTGTTTGGAATTTTCTGCAGTTATTCTTAGATAAAATGTTGCTTTCTAGTCTGCATTAGCCTGTTTGAAGAATGATGATAAAATTAGCTGTCTGACCTTGCAGGTCAAGACTAGGTATGCTCATAAATTTAGCTGTTTGTTTTCAAGGACAGCAGCAAGATAACCACTAATTGCACAGAGAGCTGGCTCCTTTATAAAAAGGGAAGCTCTGCTTGTACCTTTGCTTAGAATTCGAAGTCATTTTCTCTAAGCCCATTGCGCGATGAATAAACTAAGTCTCTCCAAACTCTCCTTCTGTATTGTTTGATTGTTCGGGAACTCTGAAACAAAATGATGGACATGAGCTTCTTTTACAGAGATGGATACAGGATACTCTAAAGTAATTAATAGTTGATAATTAACTTAATAACAATGAGGAATGTCTCCAGGCCATTTGTTGTGCCCTGAGTAAAAAGGAAGTTACAAAGTTACCCAGATATCTCACAGATATGTTATCTCAGATGCAGGAAGACAGAGGGGCTCAGTAAAAGATCAAAGTTGATCTTTGTCAGGTGAAATATCTGGGACATGACTACCTACTATAACCTGCTAGATATTTAATTTTCAAACCATCTTTTGTGGTTATCTTAGGTCTCTGGGTTTGCAAGACTGCCACGCAGGCCTTCCCTGAGCTTGTCAGGTTAGCATGTGGCTCTTTTCTTTCTCACCAGCAAGAGCATATGAGTTCTACTCCTGGTACTAGTGTCAGATTCCACTGGCACTCATAAAAAGACAAAGTAAGAATTATTAGATAAAACCAGTGACTATCCAGAAATATTAGCACATGTTACATTATGAGGAGATAAGAAAGATTAATGTTAGGGAGAATTTAGCAGGATGTTATCTGAATTCCTTGGAGCAGGTTGATTGGCCAGATCTGCTGTCTTCTAGAGAGTGATCCTCATGGGGTGTTTCTGGTCAGAGGTCACCTTCCCCAAGATGTCACTATGTTGGTGGGCTGCCTTCACCCAGGAGTGGTGGACACAGGTGTTTAGTCCTGCAACCTTAAGAGCTGAGGGGGTGGTTAGTATGACTGGATAGAATCCCTTCCAGTCATGTAAGATCTAGCCTTGAGGGGCTCCTTTTTCCAATCCTTTACCCAAACCTGGTCTCCAGGTTTATAAGGATGTACAGCTGTTCCTAGATCAATATGGCTCCACCCCCCTCCTTACAGGAAGCTCCAGGTGTTGGGAGTCCCCAGGCCATATGCAATGATCTGCCCTGGAGCCAAGGATACCCCCTCACCTTCACTAAGGGCAGTGCATTGTTCACAGTCTGTATGCCTGACATGCCTTGCAAGACCAGTTTCCTCCTCACACCATCCAGTTCAGTCAGTTCCAAATGAATTTCACCCTTTGGGGGAAAGAACATGTGGGTGCAGCATGAATTTCAAGACAATCTCTCCCTACCAGGTGAATTGAGGCCAATTTGACCAGTAAGAATATATGTTTCCTGTAACATTCCCTGGCTGAAAGGGGACAGGTTCTGATTTTAAAAGTCATTGGCTGATTAGACACCCTGTTGTGGGGTCGAACCCCGGGTTCAAAATAAGACCACCTGAGGCTGATGATTAATTAATAAGCAGGCAAAGATGTATAGAAATAACTGGCCAGGACAAATGCAAGAGCACCACACACAGGTGGTCTCCACACAACTGCACCGTTCAGGGGTAGGCAATTCCTTTTAAATATTCAAACCACAGGAATTTTCCTTTGTTCTAAATTCTAAATCTTAAAGACTACATTCTAAAGACTGGGGTCAGCCCGCAGGGTAGTTGCTAGTCACATCCTGCTGGACATTGGAATGTGGCCCTATCCTGCAATAGCCTATAACCTAGAAGCAGAGCTCAGAGGTTATCTACAGTTTCTATCTCTGAAGGTTACTGAGTCAGTGGGAATTACTCTCCTGTGCTCCTGGTCCCAGGCATGGGAAAATTGCCTTAGCCTCCAAGTCTCCACCTGAAAACTAAGGTAAATAGCTCCCCCCGCCCCCCCCCCATGTTTAATCAGGTGCAAGAGCTAAACTAGAAGGGTTAAAATCCAAACAGCAGTTTTTAACCAAAGTATGATTGCCACTATATTTCAACCCTACTATTTGCACAGATGCTTTACTCCAATGGAGAGGGAACCTTAGATGAGAGGATTAAGAACAGATAAAATAGCCTCAGTATCTACAAGGGCCTTCGTAATTTCCCTTTTTATGATAATTTCAATTTATCCTAAAGTATTATTAAGGAGAAGGGGAAATGCCCTCTCCTAGTTCTTAGAGCAGCTCTATGTTTGCTTCTGTTTGTAAATCCCATTTTGTTTCCTACAATCCTTCTTGCTACGAGAGTCCCCAAGAGATAAACCACCGGAGCCAATTTGATTTAAGCATGCAAGAGTTTATTACAGATTTGAATCTGGGCTCAAACCTTGGCTGACGCAGCAGCGGCAAACACCCAGGTGAGAGCCCCGATGGAGGGGCAGTCCCTCCATCCCACTGTTGGTATGTCACCCCGAGATTGGCCCCTCAGGACAAAGAACTGGCCATCCTTAGCTATTCCTTAGGTGATTTACACAACCTGGCCTGTTTTGCTTCAAACAGAATGTCTGTTCTGATTCCAAACAGGAGTGCAGGATGCTGCGGTTTTTTATGACCCCAATTTCCCAGCCAGATCTGGAGGGAGGTCTACATGTCTTACTACAAAGGAATTCCAGGCACTGAGTTACGACTGATTTTATCTTTTAAAATTTTCTACTCTGGTCTAGTCTGTCTCCAGAGTCCTTATCTCTCTTGGGCTGGCTAGGCCGACTGTCACACTTCTTATAGTGAGCTGGCCTTTTACAGTAAAAACAGAACCCCACCCCCTGAGAGGGCAGGGCAGGGTGAGGGGGCAGGCAGGGCGAGAGGGCAGGGTGGGGCGGGTCCAGCTCCAGGTAACTGGACCCTAGGCCTAACCCAACCAATCAGGTCAGCCAAGGTAGCAGCACCACCCTCCCTATAAAACCTATTGGGATATGTTAAGTTCTTCCTCTTTCTCGCCCATGCCCTCTTTGGTGTTGGTGAGACTGGGCTCAGACTAGTCCAAAATAAATACAGGCTTTCTGCAATTGCATCGGATTCGGCTCCCTAGTAGTCTTTGGGGTTCATGACACTTGGGCATAACAGATGGGGCCTTATCCGTGATCTCCAAGACTAAGGGACTCTGAATCCGGAGAGCCTGTCTGGCCGCGGTAAAAGTGTGTGAAGGGATCCCTGTGGGAAGTGCCTGAAAGGTCTAGTGGACGCGCTGTTGAAGACCACAGGCCGGAGAGATCAAAAGACGTTTTGATCCTCCTTTAGGAGGGACATAGAATTCCCTCTCAGGACGAGGTAGTCGGCATGAGGCCGTCGTTTAGTTTTAGGCGCAGCTTCCACGGAGTTGGAAGGCTGTTCTTGGGGGCCCCCGTCTGTTCCTGTGTTCTTTGTTTGTTTGTTTGTATGTTTGTATAGGGAAAGGTTTCAGTTTGCTCTTGTTTGTAAAATTGCTATAAAAACTTAAATCTGAATGTATTGAATTGTTATATACTGAAAATGTTGATGTGGGGAGTCCTTCTCCTGGGGGCTGTTGTAATTTTATGTGTTATTTTATGGACTCACTGTATGGATGTTATGGGACAGACTCAGATTACTCCTTTAAGCACTGTGATTAATCATTTTCAGGAAGTAGAGGCAAGAGCTAATGATTTTAGTATGGAGGTCTGGAAGGACGAATGGCAGACTTGTTGTTCAAGTGAGTGGCCAGCTTTCAATGTCGGATGGCCACCAGAGGGAACATTTGATCTCCCTACCATTCGCCGGGTTCAGAGTGTCGTCTCTCATCCCAAGACAGGTTACCCCGATCAGCTCCCATACATTATAATGTGGCAGGACCTTGTGGAGAACCCACCCTTTTGGCTTAAACACTTTGTGGCTCCGCGCCTCTCGGAGCCAGAACCTATTTTTGCCTTACAGGGAACGAAGAGGACAAAGAAAATCACCCTGCCATCAGCTCCCCCCTACTCTGTCTTGCAGGGGGGAACTGAAGAAGAATTAATTTTTCCTCCCCCATATCAGTTCCCTAGGGTGCCGGAGGAGGAACCTGACCCTCCCCCATCGAGGGAAGCAGATGCCACGAGGAGAGCGGGAAGCCTGCCGCATACCAGACAAAGAGCCCAGAGGGAACAATCCGCCTTAGTCGCAGACTCCACTGTTAGGACTTTACCTCTTCGAGCCACTGGTCCCCCAGATGAGAAGGGCGATCAGCCCCATCACTACTGGCCTTTCGCCACTAGCGACCTTTATAATTGGAAAACTCAAAATCCTGAGTTTTCTGAGAAGCCAGAGGGATTTATTTATTAATCTGTTGGGTTCTATCATTTTTACCCATCAGCCAACCTGGGAGACTGCCAGCAGCTCTTGCAGGTCCTGTTCACCACCGAGGAGAGGGAGAGGATCCTTAATGAGGCCCGGAAGCTGGTTCCAGGCGTGGATGGGAATCCTACCACCAACCAGGCTCAGATAGATACCTCTTTTCCTCTGACTAGGCCTGAATGGGATTTCAACACAGCAGAAGGTAAGGAGAGGCTCCAGGTCTACCGGCCAGGCTCTAATGAGGGGTCCCCGGCGGCTGCCAGAAAGCTGACTAATCTGGCTAAGGTAGGAAGCGTACAGCAGGAGAAAGATGAATCTCCAGCAGCCTTTTTAGAGCGGATCATGGAGGCATTTCGCACCTATACCCCCATGAACCCAGAGGCTCCTGAGAGTAAGGCAGCTGTTATTGTAGCCTTTGTAAACCAGTCTGCTGCAGATATTAGGAGAAAATTGCAAAGAATAGATAGACTGGGAGAGAAGAGTCTGCAGGACTTGTTGGTGGTGGCTGAAAAGGTGTACAATAACCGGGAGCCTCCTGAAGATAAACAGGCTCGCAGGCAGACCCGAGACCTGGCTAGGATCCTGTGGGCCGCCACTATGGACTCCCCTGAGAAACGGGACCTCCGCCTTTGACAGCTTGCAAACGATCAAAAGAAGGGTAAGGAGACCTCCGGGGAAGGGAAGTGGAAACTGCAGAAGGACCAATGTGCATACTGCAAGAAGATAGGGCATTGGGCTCAAGAATGTCCTAAGAGAGGCAGTGGGAAGGGGAGCAAGACAGACCGAGTAAAGGTCTTGGGGCTTGATGAACTAAGTGATTAGGGGAGTCAGGGTTCTGACCCCCTCCCCGAGCCCAGGGTAACTCTTAGAGTGGAGGGGACCCCTGTGGACTTCCTTGTTGACACCGGAGCGCAGCATTCCGTCCTCTGAACTCCACAAGGAAAACAAACTAGCAAAAAGTTCTGGGTGCAAGGGGCAACTGGTATGAACCAGTATTCATGGACTACCCGAAGAACAGTGGATTTAGGGATGGGCCGGGTAACCCACTCCATGGTAATACCAGAATGCCCATACCCACTGTTAGGACGGGACTTACTGACCAAGATTGGAGCTCAGATAACTTTCAGACAAGGGGGGCCTCAGGTCACCGATGGCGAGGGCCACCTTATCCACGTTCTGACTCTGAGGCTAGAGGATGAGTACCGCCTCCACCAGGAGGCGCTCCCAAGGGGGGATGACATGGATAGATGGCTACGAGAATTCCCCACAGCCTAGGCAGAGACAGGAGGGGTAGGACTAGCTGCTCACAGGATCCCAGTCCTAGTGGAGCTAAAGCCAGGAGAAGGTCCGGTAAGGATCAAACAGTACCCCATGTCTCAGGAGGCCTGGGAGGGAATTCAGCTACACATCCGGAGAGTGCAGAGTCTAGGGGTGCTGGTTCCCTGCCAATCTGCCTGGAACACCCCCCTACTGCCGGTCAAGAATCCTCACACAAATGATTACCGACCGGTGCAAGACCTCCGGGAAGTAAATAAAAGAGTCATGGACATACACACAACTGTCCCCAATCCGTACACTCTCTTGAGCTCCCTGGTGCCCACCAGAATCTGGTACACTGTATTAGATTTAAAGGATGCCTTCTTCAGTCTGCCACTAGCACCCAGGAGCCAACCCTTGTTTGCCTTCGAGTGGCATGATCCAGAGGAGGGCTACAGCGGACAACTCACCTGGACACGACTGCCTCCAGGGTTCAAGAATTCGCCCACCATCTTTAATGAGGCGCTACACGAAGACCTGGGTGAGTACAGAAGGGAGCACCCTGGCCTCACCCTCCTACAGTACGTAGATGACATCCTGATTGCTGCCGACACGGCCGAGGACTGTGAACGAGGAACCCAGGATTTGCTGGTCACCCTGGGGGCCTTGGGGTATTGGGCATCCGCGAAGAAGGCCCAGATATGCAGAGAGAGGGTGAGTTATCTGGGGTACATCTTGGAGGGCGGACAGCAGCGATTATCAGATGCCAGAAAAGAAACTGTCCTAAAGATCCCCACACCCACCTCTCGAAGAGAAGTAAGAGAATTCTTAGGGTCGGCCGGCTACTGCCGCCTCTGGATTCTGGGTTTTGCTGAGATTGCCAGGCCCCTGTACGAAGTTACCAGAGAGGGGAAGACATTTGAATGGACAGAGAAAGAGGAGGCTGCCTTTAATCAGTTGAAAAAGGCCTTCCTACATGCCCCGGCTCTGGGACTGCCAGACATTACAAAGCCCTTTCACCTCTTTGTAGATGAGCGCAAAGGGGTAGCGAAGGGGGTTTTAACTCAAGCCTTGGGCCCCTGGAGCCGTCCAATAGCTTACTTGTCTAAGAAACTAGACCCAGTGGCTGCCGGCTGGCCACCGTGCTTGAGGATTATTGCGGCAACAGCACTCCTAGTGAAGGATGCTGACAAGCTAACTCTAGGGCAAGAAATTTGGATTACAACCCCCCATGTGGTTGAGGGAGTTCTAAAACAGCCAACTGATAGATGGATGAGTAATGCACGCATGACTCACTACCAGTGCCTCCTCCTAAATCCTCCCAGAGTGCGGTTCCGCCCCAGTGCAGCCCTCAACCCCGCAACTCTCCTGCCTGACCACGACCTAGATGCCCGGCTACATGACTGCGCCGAGATCTTGGAACAGGTGCATGGACTCCGGAAGGACCTGACGGACCAGCCCCTCTCAGATGCAGAGGCCACATGGTTCACCGATGGAAGCAGCTTCACAAGAAACGGGCACAGGTACGCGGGCGCAGCTGTAGTAACTGAGACTGACACTTTATGGGCAGAGGCTCTGCCATCTGGAATGTCAGCCCAGCGGGCAGAACTCATCGCTCTGACAAAGGCATTGACACTAGGGGCCGGGAAACGACTCAATGTCTTTACAGATAGCCGCTATGCGTTTGCCACAGCTCACATCCATGGGGCAATCTATCAGGAGAGAGGGCTGTTGACTGCAGAAGGAAAGACTATAAAAAATAAACAAGAAATATTCGACTTGGCAGAGCTTGAAGATGGCGACCGAACAGTCGGACCTGTTCTGACTCTGGTCCCAGAACGGATAAAGGGGGCTTCTGAGTCGCTCAGGGAGTGTTGATTGGCAGCTAAGGAACAGCGGAGCTCAAGGAGGGTAAGGGAGGGTCCGCTGGACAGGATTTCCTGACCAAGCGGCCAGGACGGCCGCAGCAGCAGTGGCAGCGGCGGCAGCAGCGGCAGCGGCGGAGGCAGCGAGCGGTGGGCTGCGGGCGTGGAGGAAGGGCTGCATTGTCTTGCCAGGAAGGAAAGAGCTTCTCTGAGGCGTGGAAAACGCACAGCCCGGAGGTCCATTGAGCAGCTGAGACTCCCAGAGCTGCGCAGACACGTGGATTCCGGGGAGATCTTCAGTCACCCACGGAAAGGTCAGAGTTTGCAGGGATAGCCTGAGGGGGCTGGGTTCCGCTGCGGCGAGCTCCGGCCCCGCCTCCGCTATGGCAGCCGGGAAGCTCCGGCCCTGCCTCCAAGGTAGACGGGGAGCTCCGGCCCTGCCTCCAAGGTAGACGGGAGCGCTACTGCCGCCCTCGGAGGCGGAGCGGAGCCCAAAGAAGGCTGCAGCGACACCTAGTGCTGGGTTTGAAGTAATCCTCTCAGAAGAGGAGCTTTTTTAAAACGCCAGGGGACACGGGACAGAGTGTTAAGAATCGCGGCTGTCCCGCCAAGGGCGGAACATCTGGACACCTTGGCACTGGTTCCCATTCATCCCCTTGCTTCTGAATACTAGCGAAGGACTGCCCAGTTGGGCATAGCCGGGGAAACTGTAGGGGGAACTTGCCTTCTGGAAACAAGGGATTGGAGCCAGAAGACAAAGTCCTGGAGCCAGCTAGAGCCATAGAGAAAGAAGGCCAGAGCAACCAAAAAGACTGGGAGGTCAAACCGGAGACA
The DNA here is from genome assembly GCA_963693515.1 of Pipistrellus nathusii. Taxonomy (NCBI): domain Eukaryota; kingdom Metazoa; phylum Chordata; class Mammalia; order Chiroptera; family Vespertilionidae; genus Pipistrellus; species Pipistrellus nathusii. The sequence goes on from OY882870.1 coordinate 387,816, forward strand.
CTGACACCTAATAGCTGAATTACAAACTGCCTTTTTTTTTTTTCCTTTTTTTTTCCTTTTTTTTTCTTTTAATTAATCAAAAATAAATGGACACAAATAACTAAGATATAACCTGCTTAAAATTAAGGTTTACCTTACAAAACTGAGGTGCAGTGGAATGCTGGGGACTGCAAGACTGTCTGGTCCGAGAATCAGGAGTGCCAAATACATTAACAGAGGAAGTGAATGACCACTACTGGACATTTTTATGCTAATTTTACTATTCTTTATTTTATTTTCATTTTTTACATCTTTTATTTAATTTTCACTTTTTATAGCATTTACTTAAGAAAAATTTTTTCTATTTTTTTCCTTACTTCATTTTACCTTTTCAATTATTACATTTTTCAATCTCTATCATCACTATTACTACTGCTATTTTGCAATTTTTGTTTCTTTCCTGTTTTTTTTTTGTTCTTTGTTTTTTCTTGTTTGTTTGTTTGTTTGTTTGTCTGTTTGTTTCCTCTCCAGTACCATTTTATTTTATTTTTTTTCTGTATTTTACATTGGGAATAACCTCCATTCTATTTTAATCACTACTATAGCATCATTCAACCCTATCTCAACTTGACCTTTACACCATCACTCTCTTACTAAACTTTACCCTTTTAGTCGACGGTTTATCCTATCCCTTTCCGGCTCTAGATTTTCCTCTATTCTTTCTGTATACCCCTTGCTAAAGCTCTCACTATACGTATAGACCTAAGTTCCAACCCCTGATCCAAGTGTATAAATACCAATTTCTGTACTATATTAACTAGTTTAAAAAAAACTGTTATCCCCTCTATCCTTTGCGCATTGTTTGTGTGAGGGTTGATTATTGTGAATTTTTATGCTTTTTAGTGAAATAATTATGCTTATTCCTGTGTTGTTGTTGTTGCATTGTATTTTTTTTTAAATCCTCTGTTTTTGTTTGTTTCTATTACTTCTGTATATCATAGCCTTACTTAATAATAGTGAATATTGTAGTTTGTATTAATCTCCAAGTATTGTTACTGGCATTGGCTGAGTTCAGTAGTTGTTCTATGGCAATTTTCTCCAAATATATATAGTTTGTTTCCCATTTCTCTTTTAGTTTGCTTCTTCTCTCCCTTTCTCTCTCTCTCTCCTTTCTTTTTTCCCTGTTTTCCAACTTTATTTTGTCATTACTTTTTTTCTTCTTTTTCTATCTCTTTATCCTTCTTTTTGTATTTTATTTACTTAATTTTTTTTTTAATTTTATAAAAATTTTTCTTTATTTTATTTTTACCTTTCTTCCTTCTCCCCTACCCCCTAAGTTGCCTTTCTCTAGTGGTCACCTTTATTTGAGGTTATTAATATTGTAAATACATTCCGGTTAAGTGCCTCTTGTGTTGTACCTGGTAGTGTTGTATATTGTACCTTTAAATCAACGCAGGAGAAGGAACACCACATAACCAGACATCCTGAAAAGAGAGGCCATGGGGAGACAAAAACATAGTCTGCACATAAAAGAAAAGCAGGCATCACCAGAAAAGGAAGTAGAGTCAGAGGCAACCAGCCTACCAGAGCAAGAATTCAGAATAATGATCATAGGATGGCTAAAAAGAATGGAAGAGAAATTTGACAATAACCAAGAAGAAATGAGGAAGAACCACGAGGAATTGAAGAAGAACCATGAGGAATTGAAGAAGAACCAAGAGGAAATGAAAAATGACATCGCTACCATGAAGAACTCAATAGAAAGCATCAAGAGTAGACTAGATGAAGCAGAGGACCGCATCAGTGAGCTAGAAGATAAGATGGAAAAATATACCCAAGTAGAGCAACTTCTAGAAAAAAAGATTAAAAAGCAGGAGGAGAGCCTACGGGAGCTTTGGGACAATACAAAACAAAATAATATTTGAATGATGGGGGTTCCAGAAGGAAAGGAAACTGAGGTAGACATGGAAAAAGTATTTCAAGAAATAATAACAGAAAACTTTCCTGAAATAGAGAAGAAAAAACCCACACAAATCCAAGATGCTCGCAGAGTCCCAAGCAAAATGAACCCCAGAAAACAGACTCCAAGGCACATTATAATTAAATTGGCAAACAATAACGACAAAGTAAGAATCTTAAAAGCAGCCAGAGAGAGACAGAAAGTTACATACAAAGGAACCCCCATCAGACTAGCAACTGATTTCTCAACAGAAACTTATCAGGCCAGAAGGGAATGGGATGAAATATACAAAGTCATGCAAAGGAAGGGTCTGAATCCAAGAATACTGTACCCAGCAAGGCTATCAATCAAAATTGAAGGGGAAATCAGGAGCTTCACAGACAAAAAAAGACTGAAGGAATTTATCTCCACCAAACCAGCAATGCAAGAAATGCTAAGGGGTCTACTGTAAAAATAAAGAAATAGGAAGTGAAGAAGGAACACGAGTATAGAATAAAAATGGCGGCAAATGAGTACCTATGAATAATAACCTTAAATGTAAATGGTTTAAATGCTCCAATAAAAAGACATAGGGTAACAGATTGGATAAGAAAACAAGACCCATACATCTGTTGTCTACAAGAAACCCACCTCAGAAAAAAAGATGCACACAGACTGAGGGTGAAGGGATGGGAAAAAGTTTTCCAGGCAAATGGAAATGAAAAAAAAGCTGGGGTAGCAATACTTATATCTGACAAATTAGATCTCAGAGTGAAGGCCATAATAAGAGATAATGAAGGCCACTTCATAATACTAAAGGGAACAATCCAACAAGAAGAAATTACCCTGGTAAATATATATGCACCCAATACAGGAGCAACCAAATACATAAAAAAAAAACTGCTGGAGGACATTAAGGGAGAGATTCATAGCAATACAATCATAGTAGGAGATTTTAATACCCCACTGTCACCCTTCGACAAATCATCTAAACAAAAAATCAGCAAAGAAATATCAATCCTAAATGACTCACTAGACCAGATGGAATTAATTGACATCTTCAGAACACTCCACCCCAAAGCCGCAGAATATACATTTTTCTCAAGTGCACATGGGACATTCTCAAAGATAGACCACATTTTGGGACATAGGCAAAGTCTCTTCAAATTCAAGAAGATAGAAATCGTATCAAGTATCTTCTCAGACCATAATGGCATAAAACTGGAAATTAACTACAATAAAAATAATCCAAAGAAATCAAACACATGGAGATTAAACAGCATGCTATTAAACAAGGACTGGGTTACCAGAGAAATCAAGGAAGAAATTAAAAACATCCTGGCAACAAATGACAATGAAAACACAACAATCCAAAATCTATGGGACACAGCAAAAGCAGTTTTGAGAGGGAAGTTCATATCCTTACAAGCCTATTGCAAAAAACTAGAAAAAGGGGTAACAGATGATCTAACTCTACAACTCAAAGAGTTAGAAAAGGAGCAACAAGAAAAGCCCAGTGTAAGCAAAAGGAAGGAAATAACAAAAATCAGAGCACAGATAAACGACATAGAGACCAAAAAAACAATACATAAGATCAACAAAACCAAGAGCTGGTTTTTTGAAAGAATAAACAAGATAGATGAACCTCTAGCCAGGCTAACCAAGAAACAAAGAGAGAGGACCCAAATAAACAAAATCAGAAATGAAAGAGGTGAAATAACAACAGACCCCACCGAAATACAACAGATTGTTACAAACTACTACGAACAACTCTATTCCAACAAACTGAACAACCTGGACTAAATGGACATATTCTTAGAAAAATACGACCTTCCAAAACTCAATCAGGAAGAATCTAAAAATCTCAATAGACCAGTGACTTGGGAAGAAATTGAAACAGTCATCAAAAAGCTTCCAGCAAACAAAAGCCCTGGGCCTGATGGCTTCACAGGAGAGTTTTACCAAACATTCAAGGAAGAACTAAAACATATCCTCCTCAGACTATTCCAAAAAATCCAAGAGGAAGGAACACTTCCAAACTCCTTCTATGAAGCCAGCATCACCCTAATACCAAAACCAGATAAAGACAACTCTATGAAAGAGAATTACAGGCCAATATCCCTCATGAACATAGATGCCAAAATCCTCAACAAAATTCTAGCAAATAGACTCCAGATGAACATCACAAAGATCATACACCATGACCAAGTAGGATTTATTCCAGGAATGCAAGGATGGTACAATATCCGCAAATCAATAAACGTGATACATCACATAAACAAACTGAAAGATAAAAATCATATAGTCATATCAATTGATGCAGAAAAAGCATTTGATAAAATCCAACACCCTTTCCTGATAAAAACTCTTAACAAGGTGGGAGTACAAGGATCATACCTCAACATAATAAAAGCTATATATGATAAACCCACAGCCAGCATTATACTCAATGGGCAAAAACTAAAACCATTCCCTCTAAGAACAGGAACAAGACAGAAATGCCCACTCTCGCCACTCCTGTTTGACATAGTACTGGAAGTACTAGCCATTGCAATTAGACAAGAGGAGGAAATAAAAGGCATCCAAATTGGAAAAGAAGTAGTAAAGTTATCCTTATTTGCAGATGACATGATATTGTACATAAAAAAACCAAAAAACTCCATTAAAAAACTAATTGACTTAATAAATGAATTTGGCAATGTAGCAGGATACAAAATTAATACCAAGAAATCCACGGCATTTCTATACACCAACAGCGAAACTATAGAAACAGAGATTAAAAAAGCAATTCCATTTACCATCGCACCAAAAAAATTAAGATACCTAGGAATAAATTTAACTAAGGAAGTAAAGGACCTATATACAGAAAACTACATGACACTGAAAAAAGAGATAGAGGAAGATGTAAAGAGATGGAAGAATATACCATGTTCATGGATCGGTAGAATCAACATCAACAAAATGTCCATACTTCCTAAAGCAATCTATAGGTTCAATGCACTCCCCATTAAAATACCAACGGCATATTTCACCGACCTAGAAAGAACTCTCCAAAAGTTCATTTGGAACAATAAAAGACCCCGAATAGCCACAGCAATCCTGAGAAAGAAGGGTAAAGTAGGAGGGATCTCAATACCAGACTTCAAACTGTATTACAAAGCCACTGTTCTCAAAACAGCCTTGTACTGGCACAAGAACAGACATATAGATCAATGGAATAGAATCGAGAACCCAGATATCAACCCAAATCACTATGCTCAATTAATATTTGACAAAGGAGGCACGAATATACAATGGAGTCAAGACAGTTTCTTCAATAAATGGTGTTGGGAAAATTGGGCAGACACATGCAAAAGAATGAAACTAGATCACCAACTTACACCATACACAAAAATAAACTCAAAATGGATACAGGACGGGAAACCAAAAAAATACTAGAAGCATCCGCAGGCAGCAAAATCTCAGACGTATGCCAAAAGAACTTCTTCACTGATACTGCCCCTAGGGCAATGGAAGCTAAAGAGAAAATAAACAAATGGGACTACATCAAAATAAAAAGATTTTTTACAGCAAAAGAAACCATCAACAAAACAACAAGAAAGCCCACGGTATGGGAGAATATATTTGCAAATAATACCACGGATAAAGGTTTAATCTCCAACATCTACAGACAGCTGATACAACTAAATAAAAGGAAGATGAATGATCCAATTAAAAAATGGGCAATGGACCTAAATAGAATATTTACAAAAGAAGACAGAAAGAAGGCCAAAAGGCACATGAAAACATGCTCAAAGTCACTAATTATCCGAGAGATGCAAATCAAAACAACAATGCGGTACCATCTCACACCTGTCAGAATGGCCAACATCAACAAATCAACAAACGACAAGTGTTGGCGAGGTTGCGGAGAAAAAGGAACCCTCGTGCACTGCTGGTGGGAATGCAGACTGGTGCAACCACTGTGGAGAACAGTGTGGAGTTTCCTCAAAAAACTGAGAATGGAACTCCCATTTGACCCAGTAATTTTACTTCTAGGAATATATCCCAAGAAACTAGAAACACCAATCAGAAAGGATATATGCACCCCTATGTTCATAGCAGCACAATCTACAATAGCCAGAATCTGGAAACAGCCTAGGTGCCCGTCAGCTGATGATTGGATCCAAAAACTTTGGTACATCTACACAATGGAATACTATGCTGCCATAAAAAAGAAGGAATTCTCATCATTTGCAGCAACCTGGATGGAATTGGAGAACATCATGCTGAGTGAAATAAGCCAATCAATGAAAGAGAAACACCACATGACCCCACTCATTTGTGGATAATAAAGATCATTATAAACTGATGAACCAAAAGATAGATATAGAGACAGTAAAGCAACAAGCAGATTGTCAAATTACAACGGGGAGTGGAGGAGGGTCTGGGGGAGACAATAAATCAACCCAAGGACTTGTATACATGCATATAAGTACAACCAATGGACATAAAACTCTGGGGAGGGAGGGGATACGTGGGAGGGAAGGAGGGGGGCAAAAAAAATCAATAAAATATGTAAAATAAATAAATTATTAATTAAAAAAAATGATACTACCCTATTTCTCTGAAAATTAAAAAAAAAAAAATGGGCAATGGACCTAAATAGAATATTTACAAAAGAAGACAGAAAGAAGGCCAAAAGGCACATGAAAACATGCTTAAAGTCACTAATTATCCAAGAGATGCAAATCAAAACAACAATGCGGTACCATCTCACACCTGTCAGAATGGCCAACATCAACAAATCAACAAACGACAAGTGTTGGCGAGGTTGTGGAGAAAAAGGAACCCTCGTGCACTGCTGGTGGGAATGCAGACTGGTGCAACCACTGTGGAGAACAGTGTGGAGTTTCCTCAAAAAACTGAGAATGGAACTCCCATTTGACCCAGTAATCCCACTCCTAGGAATATATCCCAAGAAACTAGAAACACCAATCAGAAAGGATATTTGCACCCCTATGTTCATAGCAGCACAATCTACAATAGCCAGAATCTGGAAACAGCCTAGGTGCCCGTCAGCAGATGATTGGATCCAAAAACTTTGGTACATCTACAAAATGGAATATTATGCTGCCATAAAAAAGAAGGAATTCTCATCATTTGCAGCAACCTGGATGGAATTGGAGAACATCATGCTGAGTGAAATAAGCCAATCAATGAAAGAGAAATACCTCATGACCTCACTCATTGGTGGACGATAAAACTCTTTATAAACTGATGAACCAAGAGTCAGAGATAGAGAAAGTAAAGCAACAGGCAGACTGTCAAATTACAGTGGGGAAGGGAGTAATATCTGGGGGAGATAATAAATCAACCCAAGGACTTGTATACATGCATATAAGTACAACCAATGGACATAAAACTCTGGGGAGGGAGGGGATACGTGGGAGGGAAGGAGGGGGGCAAAAAAAATCAATAAAATATATAAAATAAATTAATTAATTAATTTAAAAAAAAAGAATGTTCACTTCAGCATTTTTGTAATAGCAAGTAATTGAAAATAACCTGTTTCTCTATCTAAAATGAGATTGGTTACAGTGGAATATATGCAACTTTAAAAATGATATGTAGGATATTTACTATATTGAATAAAACAAAACCAAGGTTACAAAAAAAAAAAAAAAAAGAAAAAAAAGAAATACTCGACTTGCTAGCTGCCTTATGGCTCCCAGCCAAGCTAGCCATCATCCACTGCCCAGGACACCAGAAAGCCAACAATCCTGTAGCCAGGGGCAATCAGAAGGCTGATCAGGTGGCCAAAGAAGTAGCCCTCACTGCAGTCCCTGCACTGGCCCTGCAATTGCCAGACCCAGGGAACCCAGTTCTGCCAGATCAGCCCGGATACTCCCAGGAAGAATTACAGTGAATCAAAAGCCATCCCACAAATAAGGAAGTCAGGGGCTGGTGGTATGCTCCAGACGGGAGGCTCCTGCTACCAGACAAGCTTGGGATCCCGATGTTGAAACACATACACCAATCGACGCACCTAGGGTCCCGGAAATTAAAGGATTTGGTCCGGCATGCTAAGATCAAAATTCACCAACTGGACGCCAGAATAGATCAAATTGTATCAGCCTGTAAAACTTGCCAGCTTACAAATGCAAGGGCCGGGTCAAGTGGAAAAGGAACCCGGCTCAGAGGAACAAAGCCTGGGGTTCACTGGAAGATTGACTTCACTGAGGTAAGGCCGGGAAAGTATGGCTATAAATATCTTCTAGTTTTTATAGATACCTTTTCTGGATGGGTAGAAGCATACCCAACTAAGCATGAAACAGCCCAGATGGTTGCTAAGAAGCTATTGGAGGACATTCTACCCAGGTACGGTTTCCCAGCTGTGAAAGGATCGGACAACGGCCTGTCTTTCATCTCACAGGTAACACAGGCAGTAACCAAGGCTATAGGGGCAAATTGGAAATTACATTGTGCGCATAGGCCCCAGAGCTCAGGACAGGTAGAAAGAATGAATAGAACATTAAAAGAGACCCTTTCTAAATTAACCATGGAGACTGGCGGGGACTGGGTGGCTCTCCTTCCTTATGCTCTTTACCAGGTGAGGAACTCACCCTATACCTTAGGCTTCACTCCCTATGAAATTATGTTTGGTAGGCCCCCGCCTATCATTCCCAATCTTAAGGCAGAACTGCTAACTGAATTTGAAAACCAAGAAATATCTTTTTCTTTAAGAAGGCTCCAGAAGGCGCATAAGGACATTTGGCCACGCCTACAGGCCATCTATGAGGCTGGCCCGATTCCGACGCTCCACCAGTACCGGCCGGGAGACTGGGTCTTTGTCAAAAGACACCGCTGGGAGACGCTTGAACCATGTTGGTGCTGACGACACCCACCGCCCTCAAAGTGGACAGCATTGCGACCTGGGTCCACCACACTCATGTTCGTCCAGCTGACTCCTCTGCGATCCGGGAAGACTTCGCCAACCGATGGAGCATCGACCGAAACCGAGACAACCCCCTCAAGCTCAAGTTACGGTGTACTCAACCTGCCTTATGAAATTTTGTTTGTGGCCAGCTGCAGGAGTCCCTACCCCCCATACACTGGTTGAAGGTGGGGGGAAGACTCACTTCTGCCCTGGACACTCCTGACCCCGCTGTGCAGTCTTGTGTCTCCACTGGACACATCTTGTGAACTCCCCCAAAATGTCAGATCAGGGCACCGGGAAGGAGGAACTTTATGCACCCTTCAGAAGTGCAAAGGGTCCCATGATTGGGCCTGTCAAGACAAGGGGGGGGAATGAGAGGGCAGGGCGGGGTGAGGGGGCAGGCAGGGCGAGAGGGTGTTACGCCCAGACTTCATGATCCCCAAGGACCACCAGGGAGCTGAGTCCGATGCAATAAACAAAAGAGCCTTTACCATGCTAGCATGGGCCCCCCCACTCATGCCGGCAGCATGGCGGAAGAGAGAGAGTTTCTTCCAGTCCAGGGGTTTTACTCAGGTCGATGGTGATGTCACTGCCTCGGCTAACCCTGATTGGTTGGGTGAGGGCTAGGGATAACTCCGCCCTGCGGGGCGGAGTCGGGAGCTCATCCTCACCCCGCCCTGCCTTCTCAAGGGCAGGTGGGGTGAGAGGGCAGGGTGGGGCGGGTCCAGCTCCAGGTAACTGGACCCTAGGCCTAACCCAACCAATCAGGTCAGCCAAGGTAGCAGGACCACCCTCCCTATAAAACCCATTGATATGTTAAGTTCTTCCTCTTTCTCACCCTTGCCCTCCTTGGTGTAGGTGAGACTGGGCTCGGACTAGTCCGAAATAAATACAGGCTTTCTGCAATTGCATCGGATTCGGCTCCCTGGTAGTCTTTGGGGTTTATGACACTTGGGCATAACACCCCTGTCTAAGAGACCTTCAAGCAGATCTGACTTATTGCTTAATTGATGGAACTGTAACTTCATAATTTTGGCAGCTTTATCTTTTTCTCTCCTTTGAATAGTTTTATATACCGGTAGTTAATCAGCCAGAACAGCCAGTTCCTCAGCATGGGTTGTCTGCAGTTTAATTTATATTATTTGATCAACATGTCCTTCAAAAAAATGCTGAATTTAGTAAGGGATCATTTTGGTGATCCTTAACGTTGTCTGGAGAGAGACAAAACATTAAGAAAACAAGCACTGGCTCTTCCAGATTTCTTTTCCATTGCTGGATCTTGTCCAGTCCATTTCACAGGGTAAAGTCTCATGTATGGCTTGGTAAGGCTAGTGAGCTAATTCCCCACATGTTCCCAGTCTGTCTTTCTCTGAGTGCCAGCAAATCTTATTTGCCATTCTGTTGCCTTGTTCTCAAGAACTAATAAGTGTATTAATTAGAATAAGTTAGAATAGCAGGATCAGATGTTCTAACAGTTCAATCGATTTCTTTGCAAACCCATCAGGGTCCTAGAGAGGGTCAGGGAAATCTTTAGATTTCTTAATTCTGTCGGGTCCAAGGAACATATACAGTCACTGGTTCCCCTCTACCAGAAGCAGGCTTTTCCCTGAAGGAAGCTGCTAAAATCCCTGGATTGTCGATATCTGAATTTCTATTCTCAGTTTCCCCTAGGTCAGTGGTCAGCAAACTCACTTGTCAACAGAGCCAAATATCAACAGTACAATGATTGAAATTTCTTTTGAGAGCCAAATTTTTTAAACTTAAACTATATAGGTAGACATTGTGTGAAAGAAAAGAGCCACAGGCTAACCTGACAAGCTCAGGGAAGGCCTGTGTAGCAGTCTTGCAAACCCAGAGACCTAAGATAACCACAAAAGATGGTTTGAAAATTAAATATCTAACAGGTTATAGTAGGTAATCATGTCCCAGATATTTTCCCAGACAAAGATCAACTTTGATCTTTTTACTGAGCCCATCTGCCTTCCTGCCTCTAAGATAACGTATCTATGAGATGTCTGGGTAACTTGTAACTTCCCTTTTTCCGGAGCCCCTGGGGCACAATCAAATGTGGTGAGCCAGGATGGATGCCTCAAATTCCTTCATTATCATGTTAATTGTTCCTGCACTCACCTAAGTATGTGTCCATTGTTTTATTTTTTATCCAATCCCAGGGGTTTCCCACCGCTTTGCTTTCTCCCACCTCCTTACTCCGTCACCAATGAATTTCATGTAATCCACCTATGTCCCTCCTTTGATTTAAGTGTATAAAAGCCATTCTTCGGAGCATTATCTCAATCCATTGAGGTTCTGCTTCCAGGTATATGTCGACTGTAAGGCTCAAATAAACTCACAAAAAAAAATTCTTTACAGGTTTCAATGTTTTTTTCCGTTAACAATTGTTATTAACTTAATTAGGGTACTCCTAAGCTGGCCTTTGCTAAAAACTCAAGAGGCCAAAGAGCCACTTGTGGTTCGAGAGCTATAGTTTGCCGACCACCGCCCTAGGTCAATAGGGAGTATTAGTGGAGGAGATATAAAAGGAGAAGGAAGGAGGGAAGTGGAGGGCAAGTCTGCACAAGGAAACTAAGCGAGCAAAGGATATAGTGGAGGAGCTATATAAAAGGGGAAGGAATGGGGTCTTAGCATATAGTGGCTTCAGAAGCCTTTTTCAGTTTAGAGACAGTCCTTAAATTTTTCTTAATTTTCTGAAGGAAAGAAATTTTATCTGAGACTCTCATACCGTGTTTCCCTGAAAATAAGACATCCTCCAAAAATAAGACCTACTTACAGGTTTCCTTCTGAGTGAAATATAAGGCATCCCCCCCAAAAAATAAGGCCCCCTCAAGCTAAACATGAGAGATTTGATCCACTGATTCTGAAAGAAATGGAGTCACAAGAAATTCACCAGGAAATTCGGAAATTGGATTGTTATGATGATGTTCCAGAAGATGATGACATGATTGTCATTGAATAAATGAGTAAATTCTTGATACTGTAGGATTCAGTTTGTCTGGTTTGTGTTGACAACTACCATACTACCGTACCATATACAGGTAATAAATTTCCTTTATTTTCATTTAACAATAAATGTGTACCGTATTCTTCTTCATGGAAAAATAAGACATCCCCTGAAAATAAGACCTAGCGCATCTTTGGGAGCAAAAATTAATATAAGACACTGTCTTATTTTCGGGGAAACAGGGTAGAAGCTTCTACTTTCCAATCAAGACAAGTTTCCCATTCATTCTATTTAAAGCTGGCTCTTTCTAATTGAGCACACATAATAATAAATCAGAAGGTGTGAAAAAATTTTAAAGGTGTCAACAATTCCCTATTTGGGCTATTTCAAGCTAATATTTAGTTAAATTTTCCCATTTTTGTAGACACTTGCAAGTTGAGATCCCATACAAACTATACATATAAATTGTGGGATTATTAATGGGGGACTGAGATTCTTGGGGTTCTTCAACCTTAGCAGCACAATTTCCTATTTTAATTTTAGTTTTTATTTGGATATCTGCAGTGTCTGAACACTTTCTCTAGGGCTATTGTGTAGCGGGTCGAAGTGAGCGCCACAAGGATCTTATCCCCTGGGTTCCATCAACCCTCTTTTATGCCTCAGTTTCTCTCCTTGGCTATCTAATTCAGCCATGAGGAAGATGGCTGCACAGGTAAATACCTAGCTGCAGCCGCACACAACAATTTCAATAAAATACAACTAAAATATAAAATGGACATTACCCAGAACTACAGGAAAGTTGACTGACAGGAAATTCTACAATGAGAAGCAAGGAGAAAACCAGAAGGAATTGCGGAGGAGCTGGAAAAGCCTAAGGTATGGAGACACACAGCGCTCGTGGAGAGGACGGAGCTGGAGAGGAGGGAGGCTGATTGCCTGGCTGGCGTTCCCTAGCAGGAAGGAGATAAAAGCTCTGACTGTGTTCGGCCCAATTCCGACTGCTCTGAACCCCAGTTCTAGGCCATACACCGGGGACCCAGGCTCAGCCATAGGGTAAGGCGGAACCCGGGGGAGCAGCGAAAGGAGGTCCTGGTGGCGTGCACATTGCACGCAGAGAAGGGATGGTTGGCTGTGCCACAGGATTGCCTGGCCGGAAGGAGACAGGGGCTCCAGACTGCTCTGAACACCACCTCCAACTCCACTTCCAACTGAACTGAACCCCAATACCGGGCTCATTGGGGGAGAGCCTAGACTGTTTGGCAGCAGGCGAAAATCGAGGGCACCTTTCTCTCAGAGGCACTTGCAGCGAGTACTGAAGGACCCTGAGACTCAGGAGCCGCATAGAGCGGGGCTGACGGAAGCCAAAGCTGTAGGCTCCACCCTGAAACTCCGCCCCATCAGGAAAGCTGTGAAAATGAGACAACTAAATAGATCACAAACGAAAGAAATGGAGGGGAAAAAGCGACTGGATAGAGTTCAAATCTACGCTTATAAGGTTTTTCAAGAATTTCCTAGAAAAGGTTGATAAGACCTATGAGGATATGAAAAGGGATCAACTAGAATTAATAAGGAATCAACGAGAAATGATAAGGGATCAACAAGAAATAAAGAATACATTGTCTGAAATAATTCAGCCATGAGGATTCAGAGTGCTACGTGACCAACTGTTAAATGTGCAGGGAAACGAGTTGGAATTTCCCTATGATGCTCCTTTATGTCATGAGGATTGCCCTTGGACACCTCTACAAAGATTCCTAGTTGCCTAAGAATTCAGGCTGGAGGAAGAAAGTGCATTGTCTTCGGAACTGCACAAGTCAGGTTCTCATTTCAGTAAAAGATTTTGTTCAGAGTCAGAGTAAAGTAATTCCAATTGAAAAGTTGAAATTAAAACTAGCAACCCATCTCAACTCCTAACATTTAGTGCCACCCTGAGGATTTTCTAAGAACAACACAAATAAAGTTAGACCCCACAACCCAGGGAAGGTCCTGGATTCTAAGAAAAAACTCACTCAAGTTTACCTGAGATGACAGGGCAGCCAGTGGACTCAATGGATCTCTTGCTGGATCCTCGCACTGGGTGCCTGTCCACGGGATGGTCCTGGGTGAGTTTCTTTGGAATTTTGCCACACTGTGCCAAGTAAATGTAAACATAAGTAATGTTACAACTTGTGTAGAATTTTTGAGAGTTTATTTGAGTTAAATTGATGACAATTGCTGGGAAACAAAATCTCAACAGATTGAGAAAATGCTCTGAAAGATGACAGTTCTGCACCTTGATTTATGCATTAAAATAAAAAGAGAAGATATAAGTGAGTTACACGAAACCCATTGATGATAGATGAGGGAGGCAGGAAAAACAAAGCCAGGGGTGGAGGCAGGGAACCTCTGGGATGAGATAAAAAGTAAAATGAAAGACACATACTTCTTTTACATAGATGGGTACAGGATAGTTAACAGTCAACTATTACATCACAACAATAACGAGGGCATTTATGGTCTCTTCTCTGATGTGGTGACTACTTTGAGGGGTCTGGAAAAAAAAAAGGAATTTACTTTGATATTCCAAAGGTATGTCATTGTAAAGACAATAGATGGGGCTCAATTAAGGTGAAGATTGACCTTTGTCAGGGGAGATTCTAACCTAGAACAATGACTATGTGCCATAAACAGCTTTTAGTTAAAAAGTTTTAATTTCAGGTCATTCTATGCGGTTACTTAGGACTCCAAGTTTGTAAGACTGCCATGCAGGCCTCCCCTGAAATTTCAGGTATAGTATGCGGCCCATTTCCATCCACATTTGGATGCTGGATGGAACAACCAAGAACCTACAGAATATCTCATAGCTATGTGTTAGTGACATTGTTTAAAGCAAAAAGCAGAAACTATACATCTTGGACTATTGCTGGTGTTTTGGCTTCACTATTTCATGCTTAACTAGCTATATTTTTTATCTGCTCTTACACATTTATCTGGAACTTGCTGTATAGATAGTCCTTCAGAACATGATTAATATACTTAGTCTTTGACTATAAACTACATGGCAACCAAAGAACTGGAAACATTAAAGCCTGTACCTGCATCTCCAGGTGTTGACTGTCACCTTTGGTCACTAATGTTAAATGACACAGATAAAACTATGAAAAAAAGGTATATAGGTGGTTGTGCACAGTTAAATATGCAAATAGTATGTAATTTAACTATGCACAATGGCCCATATACCTTTTTTTCATAGTTTTATTTTTGCTTTATTTTATTGTTGACAGTATTAGATATGTCTCCCATCTACCCCCACCTTTAACCCCCTTCTACCAGCCCCTATGCACCTCCCCAGGTCTTCACCACACTATTGCCTATGTCTATGGGCTATGCATATCCTATATAATAAAAGCCCAGTGACAAAAATGGCAGAACGACCAGAGACCATAATGACCACGGCCCCTCACCCCAGCCAGCTACCCCTAAGTGAGCAGTTAGTGGCAATCAGGCAGAGAGAGTGCTAAGGGGCAATCAGATAGGCTGACAGACTGGTTAGGGGCTATCAGGCAGGCAGGCAGAGTGCTTAGGGACAATCAGGCAGGCAGAGGCAGTTAGGATCAATCAGGAAGGCAGGCAGAGGCAGTTAGGGTCGATCAGGAAGGCAGGCAGAGTGTTTAGTAGTGATCAGGCAGGCAAAGATGGTTAGGAGCAATCAGGCAGGCAGGCAGAATTGGTTAGGGATGATCATGCAGGCAGGCAGAGGCAGTTAGAAGCCAGCAGTCCCAGATTGAGAGGATGTCCACAACTGCTAGTTTAGTACTGATCTTCAGGGATCCCTGTGGGATTAGGCCTAAACCAGCAGTTGGACATCCCCTAAGTAATCCCAGATTTTTGAGAAGGTACAGGCCAGGCTGAGACCACCCCCTCCCCAGCCCCTAGTGCATGAATTTCATGCACTGGGCCTCTAATAAGTATATATATTCTCTGGTTTAAGTCTTACCCCCTCCCCCATCAAAGTATGTCAGTTTGTTCCAAGCCTCCCTCCTCTGGGTCTTTTGTTCATCAATTCATTTTGTTCATTAGATTTCACAAACAAGTGAGATCATGTGATATTTGTCTTTCTCAGATTGTCTTATTTCACATAGCATAATATTTTCCAGGTCCATCCATGCTGTCCCTTTCATAGTTGCATGGTGTTCCATACTGTGCAGTGTAAACGTCCCCATTTTGTTTTGTTTTTTTATCCACTCATCTACTGATAGAGACAGGCTGTTTCCAAACCTTAGCTATTGTAAATGAACATTGCAATGCCAATTTCCTTTCTGATTGGTGTTTTGGGGTTTATAGGATATATTCCCAGAAGTGGATTACTGGGTTAAAGGGAAGTTCCACTTTTAAATTTTTGAGGAAACTTCATACTGTTTTCTGTAATGGCTATACCAATTTGCATTCCCACCAGCAGTGAACTAGGGTTCCCTTTTCTCCATATCCTCTCCAGCACTTTCTATTTGTTAATTTGTTGATGGTAGCCATTCTGACTGGTGAAGTGATACCTCATAGTCATTTTAATTTGCATCTCTCTAATGATTAGTAAGATTGGGCATTTTTTCATGTCTGTTGACCTCTTTGGAGAAGTGGCTCTTCAAGTCCTCTGCCCATTTTTTATTATTTCTCTTTTTATTGATTTCAGAGAGGGAGAGGAAGAGATAGAAGCATCAATGACGAGAATCATTGATCAGCTGCTCTCCCCCCCCCCCCCCACTGGGATTGAGCCCATAGTCTGGGCACATGCCCTGACCAGAATCAAATCCAGGAACCTTCATTCCAAGGGCTGATGCTCTATCCATGAGCCAAACCATCCAGGGCATCTCTCTGCCCATTTTAAAATTTTTATCTTCCTTTTTTTGAGTTGTATGACTACTTCATATATTTTGGATATTAACCTCTTATCAGCTGTATCATTGGTAAATATGTTCTCCCATATAATGGGCTCCCTTTCCCCATTTTGTTGATTTCTCTTGCAGTGCAGCTTTTCATTTTGATGTAGTTCCATTCGTTTATTTTTCCTTTGTTTCTTTTGCCCTATGGGAGGTATTGGCAAAAATACTGCTACCTGAGACGTCTGAGATTATACTGCCTGTTTTTTCCTTAGGGTTTTTATGGTTTCTTGGCTTACATCTTTTATCCATTTTGAGTTTTTCTTTATGATGTAAGTTGATGGTCTAGTTTCATCTTTTTGCATGTATCTTCTCATTTTCCCAGCACCATTTGTTGAAGAGACTATCTTTACTCCATTGTATGTTCTTGCTTCCTTTGTCAAAAATATTGACTGTAATGATGTGGGTCAATTTCTGGGGTCTCTGTTCTGTTCCATTGATCTATATGCCTGTTCTTGTGCCAGTACCAGGCTGTTTTGAGTACAATGGCTTTGTACTATAACTAGGTATCTGGTATTGTGATCCCTCCAATGTTATGCTTCTTTCTCAAGATTGTTGCAGCTATTCAGTCTTTTATGGTCCCATATAAGTTTTTGGAGCATTTATTCTAGTTCTGTGAAGTATACCTTTGGTGTTTTAAGAGATTGCATTGAATCTATAGATGCATTGGGTAGTAGGGACATTTTAATTGTTAATTCCTCCAATTCATGAACATGATATATTCTTCCTTTTTTTTTTTTTTTTTTATCTTCTCTCTTTTTCTGTAGTTTTCACAGGACAGGTCTTTTACCTCTTTGGTTTATTTCTAGGTTATCTTATTTTGTTATTGTTTTGTAACAGTGGTAAATGGGATTTTTTTTTTTTCTGAGAATTCATTAAAATAAACTATGGCTCATCTCTACACTGAAATATTACACAACTATTCAAATGACTGGGACAGCTTTCTGGGTCCTGGTATAGAAATATCACAAAAATACATGAAACATTTTTATGGAGACAAGTTGCATTTCAATGTGTGTGTACTCACTATGGAAAGGAAAACTTTGGGCTTGCAATGGTATAAGGTTACCTTTGGACACATATAACCTATTTCTTTTAAAATGCTAATATTTAAACTCATATGCATATAGTGCATGCTATATGCCAGACCCTTTTCCAATGGTTAATTCATAACAGCCCCATGCAGTAGGTACTCATCTTTACAGAGATCACACAGCCAGCAAAAGGGCACAGCACACAGATATATTTAAAAAACAAAACAAAACAAAACAAAATCCTCACTCTGACCGGTTTGGCTCAGTGGATAGAGCGTCAGCCAGGTTTAATTCCAGTCAAGCGCATGTACCTTGGTTGCAGGTACATCCCCAGTAGGGGGTGTGCAGGAGGCAGCTGATCAATGTTTGTCTCTCATTGATGTTTTTAACTCTATCCCTCTCCCTTCCTCTCTGTAAAAAAAGCAGTAAAATATATACTTTTTAAAAACCCTCTTGATAAACTTTAAGGGAGAAATTGACACTTCACTGAAGTGTAGGTCTTCTAGACAGAAAGTCACCAAAGAAACAGATTCCTTAAATAACACACTAGATCACACAGATGTTACTGATTCTTATAGAACATTTCACTCCAAAACAGTATATGCATTCTTCTCCAGCCTCCCCTGAGCATATGAGCTGCACTTATGGGTCTCACCTGTGCATCTCAAGTCCAGGGACATTGCTATAGTTCCCGAAAGGGGACTGAGTTCTGCTCTTTTAGACCCCATTGCAAACAACTCACGCAGGCTGCTTCCTCACAAGGGACAAATACTTGCTCATACCTGTATGTCCTGTGTACTTTTTCAATCTATTTATTGGAGTGAAATTTGAAAACATAGACTCCGAACTGAACAAACACTTGGAATTCTTTTTTTTAATGTATTTTATTGATTTTCCACAATGTATATATCTGCAATGTATTTCTAGTATTCAATACAAAAACATAATGATCACAAGGCACTACAAATTCTATTTTGAATCACCAAATATTAATATATATTTAGTTGTTTATGTTGCCTCCATAAACCTTCTTTAAAAAACAACCTGGCAAACTGCTGAATCCCCCAACACACCTCAATCTATGGAGTTCAAACTTATACTGCAAACACTGTGGGAGGCATCTTAACCCTCATTAGGAACTGGGCCACAATCCCAACAGAAATATTACAAATGCGTAACCATTAAATCACAGTAAGGACTAAACAGCTTCATGTGTAGTGGCCTGACAATTAACTACATTTTTAATGATTTAGTTAAGAAATTGTATTCTGAATCCAAGTAACTTAAGTTTAGGTACACAGCCAGGCTGAAGGGGTGGTTGTGTGCACTACTAAATAAATGCACAGGAGAATAGTCAGTCACAGAAAGGAAGCTTACCCCCCATGCTGTAGTAGTACGAGCAATGCGAAGAAAACCCACCATCTAAAAGGAAGACAGCCAAATACCATGCTTATCCCTCAAATAGCCAGCATTAAAAGACTTGGAAGCCTACTCAACTGCAAAGACTTCTTGATGCAAACATCACTGACCACGTATTAAGTACCATTACACCATATCTAAAGCAAAACTTTGCTAGCTAATGATACAGCCCACACGTAGAAACACCCGTCCCCCACCACGTGAGGGTGTGTTGTGCCTCTCTATGGTCAGGGTAACTGGTCTTGTCACAAAAGTTTTGTTACTGGGACGCACATTTCTTAGTGATTCATCGTCTGCCTGAGGCTCCCAACAGCACAAACCAAGCAACACAAAAAGCTCAGGGATAAACTCGGTACCGTGAAGAGAGAAGTAGTCTCACAATACATTTTCGTTTTAATAAATGTATTGTCTTTGGAAAAATCTTGACATTTATAAATAAGTTCAAAGACCAGATACTCAAATGCTCAATATTAAACTAAAGGGGAAATAATATCTGTTGTTTCAAGACTGTTAGAACACAAGGGAACAGTATACTCTTCATTCTAGACAGCCAAGAAGCCAGACCTCTTACCTAGTCAATTGAAGAATTAGTCTTACTATCATTAATTCAAAACACTGTAATAGCTATACCATCTAGTAAATAAAGTGGGGATAAGTGAAATTAAATGAGTTAAAACTCAAAAGTATTTCCATTTAGAAACATGCTAGTACCCGCATTTTTTTTACTTCAGAATATCACCTCTTGTGCAATATCCTAATAAGAGTAATATGCAAATTAACCATCATTCTACTCCACAAAGCCAATCAGAGCGCATATGCAAATAAACCCAACCAAGATGGCTACAGCCATAGAGAGTAGGAAGGAGGCGTTTCCCTGGCAACAGAGAAGCCAAGCTTTCCACCTGCCCAGGTAAACAAATCCAAACAGAAACAGCTGCTGTCACTGAGCCTGCAAGAGGCTTGGCTCTGCTCCAGGCTACAATTGTAGAAGGTAAATATATCCTTATATATTTAGTTTCAATTGTAGAGGATAAATATATCCCAGATCCCAGGGCCTCCGGTAGGGTCACGGGGTGTGTGTGGCCGGCCTGCAAACCACCACAGGCCCCTCGCTCAAGCTGCCCTATGCCCCAAGAGAACCCCCACCCTGATACAAGACACCCTTCAGGGCAAACCAGCTGGCCCCCACCCATGCACCAGGCTTCTATCCTATCTAATAAGAGTAATATGCAGATTGACCATCACTCCCAACACACAATATAGCTGCCCCCATGTGGACACAAGATGGCCAGCAGGGAAGGACAATTGGGAGGGACCAGGCCTGCAAGGGAGGGCAGTTGTGGGTGATCAAGCAAGTAGGGAAGGGCAGTTGGGAGGCACCAGGCCTGCAAGGGAGTGCAGTTGAACATGATCAACCCTGCAGGGGAGGGCAGTTAGACCAGGCTGGCAGAGGAGGAAAGCTGGGGGCAAATGGGCTAGCAGGGGAGCAGTTAGACATCAATCAAGCTGGCAGGCAGAAACGGTTAGGGGCGATCGGGAAGGCAGGCACACCTCCAAGGAGGCAGTTGGGAGCCAGCAGTCCTGGACTGTGAGAGGGAGGACCAATTGTGCATTCAGTCAGACATCCCTCTAGGGGCCCAGATTGGAAAGGGTGCACACTGGGCTGAGGGACACCCCCCACCTCCCGC
This sequence comes from Pipistrellus nathusii, assembly GCA_963693515.1. Classification (NCBI taxonomy): domain Eukaryota; kingdom Metazoa; phylum Chordata; class Mammalia; order Chiroptera; family Vespertilionidae; genus Pipistrellus; species Pipistrellus nathusii. The sequence goes on from OY882870.1 coordinate 408,666, forward strand.
CTGCCCCGGTGCATGAATTTTGTGCACCGGGCCTCTAGTGTATAAAGAAATGAGAATCCAGAATTGACAATCTCTCCACTTAGGGGGATTCTACACATCTTACCATGTAGTTGCCTGAAAGTGAGATTTCTAAAATGATTCTCAACAAATGTTATAGCGACAACTTACTGCCAAGAGAAACTGGACATAGTAAATATAAATTGTCAGATGTTTTAAACTGCTCAGCAAAAAACAACTGTCCATTCAACTCAGATGCACCCTCTTTGCAAAAATAGTACCACTTAAGTAGCAGAGCTATAATAAAGTAATGAATAATTAACCTTTCCTCCCTGTAGATCAGGGAATACTAATGGATGCTGGACTCTGAGGTCAGTAGGATGAGGAGAGCAGGGGAGGGCTTTGTGAATTACTATAGCAAAAAAATATTCCACACACGTCTTCTAATTTATATTTTATTGCATTATGAAAATAATACATTTGGCAAAGTAATCTAGACTCCAAGTTGAATTAAAATTCTCCAAGTGTACTGATTTTTTAAATGTGAAATATTAGATGTATTCTAACATCTTAGCATTCATATTAGGCCAATAATCCAGTAAACCTAATAACTGCATATGAAATGACAGTGATTTTTGCATTCATCCATTTTAATATCACGTATCACGAGAGAACTGAACTTCATTTGATCAAAATGAAAAAATTTAAAAAATTCCTGTTCAGAAGACAATTTGAAACACTACCCCCCTTTTTATTTCTTTTGCTTCTACAAGTTGCATTTTCATCCTTACTGCAAGATACATTTCTCATAATCACATTATAGCAGTTTTAGATGCTACCCAACTATTTTTATAGGTAAACTACTTTATTATTTTAAAAATCACTAATTTTGCCCTGGCCTGTTTCCTCAGTGGCAGAGCCTCATCCCACAGACAGAAGTGTCATGAGTGGATCCAGCCAAGGGCATGGACCACGGTTGCAGGCTCAATCCTCTTGCCTGCCGAGGAAATGTGCAGAAGGCACCAAATCATTGACTCTCTCTCACATTCATTTTTACTGTCTCTCCCCCTCCCACTTGCTCTAAAAAAAAATTTTTTTTTTTAATATCCTCATGTGAGGATTAACAGTGAAGTTGCTGATTTTACAAATGCATAAATACATGCCTATCTACACCAGCAAAGCAAATACTCTGAGCCTCAATGTTTCCACAGGCCATCCCTTCTGGCCACGATTTCATGGATGCCTTTCCATGCTGAAGGGTTATGGCCCCTTACCAGTGCTCAGATCACACTTTTGACAGATACAATTAATAATAAATCCTAACTGGATTGAATTTACCTAATAATTAACACTTTCCCACTAATTTCTCTCCTGCTATAAGAACTGAAAAGCTACGTTTTAAAAAATGTAGTAAGGATAATGTTACTTTTTAGTCCAGCAAGATTTTCAAATTCTTTTTGCATGCTGGGTTCAGAATATTACAGTCTTATAGGTAAACAATCTGCTCCAGGCCAAAAAAGTAAATTTTAATCACTGAAATTAAAATTAATCATTACAATTATTTTTAAAAAAATATATTTTATTGATTTTTTTTTTTTTTTTCAGAGAGGAAGGGAAAGCGATAGAAACATTGATGGCAGAGAAACATTGATCAGCCGCCCCCTGCACACCCCCTACTGGGAATGTGCCTGCAACCAAGGTACATGCCCTTGACCAGAATCGAACCCGGGACCTTTAGTCCACAGGCCGATGCTCTATCCACTGAGCCACACTGGTTTCAGCTCATTACAACTCTTTAGGTCTTTTAATATGACTTTGCTGATGGCATGTTAATAAAATGTGCCTAAAATTAGTCTTAAAAAAATAGTCTCATCTGACCCTGGCCGGGGTTCTCAGTGGTTAGAGCATCAACACATGGACTAAAGGGTAAATTCCCAGTCAAGGGCACATAATTTAATACAAGCTCAATCCCTGGCCCTGGCTGGGGCACATGGAGGCAACCAATCCATGTGTCTATCTCATATCTGTTTTTTTCTCTCTCTCTCCTCCACTCCCATCCCCCCCTAAAAATTAAATTAAAATTTAAAAAAATCATCGGGAAAAATATCTTCAGTTGAGGATTTAAAAAGAATTCACATCTAAATCAGTTATGAGTAGAACCGACATTTTCATGAAGCAAAGTCTAAGTGCACCTATGCATATCTGTGGAAATTTACTTCCAAATGGGCATCAATATCTTAAATCAGCAGAACAAGGTTCCTCAGTTTAACTACAGAGGTAGTCCATCTATTCTAAAGATATTCATGAGCATTCTACAGTTTTCTGTATAAAAAGCAACAAATTTGATCTTTGATCAATATATGAAACTTATAAATATGAAATTAAGCTTTAGATCAAAATGCAGATCTCTCATAGAGTTAAGTGACAGCATTTTGGTACATTCACCATTATTGTACTTTATTTAATAAAGATATACATCTGCCCTTGCAAAAATAACATTCGCAAGTTTACAAATGAATCACAGACCTCAAAGTCATGATTGTTAAAACTTCAACCTAAAGCAACAAAGTAAATCTATTTGTTTACAAATGGTCCATGGCACAATTAAAATAAAAATATCAAAAGTTCACAGGATCTTAAAGAACAGGTTTATTGACAATAATTTCATAAATATGCTAAAGAAAATTTCAAGATTTCTTAACATGTTTACAAATCTGTTCTCATTGGCAAAATACCCTTCAACAAAATAAGGTTAATAAGTCACTAAAAAGAATATTACATTTAAAATTTGCTTCATTTTAATATTTTTGCAACATTAAAAAATTTGTATGATTTTTCTCCGAGTACAATAAATCAGTATTGTTCTTATTTCGACTACTAGACATATTCATAAATATATCTAGCTGCTGTGAACCTGACAGTCAAGCCAGTCAGTAGTATGTTTTCCTACAAACATAAACAGAGCCAAATCGTTCTAGTTTTTTTAGTCATAGCAATTTAAGTAGTCAAAATGCAAAACTGTAGTTGCCATTCAAATCACCCAAAAGCATATGATACAGTGTCAGAAATTGTTTGCATCAGTTTTATAAGTTCATCTGTGTACTTCAGGTATCTGAAACTAAAAAAGAGATTTTATTTTTGATAAAAATGTACTCAAATATTTCATAACATTAGTATTTATTGCTTTATATGAATACTGTATTGAAAGTCCAAGCACTCAATTTACACACAGAAATTATACAATTCTATATACCGCGTCACAAAGGCAGTGAACACATTACATCCTACAAAATCTACTTCACAGAAATTTAAAAATTCTAAATATCAAAAGGTACAGCCAAAGGAAACAGGTATAAATTTGGCAGCCAGTAATTTGACAGGAAAATTGCATCTTAAATGACATCAGACATGTGAATTTGAAAATACTGAGTTTAAAGTAATTACTGTGCTTTGTGTTGATCTGAAAAATAGAACACTGGCTGTTGAAGAAGCATGTTCAAAAATATTTAATTCACTTCAAAATGTCATACAAATTATGGTGATTTCTATGCACCCCTAAGCTCCTGTCATTTAGCTCCAGTACATTAATAAAGTAATATATTAATTCTTCCAGTATAGTGGTGTTTCATATCATTGACATCTGTATACTCTAGAATAATTTAGAAAGAAATGTGTAATATTCACAATGTTCAGAAAAGCAAGCAAAAAGTTAAGGAAACTGCTTAGTTGTGAGATATTCTCATGTCAGTTTTATAAGCGTTCATTCTACAAAACAGTAAGCTCATGTTTGAACACAATTTCCAAGATAAAGCACATTTTCTCATAAATAATGGAGTCATTTTCTCAGGCACCTCAGAGGTATAGAAAATAATTTTAGTTTGAACAGATCTCTTGGAATGTGTTTAACCTGGTATTTCCACAGACTCTAGATTTCCAGGGTTTCACAAGGGCCAAATTTTATTTGAATTACTTAGAAGAGAAAGAAACTGTCTTCTGAAAGATTGAAGTCATGACCAATAGAAAAAGTATCCACTGTATTTATTCATCTTATAGAAACAGAAAAATATAACATTTCCCCCCTTAGAATAATATATATGTGTATATATATATGTATATATATATGTATGTCTATATGACTTAAAGTTCCATTGTACAGTCAAACAATAAAATCTGGAAATCAGCATGAAACCCTAAAATTCACGTTAAAATGTTGAAACTATGACCAAAATATGAAAACTGCCAGAGCTGTCAGAAAAAGACAAGACAAAAAGCCTTTTTTTTTGTGTATGTATAAGCTAAATAATCTCCAAAAGGTTTTCAAAATTACAATTACTTTCCAGTTAAAAAACTTTTAATTCTAAAAAAAAAAAAAAAAAAAAAAAAAAAAAAATCTACACACACAAACCACTGATTTGACCAAACCAAAACAGTCAGCGGTAAGCAGGACCCATGGAACTGATATTCATAGTCCTTACAACTCTTTCAGGATTTATCCCACAAAATACTTTATATTACAACCTGCTTCTCTTGTAAAACTAAAGGTCCACTTTATTACATAAAAGTTTTATACAGTGTAAAACCAGAACTATGTAAAATACTATATCTAATTAGTCCTGTTCCATTGGTTCCTCTGTGACCTCTGTGGCTGCATCATCATTTTCCATGGATGATTCTGAAAGAATCTCTCCAGTTTCACTAGAGCTGGATTCTACCAATTCCTCTGTTTCATGGCAATCAGAACCAATACTGTCAGGGCCTGTATTTTCACTACCTTCAGAATGTAAATCTTTTCCAGCTTGAGTCAGATCAGATTCCTCCATCTGCTTATTTTCCTCAGAAGTCTCTTCATTCACAGTTAAGGCATCAGATTCTTTTTCTTGATTTTTTCTTTCAGGGACCATTTCTCTTGATGTCATAAAAGATTCTAAAAATAAGCAAATATTTAGTTCAATTTTATTTTCAAAATACCTCCAAGAGTTAAGTTTCATGAATTGTGATATTATATAGTTCAAAATCACATCCCCTGAAATTGAGCAGCAACTACCTAAGTGTGGGATAAAAGCCCAACATCAGCATTATGTTACATTCTTTATTTGAAGATCTCCTCACTCCACCCTTTTACAGATGGTTTCTAAATACCTTCTTCTTCTTCCTCCTCCTCCTCTTCCTCCTCCTCCTCTGTACAGTGCTGCCTGGTAGAACCACTTTCTTTGTCTTTATCCTGAGATGGAGATGGTGCATCTGTTTCTTCTACTGTAACTGGAGGAATTTCACTGGAAGATGTCTGACTGGCCATCTCCCTGACTTCACTTTCTCTGTCAAACCGAAGCCTTTTTACCTCAAGCCCCTCCCCTTCCAGGGCATCTTCATCCGGATGCTTAGTTTTCAAAGGGCTCACTGAGGGGCTTTCTGGTCCAGGTGTTGGAGAGTTACTGTAAAAGGTTTTTCAAAGTGTCATTAATAAAATTATTTTCTTCATCCTCTACATTCTCATTTTAAAGATCTAATTAATTTTTTAATTATATTTCACTGTCAAAGTTAAATTATACCACCTGGGCCAAGAAAACAAGAGAACATTTTCAAAAGAACCTAAACTTTACCATTAGGAACTAGTCAACAAGTTATATGACCTTTCTGGTTCAATTCTTTGATAAGTTAAATGTTCTCCTATAATAGAACTACAAGTCTTCCATATGGGCATGCTCTTTAAATCTCACTCGTTCAGTCTTCTTTCCCTTAAGTGATGCAGAAAATTTAATGAGTTATAAATAAAATGTTTCATTTTATGATCTATATAAGAAATTATTCACAAAATTTCAACTCATTTACAAATATATTTTCTAGTAACTTTCAAAACAAATTAAAATGCATCATGACCACTTAATTTTCTTAAGAGCCTATTATAAAGAGGACCTCCATAAGTTAGCAGTTTTAGTCTTTCTATGCCCATCTTCAGTGTGTACTAATAGCTCCTATAACCACATTAAAACCTGTGTATACCTCAAACATTAGTAAATCATGGATAGTAAACAATGAGTGCTGAAAATCACCAATGTTAACATTTTATAAACAATTTTTGTTTTTAAATATAAATCTCAAACACACCTGTGACTTTTGTCCTCAGTTTGCTGTAAGTTTGACTCTTTGTCATCTGTGCTCTCAGGCAAGCCATTGGTTGTCATGGGGACTGACAAAGAAACCTTTGGTCGATTAAGTGGCCTAGGTGTTCCTGGCCCATTTATATTAGCCCTGTGGTAAGACAAGTGAACATAATTTTCTCATTTTGCTAAAGTCATCCCTTTCAAGGTCATTCTGACTTTCAGATCCACATTAACTAATATGTTCTATTATCCTCCTAATGACAAATAAAAAAAATATATATATATATATATTGAGCCTGCTATTCAAAACTAAGAATACATTGCTCTAATCGGTTTGGCTCAGTGGATAGAGCTGCTACCTAGTTAGCCTGCAAACTCAAGGGGCCCAGGTTTGATTCCGATCAAGGGCATGTACCTTGGTTGCCGGCACATCCTCAGTGGGGGTTGTGCAGGAGGCAGCTGATCGATGTTTCTCTCTCATTGATGTTTCTAACTCTCTATCCCTCTTCCCTACTCTTTGTTTAAAAAAAAAATCAATAAAATATATTAAAAATATATATTTTAAAAAAACAACTAAGCATATGTAAATTCTTTCTTTGGATATTAAAAATCAAGAGTCTTACCTTTCAGTATAAGTTGGTGAATTTCCAGGAAACATAACACCATTCATTCGATTTAAACTATTAGCATTATTTTTCCTTTGAGACAAAACAAACACACACTGTTATGATGGTTTCATGTACTAGTTTTGACAGGAATCAAGAATTTACATCTTTTATAAGATATCACTGTTGCAAACCCAAACAATAAGACCTCTGTGAAAAATAACAATCATGGGATTATCTTAATTCATAACATGTATAATCTTAAAAAAATTATAAAAAGAAATTCAGGGTTTTTTTTGTTTTGTTTTGGTTTTTTTTGCCTGACCAGTTTGGCTCAGTGGATAGAGCCTTGGCCTATGGACTGAAGGATCCTCGCCCCCAAGCTACTTAGACAATTAAGTTCTAGGCCAAGTATGAATGAATTTCCTTACAATATATACATATTGAGGGGAATATATACATATATTCCCCTCAATGAAATATATGAAAAAAAATTCAGTTTTTGTCTATTAAATCAGAGATGTTTTTAACCTTAACATGTTAAGGGACAGTCAATCAACCAATGACTGACACTATACTTTCTGACGGGAAGAAATAACAGGCTGGCGCTTAACCTTGTTAAATCAACTTTTCTCAATGAGAGTCAACTTCCTCCTCACAATCTCTCTACCACCCACTGCATCCCAGAAGACATTTGACAGTGTTGTTTCTAATTCTCTATCCTTCTCCCTTCGCTATTAACAGTGTCTGAAGATTTTTTTTTTTTTTTGGGGGGGGGGGGGGTAGAAGAGAAGGGGATGAAGATACTAGTGGCAAGGGGTAGAGGCCAGGGACACTGCTAAACTTCCTGTAATTTCTAAGATATTCACTCATTAACAAAATGTTAATAGTGCCAAGGACTGTGCCCTTAACCGGTATCTTATAAATCTGGAGAGGAATGTAATCAAGTAGCTAAATTTCTAAAGATGGCCTGGGGAAATTTATAGGATAGGATCACAGGGCCCTGAGAGCCATGACAATACTTAAATCCAACAATGTGAAGATTATGGTAAATCACAAATTGCCTTAATCCAAATCCCTTTATTGCAGAACCACACAGATAATATTATTGGTAATATTCAATTTTGAAAAATGGGTGGTGAATTCACAGGTATTTATAAATGTAATTGTGTTTTATTACATATTAAATAAATGCAATTTTTAAAGATCAACATATAGAAAAGTTTCTCTACTTACTCTGAAGAAGGATATACACAGCTAACAACCATCACATTCTGCAAACAAAAATTGGTGATTTAGCTTGAGGAAAAGTACTACAACTAAGTTTAATCATTTGTTTCTAATTTTTCAAATTCATCCTAATAGGTTAAATTTCTATGTATACTGATTTTACTAATAAAAGTTTTAAAATAAAAACTTACAAACAACAAAAAATCTAACCTAATATCCTACTAACACATTTATTTTGACAGTCTTGTTTATTAATTTTTTACTCTAGTTTCTTTGGAGCCCTAACATTATATATTGCATATAATAAAGTAGAGCCTCCTTCTCATTTTAGTTAGACTCGCCCCCAAGCTACTTAGACATTAAAGTTCTAGGCCAAGTATGAATGAATTTCCTTACAAAGCAGTATATCAAAGCGTCATGTGTAGTATCAAATACCACAGAAACTAAAACATTAGTCCGGTAAGGCCTTGATTATAAATGACTAATTAACAATTTTGGATTCTAAATAAACTGAATTTGAATTATAACCTTAAAATGAACACTGGACTAGGATCAATTACCAAATGAGGGGATTAGCCACCCACTGGTCCAATCTTGGTTTCCAAGGGCTCTTTCACCTTCTTTACACAAGTCAACTTCCTCAAACACCTTAATGTTTTTGCTCATCATGCTCTTCCCTCTGTCCAAAATATCCTTTCCTTATTACTAATATCTCCTCAACTCACAGAAAACCTAATGTTTTCTTCATTCTTCAACCTGACCTTTACCTTTCACAACATCTAATTTAAATGCTTTGTATCAGTGATTTTTCCAGAGTTGTGTACATTTGAATTACAGAACTGAAATAAATGAATTCCATGGATTAAGAAGTTTGCAAAATACTCTATTAAAGTTAAAGTATCAATTATAGAACTTCACAGAACATTAAATATACTGATGTATAGTATGAATATCCAGGAGAGAATTCCTAAGTTGCTTTCCTAAACTTAATTGGTCATAATAAGCCTTCCTCTGCCTCTCTATTAACTCTCTCCAAAACTCTGACAATTCAAACAATAATTTGGGAAAAATTTCAAGTAGGTTGAGAAACTTATTTCAAGAAAAGGTGACTACAACAATTCTTAACGCGTTTTTCTAAAATCTATTATGTTACAGTTTAATATAATTTCAATAACAAAATATATACCTTCTCTACTCCTCTGAGAAATTTGTCTGTTCCTGTGTAATTTCTCCTTGGATCTGTTAGCAATTCACATAGCCGCTGAATAGTAAAAGGGATACTGCAAAAGAATATAATTTTATAATTTGAGATAATTATTAAGAAAATTAGAAACATTATCAGACTCACTTTTTATCTAATCAAGCATGTGATAAGCTATAAAATAAAATGCTACAATAGGGGAATGAATGAGTCATTTAAAAACAGGCAAAACAATAGGCACACCATTTTGTTTACAAAAAAAACCCCAAAAACAAAAACAGAAAACAATTTTCCGTTCCTTGTCTTAAAAAGCAATACAGAATATCCAAAATTAACAGGAAGTTTAAAAACTGAGAGAAAAAAATTTGTTTCAACTCAAAATTTTTTACTCAATCATTCAATTGGGTGGAGTTTCCTGGGAGGTTGGCCGAGGGAACACACCTGACCACCAGGGGGCAGCTCCTGCATTAAGCACCTATCCCCTACTGGTCAGAGCATATCATGGCTACTTGGCTGGCTATCCCATTGTATTAACAGTTGCTTAGGCTTGTGTATATAGATACCCTGTTTTCCCGAAAATAAGACAGTGTCTTATATTAATTTTTTCTCCCAAAGTTGCGCTAGGTCTTATTTTCAGGGGATGTCTTATCCTTCCATGCACTAGGTCTTATTTTCGGAGGATGTCTTATTTTTAGGGAAACACAGTAGATACATCTTAAGTATATTACATGATTTCAGAGTATTGCAATATACCTTAACCTCAGCCCTTCTTCTAGATCACTACTCTCCAATCTTAAACACACACATCACCACCAACACCTGTTATTTCCTCAATAAATGTCTCATAGTGATACTGTAATTAAAAGGTTATCTATTAACAAAAAATAAACAAAAAAGCATCTCGTGTTAAGAATTTTAAATCCTTAACTGGTAAATATTTAAACAGATAATGTATTTCCTCAAAGTAAAATTCTTTCATACATCAAAAGCTAATACTTTCTTTTAAATTAAAATAAGCTTTAAAAAATTAATATCGGGTGAAACCAAGATGGTGGCATAGGTAAACACCTAAAATGCTAACTCGCACAATTTCAAAACTACAACTAAAAGACAAAACGGACACCGCCATCCAGAACCACAGGAAAGCTGGCTGAGTAGAAAATCTACAACTAGAAGGAAAGAGATAAACACATTGAAACTCAAAGGAGCTGTAAAAGGCTGAGGTATAGAGATGGGCATGCGGAGAGGGCGGGCAATTGAGTGTGTGGATCCTTGCTCAAGTGGGAGACGGAAGCTCCCGAATTTGCTGAACGCCAGTTCCAGGGGAGACTTTGGGAACTCAGACTCAATCAGGGAGAAACTGGACTGTCAGGCAGCAGGTGAAACTCAAGGGCGACTTTCTCTCAAAGGTGCTTGCAGCAATTACTGAGGGTTACTGAGACCCAGGGGCCTCATAGGGCAGGGCTGACGGGAAGCTAAGACTGTCTGCTCAGCCCTGAGACTCCGCCCTATCCAGTTGGGCACAGAAGCTTTTGCAATTTTGCAAGTCTTATCTCATAAGGCTGTATCCAACACAGAAGTTCTCCAGGCGTAGACACAGCTGATCTTCACAGCCAATTGGCCTGGAGGTCAATTCCTCCCAGTGATACCAACAACAATCAAGGCTTAACTACAACAAAGCTGTGCGCACAGCCCACAAAGGGGTGCATCAAGAGTGTCTACCTCAGGTAACTGGGGAGGTTGATACATTAGGCCCTATAGGACACCTATCACACAAAGCCACTCTATCAACACAGGGAAGAAGCGAAAATGCGGAGACAAAGAAACAGATCACATCAAGAAAAAAAACAAACAAAAAACATAAATGTATTTACTAGATAGCGCTTTTTACTTTATTTTCTCTCAGCTTCCAGCTGAGCCACGTCTTCAGGGTTCTGCCAGCACAGTTGGTGGTTTTGCACACCTTTCTAACTGAATTGATGCATCGCCTTGTGGGTTTTCAAGAATGAAATATGCTGAGGACACTTTTGTTTTGTGAACCACTGTTTGCAGCAGAATTATATATATGTGTATATGGAAATCCATTTTGAATACCTACATTTTTGTATTTGGAAATTGTTTAAAAAACAAAACAAAAAAAGTATAAAGCTGTTATTTATTCTGCATTTGTTAATGTCCATTGCTGAGTTTGTGTACCGATTTGGTATGCACTGCTTCTGCATTTGTATTTGCAACAGTGAGCTTTCTATCTGCACAAATTGTAAAGAATCCTTTCTGTGAAAGGATCGACATGGTGGGATGATACCAAGAGTGTAAAAAAAACAAGCTGCATTATTTTGTAATTATTCTTTTAGGCATTTCATGGTAAGATCATGAAATAGTTACTTTTTATTTGTCAAAAAAAAAAGAAGAAAAGAAACAGATCACAAATGAAAGAAAAGAAGTAAAGCAAAGGTCTGGATATAAAGTTCAATACCAGTTATAAGGTTTTTCAAGAATTTCCTAGAAAAGGCCGATAAATTTAGCGAGACCCTGGAGGATATGAAAAAGGACCAACTAGAAATTAAACATACACTGACTGAAATAAAAAATATTATACAGAGACCTAACAGCAGACTAGATGACTACAAGAAACAAGTCAAAGATCTGAAATATAAAGAAGCAAAAAAAACACTTAACTGGAAAAGCAAAAAAAAAAAAAAAAGAATCCAAAAAGTTGAGGATAGTGTAAGAAGCCTCTGGGACAATTTCAAGCATATCAACATCAGAATTATGGGAGTGCCAGAAGAAGAGAGAGAGCAAGATATTGAAAACCTATTTGAAGAAATATGCCAGAAAATTTCCCCCACCTGGTGAAAGAAATAGACTTACAAGTCCAGGAAGCACACAGAACCCAAACAAGAGGAATCCAAAGAGGACCACACCAAGAGTAAAATACAAAGAGAATATTAAAAGCAGCAAGAGAAAAAAAGTTACCTACAAGGGAGCACCCAAAAGATTGTCAGCTGATTTCTCAACAGAAACTATGCAGGCCAGATGGGAGTGCCAAGAAATATGAAGAATGATAAATAGCAAGAACCTACAACCAAGATTACTCTACCCAGCAAAGCTATCATTCAGAATTGAAGTCAGATAAAGAGCTTCACAGATAAGAAAAAGCTAAAGGAGTTCATCACCATCAAACCAATATTATATGAAATGCTGAAAGATATTTTTTAAGAAGAGGAAGAATAAAAAGATAAAAATTATGAACAACAAATACATAGCTATCAACAAGTGACTCTAAAAATCAAGTGAATAAAAAATCTGATGAACAGAATAAACTGGTGACTATAATAGAATCAAGGGCATAGTAAGGGGTGTGGGACTTACAATTCTCAGGGTAAAAGGGGTGTGAGGGGTACAATAAGAGACTGGACAAAAATCATACACCTATGAATGAGGACAGGAGGGGGAGAGGGGAGGTAAGGAAACCAGGTGGAGGGGAGCTATGAGGGGGAAAAAGAGGAACAATTGTAATAATTTAAATAACAAAGATTTATTAAATAAAAAAACTTTAGTATCTATTTAAGCTTCCCATTTAACAACATTTACACTAAATGTTTGGCTAATTTTCTTTAGGAAGATAATTAAAACTGCAGTCAATTATGAACAATTTATGTGTGGGTGATTATCATTACTGCTTTCAGGGGGAAAAGGTACATTATGGTTGCACAGCAATGTTGGCAAAATTAGTTTTCATTCATAGACATTTTCAGAAGCCTTTAAAGTCATTTTATCAAATGCCCAAGAGATGGCACTAAAATGTCATACAACACTTCCTTACTTGAACAGGATAATATATTATTTACTTTAAAATAACAGAATCAATTGGAAATTTTAACATTGTAATATTGACAACTACACTAAAACGTGTTTTTACATACATTTAGTATTTTCAAATAAATAGTAGAGCCTATTATCTGCTGGAAAAACTTACTACCCAAGAAGACAAACATGTAAATAATTACAGTAATAAAAGATAATGTATCAGTACAATGAGGATAGAATAAAATGCATGCCAGGGAAATAAGCATGAACGTGGGAACATTTAATTTGAGGTAGGTCTTTGAAAGGAGGCATAAGAAAAAACCAGATAAATCCAAAAATGAATGTTTGGTACAACTATAAGAAAGGTTTGGTTTCTGTTACTCTTCCATTAGACATAGAACACAAAATAGTTTATCTCCTGAAAATATTAAGGCTCTTCCCAATAAAGTTCACTAAACTAAATTCAGATAGATACATGTGCCAAAAAGAAAAAGGACGTGACTCACTTTCAATGAAAAACATGAAACAGAATCCCTAAATTTGGTTAATGGGGGAAAGATGTTCATTAGAAAAGGTAGACAGTAAAATAAATAACTTAGTAGAAATAATATTTTGGGTTATTTTAAAAATAATGCATTCAGTTTACTTTGTAATGTATCACCTTTATTTTGCGCACATTGTCAGATGGAATTTTTTCCAGTATTTAAGAAACTGAAAAAAAAAAAAAAAAAAAAAAAAAACACACACGTTCTAAAAAATGCCTACAAAATCTCTCTCTCTCTCACACACACACACACACACACACACACACACACACACACCCCTAGGTGCCCGGGAGACCTTGCCCAAATTGAATTTACTTGTCTTAAATCATCATGTTCTTATATCAGGAAAACAGGGCTTTTGAAAGTATACTTCTTACATGATATACATAAATCACTTAATAGTATATTAATTTATGAAGTGTTCAATAAATCTTAGCTCCTACTATTTAAATGTAGGAAGACACAAATGCTCCAAAAACCAACTGCAGAGGCACAAAACCAAAGATATATCTGTTTTTGAAAATGTTCCTTTTAATTCCAAGGAAATAAGGTTACACATTTTACTATATATATCTCAGTCTGACTGCAATCTGCCCCTGTTTACTGATTTAAAAAAAGAAATCTGGCCGGTGACACTCATGGTTCGATTCCCGGTCAGAGCACATGCCCAGTTTTGTGAGCTCTGTCTCCAGAACGGGTCATATAGGAGGCCACATCATTGATGTTTCATTTCTCCTTTCCTTTATCTATAAAAATCAATTAAAATTTTTATTTTTAATTTTTGAAAAAATATATTTTTTAAAAATTTTAAAGATCAACTACCTAAAAGCTATGGAAATTCAAATACCAAGAAATGCTACTGAACATGAGAAAGACATCTAAGCATAAGTCAGCAACCTAATGCTATTTTTTAAAAGAAAAAATTTTAAACAATATGGCTAAGGTCTAAAGGAGTAATTTCTTATCTTTAAAAATGCACTTAAGATTTAGAAAGGACACCCGAAATGGCAGCATAGGTAAACACCTGTACTATCATGTTTCCCCAAAAATAAGACATCCTCCGAAAATAAGACCTAGAACATGGAAAGATAAGACATCCCCTGAAAATAAGACCTAGCGCAACTTTGGGAGAAAAAATTAATATAAGACACTGTCTTATTTTTGGGGAAACAGGGTAGCAGCCTCCCACAACCACATCAAAATTACAACTAGCCCTGGCTGGTTTGGCTCAGTGAGAATAGAGCACTGGCCTGTGGACTAAAGAGTCTCAGGTTCAATTCGGGTCAAGGGCACATGCCCGGGTTGCAGGTTTTATTCCCAGTAGGGGGCATACAGGAGGCAGCCAAAAATGATTCCCTGTCATCATGATGTGTCTCTCTCTCTCTCTCCCCTTTCCTCTCTGAAATCAATAAAAATATGTCCTATAATAATAAAAGGCTAATATGAAATTAACCAACTGCCTTCAGCCCCTCCCTCTGACCCCATGGGGCAGGCCAGCCAGACCCCACCCATGCACAAATTCATGCACCGGGCCTCTAGTATAAAAAAATTAAAAAACTGCTGAAACCGGTTTGGCTCCGTGGTAGAGCATCTATCTGCGGACTGAATGGTCCAAGGTTCGATTCCTGTCAGGAGCATGTACGTTGGTTGCAGGCACATCCCAGGTAAGGGGTGTGCAAGAGGCAGCTGGTCGATGTTCCTCTCTCATCGACGTTTCTAGCTCTCTATCTCTCTCCCTTCCTCTCTGTAAAAAATCAATAAAATATATTTTAAAAAATAAAAATTAATTTTTTTTTTTTTAAATTTAGAAACTACATTCAGGACTGCCTAAAATCTGACTGAATGAAGTCCTACAACTAGAGAAGCAAAGAAAAAAGCACATTAAGACTGATAGGAGAGGTGGAAGCTTGGCTAGGTCTAGCCCAACATCCATGTGTGACTTTTTTTTAGATCAGGAGGGAGACAGTCCCTGTAGAGGCTGTGTGTGAGGAGCAAGAGGACCCAGCCCAGGGTTTCAGAACTGGGAGGAGCAATGGGTCCCAGCCCCAAACCAGACCCTAGCCCAGAGTTCCAGAGTTGGCAAGAGAAAGCCCTATAAACTATGGACTAGCTGTAAAAACCAGCAGAGATTGGGGCTCAGGGACACTCAGGGAAGCTGCTGAAGATCTTAGGTTCCGCTCTTAAAAGGTCAGCACATGAACTTACTCAAGCACACTTCCTCTGATCTCCAGTACAGGGTGACTCTGGGAGACCCAGACACATAGGGGAGGGTCTAGATTATCTGGCATTAGGTTAGGAACTTAGAGGTGGCTTTCTCCCAGACTGAGGGTGCTTATAGGGGTCACTGTTCCTGTGTTGGGACCTTCCCTGTCACAAGGCTGACTGGCAGCCATATCTGAATCTCTGCCCTGGCAATTCCTGAGAATCCGCCCCACCCAAGCTGTTTGCAGCAGCTTTTCCATATGAATGGCCTCTCCTGGCTCGGGCTTCAGACTCTGTTAAAATCTCTCAAATAAGCTGCAGCTAGTGACTGTCTTTCAAACCTACGAGGGCTGGCTGAGGCTTGCACTGCTCATAGAGGCAGCAGAGGTGCGATGGGGCGTCACCTTCTCCTGATTGCAGGGCTGCCTTCTGCCCCTAAGGGCTCCTAGACTGGGAGAAGAGACAGGCTGGGCTGAGGGACCCATCCCCCCCACCAGTGCATGAATTTTCATGCACTGGGCCTCTAGACAACAATAAAATGGCAACAGGAGATCCTGAAAATGGTGGCCAACAGGACAGCAGGGAGAGACAGTGTGTGACAGAGTAAAGAAGTGAGAAGAGCATGTGTGGATGTGCATAGTGTGTGCATGGATGAGTGAGGGAGGACATATAAATATCTCAGCAGTGCCAGGGACTGGCAGATTGAGCTTGCCTGGATGAGGAGCCCTTGCTATTGCCACTGGCACCCCCACGCCAGTTCGGCTGTGACTTGGGAAGCATGCCATCTCGTAGGGGGGAACAAAGGAGGCCAAAAGTGCTGCCCCACCAACATCCAGACTGACCTGGGGCAGCACCCTCAGACCTGGGCCGGGAGCCACTTGCCAGCCATAATCCATGTGGAACCACCACCATGCCCCAGACGTCTTTAGTGGGAGAGATCAGACAGACCTCCGAAGCTGAGCTTCCTATCCAGAGCCTAAACCCAGCATCCCAGGATCCCATGCTTCAGGTCCTCGCTCTGTGAGTGCAAGCTATGGTCCCCCACTCCCTGCTCAATCCTTGATACCAATACAGAACCTCAGCCTGGTGTGTCCTACACCCCTGCTCAAACGGAACCCTAGCCAGGCAAGTGCCCAGACCCTTAAACAAAGCACGCTCACCAACAGTCCAGGCAGAGCTCTCACAGAGTGAGGGCCGCACCCCTTGCGCAGACTAAATGAGCTCTGCCATGAGCTTTGTGCTCCGCCAACTAAGGCCAAGCCTGTGAAGGGCAAGTCCCCTGCCTCTGGCTCAGCCAGAGTGCGCTCCACTGCCAGCTTTGCCCTCCACCTCCAGCTTAGGCAGAGCCCCTGAAGGGCAAGCATTCCACCTCTGGCATAGACTAAGTGCGCACAGCCACCAGCATAGACCGAGCATGCTCCATGGCACCCCAACAAAGACAGAGCTGCAGCCCAGTGTGTGCTATGCATCTGGCTGAGATAGAACTTGAGCCAGTGGGTGCTCTGCTACCAGCACAGAAAGAGTTTTTGTTTGGTGCACGCAGTACCCATAGCCCAGGTCAGAACTGCTGGCACGAACTGGTGTGCCAAATCACAGGTCACAGGTCCATGCTGCAAGTACACTACCAGAGGGACTTACGGTACCATCCTGCCTTAGAGGCTGGAGGAGCACAGCGAACTGCGTGTCAGAGGGCTCTGGGCTCTCACAGAGAATTGCACACTAAAAGATGCTATGCACCTGCCCCCATCAACCTCAAGAAACGAAAAATTAAGGGACCAGAACTGTGGGAGAAAGGGGTACAACTTAGAGCAGAGACAAAAAAAAAAAAAAAAGGTGTTAACCAAAGGCAGACCCAGGCCCAGGGGCTAGTGAGTCCACAACCATTGGACTGAGAGTGTGTCAACCCTTGGACACCAAGCAGGTAGCCTAGGGACAGAAAAAGACAGCAAAAATGGGGAGACAAAAGAAGACAAAACACCCCAAAGGAAATAAATGAAGGAATCACCCCCAAAAATTTAAATGAAACTGAGGCATGCAATTTATCAGAAAAAGAATTCAGAATGAGAGTCATAAAATCCATGAACCAGATGGATGAGAAAATCAACAACAAATATAAGAATCAGGAAGAAATAAAGAGTGATAATGCTAAAATAAAAACCTCCATGGAAGCTTTCAAAAATAGACTAGGAGAAGCAGAGGACCAAATTATCGAATTAGAAGCCAGAGAAGCAAAAACTACCCACTCTGAACTGCAACTGGCGAAAAAAATCAAAATCAGGAGGAGAGCCTGAGGGAGTTTTGGGACAACATGAAACGAAGCAACATAGTATATAGCAGTGGTGTCAGAAAGACAAGAGGAGGAGCAAACGTTAGAACACCTATTTGAATGCCAGAAAAATTCCGAGTTGGGGAAGAAACAAATTACACAAGCTCACAGAGTCCCTGTCAAAAGAGATGAACCCCAAAAGACCCACAACAAGATGCGTTGTAATTACAATGTCTAACATTAAGAACAAAGAGAGAATCTTAAAGGATGCAAGAGAGAGACAGAAAGTTACTTAGAAGGAATCTCCCATGAGATTATCAAATGACTTCTCAACAGAAAGACATAAGAACGGAAAGGAAGAGAAGGAAATATACAAAGTGATGCAAAGCAAGGGACTGAATACAAGAATACTCTATCCAGCAAGGCTATCATTCAAAATGGAAGGGAAAATAAAAATAGGCTAAGGGAGTTTATCACCACCAAGCTAGCAATACAGGAAATGCTAAATGAAGTGGTATAAAAAGAATAAAAAGAGAAGAACACAGGCACAAAAAAATAAAATGGCTACAAACAAGTACCTATCAATAATAACTTTAAATGTAAATGGACTGAATGATCCAATCAAAATACATCAAGTGGCTGAATGGATAAGAAAACATGACCCATACATATGCTGTCTACAACAGACCCACCTTTAAACAAGGAACTCACACAGACTGAAAGTGAAGGGATAAAATACTATCTTCCAGGGGCAAATGGAAAAAAAAAAAAAAAGCTGCGATAGCAACACTAATGTCAGACAAAATAGACCTCAAAGTGAAGACTATAACAAGAGATAAAGATGGCCACTTCATAATACTAAAGGGATCGATACAACAAGAGGATATAATTCTGGAAAACATTTATGCATCCAATACAGGAGTACCCAAATACATTTAAAAACTCCTCAAAGATATCAAGGAAGAGATCAAGAACAATACAATCATAGTAGAGGACTTTAATACACCACAGGCATCACTGGATAAATCGTAAAAGAGAGAGAGAGAAGCAAAGAAACAGCGATCATAAATGACTCACTAGATCAGATGAACTTAATACCTATAGAACATTTTACCCCAAAGCCACGAATAGACCCCCATACTTGTTCACGGGAAAATCTCTCCAAATTCAAGAAAACTGAAATCATATTAAGCATCCCCTCAGATCACAAAGGCATAACATTAGAAATAAACTACAATAAAAACATTCCAAAAAATTCAAACGCTTGGAAGCTGAATAGCATGCTATTAAACAATAATTGGGTTACCAAAGAGATCAAAGAAGAAATTAAAAATATTCTGGAAATGAATGACAATGAAAACACAACAATCCAATATCTATGGGCATAGTAAAAGCAGTCCTGAGAGGGATGTTTATAGCTCCACAGGCCTACCTCAAAAAAACAAGATAAATTGGTAATAAACCATGTAATTATGCAATTTAAAGAATTAAAAGAGAACAACAAAAGCCCAGAGTGAGCAAAAGAAAGGAAATAATAAAGATTAGAGTGGAGATAAATGACATAGAGATCAAAGAAACTATAAAAGATCAACAAAACCAAGAGCTGGTTCTTTGAAAGGATAAAAAAGATTGATGAACCTTTAGCCAGGCTCACCAAGAAGCAAAGAGAGAGGACCCAAATAAACAAAATCAGAAATGAAAGAGGTGAAATAACAACATACCCCACAGAATTACAAAGGATTGTAAAAAAAAAAAAAAAATACTATGAAGAACTCTACTCCAACCAACTGTCCAACAGAGAAGAAATCGACATATTCCTAAAAAAAATACAATTGTCCAAAACTCAATCAGGAAGAATCTAAAAATCTCAATAGGCTAATAACTATGGAGGAAATTGAAGCAGTCATCAAAAAAGCTTCCAACAAATGAACGACTTGAGCTGGATGGACAGCTTCACAGGAGAGTTCTACGAAACATTCAAAGAAGAACTAAAACCTATCCTCCTCAGACTATCCCAAAAAAATTCAAGAGGAAAGAACACTTCCAAGCGCATTCTATGAAGCCAACATTACCCTAATACCAAAACTGATAAAGACAACACAATGAAAGAGAATTACAGGGGAAATCCCCCATGAACATAGATGCCAAAATCCTCAACAAAATTCTAACAAATCGGATCCAGCAGTACATCAGAAAGATCAAACACCATTACCAATGAGAGATAAAAATCATAGTCATAATAGATTCATAAAAAGTTTTTGACAAAATCCAATCCCTTTCTTGATAAAAAAAAAAAAAAAAAAAAACCTAAGCAAAGTTGGAATTAAGGGATCAGCATAATAAAAGACTTCCTTATACGATAAATCTGCAGCTAACATCATACTCAATGGGCAGAAACTAAAACCATTTCACCTAAGAACAGGAACTAGAAAGGGACGTCCATTTTCACCACTCCTGTTTGACATAGTACTGGAAGTGCTAGCCATAGCAATTAGATAAGAAGAAATAAAAGGTATCCAAACTGAAAAGATGTGAAACTGTCATTATTCCCAGATGACATGATACTGTACACAGAAAACCATAAGACTCCATCAAAAAATTATTAGACTTAATAAATGAATTCAGCAATGTAGGATACAAAATGAACACCAAGAAAAAGAGAGATTAAAAGAAAACAAAAACAATCCCACTTACCTTCACACCAAAAAAATTAAGATACCTTGGAATAAACTTAACTAAGGAGGTAAAAGACCACTACTCAGAAAACTAAAAGACACTGAAAAAAGAGATAGAGGAAGACATAAACAGATGGAAGAACATACCATGTTCATGGATTGGTAGAATCAACATCATTAAAATGTCCATACTACCCAAAGCAATCTATAGATTGAATGCACTCCCCATTAAAATACCAACTGCATATTTCACAGACCTAGAAAAGAACTCTCCAAAAATTCATCTGGAATAAAAAGACCCCGAATAGCTGCAGCAATCCTGCAAAAGAAAAATACAATAGGAGGGATCTCAAAACCAGATTTCAGGCTGTATTACAAAGCCACTGTTCTCAAAACTGTCTGGTACTGGCACAAGAACAGACATATAGAACAATGGAATAGAACAGAGAACCCAGAAATCGACCGAAACTACTATGCTAAATTAATATTTGATGAAGAAGGCAAGAGCATACAATGGAGTCAAAAGTCTCTATAATAGCCGAAATCGGTTTGGCTCAGTGGATAGAGTGTCGGCCTGTGGACTGAAAGGTTGGTCCCAGGTTCAATTCTGGTCAAGGGCATGTACCTTTGTTGCGGGCACATTCCCTAGGCAGCTGATAGATGATTCTCTCATCAATGTTTCTAACTCTCTATCCCTCTCTTCCTCTCTGTAAAAAAAAATCAATAATGTCTAATATCTATTTGTCTATGCACTATTATAAACATCCCAAAGCACTCTTATCTTGAACACATTTTAATCAGTAATAAATCTTATGCAACGTATTTCTAATAAACACTATGTGACTTCTTGTGGGTATGTGCATAAAAAAAGTAGCATCAATAATATATGTATACTAGAGACTCGGTGCATGAATTCATGCTTAAGTCCCTTGGCCTAGATCTATGGGGGTGTGAGGGGTGTGAGGGAACCGCAGGTTGGCTGTGGGAGTACACTGGCCACCAGGGGGAAGCTCCTGCACTGAGTGTCTGGTAGAACAGTCATTTGTTTTAAAGGTCACTTAGGCTTTTATATACTAGAGGCCCAATGCACGAAATTTGTGGGAAGGGTGAGTAATGTCCCCTCAGCCCAGACTGCACCCTCTCCAATCCAGGACATTCCTCTCACAATCCTTAACTAATCGCTCACCCGCCCGCCTGCCTGGTCACCCCTAACAGCCCCCAGCTGCCAGCTAGGTCGCCCCCAACTGTCCCCTCCTTGCCATTCTGGTTGCCCCTAACTGCCCCCCCCCCCCGGGCCTTGTTGCCCCCAATTGCATCCCCCACACCCCCCCCAATTGCTGGCCTGATCACCTCTTACTGCCTCAACTGTTTGCCCCACACAGCCTGCTTATTCAATCATTTGGGTCATCCCTCACTAACCCCCTGCTGGCCTACTCACCCTACACAGCCTGCCTCTGACACTTGCCTCCACCTACAACAAACATCAAAGACTCCTCAAGAACTTGCTGACATCAGAGGTAGACAGTGATCCCAAGACATTGACAAAGCCTACATGCATATGGACTGATAATACTGAACTCAGAATCCATTTTGTCTTTATCTGTCTGATAATGATATTAGTCATAATAGTTATACGTGTTTTGTGTTTTTCTATATAAAGCAACTATTTACGATTATTGAACATGTGTAAATAACTGTTAATCCTCTTTTCATGGCTTAATAAGTGTTTCCCAAACTTTTGACATATGTGTACCCCTTCTATGATTTTCATAACGCTGAGTACCCCTTGTACTCATGAGAACATAGAATTAGGCACAGCTAAGCATGGTGCAGTGCAAATCCCCACCAAACTGCGATGCAACGCGTACCCCCACCAAACTCTTCCTGTACCCTTGGGGGTACGTGTACCACACTTTGGGAAACACTGGAAATGTTATACTACATTCCAAATATATAAAAATGAGACACGACAAAACTCAGATCATGCTAGTTATAGAAATGACCCAGAGTTGTATTTTTTAGCCTTATGACTGCCTTCCATCTACCTGCCCTTCCCTTTGAAAGAAAATTTAACCTTAACTCAGATCCCACCCCAATTGTCAACAGGACAATGTCCATATTGAGACTCCCTAATAATGAGCTCTCCTAGTGTGATGAGACCATACTATTGACAAAAGGTTCACCAATGAATCTTTTGAATTGATTTATGACCAAATAGAGGAACTGTAAATGTAAATGAGGTTCTTAGAATATAACCTAACAGGGTGATCTGATCATAAATTCATCACTGGGCAGGTCATGGTTGGTAGTCAAACCGCAGGCATAGAATCTCTTTACTGAACAACTTATCTTTGCCTTCAACAAGCCCTGTCCACTGTTCCTTTGCATGTGGGATTACACCTTTTGAAATGTCTCTTTACAGACCCCTCCTTCTGGAGAGCAAATGATCTATGCTGCAATTCAATCCCCAACTTGCTTTTTCTCACATTCTCTAATCTTCCTTACTCCCCTCCTTAATTTCAAATGCATGAAAGAAACTGTAAAACTGTCATCTGCATTTGAGATCTTGCTTTCCAGCATGTTTCATCAGTTTAGCTCAAATAAACTCTTATCAAAAAAATTTAATACTGTACATATTTTAAATATTTGTAAACTGAAAATCAGTAACTACTATATATATACACAGAACTAAATCGAATGGATAGTCAAACAACCAGATGCATCAAAACTTAAAGAAAAATCTAAAGAGCAAACCTTTAAAATAGTATTAAGTGCATACCCATTAAATCCAGTGACAATTTTCAGTATTCTTTCCTTCATTTCATCAAAGGGAATATATTCGACATTAGGGTTGGGTGGACCTCTTGGTTCAGGAGCTGAAGTTCTGAAATCATCCATTACTTTCTCCAGTTTGAAAGTAAAATAGCCTTTAAATTGGGACCACTGAATCCTACAAGCAAAAAATAAAAAAGAAATATAATACCATGTAGCTTTATTAATTCTTGAACACAAAGCACAAATTCAGAATTTATCATCACTAATGTCACCAAAATGAAGTAGTGGAAGAATGTCTTTATTCGGCAATACACACTATGCCTGATCAATCTGGCTCATAAGCTCCAAATGGTTCCCTCCATTTCTCCCAACTCTTGACCCAAATGAAATCTAATCTCTGATAAAAAAAATTTTTTTAAATGAAGTACCTCTGGCTGAAAGCCATCTATGTGCTACACCCTATTATTAGCATTTTATAACACCATTTTGTTTACATTCTCTAACCAGGAAGGTGTAACTATCCCACTTAAAACACATTATTAGATATTGGCCCAAGTTCATATTTATGTTAGTGTATAAGTCAAAATGATGCCATACCCTAAGCTATAATACAATTTAAGAGTAATATGCAAATTAACCATCACTCTGCTCAAGCCACGCCCATGAGCAAATCAGAGCAAGTATGCAAATTAACCCCAACCAAGATGGCTGCAGCCACACAGAGCATTTGAGAGGCTTGGGTTTCAATAGAGGAAGCCAAGCTTTCCACACACCTGGCCCACATAGGCCTCCACTCAAGGATACAATGTTTCTTTCTTTTTCTTTCTTTTTTAAATATATTTTATTCATTTTTTACAGAGGAAGGGAGAGAGAGAGAGAGCTAGAAACGTCGATGGGAGAGAAACATCAACCAGCTGCCTCTTGTACACCCGCTACCGGGGAATGTGCCCGCAACCTATGTACATGCCCTTGACCAGAATTGAACCTGGGACCTTTCAGTCCGCAGACTGACACTCTACCAAAATTTCAATTATAGAAGATAAATCCCAAGAAAAATGGCAGCAGCCACAGAGCTGAAGAGAGCAGGGTAGGGTTACCCCAGCAACAGAGGAAGCAAAGCTTTCCGCCGGCCTAGGCCTCCACTCAAGGATACAAAGTTTCAATTATAGAAGATACATAAAACCAAACATAAAATTTTAATTGTAGAGATAAATAAATTCCAGATACCAGGGCCTCTCTGCCTGGGTCATGAGGGGATGTGACTGGCCTGCAAACCACCACAGGCCCCTCGCCCAGGCGGCCCCACACCCCCACCCTGATCCAGGACTCCTTTCAGGGCAAACCAGCTGGCCCCCACTCATGCACCAGGCCTCTATCCTATCTAATAAAAGAGTAATATGCAGATTGACCATCACTCCAACACACAATAGCTGCCCCCATGTGGACACAAGATGGCCAGTAGGAGAGGGCAGTTGGGAGGCACCAGGCCTGCAAGGGAGGGCAGTTGGAGGCAATCAACCCTGCAGGGGAGGGCAGTTGGGAGGCACCAGGCCTGTAAGGGAGGACAGTTGGGGATGATCAACCGTGCAGGGGAGGGTGGTTAGGGGTGGCCAGGCTGGCAGAGGAGGGAAGTTGGAGCAAACGGACTGGCAGGGGAGCAGTTAGACACCAATCAGGCAGGCACGGGAGGGGTTAGAGGGTGATCAGGATGGCAGGCAGAAGTGGTTAGGGGCAATCAGGAAGGTAGGCAGGCGAGCAGTTGGGAGCCAGCAGTCCTGGACTGTGAGAAGGATGTCCGACTGCCCGGGCAGTTTAACATCCCTCGAGGGGTCCCAGATTGGAGAGGGTGCAGGCTGGGCTGAGGGACACCCCTCACCCCGTGCATGAATTTCGTGCAACGGGCCTCTAGTCCTATATAATAAAAGCTTAGGTGTTGTTTCACCCTCATGTAACACTGCCACAAGATGGCTGACAGGGAATGACAGTTAGGGAGGCCAGCAGGGGAGGGCAGTTGGGAGTGATCAGGCCAGCGGGAGGATATTTTTTGATTTTTTTTTTTTTTTTTTTTTTTTTTTTTTAGAGAGAGTGGAAAGGAGAGGGAGAGACAAGAGAGAGAGAAACGCCCAATGTAGCCAGGATAGAGCCTGTAACCTGATATATGAGAGAAAACAGATCTATTCAGTAAGATTACAAGATTATATTAGAGTTTAAAAATAAAAGGTGCGTGTGTGTGTGTGTGTGTGCGCGCGCGTGCTTTGTTTTTTTTTGCTGCTTTTATCAACAGTAATCATTATAAAAAGTAGAATTTACAGAAACATAATATGTTCCATAATCTGCCTAGCGATCAAGTACATTTTAATGTATTTTTCACTAACCTTTTTAGTACTTAAATTGCCACACTAGTTTAATATCCTTTAGTTCCTCCACCTTATACATGGGATAGTCTCTAAAGACTTAATTTGCATCACATATGGTTACACTATTACTTAACGCTTCCATTAAAAAAAAGAAATCTAGGGAGTGACGGTCGTCCTTGGTCTCTGTCCGGTAAGTTACAACTCGAACAGCCATAATTTAACTCTGCCCTGTACGTTACAACGTGCTCAACACACAAACATTCCTGAGAGATTTGTGCATCGAAACATCCAAAGATGAGAAAGTAGAAGAGTTCAAGGGAGGAGAAAAGAGAAAACGCTGAATTGACACCCAGGAAACAGCCAGCAGCCCAAAGGTGTAACTCCGATCTCACTTTCCAGTCCCAGGAGGAGCACAAAGATACAGTGAGCAGAGATGAGAGAGTGTTTGCAGTAGGAGTGGTCAGTAGGCCTGATGCTGAACCAAGGAACCTGTGCAGAGAGAGTACAAAAGTGCCCCTCTGGTTGTCTGCTAACCACCATCTCTTGACAGATAAACAAAGCCACAGAGCCTGGCAGGCTCCCTCTCAGAGCTGGTGAGTGAGTGTGTTGGGGGTGAAGGAGGATGGTGGAGGGCAGCAGAGGAAGCTGTACCAGTGAGTGTCAGGTTGCAGAGCTTACCCTGTTTTCCCGAAAATAAGACAGTGTCTTATATTAATTTTTGCTCCCAAAGATGAGCTTATTTATGGGGATGTCTTATTTTTCCATGAAAAAGAATACGGTACACATTTATTGTTAAAGGAAGATAAAGGAAATTTATTACCTGTATACGGGACGGTACTACGGTTGTTGTCAACACAAACCAGACAAACTGTGAATTCTACAGTATCAAGAATTTACTCATTTATTCAATGACAATCATGTCATCATCTTCTGGAACATCATCATAACAATCCAATTCCTGAATTTCCTGTTGAATTTCTTGTGATTCCATTTCTTTCAGAATCAGTGGACCAAATCTCTAATGTTTAGCAAACTGTCTTTAAATGAGTACTTCATTTTTAAAATATATATATATATATATATATATATATATATATATATATATTTTATTGATTTTGTACAGAGAGGAAGAGAGAGAGTTAGAAACATCGATGAGAGAGAGTTGTCGATCAGCTGCCTCTTGCACACCTCCTACTGGGGATATGCCCACAACCAAGGTACATGCCCCTGACCGGAATCGAACCCGGGGCCTTTCAGTCCCCAAGCCATTGAGCCAAACCGGTTTCAGCTAAATGAGTACTTCTTGTCAAGGTAGCCTGCTCGCAGTGCATTTGCAATGCAACTGTCAGTGATTTTCTCCCATGAATTCTTCACCCAAGTCACAACTTCTTGCAGTTTAGGTTTCACAAAGTTTCCACGCTGATTTCTCTCCATTCTATTTTCAATGTAGTCATTAATTTCCATGCGCAAATTGTCTTTGAATGGCTTGTTTATTGCAATATCAAGAGTCTGGAGAGACAGGCCGTTATTTCTGCGGGAATCATTATCTGTTCTACTTTTCTTTCGTGAAGAAATGTCTTCACGTCTTTAGCGAGGTGAGTGCTGGCTACATCCCAGACTAGCAGACCTCTTTGGCTCTCTCGCATAACAAGAGGCAGCATTAAATCGACCCACTTCCTTATAACTGCTTGTGTGGCCCAAGCTTTTTCAGTTTCAAGAATAAAAACGCCCAAAACACATTCAATCTTTTCCTTCTTGCCCTTAGAAATGATTAAAGGAGGGATTTTAGTGCCATCCAGATGAATTGCCAAAATACAGGAAACACGTGCACATTTGTAAGCAGTGGAGGGAATGTACACTAAGGAGGCACCTCGCTGTTCAATTGTTGTTTGAGATGATTGGCCCATAAAGACTGCAGTTTCATCCATAGCAATCATGTTGGAAAGATTGTATTTAGAGAAGTCAGCATCATCAATAAAGGAGCTGAATGCAAGTGCTCACTTAATAACTTGTGTATCTTCCAACCTAAACAATGTTGTAGATCTTCTTAAAGATAGTTCACTTCGCTGAAGTAAAATATCCAGCCAGTGTTGTAATGCTTTGAAGTCTTCGGGGGCTAAGTCAAACTGTGGTGCCATTGCAAGGGCAAATTCTTGAATCTGAGCCCTATTCACAACCAAAGCCTCTGCTCTCCTGTCAACAACCCATTCACAGATCAGGTTTTCCAGCTCGGAAAATAATGGCTGCCGACCTGATCCACACTTGCACTTTTTAGCATTTCCCTTGTCCACTTGTTCAATGAGGTTACCATAACTCAGCTCGCCATTTTCAGACCAATCGGATACTCAACATCTTCTCTTTGCAGAAAGCAGTAAGATTTTGGCCCCAAGAGTCTTCCACAATTCCTTTCTTGTACTCCACGGAGTAGCTTTTTCTTTTTGCGCTCATTTCTAGGGGTAAAAAAAAAAAAGGAATTGGGGTATCAAGGTCGGGGGAGGGAGATCACTTAAAATGACACAGGGGGATTAGAGGGAAGGATCAAAATGGCACAGGAGAATCAGAGGGGGGATTACTATTTTAGTAATCCTTTGATCCTCCTGTATCATTTTGATTGCCCCCTCTGATCCTCCTGTGTCATTTTAAGTGATCCCCCTCCCCCTACCTCTGTGCCACTAAACACCTTCACCAGACATCCCCCTACCCCTTTATCAGACATTTACCCCCTGGGGCCTGCCTGGGGACTGTCACTGGGCTTGCTGGGGCCTGGATCTGGGCTGGAGCAGGGTCTGCCACTGACTGAGAACCTTCACTCATCATGAGGGCAGCCGCGAGCATCAGGTAGTGTCACCAGAGACAGACCAGCACTCACCACCTTTGCCGTGCCCAGTCTGCTCTAATCCTCCTGTTCTTCTACACGCATCTGCGAAAGTCTCCTCATCTCTCCCGCCCCGTGCTCACCGCTCACTCTGACCTCCGCTCCACCTCCACACAGCAGTGATGTCAGGACTCCGCGTAACGTCACTGGTTGCTAGACGCCAGTTGGGGCGGCCCTAGCGACCAGTTTACGGTAAATTAATTTTCATTCTGAGACAGAGCCTGGGGGGCCTTATTTTAGGGGGGGATGCCTTATATTTCACTCAGAAGGAAACCTGTAAGTAAGTCTTATTTTCGGAAGATGTTTTATTTTGGAGGAAACACAGTATTATCGCAAACCTAAGAACTAGAAGCACAGAAACATTTTCCCCCTGAGAGACAGGTGGGGATAATCCCAAGGTGGAGACATAAAGGTGAGGCTTCTGAGTTCTGCAAGTCACCATGATGGGAGAATAAAGCCACAGAGGCAGGGGGCAGCATTAGGGTTTCACTTTCCCAAGAAGGACGATGCCCTGAGATCAAGAAAGCCTGGTTATAGAAGAGATGCCCACCTTCCCACTTAATACAGGTCATTTTCATCCACCCTTAGCACCCCCACAAAATTTGAGAAGCCAATCCACTGCAAAAGAAACGAAAAAGACTTTTGCTTCATCACCACCTATTGGAAAATAAAAGCAGGACTTTTTATCAAGTATAATATTACAGATATGCCACTCTAAAAAAAGGAAAGAAAAACACACACCCATTTCATTTCCATTGATGTCTAGACAGAGAATACACCAAATACAATAGATAACTAAGGAAACAAGGCAGCTCAAAAAGAAAATGAAAAAACCTTCAGAAAGTAAACTTAGACTTAGAAATGTGATTTAAATGGTAGAGAATTCAAGACTGCAATTCTGAAACTCAGAGATGCAAGAAAATACAGATAGTTAAATGAACTCAGCAGTAAAATCAACAAACAAAGCGAATACTTTATCAGGTAAAAACTTTAGGATGAACTAGCAAGCTTAAGAAATAGAATTGATCAGATGAAAAAAGAACCAGTGATATGGAAGATGTATCTAGAAATGAGGCAGATGAAGAGAAACTATCTTACTCTACCAGAGTAATCCTGAGAGAGAAACCAAGATGGTGGCATAGGTAAACATCTAAACTGCTGCCTCGTACAACAATTCAAAACTACAACTAAAAAAATGAACATCATCCAGAACCACAGGAAAGCTGGCTGAGTGGAAATTCTACAACTAGAAGAGGAAAGCACATTGAGAATCAGAGGAGCTGCAAAAAGGCTGAGGTGTGGAGACACACACAAGGGTGGCTGAGTGCCTAGCTGTCTTTCTCTAGCAGGAAGGAGACAAAGGCTTCCAACTGTGCTGAATCCCAGTTCAGAATGCATGGAACTCCAGTTCCGGACGAGAATCTGGGAATCCAGATTCATTGGGTGAGAAACAGGACTGTGGCAGCGGGTAAAACTTGAGGGAGTGTACTCTTAGAGGTGCTTGCAGCGATTAACAAAAAATACTAAGGCCCAGGGGCCTCATTGGGCAAGTCTGACAGGAAACCAAGACTGTCTGCTCAGCACTGAGACTCCGCCCCATCCAACTAAGCACAGAGGCTTTTCCAATTTTACAACTCTTGTCTCAAAAGGCTGTCTCCAGCACAGAAGTTTTCCGTGTAGATACGGCTTATCCTCACAGCCAATTGCCTGGAAGTCAATTTCTCCAAATGATACCAACAACAACCAAGACTTAACTACAACAAGGCTGTACATACAGTCCACAAAGGGGTGCACCAAGAGTGTCCACCTCAGGTAACTGGGGAGGCCGAGCCACTGGGCCATACCCAGCAAACAAAGCTACCTCACCAACTCAAGGAAGCAGCGAAAATGCAGAGACAAAACAGATTAAAAAAAAAAAAAAAAAAAAAAAAAAAAAAAAAAGGACAACAAGCGACTGGATATAGAGTTCAAAACCATGGTTACAAGGTTTTTCAAGAATTTCCTAGAAAAGTCCAGTAAATTTAGCGAGACCCTTGAGGACATGAAAAAGGACCAACTAGAAATTAAACATACATTGACTGAAATAATGCATAATATACAGAGACCCAACAGCAGACTAGAGGACCACAAGAATCTAGTCAAACACTTGAAATACAAAGAAGGAAAACAATAAAACCACCACTCAACGAAAAAAGCAAAAAGAAAAAAGAACCCCAAAATTTGAAGATAGTGTAAAGAGCCTCTGGGACAACTTCAAGCATACCAACATCAGAATTATGGGGGTGCCAGAAGAAGAGAGCGAGCAAGATACTGAAAACCTATTTGAAGAAATAATGCCAGAAAACTTCCCCCACTTGGTGAAAGAAATACTTCAAGTCCAGGAAGCGCACAGAACCCCAAACAAGAGAAATCCAAAGAGGACCACACCAAGACACATCATAATTAAGATGCCAAGGACAAAAGACAAAGAGAATCTTAAAAGCAGCAAGAGAAAAGTAGTTGGTGAGAGAGGACAAGATGGCGACCGATCAGACGGACTTGTTCTGAGCCTAGTCCCAGAACAAATAGAATCAGCTTCTAAAAGTCACTCAGGGACTTTTGCTTCATCACCACCTATTGGAAAATAAAAGCAGGACTTTTTATCAAGTATAATATTACAGATATGCCACTCTAAAAAAAGAAAAACACACACCCATTTCATTTCCATTGATGTCTAGACAGAGAATACACCAAATACAATAGATAACTAAGGAAACAAGGCATCTCAAAAAGAAAATGAAAAAACCTTCAGAAAGTAAACATAGACTTAGAAATGTGATTTAACACACTGGCGAGCTAAGGGGTAGCAGAACTCAAAAAAAAAAAAAAAAAAAAAAAGGTAAGGGTCATCTGGACAGGATGTCCTTACCAAGCAGCCAGCACTGCAACGGCGGAGACCTCTCCCAGAGCTACGGGCTCAGAGGGAAGGCTGCGCCATCTTACCAAGAAAGGAGGACCTTCTCTGAAGCCTGGAAAACCCACAGCAGAGGAGACCACCCAGCAGTTGTGACACCCCAATCAGTGCAAACACGTGGATTCAAGGGAGTTCTTCAGTCACTCACGGAAAGGTCAGAGTTTGCGGGGAAAACGTGAGGGTTTTGGGTCACCACGGCACAGGCAGCGACTGTAGCCTGGGCGCGTCCCATCGGCTCTGCCCCCCAGCGCCTTGTGCCACCACCAGCCCTAGCCCCTAGTCCCGCACCACAAGCGGCCCTAGCCCTGCGCAGTCTCGCGCCACCAGCTGCCCCGTGCTGTGGACGACCCTAGACCCGCACGGCTCTGCGCCACCAGCGCCTCAGCGGCCCTAGACCTGTGCGGCCCGGCGCCCAGAGCTGCACAGAGGGAGACAGTGGCTGTAGAGGGAGTCGCGCACTGCAGGACCCAGCGCTGGGTTTGGTGTGATCTTCCCCAAAATCGGGTCTTTTTAAAAAAACACCAAGGAACGCGGGACAAATTGTTAAGAATCAGGACCATCCCGCAAAAAGCGGACCATCTGGACACCTGGGCGCAGACACATTTTACGCCTGATCCACTTCACCCCCTTGCCTCTGAGTACTAGGGAAGGACTGCCCAGTTTGGCATATCCTAAGTCTGCACGGCGAAATTGCCCTCCTGGAAACGGGATCAGCGATAAAGGACAGTCTGGGGGCCAGCCGGCACCCTGGCAGCCTACTAGGACAAAACACAGAGCCATAGAGAAAGAAGGCTAGAGCAACCAAAAAGACTGAAAAGTCAAACCAGAAACACTGCCGCCTAGGGGCTGAATTACAAATTGACTTTTTTTATATTCCCCCTTTTTCCTTTCCTTGTTTATTACTTTTAATTAATCAAAAATAAATGGACACAAATAACTAAGATATAGCCTACTTAAAACTCAGGACTACCTTACAAAACTGAGGTACAGTGGAACACTGGGAACTGTAATATTGTCTGGACCGAGAATCAGGCATGCCAAATACAATAACAGAGGAAGTGAATGACCACTACTGGACATTTTTAGGCTAATTTTTCTATTCTTCATTTTATTTTCATTTTTTACATCTTTTACTTAAGAAACGAATTTTTTCCTTTTATCCTTACTTGATTTTACCTTTTCAATTATTACATTTTTCAATTTTCTATCATCATTATTACTACTGCTTTTTGTATTTTTTGTTTCCTTTTTCTTCATCCCCCCCCCCCCTTCAGAACCATTTTATTTCTCTCTATTTTACGTTGGGATTAGTCTTCATTCTATTTTAATCTCTACTATAGCATCGTTCAACCCTATCAACTCGACCTTTAGGCCATCACTCTCTTACTAACCTTTAACCTTTTTTTGTCTCCTGTTTATCTTATCCCTTTCCGGCTTTAGTTTTTCCCTATTCTTTCTGTATACCCCCTGCTAAAACTCTCACCATACTTATAGACCTAATTTCCAACCCCCTGCTCCAAGTGTATAAATACCACTCTCTTCAGTATATTAACTAGTTAAAAAAAAAAAAAAAACCTATTCTCCTCTCTATCCTTTTGTTGTTTATGTGAATATTGATTACAGTGAATTTATATGATTTTTAGTGAAATTGTTAGGCTTATTCTTGTATTGTTATTGATACTTAGTATTTTTTAAATTCCTTTGTTTTTGTTTCTTTTTACTTCTGTTTATCATAGCCCGGCTTAATAATAGTGAATATTGTAGTTTGTATTAATCTCCAAGTATTGTTACTGGCATTGGCTGGGTTCAGTGGTTCTTCTATGGCAATTTTTCTCCACATATATATATAGTTTGTTTCCCATTTCTCTTTTAGTTTGCTTCTTCTCTCTCTTTTCTCTCTCTCCCCCTCTCTTCCCCCCCCTCTCTCTCTTCTCCCTGTTTCCCACTTCATTTCAACATTACTTTTTTTCTTCTTTTTCTATCTATTTATCATTCCTCTTTTATTTTATTTATTTACATTTCTTCTTTCTCTCCTATCCCCTAATTTGTCTTTCTCTAGGGGTCACCTTTAGTAGAGCTTATCAATATTGCAAATACATTCTTGTTCAGTGCTTTTTGTGTTGTACCAGATAGTGTTGTATTTTGTGCCTTTAAATCAACGCAGTACAGGCGGGGAAGGAGGGGAGCGGCGGCAACGGCAGTTCCAGGATGAAGAGGAGAGCTGGCCTGGGGGGCAGCATGAGGTCAGTGGTGGGCTTCCTGTCCCAGTGGGGCTTGCATGGGGACCCCCTGCTCACTCAGGACTTTCAGAGGAGATGCCTGCAGGGCTGCCGAAACCTCTACAAGAAGGACCTCCTGGGCCATTTCGGCTGTGTCAATGCCATTGAATTCTCCAACAATGGAGGCCAGTGGCTGGTCTCAGGGTAAAATGAAGCCAGTAAATATTAAAAGTAAACTGGACAAAATCAGTAAAGAGAAAAAAGGCACTCTGCTGGAAAGTGAGAGTGTGACAGCAACCAGTGGCAGAATACTTATTTTTCTTTCTGACATTTTAAATCATTAAAATACTTTAACCTAAAAAAATGATAATAATAAAAATCAATAAATCAACGCAGGAGAAAGTAACCAGACATCCTGAAAAGAGAGGCCATGGGGAGACAAAAACATACTCCGCACATGAAAGAAAAGCAGGCATCACCAGAAAAGGAAGTAAACAAGTCAGAGGCAAGCAGCCTACCAGAGCAGGAATTCAGAGTAATGATCATAAGATGGCTAAAAAGAATGGAAGAGAAATTTGACAATAACCAAGAAGAAATGAAGAACAACAATGAGGAATTGAAGAAGAACCAAGAGGAATTGAAGAACAACAAAGAGGAAATGAAGAAGAACAAAGAAGAAATGAAAAATGACATCACTACCATGAAGAACTCAATAGAAAGCATCAAGAGTAGACTAGATGAAGCTGAGGACCGCATCAGTGAGCTAGAAGACAAGATAGAAAAAAAATACCCAATTAGAGCAGCTTCTAGGAAAAAAAAATTAAAAAACAGGAGGAGAGCCTACAGGAGCTTTGGGACAATACAAAACAAAACAATATTTGAATAGGGGTTCCAGAAGGAAAGGAAACTGAGGTAGACATGGAAAATGTATTTCAAGAAATAATAACAGAAAACTTTCCTGAGATAGAGAAGAAAAAACCCACACAAATCCAAGATGCTCACAGAGTCCCAAGCAAAATGAATCCCAGAACCCCAAGGCACATTACAATTAAACTGACAAACAACGACAACAAAATAAGAATCTTCAAAGCAGCCAGAGAGAGACAGAAAGTTACATACAATGGAACCCCAATCAGACTAGCAACGGATTTCTTAACAGAAACTTACCAGGCCAGAAGGGAATGGGATGCAATATACAAAGTTATGCAAAGGAAGGGTCTGAATCCAAGAATACTGTACCCAGCAAGGCTATCAATCAAAATTGAAGGAGAAATCAGGAGCTTCACAAACAAAAAAGACTGAAGGAATTTATTTCCACCAAACCAGCAATGCAAAAAATGCTAAAGGGTCTACTGTAAAAATAAAGAAATAGGAAGCAAAGAAGGAACACAGGGGTATAGAATAAAAATGGTGTCAAATGAGTACCTATCAATAACTTTCAATGTAAATGGATTAAATGCTCCAATCAAAAGACATAGGGTAACAGATTGAATAAGAAAACAAGACGCATACATCTGTTGTCTATAAGAAACCCACCTCAGAAAAACAGATGCACACAGACTGAGGGTGAAGGTATGGAAAAAGGTTTTCCAGGCGAATGGCAATGAAAAAAAAGCTGGGGTAGCAATACTTATATCTGACAAATTAGATCTCAGAGTGAAGGACATAACAAGAGATAATGAAGGCCACTTCATAATACTAAAGGAAGCAATCCAACAAGAAGAAAAACCCTGGTAAATATATATACACCCAATACAGGAGCATCCAAATACATAAAAAAAAGTAAAGAAAAAAAAAACTGCTGGAGAACATTAAGAGAGAGATTAATAGCAATACAATCATAGTAGCAGATTTTAATACCCCACTGTCACCCTTCAACAAATCATCTAAACAAAAAATCACCAAAAAATATCAATCCTAAATGACTCACTAGACCAGATGGAATTAATTGGACAGATACATGCAAAAGAATGAAACTAGATCAGCTACTTACACCATACACAAAAATAAACTCAAAATGGATACAGGACTTAAATATAAGATGGGAAACCATGAAAATACTAAAGGCATCCACAGGCAGCAAAATCTCAGACATATGCCAAAAGAACTTCTGCACTGATACTTCCCCTAGAGCAATGGAAGCTAAAGAGAAAATAAACAAATGGGACTACATCAAAATAAAAAGCTTTTTTACAGCAAAAGAAACCATCAACAAAACAAGAAAGCTCACTGTATGGGAGAACATATTTGCAAATGTTATCCCTGACAAAGGTTTAATCTCCAACATCTATAGACAGCTTATACAACTAAGTAAATGGCCAACATCAACAAATCAACAAATGACAAGTGTTGGCGAGGTGGTGGATAAAAAGGAACCCTCATGCACTGCTGGTGGGAATGCAGAGTGGTGCAATCACTGTGGAGGACAGTATGGAGTTTCCTCAAAAAACTGAAAACGGAACTCCCATTTGACCCAGTAATCCCACTCCTAGGAATATATCCCAAGAAACTAGAAACACCAATCAGAAAGGATATATGCACCCCTACGTTCATAGCAGCACAATCTACAATAGCGACAATTTGGAAACAGCCTAGGTGCCCGTCAGCAGAGGATTGGATCAAAAAACCATGGTATATCTACACAATGGAATACTATGCTGCCATAAAAAAGAAGAAATTCTCATCATTTGCAGCTACTTGGATAGAATTAGAGAACATCATGCTGAGTGAAATAAGCCAGTCAATGAAAGAGAAATACCACATGACCTCACACATTTATGGATATTAAAGAACATTATATATTGATGATCCAAAAGACAGATATAACGACAGTAAAGCACAAGCAGACTGTCCAATTACAGCCGGGAGGGTAGGGATATCTGGGGGAGATAAGAGATCAACCGAAGGACTTGTATACATGCATATAAGTACAACCAATGGACACAAAACTCTGGGGAAAAAGGGTATGTATGGGAGGGGAGAGGACAGAGCCACAGAGGAGGGGCGGCTGAGTGCCTGGTTGGCATTCCCTATTGGAGAGGAGATAAAAGCTCTGGGCTGCATGAACCCCAGTTCCGACTGCACTGAACCCCAGTTCTGGGAGAGACCCTGGGGACCCAGGCTTATACGGAAGGAATCTGGACTGTTAAGGCGGAAACTTGGGAATTGTGAAAGACAGAGCTCCGGAGGCTTGCACGTGAATGTGCGCATAGGACGGACTGTTGACTGTGCCGCTGGATTGCCCTAGCGGTAAACAGAGGAAAGCTCCAGACTGCATGCACTGAACCCCACTTCCAATTGCATTGAACCCCAGTTCTGGACTCACTGGGGGAGAGACCAGACTGTTTGGTAGTGGGCAAAACTTGAGGGCACCTTTCTCTCAGAGGTGCTTGCAGCGAGTACCGAAGGACACTGAGGAACGCTGAGTCTCAAGAACCTTATAGGGTGGGGCTGACAGGAAACCAAGGCTGTAGGCTCCACCCTGAAACTCTGCCCCATCCAAGCTTAGCATAGAGGCTTTTACAAATCTGCAAGTCTTTTCGAATAAGGTGGTCTCCCAGCATAGACACAGCTGATCCTCAAAGCCAATTGGCCTGGAAGTCAGTTCCTCCCAGTGATACCAACAACAATCAAGACTTAACTACAAGGCTGTACACACAGTCCACAAAGGGGTGCACCAAGATTGTCCACCTCAGGTAACTGGGAGGCTGAACCATATAGCTCACCTTAGCACACAAAGCCAACCTACCAACTCAGGGAAGCGGCGAAAATACCGAGATAAGGTTACATCACAAACAAAAGAAATGGAGGACAAGATAGAGTTCAAAACTATGGTTATAAGGTGTTTCAAGAATTTCCTAGAAAAGGCTGATAAACTTAGTGAGATCCTCGAGCATATGAGAGAGACCCTCGAGGATTTGGAAAAGGACCAACTAGAAATTAAACATACACTGACTGAAATAAAAAATATTATACAGACACCCAACATCAAGCTAGAAAAATGCAAAAATCAAGTAAAAGATTTGGAACACAAAGAGTCAGAGGACACTTCGCAGAAACAAGAGAAGAGAATCCAGAAAGTTGAAGATAGTGTAAGGAGCTTCTGGGACAACTTTAAGCAAACCAACATCAGAATTATGGGGGTCCCAGAAGATAAGAGAGCAACATACCAAAAGAATATTGGAAGAAATAGTGACAGAAAATTTCCCCCACCTGGTGAAAAAAAATAGACTTACAAGTCCAGGAACCGCAAAGAACCCCAAATAAAAGGAATCCAAAGAGGACCACACCAAGACACATCATAATTAAAATTCCAAGAACAAAAGACAAAGAGAGAATATTAAAAGCAGCAAGAGCAAAGAAGGTAGTTACCTATAAAGGAGCACCCATACGATTGTCAGCTGATTTTTCATCAGAAACCATATAGGCCAGATGGGATTGGCAAGAAATATTCAAGGTGGTGAAAAGCAAGAACCTACAGCCAAAAATACTCTACCCGGCAAAGCTATCACTCAGAATCGAAGGCCAGATAAGAGCTTCACAAATAAAAAAAAAGCTAAAGGAGTTCATCACCCCAAACCTGAATTATATGATTTGCTGAAGGGGGTTTTTTAGGAAGAGGAAGAAAATAAAGATAAAAATTATGAACAACTAATATATAACTATCAACAAGTGAATCTAAACGCCAAGGGAATTTAAAAAATCTGATGAGCCAGGACCGGTTTGGCTCAGTGGATAGAGCGTCGGCCTGCGGACTGAAAAGTCCCGGGTTCGATTCCGGTCAAGGGCATGTACCTTGGTTGCGGGCACATCCCCAGTAGGGGGTGTGCAAGAGGCAGCTGATCGATGATTCTCTCTCATCGATGTTTCTATCTCTCTATCCCTCTCTCTTCCTCTCTGTGAAAAATCAATAAAATATATATATTTTTTAAAATCTGATGAACAATATTAACTGGTGAATATAACAGAATCAGAGATATGGAAGGGGAGTGGACTGACGATTCTCAGGGGAAAAGGGAATGGGGGGTGCAGGAAGAGACTTAACATAAACTGTGCACCTATGGATGAGGACAATGGGGAGTGGAGAAAGGGCAAAGAGTGGGGTGGGAACCTGGTGGAGGGGAGCAATTGAGGGGGAGGCGGGTAGAGGAACATTTGTAATAATATGAACAATGAAGATTTATTTTTTAAAAATTCAAA
This sequence comes from Pipistrellus nathusii, assembly GCA_963693515.1. Classification (NCBI taxonomy): domain Eukaryota; kingdom Metazoa; phylum Chordata; class Mammalia; order Chiroptera; family Vespertilionidae; genus Pipistrellus; species Pipistrellus nathusii. Next base: position 447,676 of record OY882870.1, read on the forward strand.
GTGATGAATAGGGAGAACCTACAACCAAGATTACTGTATCCAGCAAAGTTATCATTTAGAATTGAAGGGCAGATAAAGAGCTTCACAGATAAGAAAAAGCTAAGAGAGTTCATCACCACCAAATCAGTATTATATGAAATGCTGAAAGGTATTCTTTATAAAAAGATATTTTTGACTTTTTACAGAGAGGGAGGGAGACAGAAACATCAATGAGAGAGTTTCAGCTTCCTCTTGCACGCCCCCTACTGGGGATTTGCTCTCAACCAAGGTACATGCCCTTGACCAGAATTGAACCCAGGACCCTTCAGTCCGCAGGCTGACGCTCTATCCACTGAGTCAAACCGGTTTCAGCAGTATTCTTTAAGAGGAAGAAGAAGAACGATAAAAATTATGATCAACACATACATATCTATTAACAAGTGAATCTAAAAATCAAGTGAATTAAAAATCTGAGGACGATAATAAACTGGTGAATATAACAGAATCAAGGGCAAAGAAAGGGAGTGGATTGATAATTATCAGGGGGGGAAGGGTGTGGAGGGTGCAGAAAGAGAAGAGACTGGATTAAAATCATACACCATGGATGAGGACAATGGCGGGGGTTTGGAAGTGGGGGGTGGTAAGGGCAGAAGTTGGGGTGAGAACTGGGTGGAAGGGAGCTATGGGGCTGGAAGAGGAGAAACAATTGTAATAATCTGAGCAATAAAGATATATTTTTTAAAATAATAACTTTAAGTGTAAATGGATTAAATGCCCCAATCAAAAGACAAAATGTGGCTGAGTGGATATGAAAACGTGATCTATATATTGCTGTCTACAAGAAATCCACCTCAGAAAAAAGGACTTACACAGATTGATGGGGAAGGGATGGAAAGAAGATTTTCAGGCAAATTGAAATGAAAAGGGAAAGAAAAGAAAAAAAGCTGGGATAGCAATATTTATATCTGACAAATTAGATCTCAAAGTGAAGGAAATAACAAGATATCGGGGATGCCACTTCAAAATACTAAAGGGAGCAATCCAACATGAAATACCTCCGGTAAACATATATGCACACAATACAGGAGCACCCAAATACATTAAAAAAAAAAAAATTTCAATCCTAAATAACTCACTCCATCAGATGGAATTCATACCTTCAGAACATTCCACCCAAAAGCCACAGAATATACATTCTTCTCAAGTGCCCATGGGTCATTTTCAAAGACAGACCATATATTGGGTCACAGGCAAAGTCTTTTCAAATTCAAAAAGACAGAAATCATATCAAGCATCTTCTCAGATCACAGTGGCATAAAATTGGAAATCAATTATAATAAAAACAATTTTAAAAAATCAAAACACCTGGAGGCTAAATAGCATGCTATAAAACAATGACTTGTTTACCAGAGAGATCAAAGAAATAAAAAGCATCATGGCAACAACTGACAATGAAGGGCAGTGAAAACACAACAATCCAAAATCTGACAATGAAAACACAACAATCCAAAATCTATGGTACACAATGAAAGTAGTATTGAGAGGGAAGTTCATAGCTCTACAAACCTACCACACACACACACACACACATACACACACACACACGCAAAACAAACAATAGTAAATTACCTAGCCCTACAACTCAAGAGTTAGAAAGAAAGCCTCAAAAGCCCAGTGTAAGAAAAAGAAATGAAATAATAAAGATCAGGGCAGAGATAAATGAAATAAGAGACCAAAATACAATACAAAAGATCTACAAAACCAAGAGCTAGTTCTTTGAAAATATAAACAAGATCGATGAATCTCTAGCCAGGCTCACCAAAAAGCAGAGAGAGCGGACCCCAATAAACAAAATCAGAAACGAAAGAGGTGGAGTAACAACAGATCCCACAGAAATACAAACAATTATGAAAAAATACTATGAACAACTCAATTCCAACAAAAAGGACAACCTCGATGAAATGGATATATTCTCCGAAGAACACAAGCTCCCAATACTCAACCAAGAAGAATAAAAAAACCTGAATAGGCAGATAACTAATGAAGAAATTGAACCAGCAATCAAAAATCTTCCAGCAAACAAAAGCCCTGGTCTAAATGGCTTTAGAGGGAAGTTCTACCAAACATTCAAAGAACTAAAATCTATCGTCCTCAGATTATTCCAAAATGTTCAAGAGAAAGGCACAATTCCAAGCTCCTTCATTACCCTGCTCCCAAAACTAGATAAAGACACACAAAAAAGAGAACTTCGGGCCAATATCCTTATTGAACATAGATGCTAAAATCAACAAAATTCTAGCAAATCAGTTTTAGCAGTACATATATTAGAAAGATCATATACCATGACCAAATGGGATTTATTCCAGAGATGCAAGGCTGGTATAATATTCTCAAGTCAATAAATGTGATACATCATATAAATAAACTGAGACAAAAATCACACAATCATACAAATTGATACAGAAAAAGCATTTGACAAAATCCAACACCCCTTAAAAACTCTCAGCAAAATGGGAATAAAGGGATCATACCTCAACATAATAAAAGCCCTATATGAAAAACCTATAGCCAACATCATACTCAATGGGCAAAAACTAAACCCATTTCTCCTAAGAACAGGAACAACACAAGGATGCCCACTTTCACCACTCCTGTTCGACATACTAGAAGTACTAGCCACAGCGATAGGACAAGAAGAAATAAAAGACATCCAAAAGACATGACACTACAAAGAAAACCCCAAAGACTCCATCAAAAAACTGCTAGACCCAATAAATGAATCTGGCAATGTAGCAGGATACAAAATTAACACCCAGAAATCTATGGCCTTTTTATACACCAACTAGAGGCCCCGTGCACAAAATTTGTTAGGAGCAAGGGGGAGACGGGGAAGGAAAGAGGTGCCCTCAGCCCAGCCTGCACCCTCTCCAATCTAGGACTGATTGAGGGATGTTCAACTGCCCATTTAGGCCCGATCCTGGTGGGATCAGGCCTACACAGGCAGTTGGACATTCCCATCACAATCCAGGACTACTGGCTCCCAACCGCTCGCCTGCCTGATTACCTCTATCCTCTTCTGCCTGCCAGCCTGATCACCCCCTACCCACTCTACTGCCAGCCTGATCAATGCCTGCTTCCCTGCCGGCTCGACTGCCCCTAACTGCCCTCCCCTGCCAGCCTGGCCCCCAAAACTAGCCTCCCCTGCAGGCCTGGTTCCCCCAACAGCCATCACTTGCAATCCTGGTATCCCCCAACTGTCCTCCCCTGATTGATTGCTTGATCACCCCCAAATACCCTCCCCTGCAGACCATCTGGTAGCAGCCATCTTGTGTCCACATGGGGGCGATCATCGTGTGTGTGGGAGTGACAGTCAATTTGCATATTACTCTTTTATTAAATAGGATAATGAACTCAGAGAAATATAAAAAATAATAATAATATCGGGTCTAGTAATAATTAATGTCGTTTTTAAACATTCGTTTAAAATCTTGCTTGGCATTGATTTGTATTGACATAATCTTCAAACACGTGGTATCTACAGAATGTGTGAAGTGCAATTAACAAGTTTTGCTTGAAAAAGTTTGTGTTTGGTTTGGTTTTTGTTGCAAAACTAGGGCTAAGAAGATGGCGGATGAAGACCATATTCGGCACTGCATGCTTTACGAGTTCCAATTAGGAAGAAAAGCAAGTGAGGCTGCAAAAAACACCTGTAGTGCTCTTGGTCAAGATGCAGTTAGCGCCAGAAAATGCCAGCGTTGGTTTGAGAAATTTCGCGAAGGAAATTTTTCGTTAGATGACAAGAGTGGTCGAGGCCGTGTGTCCAATTTTGATCAAGAAGCTCTTCAAGCTCTTTTGGTGCAAAATCCTCAAATTACCCAACAAGAGCTTGCGACAACTTTAAATTGTTCACAAAAAACAATTTCCAATCAATTGCGTGCACTTGGCAAAGTCCAAAAGTTTGGAAAATGGGTTCCTCATAAGTTGACCGACAACAACCGTAATCAGAGAGTCACAATTTGCAGTTTGCTCCTCTCTCGTCAAAACCGTTTGCCATTTTTAGAGCAAATTGTTACCGGAGATGAAAAATGGGTGCTGTATGTTAATTTGGAAAGGCGGCCTCAATGGTTGGACAAAAATGAGGCTCCGCAGCCCACGCCAAAACCTGACTTGCATGCGAAAAAAGTGATGTGTGTTTGGTGGAATTTTAAAGGAATTCTTCATTATGAACTTTTACCATCTAACCAAACCATTACAAGTGCAGTGTATAGTGCCCAATTGGAAAGGTTAGCCCAAGCTTTAAGAGAAAAAGAACCTGCGCTGATTAATCGGAAGGGCGTAATTCTTCACCACGATAACGCACGACCGCATACTGCAAGAATCACTGCTGAAAAACTGCGCCAGTTGGAATGGGAAGTTCTCCCTCAACCTGCATATTCTCCTGATATTGCCCCTTCCGATTACCATTTGTTTCGTTCTTTGCAAAACTTTCTTCTTGGAAAAAAATTTAATAATGAAGAATGCCTCAAAAATGCATTGACCGAATTTTTTGCATCAAAATCACAAGAATTTTACAACAGAGGGATTAAAATGCTTCCTGAGCATTGGGCACAAGTAGTAGAAAACAACGACAACTATATTGATTAGATTTTGTTGTATTGTTTAAATTCAATTTAAAAAAGTATTAGAAAACGACATTAATTATTACTAGACCTAATAATACTCATTTACTATTGCACAAAAAAAAATTAAGATGCCTAGGAATAAACAAGGACATAAAAGACCTATACTCAGAAAACGACAGGACATTGAAAAAAGAGATAGCGGATAACAAAACAAATGGAAGAACAAACCTTGTTCATGAATTGGTAGAATCAATATCATTAAAATGTCCATACTACATGAAGCAATCTACAGATTCAATGCCATACCTATTAAAATTCCAACGGCATATTTCAAAGATCTAGAACAAACTCTCCAAAAGTTTATCTGAAATTTAAAAAAGTCTCCGTATAGCCACAGCTGTCCTAAGAAAGAAGAGCAAAGTTGGAGGGATCACAATACCAGACACCAAACTATATTACCTATCCACAGTTCTCAAAATTGCCTAATACTGGCCTTGAACACACATTCAAACGAATGAAACAGTATAGAGAACCCAAAAATTGAACCAAGCCATTATACTCAATATTTGACAAATAGGCAAGAGCATACAATGGAGTCAAAACAACCTCTTTAATAAATGGTGCTGGGAAATTTGGTCAGACACATCCAAGACAAATGAAACTACGTCACCAACTTACATCATACACAAAAACAAACTCAAAATGGCTAAAGGACTTGAATGTAAGACAAGAAACCATAAAAATCCTACCTGACTACAGGCAACAAAATTGCAGATATATGTCTTAGCAATATCTTTACAGACACAGATCCTGGGGCAAAGAGAGACTAAGGAGAAAATAAATAATTGAGACTACATCAAACTCAAAAGCTTCTGGACAGCAAAAGAAACCATCAACAAAGCAACAAGAAAGCCCACTGCATGGGAGACCATATTTGCCAATGTTATCTCCGATAGGGTTTAATCTCCAACGTTTACAGGGAATTCATAAAACTTAACCAAAGGAAGATAACCCAGTCAAAAAATGGGCAAAAAATGGGACCTAAATAGATACTTTTGAAAGAGGACATACACAAGGCCAAGAGATACATGAAAACATGCTCAAAGTCACTAATCATCCGAGAAATGCAAATCAAAACAACAGTGAGGTACCACCTCACACCTGTCAGAATGGCTATCATCAACAAATCAACAAATGACAATTGCTGGAGAGGTTCGAAAAAAAAACAGAACCCTCCTTCACTGCTGGCTAGAATGCAGACTGGTGAAGCCACTGTGGAAAACAGTATGGCCTTTCCTCAGAAATTTAAAAATGGAACTGCCATGTGACCCAGTAATACCACTTCTAGAAATACATCCCAAGAAAAAAGAAACACCAATCAGAAAGGATATATGCACCTCTATGTTCACAGCACAATTTACAATAGCTAAGATGTGGGAACAGCCTAAATGTCCATCAGCAGATGAGTGGATTAGAAAACTGTGGTACATCTACACAATGGAATACTATGCTGCAGTAAAAAAAGCAATTTTTACAATTTGCTGCAGTATAGATGGAACTGAATAGCATTATGCTAAGTGAAATAAGCCAGGCAGTGAAAGAAAAATACATGATCTCACTAATTTATGGATAATAAAGAACATTATAACCTGATGAACAAAAAGATAGATGCAGAGACAGAGAAGCATCGAACATACTGTCAAATTATAGCAGGAAGGCTGGGTAGTTTTGGGGAGGAGATAAGAGATCAACCAAAGGACTTATATGCATGCATATAAGCATAATCAATGGACACAACACATTGGGGCGGTGGGGTGAGGGCATGTGCTGAGGTAAAGGAGAGGCCAGGGAAGGTCAATGGAGGAAAAAAGAAGACATATGTACCACTATGTGTAATATTTTAAACCAATGTTTCCCAAACTTTTAACATATGTGTACCCCTTCTATAATTTTTGTAACACTGAGTACCCCTCGTACTCATGAGAACGTAAAATTAGGCGCAGCTAAGAACGGTGCAGTACATAACCCCACCAAACTCTTCCCGTACCCCTGGGGGTACGCGTACCACACTTTGGGAAACACTGCCAATAAAATAAAAATGTAAATGGGTTAAATGCTCCAATCAAAAGGCATAGGGTAGCTGAATGGATAAGAACACAAGAACCATATATTTGTTGTCACCTCAGGACAAAAGAAACAGAATGAGAAAGAAGAGATGGGAAAAAAATATTCCATGCATAATGGAAATGAAAAAAAGCTGGGGTGGCAATACCAATATCTGACAAAAGAGACAATAAAGGTCACTACAAAATACTGAAGGGACAGATCCAATAAGGGCATATAACCCTAGTAAACATATATGCACCCAATGTAGGAACACCTAAATATATTACAAAAGAACTTCTAGATGACTTCAAGGGAGAGATCAACAGCAACAGAGTCAGAGTAAGGAACTTTAACACCCTGCTGACATCACTGAATAGAACTTCCAGACAAAGTATTGACAAGGTAACAGTGATTCCAAACAACATACTAGGCAAAACATATTTAATTGACATTTATAGAACATTTCACTCAAAAGCTACAGAATGTACATTCTTCTCAGATACATATGGGTCATTCTCAAAGACAGACCACATGTTAGGACACAAATCTTTACAAGTTCAAGAAGACTGAAATCATATCAAGCACCTTCTCAAATCACAATGGAATTAAGTTAGAAATCAACTATAATAAAAACACTCAAAAATATGGAGGCTAAATAGGTTGTTAAACAAAATTAATGGGTTACCAACAAATCAAAAAAGAAAAAATTTCCTGAAAACAAATGAAAATGAACACACAACAACCCAAAACTGCAAGACACACCAAAAGCAATCCTGAAAGCGAAGTTCATAGCACTACAAGCCTACCTCAAAAAAATTAATGTGATTTAACCCCACAACTTGAAGAACTAGAAAGAGAACAAGAGAAGCCCAGAGTAAGTAGAAGGGAGGAAATAATAAAGATTAGAGCAGAAACTAATGACATAGAGGCTAAAAAAATAATACAAAATGCCAATAAAACCAAGAGCTGGTTCTTTGAAAAATAAAATAACAAAATTGATTAACCTTTAGCCAGGTTCATCAAAAAACAAAGAGAACCTAAATAAATAAAATCAGAGACAAAAGAGGTGAAGTAACAATGGACCCTTAGTATATTATCTTAAAAGATAAGCACAAAAGAAAAGAAAGATCTGTTCCAGAGAGCGGAAGCAATATGTAGAAACACACTGGGATGAGGGAGTGTGATGTACTGGAGAATTTGTGAATATAGTACAGTAAAACCTTGATACAATGAATAATATGGGCAAAGGGGTATCTGTTTAAGCTGAAGGTCAGTTATTTCCTGAATATGCATATAAAAATTTGGCAAATTACCAGTTTTTACTTATGTAGACACATTTATGTAATTAAAATTAAGTACATGTGAAAAGTTTAATTTCACAGAATGGTATTTTACATATATTATTGTAACTTTAAATTTATACTGAACATATGTAGTAAATACATGCATTCAGCAGTCACCACAAGCAAACAAATGCACATGGCTGGAGCGTGGCTTAATGCACATTGGAATGTCAGCTGACACACATTAAAACTGCTACAGAAAGCCACATCATGCCAAGAAAGAATCAATTACTAGTGCAAAGCGGTGTGATTATGTGCTAATCATTCCCCAAACATTGTTTACAAGCATTGATTTCTGGATTTAAAAAGTGGACGATAGCTGTAGAAAAAAAACGCATACTGGTGCCAATTGCATGCGTTTCAATCTATCATTGTTGATCATGAATTTGGTTGACACTTTTATCATAGGAAAAGAGCAAATGGCAGTATTAAAGTATTTTTTCTAATTAATTTCCTTCCAATGTGCACGAATTTGTGCTCCAGGCCACTAGTATGTCAGATAAAAGGCTTGTATCCATAATATGTAAAGAACTCTTAAAACCCAACACAAGAACCCCGTTTTAAAATGGGCAGACTTGAACCAACAATTTACCAACAAAGATATACAAATAGCAAATGAACATAAGGTGCTCTGCATCATTACCTACTCATTAGGGTACTACAAAACAAAACTTCTATGCCATGTGCATTGATTAGAATGGCTAAAGTGAAAAAGATCGACCATACTAAATGCTGAAAAAGCTGTGCTCAACTCCCATAATGCCAGTGAAAATGCAAACTGGTTCAATTACTCTGGAAAAGTTTGACCATTTTTAAGAGGTAAACATAGTACAACCACCCCACTTCTAAGTTTTTGATGCAAAAGAAAAGAATACACGGGCCAATACAAAGATTTGCACACAAATGTTCACAGCAGCTTTTCTTATAATTAAAAAACTGGAAATAACCCAAATATCAGGTGAATGTATAAAAAACTATAGAATTTTTATATAATACTCAAGTATAAAAGGAATGCAACTATTGATATCTTTAATATTGGATCAATCTCAAAATAATCATTTTTCTGAAATTAAAAAAAAGCTGAATATACATCTTCTAAAACACACATTACCTGACTACACTGACCTAAAATCCTGAACACTAAGATATGGTTTAGAAAACTTACTGTGCTTTAAAGAAAAAATCGTTTGTGAATCGAGGCAAAAAGAATACGTAGCTGGTTTACAAAATAAAGAAAATCAGGTTACCATCAGATTTTTTACAGTAATTCTTTCAATTGGGGAAGGGAAGAAACAATGAAATTAATATATTTAAGCTACTCAATGAGGGGAAAATGTAAAATAAAGGTTTTTAAAAAAATATGTTCTATTGATTTTTTACAGAGAAGAAGGGAAAGAGATAGAGCTAGGAACCTCAATGAGAGTGAGACATCGACCAGCTGCCTCTTGCACACCCCCTACCGGGGATGTGCCTGCAACCGATGTACAAGCCCTTGACTGGAATCGAACCTGGGACCTTTCAGTCCGCAGACCAACGCCCTACCACTGAGCCAAACCGGTTTTGGCAAAATAAAGATTTTATATTCAGACAAACTAAACTTCAAGAACACAGGGCACAAAATGTTAGCAACATACAAGAACTCCATAAAAATGTTTTCAAGAGCCTAAGGAATCCACTAAACTGACTAGATAAACCAACATAAGGATTAGTGGTGAGCACTACATATATAACTAATATAAAACTGAAAGTAAATGACTGATAAACAATCATGCTCAGATAATGTAGACACCAACTAATTTTTTTTTTTTTATTGTGGCTAAAATTGGGAGTGCATGTAAAAAAAATACTTAACATTCTTACTAGGAATTATATTGGTGGTGTATAATGTTCAAGTCAGTAATTATGGAATATGGAATATATTAACTCTACTAAGCCCTTAAGAACCAGGATTTTTGGTGTGGAAGTAAAAAACCCCTGAAGTCCTAATTTTGAATTTGAAGTAATATGAATCAAAGTATTTTATCTAGTTCTATCCACTGAAGAGACTAGAATGACCAACTCAATCTAATAAGCATCTCTAGCACCCAGATTGTAGTCTTTAAACTCCCATTTTCTATTAAAAGAAGACAGGGCTTCTTCAAGAAATGGCTGATTCTAGGTCTGGGGCTGGAAATGAACTTGAACATATTATTATACCAGAGATAAGGATCCTACCAAAGTCTATTATGCTCAAGTCAAAAGACTCTACAATCAATTAGAAGAGGTTCCCACTGGCCAGAGCCAATTTGATTATCAAGAAGAAAACTGCAACTAAAATCCACCAAATTATTTTTATCGTTATTAAAACCACCACGTTTTTGTTTATTCACCACCAAAGTGTTGCTCCATTCCCAGAAGAAAGTAACCTTTTCAACATAAAAGTAATATTTTTGAAATTGCCAAAAACAACCTAGGGGTTGTTATAAGTAGACAGATAAGAAGTTTTCTTAACAGTTTAATACCCCATGTTTTGGCATCTTCCCCAACTTCCTACAACATATGTTCACAGGTAGTTTTTAATAGACTAGGAAGGAAAATTGTTCCAAAGCTCTTTAATCTTCCACCAACTTCCTCCCCAGTAGGAACCTATACTTACACTAAAATCTCTCTAAAGCTAAAAACACCAAAGTCAAATCAATTAAAAAAAATAGCCTAGACTACCACCAATTTTCATTCTATAAACAATTTTGCATCTTATTGATGTGGATAAAAACAGAACAATAGAATTCTTTATCTTAAGCAGCTCATCCATTCTAAAACATTAGAGACCCGACTACCTATTCTTGACATTTTCATTTTATATTATAACGTTAGAAGTCAGACAAAGTTCAGTTTAGCCATAAATGACAGAAACTGCAAATTTCAGTATTAATAATTAGGGCATACCCATGTTGATTAAAAAAAAAATAACAAAGGCTAAATGTATAATAAAGCTAAATGTATAAGCATCATTTACTTAAATGATAAATTTTAAAACATTTCCCATACTCAATAGAAAACCTACCACTATCAATCATCCTTTACAAAACACAATATACTAAGTCGGCCATTCAACCAATCAAAGAGTAATATGTTAATGATATGCTAAGGCCATTCAACTGCTCGCTATGACATGCACTGACAACCAGGGGGCGGTACAGAATGAAGGCAGGCCCAGGCTAGGGGCTGCTAGGGACCTTACCTGTGCATAAATTTCATGCACTGTGCCTCTAGTTTTAATACAAAATACTCTTAAAATAAATTTACAAATACCTAACAAGAATGGCAGAGACATATTGTTTAAGTCTTCTAACAAGAACGAAATAATTGTCTAGAAACATCAGGTTAAATTTAACCACTTCCCTGCAAGCCTGATTGATGCCTAACTGCTCCCCAACCAACCTGATTGCCCCTAACCACCCTTCCCAGCAGGCCTGGTCACCCCTAAATGCCCTCCCCTGCAAGCCTGATCATCCCTAACTGCTCTCCCCTGCAGGCCTTGGTCCCTCCAACTGCCCTTCCCTGCAGGCCTGGTCACAACCAACTTCCCTCCTCTGCTGGCTTTATCGCCCCAAACTGCCTTCCCTTGCAGGCCTGGTTGCTCCCAACTGCCCTCCCCTGCTGGCCATCTTGTGGCAGCCATCATTTCCACCTGGAGGCAGCCATCTTTGACCACATGGAAGCAGCCATCTTGTGTGTTGGAGTGATGGTCAATCTGCATATTACTCTTTTATTAAATAGGGTGTCCAATGAATTTTATCCAAAAGGGAAGGCAGTTTATTCAGACCTGATAAGCAGAATAATGGGAGAGGTTTTAAAGTATTTATCTCCAGATAATTTAACATATCTTATATATCAAAATTATAAAAGTAAAAAATGCTTTTTTGAAGGGGGTATAGCCCAAACAGCGACTAGAAAACAAGAGTAGCAATCTAAGCATTTATGATTTAGACATCAATTTATTTTTGAAACCGAGCATGTACTCATTTTTAAGCTTATCTACATGGGCACCAGTCAGCCATTTGGAATAATTATTTTTTTTTTTAGTTTATATTGAGTTTTTCCCCCCTAAAACCTAAATGGAAGACAACCAAGATGATGGCCTAGGTAAACACCTGTACTTGCTGCCTCTCAAAAATACATCAGAACTACAACTAAAAGACAAAACAAGTATCATCCAGAACCATGGGAAAGCTAGCTGAGTGAAAGTTCTACAACTAGAAAAGCTAGCTGAGTGGAAGTTCAACAACTAGGAAAAAGAGTATTGACTGGTAGGATGTTTGGTGGTGCGTGCAAAACAAACTGGCCACCTGGGTGCACTGTTGTTTTTTTCAATCGGGAGGGAGATACAAGCTCCTAATTGCTCTGAACTCCAGTTCTGGGCAAGACTTCGGGGACCCGGATTCATAAGGGGAGAAACTGGACTGTCTGGCATTGGGCCGGAAGGCAAGGTGGCTTTCTCTCAGAGGCACTTGCAGCAATTCTTATTCCTGCATGGAGGCATAAGACACAGAGACCCAGCGACCTGTCCAGTGCAGGGCTAACAGTCAGCCACTGCTATTTGCCCCCCACTGATAATTCCCAGAGACCCCACCCCACCCACTTTACAACCCACCCAAGCTGTGCAGAGAGGCTTTTTATTATGAATGGCTTGTCCTTTCTGAAGCCTAAAACCTAATAATCTGCAGGTGGATCAAGGAGTTCCAAAGCTTCCAAAAGAAGGCCCAACACCTGACAGCAGCAGCCTGCTTTGCTTCACAGCTGGACCTCATCTGGGCACTTCCAAACCCCAAACTAAGAGGAGGAATCTGCAGATCTCTCTGTAGTGCCTGCCGAGTGGCCTCAGACAGAGTGGCTGACTTTGCACCTCCTTGGAAATCTAAAAGCCAGAGTACCCAGGGTTCAGTATGAGACCATACCAGATTATAACTCTTTCACATCCATAAAAGACACACTCAAGGGGCAGACTCAGTGAGCACCAAAGCCCCACTGATGCAAGTCTTTCCCCAGAAAGGTGTCTCCAGCACAAAAGTTCTTCCATTGTAGACACAGCTGGTCCTCACAGCCAATTGGCCTGGAGGTCAATTTCTCCCAATGATACCAAGAGCATTCAAGGCTTAACTACAGCAAGGCTGTGCACACAGCCCACAAAAGGGTACACCAAGAGTTTCCACTTCAGGTGATTGGAGAGGTTGAGTCAATGGGTCCTATAGGACACCTAGCACAAAAGGCTACAACACAGGGAAGCAGCTAAAATGTGGAGACAAAGAAACATGTCACAAATGACAGAAATGGAGGAAAGCAAACTACTGGATATAGAGTTCAAAACCATGGTTATAAGGTTACTCAAGAATCTGCCAGAAACCTCCAAGAATTTTAGTGAGATCCTCAAAGACATGAAAAAGGACCAACTAGAAATTAAGCATACAATGACTGAAATAAAGAATATACAGAGATCCAACAGCACACTAGAGGATTCCCAGAATCAAGTCAAAGATTGGAAACACAAAGAAGCAAAAAAAAAAAAAAAAAAAAAAAAAAAAAAAAAAAAAAAAAAACCACCACCACTCAACTGGAAAAGCAAAAAGAATTTTAAAAAATGAAGATAGTCTAAGGAGCCTCTGGGACAACTTCAAGCATACCAACATCCAAATTATGGGGGTGCCAGAAAAAGAGAGAGCAAGATACTGAAACCTATTTGAAGAAATAATGACTGAAAACTTTCATCACCTGGTGAAAGAAATGCACGTACAGTCCAGGAGTGCACAGAACCTCAAATAAAAGGAATTCAAAGAGGACCACACATCATAATTAAAATGCCAAGAGCAAAAGACAAAGGGAGAAACAGTTAGTTACCTATAAAGACGAAGTACCCTTAGGAATGTCACCTGATTTCTCAACAGAAACTATGCAGGCCAGACAGCAGTGGCAAAATATATTCGAAGTGATGAATAGCAAGAACCTACAACCAAGATAACCCTACCCAGCAAAGTTCTCATTTAGAATTGAAAGTCTGATAGTGTCACAGATAAGAAAAAGCTAAAGGAGTTCATCACAACCAAACCAGTATTATATGAAATGCTGAAAGGTATTTTTTAAGAAGAAGAAAAAAGGTAAAGATAAAAATTATGAACAACAAAGTGGCAACAAATACATATCAATCAACAAGTGAATCTAAAAATCAAGTAAATAAAAAATCTGATGAAGAGAATAAACTGGTGAATTTAATAGAAACAGGGGCATAGAAAGGAAGTGTACTGACAATTCTCAGGGGCTGAGGGAAGAGGATTTGGGGTGCAGGAAGAGACTGGGCAAAAATCTTACACCTCTGGATGAGGACAGTGTGTGTGGGGGGAGGGGGTGTTAGTTTAAGGGCCTGATGTGGGGTGGGAACCAGGTGGAGGTGAGTATGGGGAGGAAAAGAGGAACAGCTGTAATAATCTGAACAATAAAGATTTATTTAAAACACACACACACACCTAAATGGTTCCATTTTTAACTGCAGCAAATATAAAATTGAACAATACATCATAATCACATTCTTAACACAGTAGTTTTATTGCTAGCTTTACCCAGTGGCCAGATAAGGTTCTACTGAACGAGTACAAAAAACATTTTACATAAATGTTTAAGGCACGCTTTAAAATTAAATACCCATTGCATCTCAAAGTTGTTTATTACATGTTCTTACAAGCTAATAACTTTTAAAAGAAGTCTTGTGATTGGCCACAAACCTTAGAACAAAAAAACATGAAAATTCTCATGATCCGTCTGCAATATGTTAAGTTGGCTGGTAATTTTAATAAAGCATTAAGGAGGTTCAGCTTGTCCATATTACCACTAAAGCAAAGAGTTGTTTTTTTCTTTCTATCTAAAATTAGGCTAGTTAATGCCCTAACTTAGTGATGGCAAACTCACAAGCCACATGCGGGTCTTTGGCCCTTAAGTGTGACTCTTCCACAAAATACTACGTGCAGGCGCACATGTACAGTGCGACTGAAACATGCACAGAAGTCTGTTTTCAGCCTGGGCAAGTCTATTTTGAAGAAGTGGCATTAGAACACTCAAGGGACCAAAGAGCCGCACGTGGCTCAAGAGGAGCAGTTTGCCGACCACTGCCCTAGCTGGTTTGGTTTATTGGAAAGCAACAACCTGCAGACTAAAGGGTCCCGGGTTCGATTCTAATCTGGGGCACATGCCTGGGTTGTGGGCTCAGTCCCCAGAAGGGGGCATGCAGAAGGTAGCCAACCAATCAGTGATTTCCTCTCATCATTGATGTTTCTATCTCTCTCCCTCTCTCAAATCAATAAAAATAGTTTTTAAACTAAATAAGAAAAATTAGGTTAGTTAAGGCTACATTACAACCATAAGCAAATCTTGTGAGAAACAAGCATCCTAAATAATAAAAGGTTAATATGCAAATTGTCCCCTTGACCGGGAGTTCGACCAAGGGGCAGGGCTGACTGGCCAACCTCCCACATTCCCTGCTGGCCCCCCTTCCCTGGCTGGCCCTGCCCCTCATTACCCCCAATCAGGGCACCCAGCCAGACCCCACCTGTGCACAAATTCGTGCACCGGGCTTCTAGTTTGTTAATGAAGCCAAAGTAAATATTCACCACTTGTTGAAGCTTACGTTCTTATAGTATGGA
The DNA here is from genome assembly GCA_963693515.1 of Pipistrellus nathusii. Classification (NCBI taxonomy): domain Eukaryota; kingdom Metazoa; phylum Chordata; class Mammalia; order Chiroptera; family Vespertilionidae; genus Pipistrellus; species Pipistrellus nathusii. The sequence continues at coordinate 463,393 of OY882870.1, forward strand.
CTTCAAAAAGAAAACTTTAAAATAGGCAAAAAGTAGGGGAGCCCAAAGAAATTCCACTTATTAAACCTGCATCCAAAGAAACCATTCCCCCCCTCCAGCTTCCCACTTCCTATCCAAATAATACAAGACTACAAGGAAGTCACCTAAACTACACTGCTCTCTAGGAATTAACTTTGAATGTGAAAACAATCCCTGTTAACCAAATCCTCATACAACAATGCAATGAAATGTTCCTTTTGAAAACAGAACTTAATTGTATAAGTTTTAGATTTACAATATTTGGAAACAAGCCTAATAAAATGCTAAGCAGATATAACAAATTAGCTATCCTAGAAAGTTTACAGGACACTCAAAACTGTAACATCTGGAATCTGTCAGATTTATCACCGTGATTTCTGAAGACTATATAGAAATGACACCTTAAATACCCATATACATAAATATGAAAACAAAAGGTTGGCTCTAAGACAATATGAGAAAATACCACCAAAAAAAGAATCTGAAATGGAAGCCACAAAATCCTGGAAAAGCCTGTTATGGCGGGGGAGGAAAGGGGGTCATAAATGGAATACCCATCCTCCCTTCCTCAAGCTCTTTCAGACAACTAAGCTTTCTAAATGTACCAAGGCATTTTTAAAAATTCATTACAAATCATGCATAAAGTAAGTATATCTGCACTTAGTAACTGCTTTAAATGACGGGGGTTTTACACAGATTATTCAGTTCTTCTGAAATACCCATTTCTCCCTTTCCCAAACAATTCTGAATGATACATCGGTCTATCACAAGGAATATGTTCTCAACTCACATTGTTTCTCCAGTCTTGGCCACATGACAAAGAAATTGATCCAGGACCGGACAAACTTCCTTTTTTCCCCTCTTCTCAAAATCTAGGTAAGGAAGAAAGAATAGTTATCAGTATTCCTCATAAACCCACCAACCATTTCCAATGCCCTCTAAAAACAAAGTTTATTTCCTCATATTAAGAACAAGAAAAAAAATTAGCCTCTCAACCAAATATCCACTTCAACTCTCCTAGTTGTACTTCCATGTGTTAATCTCTCCACGGATAACATCTTCCTAAAGAGGGCACTAACTTCACAAACCATCCTTAACTCAATGTTTCTCAAAGTGTGTTCCAGGGGAACAGCGTGAGCTTCATCTGAAAATCCGATTAAAACTAATGTCCACGGACCCACTGCATTGTTCATCTAACTGATGTCCAAACATCTGCATTTTAGGAAACACCAGCCATCTCACGCAGCTGTCCCCAAACGATACCGGGTATTAAAGCATAATTCTCCAAAGGCTGGATCACAGTTGTTAGACACCGGTCCTCAAACCTGTTGCTCGGAAGACGACCGCCTTAGAATTAGGACCGAATGACGACTCCAGAAGCTCTAAATTCCCTGACACAAATTTCCAGCTGCTCCCCCACCCCCAAACCTTCCGCTCTTTTCCTCCAACTCCGCGCCAGGCAGCGGGCCGCCGAGAAGGGAGCCGGCGGGCGGCGGGCGGCGGGCGGCGGGCGGCGGGCAGGTCTGGGCCGCGCGCCGAGCCCGCCCCGCTCCCCTCCCCTCCCCCGCCCGCGCGGCGCGGACACAAAGCCGCTCCGGGCGCCGCGGGCTCGGCGGGAGGCGAGGGGGAGGGAGCGGGAGGCGCACCTGCCCCCGCGCCGCCCGGCCCAGCAGCCACCGGCCCGAGGCGGAGAGAGGGCCGCGGCGGTGAGGAGGGCGGGAGGGAGAGCGGCGCTGCCCCCACCTTTCAGCGCCTCCTGCAGCCTCTCGACGTCCATGGCTTTCCGGCGTCCCTCGCAGCCTCCGCTGGCCTCCGGGGTCCGGAAGGCCTACCCCCACCCCCCGACGCCCTCCCCCTGCCTCGCACACACTCCCGCACGCAGGCGACCAGGGGGTGGGGGGACCGAAGGGAGCCGGGGAGGCGAGCGAGAGAGCGAGACCGAAAGAATGAGCACCTCCCCGAGCCGCTACCGCCAGCCCTCCAACATGGCGCCGGCACGTCACCGCGCGCACGCTCCCGCGGTCCCCGGGCACGCTCCTTGCCGTCTCCGCGCACGCGCGAGCCGACCCGGAACCGGAAATGGCGAGGCGGAGGCGGGTCGCCAGACGCGGCCTCCCTCGTGGGTGGCTCCCAGGTCGGGAGGCCGCCGCAGGCGGACTGGCGGAGCCCGCTGGGAGGCGGAGCCCTTGGCCCTCGGGCCCCTCCCTTCGCTGGGTGCGACTCAGCAGCTCGTGGGCGGGGCCGCGCGTTCCGCACGGAGACCGCGGACCCCCCGCGGACCCTAGGCAGCTGCTGTGAGGATTGAGGGAGGCCCGCGGGTGAGGACGCAGTAGAAATGCACTAAGTATTAAGAGTAACCGTAACGAGAACCTCTCCCTGCCGGAAGCTAGCCTTCCTTACCGGTCCAGCCTTGGAGAGAAGCAACCTATACAGCAAAGGAATTAAAAATGTAGGGATTGGAACCAGCTGGAATCACAGCCCAACTCAAATATTTACTCCCTCTGTGGCCCTGGACTACTTACCTAAAACTCTGGGAGCAAAGGCGCAGTCTCCTTATCTGAAAATGGAAGTTTGTAAAATACCCATGAGGCTTGAGTAAATGGTATGGAGTATTTAGCACAGTGTCTAGAATTTGTAAGCTTTCAGTTAACTAGCTGCAGTTTTCATCATAATTTTTATTACAATACATGAGCGCCCAGGAAGTTAGGGCAGAAACCTCAAAAGTCCTTTCCAACCCTGATATTTTGCAAACGTGTAGCTGAGGTGTAGCTAACTGGCCTGTAAAACAGCACCAGAACCCAGAACATTTGGCTCCCAGTCAGTGTGTGGACATTTTTACTATCTACTCTTGTCTGTAAGCTTGGGAGGGGGGGAGGGGAAGATCATGATTTCACCTTTTCTTCTGTCAACCAATGGTCATTGGCACCAATCCAATGCCAATAGCAATCAGCAATTTGGAGTGCAGTAAAGAAAAACTATTCAGTGGAACAGCAGGACTGCAAGGCACCTCTCTGACTGGGCAGCTCCGATCCAGTAGGAAAAACACAGTCTTCACCCCTGGTGGGAAGGTAAAGTGGCTCCCAGCTTCAGAGGGGAGCTGGTCCTGCTCATCCTTATGCAAATGAGGATCCCAAAACCTCACTGTCTGATTGATCTAAAAAGCACTACCATGGTTGCTCAGAATGGAGCTGTTCTGCAGGTTTCTCAGGTGAAGATGCTAAGGAGGATATAGCTGCACAGCTCTGATCTGACAAAAAAAAGTTTTGGTCCTATTTTTTGAAATACAGATCCAGGCACTTTTACAAAGGTTGGCTCAGCCTGTAGGCAGGCAGTTCAGGGTATGATTTTCCCTGAAAGGTTGTTCATGTGAGAGGCCCCAGTTTAGATAATTGCTAGGCTGTGCTTTTAAATTTGAGCCCAGTTTGCCAAGGGGCCCCTTTGGTAGGTAACTTCTCAAAGCCATGAAAAAAAAAAAAAGAAGAAGGGAAAGAGAGGGAGGAAAGAAGGCTATTTCTTGACTTGTCTTAAAAGGTGTAAATTTGGAGACAGCCATTACAACTGTTGACCCTCTTAAAAGACAGTGGTTCTGACCCTGAAGCTGGGTGACAAATGTGACAAAAGCTTCCCTCCGTCCGTGCCCCACAAAACAAAAACAAACAACAAAAATCCCTTGATATTGCCATCAGACAACCAATCTCTATCTTTAGACCTTTCATTGTTCAGAGCATCCAGTTCAATCACAAATAGCCTTGCAAAAGGTTATGATACTAGTTGGCAAGCACTTATCATGCACTAGATTTAGTTTATCATGGTTGCTTCTGAAGGGGCCTACTCTCCATGTGGCGAAGCTTAGCCTCCATTTCTTCCCACTACCCTATCCTCTATTCAGTCAGGTCTGTTCCTTTAAGAGCTTTGTGGGACAATACAGTTCCTGAGTCTTTCAATAGAATTCAGTTCTTCAGTCATACTAGCTTCATTTCAATTCGATAGCCGCATGTGGCTAGTGGCTTCTGTATTTTACAGCATGAATGAAAAACATCCCATTATCACAAAAGGTAATTTTGGAACTTCTATTTAGAATATCCATGCTTATTTCTTCCACCTTATTTCATCCCTTTTCATCAGATGTTCTCACTTGTGAATGCCTGAATTTTAAACACTGGATAGGTCCTTTTCAGGAGACAAAGTACACACAACAGTGATAGCCTAAGCCTTTGGGCCCTAAGGGAATCAGGGGAGTTTCCCAGAGAAAGTGGTGTTTAAGCTGAGTCCAGAGTTATGAGGAAGCAGCCAAATGAAGAGGAGAGGAGGCTTTCAAACAGAAACACCATCGATGCACAGACCTTACAATGAGAGAGAAGAGCCAGGTGGGCTCTGAAGAGCCACAAGAAATTCAGTCTGGCCCTAACCGGTTTGGCTCAGTGGATAGAGCCTGTAGACTGAAGGGTCCCAGGTTCAGTTCCGGCCAAGGGCATGTACCTTGGTTGTAGGCACATCCCCTACTGGAGGCATCGATGTTTCTCTCATCGATGTTTCTAACTATCTCTCTCCTTTCCTCTCTGTAAAAAATCAATAAAATATAGCCTGGACCGGTTTGGCTCAATGGATAGAGCGTCGGCTTGGGGACTGAAGGGTCCCGAATTTGATTCCGGTCAAGGGCATGTACCTTGGTTGCGGGCATATCCCCAGTAGGGGTTGTGCAAGAGGCAGCTGATAGATGATGCTCTCATCAATGTTTCTAACTCTGTATCTCTCTCCCTTCCTCTCTGTACAAAATCAATAAAATATATTTTAAAAAATCAATAAAATATATTTTTAAAAAAAAGAAATTCAGTCTGACTTAAACTGAGAGTACAAGGAGAGAAGAGGAAAAGAGATGAGGCTGTAGAATTATTTCCTTTGGTTGATTTCCTTGAAGTTCTCTAGCCAACATGTATCCCAATATCTACAGTTACTGAAGCCTCATATTTATGCTAAGACCCTTGGAGGAAAACAATATAAATGTGACATCCAGCCTCCAGAATCACCCTCAAAGACTTCTCTCCTGGGATCCATGCCATAGAACAGTGTCCTCCCACTCTAATCATAGCTGGTATGGGTGATCAATAAGAATATGGCAGAAGGGTCCTGGCTGGGTGGCTCAGCTGGTTGGAGCATCGTCCAGTACAGCAAAGTTTCATCCCTAGTCAGGACACATACATAAGTACTGGGCTTAATCTTCAGTTGGGTGGGTATGGGGGGCAACCGATGTTTCTCTCTCACATCAATATTTCTCTCTCTCTCCCCCTTCCTCTTTCTCTAAAATCAATGGCAAAAACATCCTCCAGTAGGGACTTAAAAAAAAAAAAAAGTATTGCAGAAGATATGGTGTTTGACTTCTGAGGCTAGGTCATAAAAGGCCCTGTGGCTTCTACTTGAGCTCTCAAATTGTGCATGCTAGAGAAAGCCAGCTGCCACGCCATGAGAACATTAGAGTGACTCCAAAGGGAGAACTGAAGCCTTTGACCTGGGTCTTTCAAATCCAGGAAGCCCTTAGGATGACTGTAACTGACATCTAGACCATGAACTTAGGAGGATACAAAAATATGTAATTTGTCCTGTCTGATATGGCTCAGTTGGTCGGATGTTGTCCCATGTTTCTTTTTTTTTTTTTTTTTAATAAGTTTTTATTGTTCATATTATTACAAATGTTCCTTCCCCCCCGCCCCCCACCATTGCTCTCCTCCACCAGGTTCCCATCCCACCCTCTGCCCTTTCCCCACTCGCCATTGTCCTCATCCATAGGTGCACAGTTTATGTTCAGTCTCTTCCCACATCCCCCTCTCCCCTTTTCCCCAAGAATCATCAGTTCACTCCCCTTCCATACCTCTGATTCTATTATATTCAACAGTTAATATTGTTCATCAGATTTTTTTTTAATTTCCTTGGTTTTTAGATTCACTTGTTGATAGTTACGTATTTGTTGTTCATAATTTTTATCTTTATTTACTTTCTCTTCTGAAAGAACCCCCTTCAGCATTTCATATAATTCTGGTTTGGTGTTGATGAACTCCTTTAGCTTTTTTTTTTATTAGTGAAGCTCTTTATCTGACCTTCGATACTGAGTGATAGCTTTGCTGGGTAGATTATCTTTGGCTGTAGGTTATTACTATTCATCACCTTGAATATTTCTTGCCATTCCCTTCTGGCCTGCATGGTTTCTGTTGAGAAGTCAGCTGACAATTGTATAGGTGCTCCTTTATAGGTAACTACCTGCTTTGCTCTTGCTGCTTTTAATATTCTCTCTTTGTCTTTTGCTCTTGGGATTTTAATTATGATTTGTCTTGGTGTGGTCCTCTTTGGATTCCTTTTATTTGGAGTTCTGTGTGCTTCCTGGACTTGTAAGTCTAATTCTTTCACCAGGTGGGGGAAGTTTTCTGTCACTATTTCTTTCAGTATGTTTTTGATATCTTGCTCTCTCTCATCTTCTGGGACCCCCATAATTCTGATGTTGGTTCGCTTGAAGTTGTCCCAGAGGTTTCTTACATTATCTTCAATTTTCTGGATTCTCTTGCCTTCTAGCTTCTGTGGAGGAGTGTCTTCTGGCTCTTTATGTTCCAAATCTTTGACTTGATTCTTGCGATCTTCCATTCTGTTTTTAGGACTCTGTATAATATTTTTTATTTCAGACAATGTATTCTTTATTTCTTGTTGATCCTTTATCATTTCTTGTTGCTCCCTTATCATTTCTTGTTGACTCCTTATTAATTCTAGTTGATCCCTTTTCATATCCTCATAGGTCTTATCCATCTTTTCTAGGAAATTCTTGAAAAACCTTATAAGCGTAGATTTGAACTCTATATCCAGTCGCTTTTTGTCCTCCATTTCTTTCGTTTGTGATCTATTTCGTCTCGGCATTTTGCAGCTACAGATGGGACGGGATTTCAGGGTGGAGCCTACAGCCTTGGCTTCCGTCAGCTCCACCCTATGCGGGTCCTTCAGTACTCGCTGCAAAGCACCTCTGAGAGAAAAGTGCCCTCGCTTTTCACCTGCTACCAAACAGTCTATGCTCTCCCTCAATGAGCCCGGTATTGGAGTTCAGTTCAGTTGGAAGTGTAGTGGAGATGGTGTTCAGAGCAGTCTGGACCCCCTGTCTTCTTCCTGCCAGGCAATCCCGTGGCACAGCCAGCCGGCCCTTCTCTGCACGCAGTGTGCACGCCACCGGGACTGCCTTTCGCCGCTTCCCCGGGGTTCCACCTCGCAGCCCAACTCCCTCTGGATGAGCCTGGGTCCCCGGGGTCTGGCCTAGAATTGGGGTTCAGAGCAGTCAGAACTGGGGCCCAACACAGTCGGAGTTTTATCTCCTTCCCACTAGGGAATGCCAGCCAGGCACTCGGCCTCCCTCCTCTCTGGCTCCATCCTCTCCGTGCGCCGCGTGTCCCTGTACCTTGGGCTTTTCCAGCTCCTCCGCGCTTCCTTCTGGTTTTCTCCTTGCTTACGTTGTAGAATTTCCAGTCAGTCGACTTTCCTGTAGTTCTGGGTAATGTCCATTTTATATTTTAGTTGTATTTTATTGAAATTGTTGTGTGTGGCTGCAGTTAGGTGTTTACCTGGGCAGCCATCTTGGATTCTCCCCCAGCAGCTATCGATGTTGTCCCATGTTTCAAAAGGTTGCTGGTTTGATTCCCAGTCAGGACACAAGCCCAAGTTGTGGGCTTGGTCCCAAAGGGGAAAAGGGTATGCAGGAGGCAGCCAATTGATGTTGCACTCTCACGTCGCTATTTCTCTCCCTCTCTCTCCAAAGATCCATAAACTATTCCTTTATCTATATATATAAAAGCCTAAGTGACAGTCTGACCGGTTGACTGTCCAACCAGTAGCTATAATGCACAGTGACCACCAGAGGACAGATCCTCCAACCGGTAGCTATGACACCTATTGACCACCAGAGGGCAGATGCTCAAGCAGGAGCTGCCAAGCTGTGGTGATTTGGCAGCTGCAGTTCTCAGGTGATGCACCCATAGCCAGAGAGGAGGGAGCCCGATTCTGGGGTGCATCACCTGAGAACTGTCCTCTAGCAATCTGGGACCCATTGGGGAATGTCAGCGAGCCAGTTTCAGCCTGATTCCCACAGGCCAAGCTGAGGGACCTGCCGGAGGGACCCCACTCACTTCACCGACACCCTTTAAGCCACAGTTCCGCCCCAGGTGTGGCCGGACAGGAAGGGGCCACAGGAGGTTGGCTCCAGGGTGTGTCTGGCCTGTCTCACCCACTCCCCACCCCCCAACAGGCCACCTTCTAATTAATTTCCTTTCAGTGTGCACTAGTCTATAATAATAAAAGCATAATATGCTAATTAGACCCAATGACCTTCCAGACATCCTTCTGAACGAAACTGAGGTGGCGGGGCCAAACCAGAGGCAGGCAAACAGTTAGGAGCCAGCGGTCCCAGATTGCGAGAGGGTGCCATGCACAAATTTTGTGCACCAATCCTCTAGTATGTGTATATAATTTAATCCTTGCAAAAATTACATGAGATAGGTGATATTATTATCCTCACTTGTCAGTAGAGAAAACTGAGGTATAAAGAGGTGAACTAACTTTTCCAAGATCATACAACTGCATACAAGTGACTGACCCATGATTCAAACTTAGACTTCAAAGTTCCCAAACACTTTCTAATAATAAAAAAGTTGCAAACTACCAGGAGAGATTAATATGTGAGTATTGATTCTAAAAAAAGTAGAAGGCAAGTGTGCAAATCAGGTGATCAGAGACCTGTGAAATCTCTTCCAGGCAGGAATAGAAGTTGCTCTTTAGAGAGGCTTCACTTAAAGACCAAAGATTCGCACCGATGAAAAAGAGTCTAATAGGAGAGGGAATGGAATTAACCAGGAGAATAGTCTGTGAGGGCTCCTAGATGCCAGGGAGAACTACATGGAACTTCTTCCTCCCTATGGAACTCAAGGTCTAATGGAAAAGATGGACCTTAAACAAATGTGAACATGCAGAAAGACGGGCCACTGCTCTGGGTGCATGCAAGAAGAAAAAAGCCTAAACTTGAGAAGACTGAGTAGGAGGTAGAAGGTGGAAGATGAAAACAGAAAGAGAAATGGGAGAGAGAAAACAGCTAGACTATTTCACACACAAAAATATGCAAGAGTCTTCTCATAACTCCAGGGGGAATTACTGGAATTTGGTCATCCCTCATACAGGATTCTGTGGGAAGGGACAGAAGAAGAAACTGAAGGAAAGTATAGAAAAATCTACACCCTTTCTGGAAGAGCTGGAGGACAGGGAAGAGGGTGGATTAAAATATCACTAGAGAAAAGCCTTGGAGCCTTTCCAATTTTCATGACTTTTCATTCTTATTTGTATATCATCCTGGGTACTAATGTGATAGTGAACCAGCGGTCTTTTCTGTCAAAGAAAGGAGCTCAGCACCATCTTAGGTCCCGCCATTTTTATATGACCTTCAGATTCTCAGGGAGCTGCCATCTTAGGCTCTGTCTTACTCCTCCCCTTCCTCTGGATTAGTCAATTGTACAATAATGGGAATCTGAACTCTAAAGCCTGACCAATCAAGTCAGAGTTCAGAGTGAGGAGCAGGGCACACCTGCATCAGGAAATAAAATCCATAGGGATTTCTGTTGGGTGTGCTTTGCCCATGATTTCCAGCTGGCAATTGCAAGTGTTCCCCTCCTCACCCCCCACGTCCCACATGGTTCAGGGTTCGGGCTCTGGAGGAGGTCGCACACAAATAAAAGAGACTAGAAAATATTAATTTGGAAATATTAGGGGCCAGGCTGGAGCCCAGCTCAAGGGGAAGGACTCCACCCACTCTGGCATTGCTATACCTTTTATTCAGATTGTGGATACACTTATAGTCCTTAGGCAATTCCAATAATAGCCAATCAGCAAGAATTTACATAAAACTAAAAGGTCAAAGTTGCTTTAGCTACCATTGTCTCAACTAGAGTGCTTGGCTCTGACCTTCAGAACTTCAAGGTTGACCAGACTTCCAGGTCCCTTGTCTACACCTCTCTGCTAGTGAAGGCGATGGGCGGTTTCCAACAGGCAGCAGCGCTCTTCTGCACAGGAGTGAATTTGGCTTGCTGATCCAGTTGTAGTGTTTGTCTCTTTCCCACAACATCGCTGAGAGCATTTCTAACACTGGAAAAAAACCAAGGTGGGAAAATGGAAAAATGCCATTTTCTAAATGAGAGTAGCTTCCCATATCATCAGGTTTAACTTTTTTTCCAGAGACTTTTGAAACTAAACACCTTTTTTCTTTAAATTGGAAATAAGGGTGACAAAGGGTTTGAGCCAAAAGACCTGGTTTGTTTTCTGTAGTGACAGAGTGTTCCTGGTGGCTGCTGGCAGTCATACTGGATTGAAGAGGAGTGCTGCTGGAGAAGGCTGACAAAGAGGAGTTAAGTGCTCCCTAGCTGGCTGACCTAATTTTGATAGCAATAATGGGAGATCACTTCAGGTTCTATGAAATAAAGTTGGAATTTATTAAGATAGAAGGACATCCAGGACTCCAGTTGAACCCAATAGCCATTCTCTTCTTCAACTGTGCACATTTTTTAAAATTTTATTTTATTTATTTTCATTTTTTATTAAGGTATTATATGTGTACATATCTTACCTTTACCCCTTCACCCTATTCCTATACATGCCTTTACCTCCTCCCCCAGTGTTTTGCGTCCATTGATTATTCTTATATACATGCATACAAGTCCTTCAGTTGATCTCTTATCTCCCACACCTCTCCCTAAACTTCCTGCTCTAATTTGAGAGTCTGTTTGATGCTTTACTGCTTCTGTATCTATCTTTTTGTTCATCAGTTTATAATGTTCTTTATTATCCACAAATGAGTGGGATCATGTGGTATTTTTCTTTCATTGACTGGCTTATTTCACTTAGAATTATGTTCTCCAGTTCCATCCAGGTTGCTGTAAATGGTAAGAATTCCTTCTTTTTATGACAGCATAGTATTCCATTGTGTAGATGTACTATAGTATTCGGATCCAGTCATCTGCTGACAGGCACCTAGGGTGTTTCCAAATCTTAACCGTGGTAAATTGTGCTGCTTTGAACATAAGGGTGCATGTATCCTTTCTGATTGGTGTTTCTAGTTTCTTGGGATATATTCCTAGGAGTGGGATTACTGGGTCAAATGGGAGTTCCATTTTCAGTTTCTTGAGGAAACTCCATACTGTTCTCCACAGCAGCTGCACCAGGCTGCATTTCCACCAGCAATGCACGAGAGTTCCTTTTTCTCCACATCCTCTCCAGCACTTGTCGTTTGTTGATTTATTGATGATTGCCATCTGACAGGTGTGAGATGGTACTACATTGTCGTTTTAATTTGCACCTCTCGGATAATTAGTGACTTTGAGCATGTTTTTATGTGCCTCTTGGCCTTCCTTCTGTCTTCTTTTGAAAAGATTCTATTTAAGTTCATTGTCCATTTTTTTATTGGATCATTTATCTTCCTTGTATTAAGTTGTGTAAGTTTTCTGTAGATGTTGAGATTAAAACTTTATCAGTGATATCATTTGCAAATATGTTCTCCCATACAGTGGGCTTTCTTGTTGTTTAGTTGATGGTTTCTTTTGCTGTAAAAAAACTTTTCATTTTGATGTAGTCCCATTTGTTTATTTTCTCTTTAGCTTCCATTGCCCTAGGGGCAGTATTAGTGAAGAAGTTATTTCGGCATGTGTCTGAGATATTGCTGCCTGTGGATTCATCTAGTAATTTTATGGTTTCCTGTCTTATGTTTAAGTCCTATATCCATTTTGGTTTGTTTTTGTGTATGGTGTAAGTTGGTGGTCTAGTTTCATTTTTCTGCATGTATCTGTATAATTTTCCCAACACCATTTATAGAAGAGACTGTCTTGATTCCATTGTATGTTCATGCCTCCTTTCTCAAATATTAATTGAGCATTGTGGTTTGGGTCGATATTTGAATTCTCTATTCCATTCCACTGATCTATATGTCTGTTCTTTTGCCAGTATCAGGCTGTTTTGAGAACAGTGGCTTTGTAATACAGCTTGAAATCTGGTATAAAGATACTTCCTACTTTATTCTTCTTTCTCAGGATTGCTGTGGCTATTTGGGGCCTTTTTTTTTTTTTAATTCCAGATGAATTTTTGGAGAGTTCTTTTCTAGGTCTGTGAAATATGCCATTGGTATTTTAATGGGGAGTGCATTGAATCTATAGATTGCTTTGGGAAGTATGGACATTTTAATGATGTTGATTCTACCAATCCATGAACATGGTATGTTCTTTCATCTGTTTACATCTTCCTCTATCTCTTTTTTTCAGTGTCCTGTAGTTTTCCGCATATAGATCTTTTACTTCCTTGGTTAAGTTTATTCCTAGGTATCTTAATTTTTTTTGGTGCAATGGGAAATGGAATTGCTTTTTTAGTTTCTGTTTCTGTAAGTTCACTATTGGTGTGTAGAAATGCCATAGATTTCTTGGCATTAATTTTGTATCCTGCTACTTTGCCAAATTCATTTATTAAGTCTCTTAGTTTTTTTAATGGAATCTTTTGGGTGTTTTATGTATAATATCGTGTCATCTGCAAATAAGGACAGCTTTACTTCTTCTTTTCCAATTTGGATGTCTTGTATTTATTCTTGTCTGATCACAATGGCTAATTCTTCCAGTACTATGTCAAACAGGAGTGGTGATAGTGGGCATCCCTGTCTTGTTCCTTTTCTTAGGGGAAATGGTTTTAGTTTTTGCCCATTGAGAATGATGTTAGCTGTGGGTTTATCAAATACAGTTTTTATTATGTTGAGTTATGATCCTTCTATTCCCACCTTGCCGAGAGTTTTTAATCAAGAAAGGGTGTTGGATTTTGTTAAATGCTTTTTTTGCATCAATTGATATGACTATGTGATTTTTATCTATCACTTTGTTTATGTGATGTATTATGTTTATGGATTTGCAGATATTGTACCATCCTTGCATTCCTGGAATAAATACTGCTTGGTCATGCTGTATGATTTTTCTGATGTACTGCTGGAGCCGATTTGCTAGAATTTTGTTGAGGATTTTGACATCTATGTTCATGAGGGATATTGGCCTGTAATTCTCTTTCATTGTATTGTCTTTATCTGGTTTTGGTATTAGAGTGATGCTGGCTTCATAGAAGGAGCTAGGAAGTGTTCTTTCATCTTGAATTTTTTGGAATTGTCTGAGGAGGATAGGTTTTAGTTCTCCCTTGAATGTTTGGTAAAACTCCCTTATGAAGCTGTCTGGCCCCGGGCTTTTGTTTGCTGGAAGCTTTTTGATGACTGCTTCAATTTCTTCCATAGTTATTGGCCTATTGAGCTGTTTAGATTCTTCCTGACTAATTTTTGGAAGAGTATATTTTTCTAGGAATATGTCCATTTCCTCCAGGTTGTCCAGTTTGCTGGAATAAAGTTGTTTGTAGTTTTTTGCTGTTGTTGTTGTTTTTAACAATCCTTTGTATTTCAGTGGGATCTGCTCTAATTTCACCTCTTTCATTTCTGATTTTGTTTATTTGGGTCTTCTTTCTTTGCTTCTTGGTGAGCCTGGCTAGAGGTTCATCAATTTTATTTATCCTTTCAAAGAATCAACTCTTGGTTTTGTTGATCCTTTGTATTGTTTCTTTGATCTCTATGTCGTTTATCTCCACTCTAATCTTTATTATTTCCTTTCTTCTGCTTACACTGGGCTTTTCTTGTTGCTCCCTTCCTAACTCTCTGAGTTGTAGGGTTAGGTAATTTATTACCATTGTTTCTTGTTTTTTGCAGTAGGCTTGTAGAGCTATGAACTTCCCTCTCAAGACTACTTTCATTGTGTCCCATAGATTTTTATTGTTGTGTTTTCATTTTCATTTGTTGCCATGATGTCTTTTATTTCTTCCTTTATCTCTCTGGTGACTCAGTCATTGGTTAATATCATGCTGTTTAGTCTCCATGTGTTTGACTTTTTTAAAATTGTAGTTGATTTCCATTTTTATGCCACTGTGATCTGAGAGGAAGCTTGGTATGATTTCTATCTTCTTGAATTTGAAGAGACTTTGCCTATGTCCAAGCATATGATCTCTCTTTGAAAATGACCCATGTGCACTTAAGAAGAATGTATATTCTGTATCTTTGGGGTGGAATGTTCTGAAGATGTCAATTAATTTTGTTTAGTCTAATGAGTCATTTAGGATTGATGTTTCTTTACTGATTTTTTGTTTAGAGGATTTGTCCAATGGTAATAGTGGGTTATTAAAGTCTTTTACTATGAGTGTATTGCTGTCAATCTCTTCCTTGATATCCTTCAGAAGTTTTTTATATATTTGGGTGCTCCTGTATTGGGTGCATACATGTTTACCAGAGTTATTTCTTCTTGTTGGATTGCTCCCTTTGGTATTATGAAGTATTTGAGATCTAATTTGTCAGATATAAGTATTGCTACCCCAGCTTTTTTTTTTTTTTTTTTTTTTTTCATTTCCATTTGCCTGAAAAAACTTTTCCCATCCTTTCACCCTCAGGTGTGTGCATCTTTTATTCTGAGGTGGGTTTCTTATAGACAGCAGATATACGGGTCTTGTTTTCTTTTTATTTTTCACTCCTGTGCTCCTTCTTTGCTATATATATATATATATATATATAATCTTACAGCAAACCCTTTAACATTTCTTGCATTGCTGGTTTGGTGATGACAAATCCCCTTAGCTCTTTTTTTGTCTCTGAAGTTTCTGATTTTATCTTCAATTTTGATTGATAGCCTTGCAGGGTATAGTATTCTTAGATTCAGACCCTTTCTTTACATGACTTTGTATATTTCATTCCATTCCCTTCTGGCATGATGAGTTTCTGTTGAGAAATCAGTTACTAGTCTAATGGGGGTTCCTTTGTATATAACTTTCTGTCTCTCTCTGGCCACTTTTAATATTCTTACTTTGTCATTGGTGTTTGCCAATTTAATTATAATGTGTCTTGGTATTGGTCTTTTGGAGTTCATTTTGCTTGGGACCCTAGAGCTTCTTGGATTTATGTGAGTTTTTTTCTACCCTATATCAGGGAAGTTCTTTGTCATTATTTCTTTAAATAGGTTTTCTATCCCTTGCTCAATTTCTTCTCCTTCTGGAATTCCTATTATGCTGATGTTGTTTTGTTTCTTGTCCCAAAATTCCCTTAGGCTCTCCTCCTGCTTTTTAATTTTTTTTTTTTTCTAGAAGCTGCTCTAATTGGGTATTTTTTCCAAACTTGTCTTCTAGCTCACTGATGTGGTCCTCGCTTCTTTTAGTTTACTCTTGATGCTTTCTATTGAGTTCTTTACAGCAGCAATGTCATATTCATTTCTTGGTTCTTTATTTATCCTTGGTTCTTACTCATATTATCAAATTTGACTTCTATTCTTTTCAGCTACCTTGACCATTTTTCTGAATTCTTTCTCTGACATGTTGCTTGCCTCTATTTCATTTACTTTATTTTCTGGCGATGCCTGCTTTCCTTTCATATGCGTGCTGTATCTTTGTCTCCATATAGTCTCTCTTCTCCAGATGTCTGGTTATGTAGTTCTCTCTCTCCTGTGTTGATTTAAAGGCACAAAATAGAACACAACCAGATACAACACACAAGGCACTGAACAAAAATGTATTTAAGATATTACCCCCAATATAGGTGACTACCAGAGAAAGGCAAATTAGGGGATAGGAGAGAAAGAAGGAGAGGAAAAAGAAAAAGGAGTGCCAAAATGTAATTGAAAAAAGGAAAGAAAAAAAGTAAGAGAGTAAAGAAAGAGACTAAGAAAGAAAAAAAGGAACAAAAACAATATATATGGGGAGAAAACTCCAAGAGACCAGTCACTAATCCCAGCAAATGCCAGCAACAAGTACCTGGAGATTAATATAAACTATAAACAACAACTAATATCAAGCGAGGCAAGTAAAATTGGAAGAAAAAAAAAAGAATAAGCAAAACAATCTCACAAAAAAGCATATAGAATCAATATAGTCAACATTCAGATCACAACCTATGGATAGAGGGAAAAAGAATTTTTTGGATAGTTAAGACAGAGAGAGGTGTGTATGGACTTGGAGCAGGGGATTGAAAATTAGATATATAAGTAGTGTGAAATTTTAATGGAGTAAGTAAAAAGAATAGAAAAAATCTAAAGCAGAAAAAGGTAAGATAAACAGAACACCAAAAGGGGAAAAGTTAGGAAGAGAGTGATGGCATAAAGTAGTTGAGATAGAGTAAAATGATGCTAAAGGAAAGATGGAAATAGAATGTAGAACACTAATCCCAAAGTAAAATAAAGAGAAAGTAAAATGACACTTAAAAAATAATAGGTAAAATAGTAGTAATAATAATACTGATTGAAAATAAAATATAATAATTTAAAAGATAAAATTAAGTGACAAAAAAGAAAGAAAAAAATTAGTTTAAGTAAAAGATTAATAAAATGAAAATAAAAAGTAATAAAAAGTAAAAAAAAAAAACAAAAACAAATAAAATTGAGGTAGTGAAGTCATTCACGTCCTCTATTGTTCTGTTTGGTACACCCGTTTCCCAATTAGGACAGTGTTGCAGATCCCTGCATTCCACCACTCCTCAGTGTTGTAAGCCAGTCCTGATTTTTAAGCAGGCAGTGTCTTAAATTTCTGGTATTCCTTCATTTTTATTTATTTTTTTATATTTTATTGATTTTTCACAGAGAGGAAGAGAGAGGGATAGTGTTAGAAATATCAATGAGAGAGAATCATCGATCAGCTGCCTCTTGCACACCCACTACTGTGGATGTGCCCGCAACCAAGGTACATGCCCTTGACCGGAATCGAACCTGGGACCTTCTAGTCTGCAGGCCAACGCTCTATCCACGAGCCAAACCAGTTTCGGCAGTATTCCTTTATTTTTGATTACACAAGAGTCAATTTGTGATTCAGCCCCTCTGTGGCAGTGTTTCTAGATTGACTTTCAAATCTATTTGGCTTCTCTAGCCTGTGTTTTGATCCTTCTTTCCCGATGGCACTCAATACCAGTTTGTAGGAGTGGGCTGCCTCAGAACTGGCTCTCTGATGGTCACTCCCTGCTCCGATCCCCAGGTTCCAGAAAAACCATTTTCCCCTGAAGTCTCCCAGGGTGTCCCCAAATGGGTGATCCTATGTATTGGGCTTAGTAATCAGAAGCAAGGATTTGAAGAGGAAAAAACCCAAGTGTACGAACAACAACGAGGCTGCAGACAAGTCTGTGCAGTCCTCATTTCCTCCTTGAGTCCAAGCAGCTGATACACTTTTTAGTACTCATAGGCCATCCATTTGTGTCAGAACAAAATGGGCCGCTTTTTAGAGATCCCTCATGTTAGCATCTCTGCGGACCCCCCTCCACATTCACAGATCACACCCCACAGCCACTAATTTTTTTAGGCATAGACTTCCCCGGTCTTCCAGCTCCTGCAAAGCAGGCATTTCTCTCTCCCACTGGGGCCAGAAACCTCACCTTATCCTAGGCTAAATCTGACCTTTCCGGAGTGGGATGCAAAGCTCCTCCGAATCCACGTATTCGCACCAATTGGGCCCGGTGTTCTGGGTCTCGCAGCTGTTCGGTGGGTGGTGCAGTTGCAGCTTTTCAAGCTTCCAATAAGATCCACTTTCTCCTTCAAGATGGTGCGGTATCCGCGTCTGAGCCCGCACCTCCAGTAGAGGACCCAGCAGCAGTGGGGCCTGCCCAGTCAGGGAAACCTTGTCCAGCAGTCCCCCAACTTCTCCCGGAGCACAGCTGTGCCTTAACTCACCAACAAATACTCCCCGTGCAACCCTCACCTATTCTTTCTTTCTCTCCAGGACAAGGGTCTGCACTCGTCTGGCTATTACACTGCCATTTTTCCACCTGCAAAGTATTTTTATATATCCAGCTGTGCACATTTCTCTTTCTCGCTCTGAGTCAGTGTTTAGTGCTCACAAATAGATGTCCTCATTTCCAATGATTTTCTATGACAACTGACCAGCATCTTTCAGTCACAACCATAGTATCTAACCCAATTTAGACCAAGTATCCAGTCACGTGTGGCCCGGAGCACAGGGTCTCCAAATGTAAAACTGTAATTATCATGGATATCAGGGCAGTGAGACCATGTAATGGGGAGTTATCAGAGAACTAGGGAAAAGGGTGACCAGAGACCCCCAAGTGTGACTACATCAAGGAATCAGATTTACTCTAACCAAACTAATATAGGAAGCAGGATGGTATCATGAGAAACCCAAACAAATGAGCGATATGAAAGTTCACCCTGACTGTGAGTGTTGTTTAGAAATACAATCCCATCACCATGTGAAAGTACCACACCAGTGTTTGCAAGAAATGGCATCTCCCTCTCACTCTCAGACTGGGCTGAATAGACACTAGTCAATTCTTGTTATCAATGTCCACTTTTTTGCCTAGTTCTCTCTCTCTCTCTCTCTCTCTCTCTCTCTCTCTCTCTCTCTCTCTCTCTCTCTCTCTCTCTCTCTCTCTTCTCTCTCTCTCTCCACACACACACACCCTTAAACAACATGGAAATTAGGAGAGCCAAATCCCAAGCACTTAATTTCTCTTTGTCAGCCTTCTCTGGCCGCAATGCCCTTCAATCCACACTCTGTCACTACAAAAAATAAACCAGGTCTTTTGGCTCAAACCCTTTGTTACCCTTATTTCCAATAAAAAAAAAAGTGTTATTTTCAAAAATTCACATACAGCCTTGACTCCCCCAATATTAACTTCTAACAGCTGACCAGAATCCTTATCCATAACATAAATAATTGCTTAATACATATTTTGTGTTATATGCATTATATTAGAAGCCTGGTGCATAAAAATTAATTCACTTGAGAGGGGTTCCTCAGCCCAGCCTATCCCCTCTCAGTCCCAGAGCCCTCAGGGGCGGGAGGCGACCTAGCAATCAGGGGAAGGCGACACCCCCATCACACCTCTGTTGCTGCCACTGCCGGAAGCACAAGCCTTGACTGGCCCTGTTTACCTGAGCCTCAGGCTTGTTTGTGTCTCGGGCATTGATTGGGAAGCCGCCATTTGAGGCTTGCTTGTGCCCCGAGCTTGCCCTGGACAGCTGGGGGACTGAAGGGACTGGGGAACTCCAGAGGCAGGCACACGGCAAGACATCTTGCCATGTACCTGCTGCCCCAGTGAGGCTGAGGGGACTGGGCGCCACCATCTTGTGGCTGTGGGTGCTACCATCTTTGAGGGTGGGGCAGTCAATTAGCATATTCTCTCTTTATTAAATAAGATAATGTATTTTTATAATAAAATAAGCTAAAATGTTAAGAAAATCATTTAAAAATGCATTTATAGTATTTACTAAAAAAAAAATCAGTGTATAACATGATCTCACTCATATGTGTAATCTAATGAACAAAATAAACTGAAGAACAAAAATAGACCTAGAGATATAGGATCGTGAAATAGACCACATAACCTCAGAGGAAAGGCAGGAGAGGGTGGGAAGAGATCAACCAAAAAACTTGTATGCATATATGCATACAGATAATAGGGTGTGGGGGTTGAGGGCAGTTGGAAGAGATCAAAGGGGGAAAAGGGAGCATATGTAGTCATTTCAACAATAAATATATTTTTTAAATCAGTGTATACAGTTCAAACCCTTGTTGTTTAAGCATCAACATATATACTGTGATGGCTAATTTTATATGTCAACTTGACTGGACCACCGAATGCAAGATATTTGTTCAAACATCATTATGGGTATTTTTGTGATGGTGTTTTGATGAAAATTTAATCAGGACTAAGTGAAGAAGATTGTTCTCTTTGATATGGGTGGGCATTATCCAATCAGTTGAAAGCCTGAATAAAACAGGAAGCAAAAATAAACTTGAATAAAATAAAAAGAGAGTCACCCAAGAGAAAATTCTTTCTGCCTAATCTCTTTCAAACTGGGACATTGGCTTCTTTCCTGACTTTGGACTCATTTTGAAACATTGGCTCCTGCTAGATCTCAAGTGTGTTGGCCCTTTTACTGAAACTACACCATTGGCTCCTGGTTCTTCAGACTCAGTATGAAATTAAACTATTAGTTCTCCTGGGGTCCATCTTACAGAGTGATTCTGCAGATCTTAGAGCTTGATATCGAATAATTACCAATTATATTATTTTAACTCAATTCCTTATAATATACACAAACATCCTTGTTGATCCTGTTTCTCTGGAGAACCCTGATTAAAATATATATACAAGCACACATATAGACACATCCATAATTACACAAAATCCTACCTAATAAAAGAGTAATATACAAATTAACCATCAATCTGATACACCCACCAGCCACGCCCACCAGCCAATCAGAACAAGTATGAAATAAACACAACTAAAATGTCTACAGCCACAGAGAGCAAGAGAGAGGCTTGGGTTTCCCAGGCAATGGAGGAAACCAAGCTTTCCACATGCCCTTGCCGATGAAGGCCTCCACTCAAGGCTACAAAATCTCAATTACAGAAGGTAAACAAATCCAAACAGAAATGATGGCAGCCACGAAGCTCGAAAGAGCAGGAGGCTAGGGTTGCCCCTGGAAATGGAGGAAGTAAAGCTTTCCGCATACCCTGGCTGGCCCAGGCTTCCACTCCAGGCTACAAAATTTCAGTTATAGGAGATACATAAGTCCCAACAGAAATGGCTGCCGCCAGGGAGCCCACAGGAAGTGTGGCTCTGCTTCAGGTCACAAAGTTTCAATTGTAAAGGTAAATAAATTCCAGATCCCAAGGCCTCTGCTTGGGTCACCAGGGGGCGTAGCTGGCTTGAAAACCACCACAGGCACCTCACTCAGGCAAACCCAGACCCCAAGGGAACCCCCACCCCGATGCAGGACAGCCTTTAGGGCAAATCAGTTGGCCCCCACTCATGTACCAGGCCTCTATCCTATCTAGTAAAAGAGTAATATGCAGATTGGCCATCACTTCAACACACAAGATGTCTGCCCCATATGGTCAAAGATGGCTGCTCCCATGTGGACACAAGGTGACCACCACAAGATGGCCAGCAGGAGAGGGCAATTGGGAGACACCAAGCCTGCAAGGGAGGGCAGTTGAGAGGGACCAGGTCTGCAAGGGAGGACAGTTGGAGGCGATTAACCATGCAGGGGAGGGAAGGTAGGAGTGAGCAGGCTAGCAGAGGACGGAATTTGGGGGCAAACATGTTGGCAGGGAAGCAGTTAGATATCAATCAGGCTGGCATGGGAGTGTAAGGGGGTGATCAGGCTGGCAGGCAGAAGTGGTTAGGGGCAATCAGGAAGGCAGGCAGGCGATCAGTTGGGAGCCAGAAGTTCTAGATTGTGAGAGGGATGCCCCAGGTTGGAGAGAGTGCAGGTTGGGCTGAGGGACACCGACCCTGCCCCAGTGCATGAATTTCGTGCACTGGGGCTCTAGTACTAAATAATTGAATATGATAAAATTTATTGTGTACTGGCTAAAAGAAAAGGGTCTAAAGTCAGAGAAATATGGGTTAAATTCCTGGTTTATCACTTCCTAGTTGTGTGAAGTCTGGTAAGTAAGATCAAGATGCTTGTTTTCTCATCTGCAAAGTGGAGTCAAAAGTGGTACCTCATTATTGATTTTCTGTGAAAATTAAGTAAATAATCTGACTCAATCAAATTTAGCTATTATTATTCACTTAGGTTAAAAATAATCTTTGTGATGTTATTTTCCTTTTATTTTGAAACACTTTCAAACTAAAAAAATAATGGAATAACTAATTGCTCTGAAACCTCTATCCATCTTGATTCAGGAGAAGTTCTTCCTTTTGAAAACTGCCCAGATATTTTCTTTAATGTCCAGCACTTTACTAAACTGCTTACCTATGTGTCTCATTCCACCTGATGCTCCAAGGGAGAGTCTGGTTTGTCTTCTCTTAATAGAAGAGATTTGTTAAATGTGTTGAGTGAATATGTAAATAACAAATAATGAATGAATGAGTGAAAGTTACTTCTGATAATAGTAGGGGAAAAACTTTTAGTTAATTTTCCTATTATACAAATTACAATATGAAAAATTTGCAGGACTCCTTGTAGTTAGGGCATGTGAACCTGGTCGAGAGATTATAGCCATGCAACACTCTGATGAGAAAGATAATTTCATAATTCGAGAGAGTTTACAAAAGGACTCCTTAATGCCTTGTCTGAAAATTATCACATGACTCCTCAGAATTGTTTGTGGTAATTTTGGCCAAAACAACTCTAGATGCCGGTCAACATTTATTATGGGAAGCAGAATATAATCTATATATATGAAATCCTAATAAGCAAATAGATCAAATAGTGGAACAACCGAACAACCAGTTCCTACCACGTGCGCTGACCACTTGGGCACCTGTGGAACATGACAGGTATTGGTGGCAGCGGATGGTGGAGCAGGTGAGCAGGGTCACCAGACCAAGGTGGGGCACTGGGTGCTGCCATTGGGGTGAGCCTCTGATGTTACTGAAATTGTTTTGCTGGGTAATCGCACCTGCTGCTGGCACCGGCCCAATCGCTCCACACTATCAGCCGGTGAGTGGAGCTGACGTTGTCAGCTGTGGGAGTGGCGGTAGCAGGAGCAGGAGAGGGGCTGCCACCAGACAGGGGACTGGGCCATGGTGGGAGAGGCCAGGTGGGGTGGCAGAAGATGGGCCGAGACTCCCCTCTGTGCCCACCACAGCCTTACAACCCACAGTTCCTTTCAAGGTGCATGAATTCGTGGGCTAGGCCCCTAGAAAAATCTATAAACAACAGATTATTTGTAGGAGTTCACTGGCCACCCCGTCCAGAACCCTCTGGGCCACATTCTGGTCATAACTCCCAAGCACTATAAACATCTTCTAAAAGACCCAGGGAAAGGACTCTGGTTTATGAAGTCTTGTCTATAAACTATGCTTACCTATAGCTATTGTACATAATGTCCCTGTTAATTATTGTTTCGTAGCTTTGTCATTCCATTTAATTTGCTTAAACATGGGACACATTCCACTTTACTAGGGGCCACGCCTACTTGTGGCAGACTGAACACATGGCAAGAATTGCAAGAACTTCACAGCAGCTGCCAAGAATTCTTAATCTTGGGGACCCTTCCTACTCTCCCTCTCAAAACATCAGCCACTAAAAACTCTTAGCTAGTAGAAGTTCTTGTCTGTCTATAATAAAACTTAGTTACTAATTAATGTCCTTTACTATACTGGGTTAATCCTATATAATAAAGAGGTAAAATGCAAATTAACCCTCGTGCCCTACAACAAGGCCAGCAGGGTTATTAGCGAGGGATGACCAAAGGACTGAACAGCAGGCTGCATGGGGAGACCAGGCTGGCAGACGGGGCAGTTGGGGGTGACCAGGTTGGCAGGGGGGTGTAGTTGGGGGTGACCAGGCTGACAGGGGGCACAGTTGGGGGTAATTGGGCTGGCATGGGGGGCAATGAGGGGTGACTAGGCTGGCAGTGGGGGTCAGTTAGGGGCAACCAGGCCAGCAGAGAGGGCCAGTTGAGGGTGGACAGACCATCAGTGGTGGGCAGTAAAAGGTAACCAGGCCAGCAGAAAGGGAGCTGTTGGAGGTGACCTAGCTAGCAGCGGGGACAGTTAGGAGTGACCAGGCCCACACACAAAGGCAGTGAGGGATGATCAGGCCAGTGGGGGTGGGGGTGCAGTTAGGGGCAATCAAGCCGAAAGAGGAGCAGTTAGGTGTTGATCAGGCTGGCAGGGGAGTGGTTACAGGGGGTTATCAGGCTGGCAGGCAGAAGATTGTTATGAGCAATCGGGCAGTCAGGTAGGAGAGTAGTTGGGGGCCAGCAGTCTGGGATTTTGAGAGGGATGTCCAACTGCCCATTTAGGCCCAAACCACCAATGGAATCAGGCCTAAATGGCAGTCGGACATCCCTTGAGGGGGTCTCAGATTGGAGAGGGTTTAGGCTGGGCTGAAGAATACTCCCTCGCCCCGTGCATGAATTTCATGACTGGGCCTCTAGTACAGTGGTCAGCAAACCGCAGCTTGCAAGCCACATGCAGCTCTTTGACCTCTTGAGTGTGGCTCTTCCACAAAATACCACATGCAGGCGTGCATGTACAGTGCGATTGAAACCTCGTGGCCCATGCACAGAAGTCAGTTTTTGGCCTGAGTGAGTCTATTTTGAAAAAGTGGCATTAGAACACTCCAAAGAGGAGCATGTGAGCTGCAGTTTGCCAACCACTGCCCTACTATAAAATAAAATTCTAAGGCTAATGTCCCAGCCTGCCTTGTGAGGAAGATTTTTTTCCTGTTTTTAAAATCTCTTCTTATATACAAAATTTCATATCACTAGTCTACTCAAAAAGAGAAAAATATGGGATATAACTATTTAAACTCCCAAGTATTTATCTTAAAGAACTGGAGTTATAAAAATACCGTTAAATAGGTTGCAAAAACAACAACAGTAAGGTGTTGGGGGGAAGGGGTAATCTCCTTACAAAGAAGGAAAAAAAAAGGTACTTTTATCTAAAGCCATTAAAAACCCCAAAATTGCTACAGTCCTGGAAACAAACCCCAGGACCTCCCCACATAAACACCTACCCTTTCTCCAGGCTCCTAAAAATTGTCAAGATCATATTATCTCTATTATACTTTTTAAAAATGTAAATATATTTTCCATTGAAAAATTAAGCCTTTGTTTAAAAATAAAAGGAAAATTTCTTCCCTATATTTGCCTAAAAACAAAAATTATATATATATTATTGAGATGATTATATTATAATAAAAAACTTAATTACTTTAAATAAATAAATTACTTAATACTATTTAATAATAATATATAATCTTTTAATGTAATATATTTAACTACCTTCCCAAAGTTTAAACTTTAAAAAACATTTTCTTGACCTAAAATTGACTTTAATTCATTCCAATAGACTTTAAAATGTTTATTTTATTTCTCATAAATTTTTATTTTATTTCTCATAATTTTTTTCTACCTAAAATACATAAAACTTTGTCAAATAATAATAACTATATTATATTTTTATTTATAACTTTAATTATTTTACAAAAAAACAAAATTCCACATCATTTAATTACTCTATAAAATATCTAAATTTACAAAAATACTAACAAAAAATTAAAAAATACTAACAAAAAATTAAAAAAATACTAACAAAAAATTTAAAAAATTTTATAACACCAACTAAATAAAAAATATTACTAATTCTTAAACTTTTTTACTTTTAAAATATAAAAAAATTAATAAAACAATTTAATAAATTATATGCTTCTTTCCCTATCTGTCTCTCCAAAATTTAATAATTCTTAATAAATAACAATATATTTCTTTATACAAATTCAATAAAACCTATTTCTAGTTATAACTATGTTAACCAAAATAAAAACTAACAATAGGCCTGCTTATAGCAGCCATGACTTTACTCCTTTTATGACTTAGTCCATCCAACATTCCATAAAAATACCTTATAATTCACAAAGACAGGCCATTATTAAACATGCCATTCAACATTAAAAAACATACTAATAAAACAACAAAAAATAGGACTCAAGGACCCATTGAATTATTAACATAGATACAAGGATATTCATGTGCTTCTACCCCCACAGGACCTCTATGGATTCCAGCTCATCAGATTAAACTCTATCATGGCATGGCACTGTGACTGCCAGATCTCCTCCAGCCACTATAATATAACCTTTACTAATAATCTTACTGACAATAGCCTAACTTGCACCATTTACCCCTATGTCTTTGTTATGGGCCCCGATCTATTAATAAGCCATAGTGCATCTTTTCTATTACATGTTGAAAAAGGAGCTTATTCTGCATCCTGTATTAGCACCCAGAATACTATTTCATTGAACATCAACACTATTATGATACTTAAAGACAAGCAAAAATCCTAATACCTATTAATCTCACCAGGAAATGGCAAGGGTCATTAGCTATCAAAGTCTTAAAAAAATCATTAAGCCAATTATGGCCCAAAAAATTTTGGAGAATGCTTATTGCAGCCATTATCTTGGCTGTTGTTATTTTTACTACTGCCAGTGTCGCTGTGATGGCCCTTTCTGAGTCTGTACATACTACCACATTTGTAGACAACTAGAGGCTCGATGCACAAAATTATGCAAGGGACTTGGCCCTTGCAGCCCTGGCTTCGTCTGGAAGGTTGTCTGGAAGGATGTCTGGTGTAGCATATTACAATTTTATTATAGATATGGCCTATAACATAACTAGAATATTCACTATAGAACAGCCCACAAATAAAAAAATATTAACTAGACTACAGACAATAGAAACAACCATTAAATATCTGGGGGAATAACAGAACACCATAGCACACAAGCAAGTGCTTAATTGTGATTGGAAACAAAAGCACATATGTGTCAACACTTTGAAATGGAGTAGTAGTCACCATCAGTGAGTTGATATTAAAAAGCATCAATTGAGGGGCCTCCTAGTGCTTACCACAGACTGTTCTTACCATGACTGTACAGAAATTAGAGGCAGAGTAAACTCACGCCATATACATCTAGGCTCAGGCCCTTTGCCTGGTCTGTATTATAAATGGGGAGACAAAAAAAGAAAAAAGCATCTATGGGGAATCCTATATAATAAAAGCCTATTAGGTAAAGTGTCTGGTCATCTGTTCAACCAGTCAAAGCATAATATGCTAATGATATGCTAAGGCTGTTCAACTGCTCACTCTGATGTGCATTGACTACCAGGGGGCAGATGCTCTGACTGGTAGGTTAGCTTGTGTTGGGGTCCAGCCTATTGGGGCTGAGCAAGACAGGGCAGACATGCCTGGAGCCCTCCCATGGTCCCTTTTTGGCTGGCCAACATCCCATGTCCCTCCCTAACCCTGACCAGTGGGGTCCCTCGGCCCAATTGCAATCCAAGACCCCTCAGGGGGGTGTTAGAGAGCTGGATTTGGCCCAATCCTGCAAGCCAGGCTGAGAGACCCCACTGGTGCATAAATTCATGCAATGGGCCTCTAATTTTCATAATAACCTTACTAAAAAAATAAACATATTACAAAGATAAATTAAAAAGTCATTATTTACTATCAATAAACATGAAAAACAAACTACTACTTGAAATATGATAAAGGACATTTAGAATGAATAGACCCCACCACATAGTTTCCTAACATCAATTGGTACTTGATCGGACTAACAATTGCTATCATTGTAATTCTCTTTGTTTTTCTTATAGTCTACAAAATTAAAACTCAAGCAATGAACATGCTTCACAGACTCCAATCTTCCAAAGCAAAAAGCTCACTGCCTCACTCTGTCTTCTATAGCCAGCAAAGTTCTAAGTCTCACAAGATCAGGAAATGCTTAAACATGACCTCCATCTGATCCTCAGACCTCATTTTAAAGTTGTATCAACCCACTCAAAAATGGTCTTTAGAGAGGGATCCAGTCCGAGATAAGATACTTCCTTCATTCATTATGTCTCTTTTTGTCTCCTTTACGCCAAGAGAGCTCCTCAGTCAGTCCCTGATCCTGCTAAAGATCACCATAGGAGACTGTCTGTCACTTTGGGTTTGTTTGACATTTCCTCATTATTAGATCAGGTGATGCATCTCTGGCAATAATGGCACAGATAGGATACTATGTTCTTCTCATTTCATTCTAGTGGATCGCCCAAATTTCAGTTTGTTTCATTATTGACCACATGATTAAGGTAGTGCCTGCCAGACTTCTGCTCTGTAAGATTTCCCCCCTTTGTGGTTGTATTAGTTTTCTGTTCTTGCTGTGACAAGTTACCACAAACTGGGTGGTTTAAAATAAACATATTCTCTCATTGTTCTGGAGACTAAGAGTCTGAGAGCAAGGTGCCAGGATGGCCAATCTGCCTCTGGAGGGTCTAAAGGAGAATCCATTCTTTGCTTCTTCCAGCTTCTTGCTGACTTTGTTGGCATTCTTGACTTATGGCTGCATTACTCCATAGCAAAGTGAAATTTATTTTGGGATGCAAGGCTGGTACAATACTTACAAATCAATAAATGTGATACATCACATTAATAAAATGAAGGATAAAATTACATGATCATATCAATATAGGTAGAAAAGCAGTCAACAAAATCCAGCACCCTTTTTGACATAAACCTCTCAATAAAGAGGGATTAGAAGGATCATACCTCAAAATAATAAAGGCCATATATGACAAACCTACAGCCAACATCATATTCAATGTGCAAAAACTAAACCCATTTCCCCTAATAATAATAAGAAGACAGGAATGTCTGTTTTCACCACTAATATTCAACATAGTACTAGCCACAGCAATCAGACAAGAAGAAAAAATAAAAGGCATCCAAATTGGGAATGAGGAAGTAAAACTGTCATTATTCACAGAAAGACATGATATTATACATAGAAAACCCTACAAAATCTACCAATAAAGTACTAAAGTTAATAAGTGAATTCAGCAATGTAGCAGCATAGAAAATTAACAGCCAGAAATTGATGGCATTTTTATACACTGATAATGACCTATCAGAAAGAGAAACTAAGAAAACAACATTTACCATTGCAACAAGAAAAATATACCTAGGAATAAATTTAACCAATGAGGTAAAAGACCTTTACTCAGAATACTATAGGACATTGAAAAAATAAATAGAGAAGGATGCAAACAAGTGGAAACATATTCTGTGTTCAAGGATTGGAAGAATTATCATTAAAATGTCCATACAACCCAAAGCAATCTATAGATTCAACACAATCCCCATTAAAATACCAATGGTATATATCATAGATCTGGAAAAATAATCCAAAAACTGTATATGAAACCAAAAAGGACCCCAAATAGCCACAGAAATCCTGAGAAAGAAGAACAAAGTTGGAGGAATCATAATACCAGTTATCAAACTATACTACAAAGCCATTATAATCAAAGCAGCCTAGTATTGGCACAAGAAAAGGCAAATGGATCAATGGAACAGAACAGAGACCCCAGAAATTGGCCCAAGCCATTACGCTCAATTAATATTAAAAAAATATATATATTTTAAAATATATTTTATTGATTTTTTACAGAGAGGAAGAGAGAGGGATAGAGAGTTAGAAACATTGATAAGAGAATCATCGATCAGCTGCCTCCTGCACACCCCCACTGGGGATGTGCCCACAACCAAGGAATATGCCCTTGACCAGAATCGAACCCGGGACCCTTCAGTCCCCAGGCTGACGCTCTATCCACTGAGCCAAACCAGTCCTGACTACACTCAATTAATATTTGATAATGGGGGCAAACACATACAATGAAGTAAAGATAGTCTCTTCAATAAATGCTGATGGGGAAATTAGACAGGTAAATGCAAAAAAAATTTAGATCATCAACTTGCATCATACAGAAAAATAAACTCAAAATGGATAAAAGATTTATTTTTAAGTTATGAAACCATAAAATCTTAGAAGAAAATATAGGCAGCAAAATCATAAATATCTCACATAGCAGAATTTTCACAGATACACTTCCCAGGGCAAGAGAAACAAAGGAAAAATAAACAAACTGGTCCACATCAAACTAAAAAGCTTCTGCACAGCAACAGAAACCATGAACAAAATGCAAAGGGAATCCACTGTATGGGAGAACATATTTGCAAATGATACATCTTATAAGGAGTAATTCCCAAAATATATAAAGAACTCATACAATTCAATAAAAGGAAGACAAACAACCCAACTTAAAAATGGCTCAGTGGATAGAGCATCGGCCTTCGGACTGAAAGGTCCCAGGTTCGATTAAGGTCTAGGTCATGTACCTTGGTTGCAGGCACATCCCTGGTGGGGGGCATGCAGGAGTCAGCTGATCGATGTTTCTTTCTCTTCGATGTTTCTAACTCTTTATCCCTCTCTCTTCCTCTCTGTAAAAATTTAATAAAATGTTTTTTTTAAAATGGGCGAAGGACCTAGACACTTCTCCAAAGATAGCAAAAAGATGGTAAAGGGACATAAAAAAGTGCTCCAAGTCTCATGCAAGCCCCCTACTATGGATTGAGCCCACAACCCAGGCATGTGCCATCGTTGGCTGAGACCTCCTGTTTCAATGCTCAACCACTGAGGCACACCAGTCCGCTTTCCTCGTCTTTAGAGAGAGATCTTGCTGTTTATGGCTAATAAAGGTAGTGGGAAAGAGTTATGCTACACCAACGTCCACTTGGTATTTTTACTGCCAAAGGTGGGGGGGGGAGTCCATTTTCTCAACCTCCCATTGGAGGCAGCTCGAGGCCACATCCTGTGCTTCAGTAGCCTTGGGCCAGGATAGCTGGAGACTCTTGGTTATGAGGTAACTTCCCCAGGTGGCAGATGCAGAAACTAGTAATTTTAGATCTAATGACAGAGCCTTGCAATCTTGTACTCAAATACAGAAACTACTGCTATAGTGAATCTGAAAATGGAGAAGATAACCCCACTTCCTGCCTCCTTCATAATCAGTAGCAACATAAAACTTAAGTCTTGTGGGACAAGCCTTTTCTGCTAATGGTAGCTTTCATATTGCCTGCCCCTCCCGTTATCTTTCTGTTTATCATGGCAAATGATTTTAGATCCCATCTAGGTTTGTGCCTTCTGTCAACTTAAATCCATAGATTCTTCCTGACTTAGACTGGAGACATCTGAAGCTGCTGCACCCCAGAATTTAATTTGGGAGATGCATTAACAGAAGATTAGTTTAGTGCTCTGTGGTTTATTTATAAAACACGGCTTACCCTTGCAAGCCTGACGGTTCATCATGGAGCACCTCTACTAGAGGTCAAGTTTTGTTTTTCTTGACAGCTAGTTCTCCAAACCCCTGGGAAAGTTCCCCTGATGTCCAGTAGAGGCATTCGCTTTCTTGGAAATTGTTCTAAGGAACATGGTGGTTTTCAGGTATACAGCCCTGTGGTAGAGACCCCTGATTGTCCTATAACGTTTCTAGGAGCACTGAGGCCTCCTGAGAGGAGGTTCCAGAGCTGGGAATCCGTAGCTACCATAGGGACAATCCACAGAGCCAAGACACAGCATCTCACCAGGTTTGAGGCAGGTTGCCATAGTGGTTTTAACAGGTGAGCTCCCTTCCACATACACTGAAAAATCCAGCTGAGATGAGCCCTTGCTAAAAAGCTGTACCTGAAAAGACATGGACATGTTTATTGGTCTCTAAGGCCCCGCCAGTTGACTATATAGAAGAATGTCAGTGTTCTCAATGAAATTTAAATTCAGAAATAGCAACAATGTGGAAATGGACATTCATCAAATAGTAGCATTTAAAATATCCGTGACTAATAAAGTGAACATTCAGAGGTGCCACTGCTCAGCATGTACCATGTTAGTCAGTTGAGGACAGTGATCTCATCCAAACAGAACAGAAGTTTCAAACATCTGAGTAGTTAAAGTTGAAAACAGGAGAACGGAGAAGTAAGAGAAGATAAATGTCTTCAAAGAGAGAGTAGCTGGTGCCATAAGCAGTCTGACTTCAGCAGTTACTGATCACAGACGTGTGATGAAGCCAGGCTGAACCTGGAAAACTGCATGTCCACAGGCTGACAGGCATTTGGCATGGACCAATGTTGCCGTAACTTAGGATGAATCTTTGTTCCCAGTTAGTGAAAATAATTTTTAAAAATAATTTCAACTTAAAAAAAGTGCTCCAAGTCACTAATTATCAGATAAATGCAATTACAGTGACAGTGAGATATCACATCATACCTGCCAGATTGTCTACCATCAACAAATCAGCAAACAAGTGTAGGTGAGGATGTGGAGAAAGGGGAACCTAGTATACTGCTGGTGGAAAGTACTAGTAGACTGGTATAGCCACTGTGGAAAACAGTGTGAAATTTCCTTTAAAAATTAAAAATAAAACTACCATTTGACCCAGCAATCCCACTTCTAGGACTATATCCTAAAGTTCCTGAAACACCAACCAAAAACAAAAACAAAAACAAAAACAAAAAAACACCTGTGTTCATAGCAGCACAATTTACAAGAGCTAAGACCTGAAAATAGCCCAAGTGCCCATCAGCAGATGAGTGGATAAAAAGCTGTGGTACCTCTTCACCATGCAGCCATAAAAAAGAAGGACCTCTTACACTTTGAGATAAGAGGGACCTGGAGAGTATTATGCTAAGTGAAATAAGTCAGTCAGAGAAAGTCAAGATTCACTTGATCTCATTTATATGTGGAATCTAATTAACAATTTATACAACTGAACAAAATGGGCTCAGAGACATGGAAGCATGGCATGGTCTGATGGATCTCAGAAGTAAGGGGTGTGGGGGAGAAGCCAGAGAATAACCAAAGAAATTGTATACATATATGCATAATCCTTGGACACAGACAGTAGTGTGTGAAGGCCTGTAATGCACTCAACAATAACAATAAATATATTTTAAAAGTAAAATTTATTGATTTTTTTAAAATCCATTCTACCCAAAACTATTCTATAGATCCAATCAAATTCCTATCAAGATACCAATAGCATATTCCACAGAACTAAAACAAATATTCCAAAAATGCACACAAGGAATCACAAAAAAAGCAACAACAATCTTGAGAAAGAACAAAGTTGAAAGAATAATGTTACATGATGTCAAACTATACTGCAACACCATAGCAATCAAAACATCATGGTACTGGCTATATAAAAAGAGACATATAGATCAATGGAACAGAACAGAAAGCCAAGAAATAAACCCACGCCTTTATAGTCAATTCATATTTGAGAAAGGAGGAAAAACATACAGTGGGGTAAAGACAGTCTCTTCAATAAATGGTGTTTGGAAAATTGGACAAATACATGCAAAAAAAAAATGAAACTAGACCACTTTATTACACAACAAAAGAATAAATCAAATTGATTAAAGATTTAAATGTCAGCCACAAGCACAGTAGGAGAGTTGTACAGGTGCTGACAGGGAAAAGCAAAACAAACAGGAACATACAACAGCAAAAACAACCACAAAAGAAAAGAGAATTAGAAAAGAGAATAAGAATAATCCTATATATAAAGAGGTAATATGCAAATTGACCATCACTCCAACACACAAGATGGCTGTTCCCATGTGGTCAAAGATGGCCACCTCCATGTGAACACAAGATGGCCACCATGAGATTGCCAACAGGGGAGGATAGTTAAGAGGGACCTGGGCCTTCAGGGGAGGGCAGTTCAGGGAAACCAGGCTAGCAGATGAGGGCACTCAGAGGTGACCAGGCCAGCCGAGGAGGGCAGTTAGGGGCAATCAGGCTGGCAGGGGAACATTTAGGTGTCAATCAGGCTGGCAGATGAGTGGTTAGGGGGTTATCAGGGTGGCAGACAGAAGCGGTTAGGGGCAATTAGGAAGGCAGGCAGACAAGCAGTTGGGAGCCAGCAGTCCTGAATTGTGAGAAAGGTGTCCGACTGCCCAGTGGGATTGGGCCTAAATGGGCAGTTGGACATCCTTCGAAGGGTCCCAGATTGGAGAGAGTGCTGTCTGGGTTGTTGGATACCACCTGTGCACGAATTTTTTGCACTGGGCCTCTAGTAAACAATGAAGAAATAGAGAAAAAAACAATAGTATTAATAGCAAACTAACAAATAAAGATAATACTGGAAGAGAAAGGGGGCAGAAAAAAAAAGATTCTGAAAGAAGGGAGAGCAAAAGATAAGAGTAGAGAATAGCAAAAGGGAAATGGTTTAAAAAAAAAGACAAGAAAACAGAGAAAGTAAGTTAATAAACTATGCAAAGATAAAAAGAAGACAAGAGAAGTGTGAAGTGAAAGAATTAATGGAAAAGAAAAATAGAATAAGAAAAGGAAGGAGGGCAATAAGAGATATGAAACAGGAGAGAAAAGAGCAAAAATATCAACAATAATACCCAAGCAATACAGATGAAAATCCTATATAATAAGAGAGGAATATGCAAATTAGGTTGGGACTTCGTAATAGTCATGACTGATAGGCAGAGGGCAGGGAGGGGGGCAGAGGAGGTGCAGGGTCTGTGGCCAGAACATGAGCCTGTGGTACCTCCTCTGGAGTTGGGGAGCTAATGACCAATTGGGCTCCAGTCTGCCCCTAGCATCCCTTTCCAGCAGTCATGTGGCCTCTAGCCACAGCTTCGTGGAGACAGACTCTACCAGGCCGCTGGAGGCCATGTTGCTGGGCTGCAGGGTGCCTATTCAAGATGTGACACAGAGAGGAGGTGTGGGAGGAAATCCAGAGAATAGGATGTGAGGTCAATACTCACTTCCTTTGGGCTTTGTCCTTCTTGGCCTTGTTACTTTTCTTTCGGGCCTGGAGTGCAAGCACTGCAGGACAGAGGGGTGGATGAAGGGAGAATGTGGAAGAAAGGAGGTGACCCAGGGGAGGGTGGAGCCCTAGCAGAGGCACGGCTTTCGCAAAGCAGCTGGCCAGGAGGAGGGTGGCCCAAGGGGCACAGAGCGGCGCCACACCGTCCCTCTATGAGCACACCCCACACAGGCGCTGCCTTCGCCAGCAGGCGCTGGGCAACATCTGCAAATGTACTTGCAACCTCCTGCATTCTGGGCAAAGAACTGACCCTGTGCCCCTCTGGGTACCAGGCATGCTAGGAGTGCGCTGTCACCAATGCCACAGATCAAAGGCAAAACCTGGCGAGGCTGGGTGCACAGGAGGGGGCTCAGGCCGGGGCAGGGGCCAGTAGGTAGGGATCTGCCTCATGGAGAGAGAGATTCTGCAGTGGCCCCAAGACACAGGTGTGCCTGGTGGGGGACAAGGGGCATGGGAAGACGCCCGGGCTGAGTCAAGTTCCACAGCCAACTGGAACTGACCTCAATCTCCTGGTCTGTAAAATGGATTAAGCATGTCTCAGTGCCTTCAATGAGCTTTGAGGCCAATTGAGATACTATATAAAGAAAGTGAGGGAAGAAGTGAGAGAGAAAAGGAAGGACAAACAACACAAAAGAAAGACTGGAAACCAATTGTCATTTAAATAGGGAATACAGTCAATGTGTTGTAATGATGGTATGATGCCAGGTGGATCCTGGAAATACTGGGGAACTTTGTAAAGTATATGATTGTCTAACCACTATTCTGTAACTAACATAAAACCTGAAACCAATACAAAATAATAATGAATGTAAACAAATGAAAATAGGAGTGAAATTTTTATAAATTTCAAAGTTTAAATAAAAGCTGTAAAGGAAGAAAGGGGAGAATAAAAATCATGTTTTTCATTTTACCACTTTATTGTCTTTTCAGTACATGAAAGACAGTTGTCTTTATATGGTGCTTTTATACTTTTCTAAGTAATTATCTCATTTAAATTTCCAAGCAATTTAAAGACAAGATAGTTATTCCCTATTCCAGTGTTTCCCAAAGTGTGGTACGCATACCCCCAGGGGTACGGGAGGAGTTTGGTGGGGGTACATGTGGCACCGGAGTTTGGTGGGGATATGCACTGCATCGTGCTTAGCTGTGCCTAATTCTATGTTCTCATGAGTATGAGGGGTACTCAGCGTTACGAAAATTATAGAAGGGGTACATATATGTCAAAAGTTTGGGCCTATTCAAAGAAAGGAAATCTTGGTGTCTGGTCCCAATGATTCAATTGTCAAGCCCTTATTGTAAGTCAGGGTTAGTAAAATTTTCTGTGAAGAGCCATATTCTATATAATAAAGAGGTAATATGCAAATTAACCCTCATGCCCTCACAAGATGGCTGCCTACAAACAGGCTGGCAGGGTGTTAGTTATACTTACATCTAACAAAATAGGTTTCAACATAAAAAGTTAATGAGAGACAAAGATGAACATTTTTAAAAAATCTTTCTTGTTGAAACTATTACATAAGTTCTCCTTTCCCCCACATTGACCACTTCTAGTCTGCCTCTGCCCCCAACCCCAGGCCTTCACCACCCTATTGTCTGTACCTTCATCACCCTATTGTCTATGGATTTTGCATATATGCATATATTTTCATTGGTTGGTCTCTTCCCACCCACACACCTCCCCTGCCTTCCATCTGAAGCTCAACAGTCTGTTCCATGCTTCTATGTCTCTGGATCTATTTTAAGATATATATATTTTATTGATTTTTTACAGAGAGGAAGGGAGAGGGACAGAAAGCCAGAAACATCTATTAGAGAGAAACATTGACCACTGCCTCCTGCACACCTCCCACCAGGGATATGCCCACAACCAATGTACATGCCCTTGACTGGAATCGAACCTGGGACCTTTCAGTCTGCAGATCGATGTTCTATCCACTGAGCCAAACCGGTTTCAGCTGGATCTATTTTTTATTCATCTTTTTATTTTGTTCATTAGATTACACATGTGAGTGAGATCATGGGGTCCTTATCTTTCTCTGACTTGCTCATTTCACTTAGCGTAATATTCTCCAGGTCCCTCCATGCTGTTGCAAATGGTAAGAGTTCTTTCTCTTTTACAGAAGCCAAGTATTCCACTGTGCAAATATACCACAGTTTTCTAATCCATTCATCTGCTGATGGGCACTTGGGCTGTTTTCAGATCTTCGCTATGGTGAATTGTGCTGCTATGAACATAGGGGTGCGTATAATCTTTTTGATTAGTTTTTTGGGTTCCTTAGGATTTTTCCTAGAGGTGGCATCACTGGGTCAAAAGGCAGTTAATTTTTTGAGGAAACTCCACACTGTTCTCCACTGTGGCTGCACCAGTCTGCATTCCCACCGGCAGTGTACTAGGGCTCCCTTTTCTCCACATCCTTGCCAGCACCTGTCATTTGTTGGGAGAGTAGAGAATAAGATGATAGCCATTCTGAAAGATATAAGATGGTACCTCACTATTGCTTTGATTTGCATCTCTAAGATGATTAGTAACTTTGAGCATTTTTTCATATGGTCTCTTGGCCTTCTGTATGTCCACTTTAGAGAAGTTTCTATTTAGGTCCTTTGCCCAATTTTTAAATCGGATTGTCTTTCTTTGTTAAGTTGTATAAATTCCCTATATATTTTGGAAATTAACCCCTTATCAAATGTATCATTGGCAAATATGTTCTCCCATGTAGTGGGCTCCCTTTTCATTTTATTGATTTTTTTTTCTGTGCAGAAGCTTTTTACTTTTTTATATAGTCCCATTTGTTAATTTTTTCCTTAGTTTTCATTGTCCTAGTAGATGTATCTATAAACATATTGCTAGAAAAAATGTCTGAGATTTTGCTGCCTATGGTTTCTTTCAGGATTTTTAGGGGTTCATATCTTACATTTAAGTATTTTATCCATTTTGAATGTTTGAGTTTACTCTTGTGTATATAAGTTGGTGGTCTAGTTTCACTTTTTGGCATGTATCTGTCCAATTTTCCAATATCATTTATTGAAGCAACTGTCTTTGCTTCATTGTATTTTCTTGTCTCCTTTGTCCAATATTAATTGAATATAATGGCAATTTCTGGATTCTTTGTTCTGTTTCACTGATCTATACGCCTGTTCTTGTGCCAGTGCCAGGATGTTTTGATTACAGTGGCTTTATAATATAGCTTGATATCTGGTTTTGTGATTCTTTCAACTTTATTTTTCTTTCTCAAAATTGCTGCGGCTATTCAGGGTCTTTTTTGGTCCCAATACAATTTTGGAGTATTTTCTCTAGGTCTGTGAAATATGCCATTGATATTTTAATAGGGATTGCATTGAATCTATAGATTGCTTTGGGTAGTATGGACATTTTAATGATGTTGATCCTACCAATCCATGAACACAGTCTATTCTTTTATTTCTCTCTTATCTACATCCTATATTTTCCTGAGTATGGACCTTTTTCCTCCTTGGTTAAGTTTAGTTGTAAGTATCTTATTTTTTTTGTTGCAGTGGTAAATGAAAATAATTGTTAGTTACAAAGATGCCATAGATTACTGGGTGTTAATTTTGTATTCTGCTACATTTCCAATCATTTATTAAATCTAATAGTGTTTTGATGGTGTCTTTAGGATTTTCTATGCACAATATCATGTCATCTGTGAATAATGACAGTTTTACTTCCTCCTTTCCAATGTCAGTACCTTTTATGTTTTCTTCTTGTCTGATGCTGTGTACTGGAAGTCCTATCCTATATAATAGAAGCCTGTTATGCAAATTGACCAAACAGCAGAACCACCGGCAGAACCACGGGTTGCTATGATGTGTGCTGACCACCAGGAAGCAGACACTCAATGCAGGAGCTTCCCCCATCCCACAAGCCCCAGGCCAGCCAAGGCTGGTGCCAGTGGGGGCCCCCCACCACCGCACCGGTCATCCTACAGAGGGAGGCAACTGGCAGTAACAGTGGGGGGTGGGGACAGCTGGCAAGTGGGCTGGTGTCGGCTCCCACTTGCTCCATTGGTCACCTCCCGCAGAGGGGGGCTACTGGCAGTGGTGGCAGGGTCGGCCAGCAGGCGGCACCAGGCCGGCCAAAGAGGGTTCCCTGCCAGTCACCCTACAGATAGGTTCTGATTGTACTCAGGCCTAGGGATCCTACCCATGCACGAATTGCATGCATCAGACCTCTAGTCTATACTAATAAAAGGGTAATATGCTAATTAGAGTAGATAGACTAGATATTTTCTGGCCATCCCTTCCAGACATCTTTTGGACAAAGCCACAATGGGGGGAGCTGAGGCAAAGGTGGTAGGGGTAATCAGGCAGGCAGAGCAGTTAAGGGTGATCAGGCTGGCAGAGGAGAGTTGGTAGGGGTGATTAATTCAGCAGGGGAGAGCAGTTAGGGGCGATTAGGCCAGCAGAGGAGCAGTTAGGGGCATTAGACAGGCAGGCAGAGGCAGTTAGGGACAATCAGATAGGCAGGCAGAGAGTTTAGGGGTGATCAGGCTAGTAGGGGAGCAGTTAGAGACATCAGGCAGCAGGCAAGCAGAGGTGGTTAGGGCAATCAGGAAGGCAGGCAGAGTTGGTTAGGGACAATCAGGCAGGCAGGCAGAGGGGTTAGGGGCAATCAAGCAGGCAGGCAGAGTGGCTGGGGCAATCAGGCAGGCAGGCAGGCAGTGGTTGGGGCAATCAGGCAGGCGGGCAGAGTAGTTAGGGGCAATCAGGCAGGCATGCAGAGTGGTTGGGGCCATCAGACAGGCAAGCAGGTGAGTGGTTAGGAGCCGTCAGTCCCAGATTGAGAGGAATTGGGCCTAAACCAGCAATCAGACATTCCCCAAGGGGTACTGGATTAGAGAGGATGCAGGTTAGACTGAGGAACTCCTTTCCCCCCCATGCATGAATTTTGTGCACCAAGCCTCTAGTCCTAAATAATAAAATCCTAATATGCAAATCAGCTGAATGGAGGGATGATCTGTCGCTATGACATACACTGACCACCAGGGGGCATACACTCAATGCAGGAGCTGCCCCCTGGTTGTCTGTGCTCTCCCTCAGGAGGGATGCTGCTCAGCCAGAAGCAGTGACAGCACTAAGGATGCCTGACTGCTGGCGCAGGCCAGCTCCCTGTGGAGCCATCTGTCAAACATTCCCTGAGGGCTCCCAGACTGCAAGAGGGCACAGGCTGGGCTGAGGGACTCCCCTCTCCCTGCCCCCCGAGGGCACAATTTTCATGCACCGGGTCTCTAGTATTGAATAAGTGGTGAAAGCAGATATCCCTAGTTGTAGAATTTCCACTCAGCCAGCTTTCCTGTGGTTCTGGCCTGATAATTCTCAGGGGGAAAGTGGTATAGGAGGTGCAGGAAGAGACTGGACAAAAATTGTACACCTTTGGATGAGGACAGTGCAGGGGAGGTAAAGGCAGAGGGTGGGGTGGGAACCAGGGAGAGGTGAGCTATGGTGGGGAGGGGAAGAAGGAGAAACTATTATAGTAATCTGAACAATAAAGATTTATTAAATTAAAAAATGTCTTATAATGTCAATGTAAATTTATTCCTTGGTATACAGTATATCTATTCCTTTTGTCTACCACAAATGGAATGTTTAAATGACATTTTATTTTTAGTATATATAACTACAATGGATTTTTATACACTGATTTTTGTATCCTACTACTTTATTTATTGTTTCTAAGAGGTTTTTAGTGGACTCTAGGGTTTTCTATATAAAGAATAATGTCATCTGCAAACTGACTATTTTACTTCTCTATTCCCAGTTTGGATGCCTTTCCTCTCTTATCGCTCTGGCTACCACCTGTGGTGCTCGTGAATAACAGCGGTAAGAGTGGACGTTCTCTCCTGCTCCTGCCCTTAGAGAAAAAGCTTTCAGCTTCTCACCTTTAACTGTAAGATCAGCTGAGGGTTTGTCAGACATGGACTTCATTGTGTTCATGTACTTTCCTCCTAGACCTGTTTTTATATAGTGTTTTACTAATAAATGGATGATGTATTTTTTCAAGTGTGGTTTTTTTTCTGTGTCTGCTCATATGATCATATGATTTTTATCCTTCATTTTGTTAATGTGGTGTATCACATTGATCATTTGACCTGTTGAACCATTTGTGTGCTCTTGGAATGAACCTTACTTGATTCTGATGGTTTGATCTTTTAAATGTATTGTTTTAATTTGCTAGTGTTTTTGCATCCATATTCATCAGAGATATTGATCTGTAGTTTTCATTTTAATTATCCATGCCAGTTTTTGGTATCAGGGTAATGTTGGCCTCGTAAAATGTGTTAGAAAGTATTGCCTTTTCTTCAATTTTTTGTGAGGGATAGGTACTAAACCTTTTTTAAGTTTTTGGTAGAACTCATTAGTAAAGCCACCTGGTTTTGGACTTTTACTTTTCAGCTTTTTATGACTTTTTTTTTCCTTCTCATTTGTAATTTTAACCAAGGCATTGCTAATTCATTTTTTCTTTTTTTCATAAAAGCACCAAGTTTTAATCATGTAAGTCAATTCATTTTTTGGGAAAGAAACACCATCAAGAACTCCCCTCCAGAATAAGACAATGATGTTTATTCTTCTAAACAACCAAATTCAAAGTCTATCAAAACAAAAACAGAAACAGCCCACACAGGAAAAAAAGTAAAAAAAAAAAAAATCCCATTCTAGGGCTCAGTGCAGGTAGCAGCCTTTGCTATGCTAGCTAATCATCCTTCAGCTGACTTTCAAAAACAACCCTAGGTCATCAAAGTATACATTTTCCATTTGCCTTTTTAAATTAAAAAATAATTTAAAAAGAAACCTTGAAGGAATTCACAATCAATTCCTGACTCATTTTGATGGCAAGTACAGCATGTGAAGGCCAGGAAGGCTATGGTTAGCTTTCTTCCAAACAGTGTAAAATACCCACAATTCCAAGTATGAAGGGACACAGACGATCTCTTTTGAGAATTCCACAGGACAATACAGGTGTCCAAGCTGTTCTTCATAGAGTGACAGGGCTTCTGTCAAATTGGCACAGTTCCCCTGTGCGGAACATTTCCCATCCTGCTTCTTGAGAGATCAAGAATCAATCTGAGAAACTCCCAGGTGGAGTCTTCTCCCGAGGTGGAGAGGGAACAGCTGTCAAATCATCCATCACGTAATCAGCTCTCCTCCTTCGGCGCCTCTTCAGGGCGGAGCGCAGTCCTCCAGGAAGGCCTGAGAGCAGTCCCTGTGAGGGGTCTCAGAGCCGCCTCGTGCTTTCCCATAGATTTCTTCCATCCATCAATCACCGTTCGGTCAATCTCTAGCACAGCGACCATCCTTGGCTTCACACAAATGCCCTGGTCTCCGCCTCCCAGAACAGTCTCATCCTCTTCGCGGCTGCCCACGAGGACCCGAGGGCGCCAGACTCAGCCCCAGGATGCGAGCATTTCCACTGCTGCGGCGGCCGCACCTGCTCCGCGCGCCCGCGGTGGTCCTCCCGCGGCTCCCAGCCGCGCCTGCCGCGGGGTCCTGGCTCGGCCTTTCCTTCCTTCTTCCACTTCCTTCAAAGGCGGTCAGCTTGTCTGCCTTCTGGTGGCCGCCTGCTCTGAAGGTCCAGCAGCCCCGACCCGTGCGGGAAAGTCTCCGGTGGGCAAAGCTGCCGGGTTTGCTGTGCAGGTCGCTCTGTAGCTGTGGTCCTGCCAGGCGTGCACGGACCGGCCATCCGGCTCCTGGACTGACCGGCCTTCCTGCTCCTGGACTGACCGGCCATCCTGCTCCTGGACTGACCGGCCTTCCTGCTCCTGGACTGACCGGCCATCCGGCTCCTGGACTGACCGGCCATCCTGCTCCGGGACTGACCGGCCATCCGGCTCCTGGACTGACCGGCCATCCTGCTCCGGGACTGACCGGCCATCCGGCTCCTGGACTGACCGGCCATCCGGCTCCTGGACTGACCGGCCTTCCTGCTCCTGGACTGACCGGCCATCCTGCTCCTGGACTGACCGGCCTTCCTGCTCCTGGACTGACCGGCCTTCCTGCTCCTGGACTGACCGGCCATCCTGCTCCTGGACTGACCGGCCTTCCTGCTCCTGGACTGACCGGCCATCCGGCTCCTGGACTGACCGGCCATCCTGCTCCGGGACTGACCGGCCATCCGGCTCCTGGACTGACCGGCCATCCTGCTCCGGGACTGACCGGCCATCCGGCTCCTGGACTGACCGGCCATCCGGCTCCTGGACTGACCGGCCTTCCTGCTCCTGGACTGACCGGCCATCCTGCTCCTGGACTGACCGGCCTTCCTGCTCCTGGACTGACCGGCCTTCCTGCTCCTGGACTGACCGGCCATCCTGCTCCTGGACTGACCGGCCTTCCTGCTCCTGGACTGACCGGCCATCCGGCTCCTGGACTGACCGGCCTTCCTGCTCCTGGACAGGACCGGCCTTCCTGCTCCTGGACTGACCGGCCTTCCTGCTCCTGGACTGACCGGCCTTCCTGCTCCTGGACTGACCGGCCATCCGGCTCCTGGACGGGACTGGGGCTCAGGTGGCCTAGCGAGAAGCCAGGTGCCGCCGCCGCCACAGGGAGGCCAGGCCCGGGGAGGCCCGGGAGGCGGCTCCGCCAGCGGCTGGCCGGTTCTTATGGCTTTCGATCCCCCACTGGGGATGTGCCCACAACCAAGGTACATGCCCTTGACCGGAATCGAACCCGGGACCCTTCAGTCCGCAGGCCGACGCTCTATCCACTGAGCCAAACCGGTTTTGGCGGCTTTCGATTTCTTTACTGTTCATTCTTCTTAGATTTTTCAGTTTCTTATGGTTCAGTCTACGAAAGTAACATATTTCTAAGGATTTGTCAATTTCTTCTGGGCTATCTAATTTGGTGGTTTACAGCATTTTATAATATTCTTGGTTGTTGTTAATCCTAGTCAGAGGATATTTTCCATTGATTTTTAGGAGGCGGAGAAGGGAGGAGGAGAGACACAGAGAGAAACATCACTGTGAGAATCAATTGGTTGCCTCCCCCACACCCTGACCAGGGCCAAGGTATCAAGCCTGCAGCCCGGGTGCTCTCCCTGGACTGGAATATCCCTCTGAGCGAGGGCTTCGGAGGACTTCTTATTTCTGGGGTTCTGGTATAACATTTTTTTTTTCATTTCTGATTTTGTTTATTTAAGTGTTTTCTCTTTTTATTAAGTCAAGGCAAAGGTTTGCCAATTTTATTTATCTTTTCAAAGAACCAGCTTTTTTGCATTATTTTTTTCTATTGTCTATTTGTTCTATATTTTAATTCTTCTCATTTTTTAAAAAAACTTTCTTCTAATGATTTGAGGCTTCATTTCTTATTTTTTCTAGTTTTTTATATATGAAATGTTAGATTTATTTGAAAAATCTCTTGTTTCTTTAGATAGGCCTGTAATAATAAAAACCTCCCCTTTAATACCACTTTTGCTAAATCCTCCAAATAGTGGTATGATGTATTATTAATTTAATTTGTCTCTATGCATCTTTTTACCTCTTTTATTTCTTCTTTGACCCAATCATTACTTAGTAGCATGTTGTTTAATCTCCACATATTTGTGTTTTCCCCAGCTTTCTTTTTGTAGTTGATTTCCAATTTCAAAGCATTGTTGTTGGAGAATATGCTTGGTATGGTTTCAATTTTTCTGAGGTTAGTCTGGTGTCCAATATATGGTCTATCCTTGATAATCTTCTATGCACACCAGAGGAGAATGTATATACTGTTTTGTTTTGTTTTGAGCAAAAAAAAAAAGGTCTACATATATTAGTTATGCCAATTTTTTTCCTACTGTGTAATTTAATGTTAGTATTTCTTTATTGACTTCCTATTAGAATGATCAATCCATTGCAGTAAATAAGGTATTTAGGTGCCCTAATAGAATTGTGTCCTTGTCAGTTTTTCCCTTTCTTTTAATAGTTTATATATTTTGGTGCTCTCTGATTTGATGCTAATGTGTTATATTTTCTTGATGTATTGTCCCCGTTGTCATTATAAAATATCCATCTTTGTCTCTTGTTACCTTTTTCATCTTACAACTAGAGGCCATGCACAAATAGGTGCACAGGGGGGTCTCCCGGCCTGGCCGGCAATTGGGACCAGTTGGGGCTGTCTTGCCCAGTCTCAAGAGGGGACGAACAGGGCCAGTCAGCTGAGGGAATGGACTGCGGGAAGCTGGCCAGCTGTGGGAGGTTGGCTGGGGGAGCACACTGACCACCAGGGGGCAGCTCCAGCATTGAGTGTCTGCCCCTTAATGGTCAGTGCACATCATAGATACCGGCCAATGTCGTCCAGCCATCTGGTCATAACAGTCTCTTAGGCTTTTATATAGACAATTTTGTCAGTTTTGAGTGGATACGCCCTTTTTTATCTAGATGTACTATTATATTCCACTCCTTCACTTTGAGTCTATATTTGTCCTTAAAACTGAGATGTGTTTATAGTTGGGTTTTGTTTTTTCATCCAACCCACT
This sequence comes from Pipistrellus nathusii, assembly GCA_963693515.1. Classification (NCBI taxonomy): domain Eukaryota; kingdom Metazoa; phylum Chordata; class Mammalia; order Chiroptera; family Vespertilionidae; genus Pipistrellus; species Pipistrellus nathusii. Next base: position 508,115 of record OY882870.1, read on the forward strand.
ACTCTGTATTATTTGGTGAGTTTAGTCCATTTACATTTAGGATGATTAGTAATATATGAAAATTGTCTATAGCAATTAGTAAAGCACTTTTAATGATTTTTACAAGTATCTAAGCTAATGCTAAACCAATTTTATTTTTACTAGCTGGAAAATCTTAAGTATTATTTAATATTACAAATTTTCATACTTGAAATCTTAATATAAGAAAAAAAAACACACTTCCAAATTAACACAAACACATTTTAAAAATGTTTTTAATTAAAAAACGTAAAACCATAGATGGTATTTAAAAAGAAGATAATAATTAAATCATGATACTTATATTCCCTTTAGTTTGCTATAGTTCCTTTTCTTTAGAGTATTTTTTATGGTATTTTCCCAACAAAATTACTAAAAAAGTTTTCCAACATAAAAAAAAGCATTCAGAGTCTCCTTGAGAGCTGCAAACAATGGATGCACTTTTCAGTAACAACACAAACATGTAAAACTGAGGAAGCAGCAACTGCATCTGACCCTGACATGTTCATGCATCTCATGACACAAACACATCCTGAAGGCTTGAGAAAACAATCCAGGACAAATATCTGTTGGTCAGAGTAAACTCATCAGCTTTAACTTCCAGCAGTGCAACTGGGGAAATGCCATGACATAGGTTTCACTATAATTCAATTCACAGACCATAACAAATGCTAGTCCTTCTAAAAAAGCATGCTGGTGATTTATGTGGGCGCGCACGCGCGCATGTGCGTGTGTGTGTGTGTGTGTGTGTGTGTGTGTGTATTTCGTGCTTTTTAATTTTTAGAAAGTTATTGTCATAAAAATTTGATCTAATGATTAAATTTAATCCTGCATTCACAGGGATCCTCAAAGTTTCTCACTCTGTCATTTGGATAATGCCAAGAAAAGCAAAATGAAAAAGAGGAAGATGAAAAAGTAGAGAAACAAGGAAGATTTCCTACCATTCTATTGAGTGTGAATATAATGATTTGCACTCCCCTGCAATTAAACATATTTCTAAATTCATATATTGCTGAATTTAGTTATGAAATCATGTTCACATTGGTTTATCTAATACAACCAATTTATCTTTTTTTGTATAAGTCTCAGGCAATATTTATACATTTACTTAAATTCTGTGGCTATGAATAAGGTTTTTATGGTTGGGTTTTATGAAACCATAATAAGGTAAATGCTCAAACTGTTATGAGTTTGTCTAAATAATAAATTCAGAGGTGGATAAGAGGGACATATATAATACTTTCAACAATAAAGATGAAAAAAATAATAAATTTAATAAAAGTCACAACAATTTTCAATGGAAGCACTGAAAATGTGATAGAAATCTCAAATACATACTAAAGTTTGGAACATTATACCCTAAATGCTAAATTGTCATTTTGGAAGTTGAAGGAAAACATAAGTAGATTTTCTAGCCAATTAAATTTTTAAATATTGGAATTTTCAAAGTAAGTTGCACTTTTTGAGATTTATATTGGAAAAATACTCAGCAAGAAAAACATCATTAGCATTTATAGTTACTCAGCTAATGACCATCTCAATCTCAATCTCAATACTGTCATATTTTGCTCTCAGGAAGTGTTCTTTCATTCTGTAGTGGAACTCCATAGTCATGTGCACTAAACAGGACTTCAAAGGAAATGAGCAGAGGAGAGGAGAGGACAAGTCTTATGTCTTTCCATACAGACGTTCAATGTGGCATACTAGGCAACATTCCCTTTGGCAAACTTCAGACGATAGACTGAATGTTTAGGAGTTCACTGAATTAAAATTTGTAATTATCCAATTTCCAAGGCACCAATATAGTAGTTTTCTGGGAATTATCAAAGGCAGAAAACATATTGCCTCATGATAACATCACAATTATAGAAAATAAGAACTTCAGGTAGCAGGGATTGGAAGAGAAAAATTTTCTCTAAATTCTCTACCAAACTACCTAAAATATCAGCATAGAGCAAAAGGATTCCAAGGTAGAAAACCAAACCAAATTCTAAGGTTTTACATTTTCATAATGCATCATTCTAGAATGTTCGTGGGGTTCTATGACTGACCTTTGTTGGAAATCCTATTCTGCATGTTAAGACCAGAACCACAGTGAAAGTTCTGGGTAAACTTCCTTCTCATAAAAGAAAAGGGATAGCTGTATTCAGAGTCTTTTTAGCAGATTATTTTGTAGGAGTCACCAAAGGAAGAAAGGACTTCATTAGATATATGCTTCAACAACAATCAGAGTGACATTGTGGGTTTACTGGCCATGCTGAACAAACACAAAGAAAATGAGAATGGAAGTTAGGGAACCAAGTTCACATTCTGGCTCTTCCACTAAAACCATATTTGTGGATGTATAGGATGCATTTCCCCCTCCAAAGACAACCCCAAAATTGTCCCATACCCTTTAGATATAATGAATGATATCACCTTTAGTGGCAAAATGAGAAAACATAAAGTACAACAACAGAGAGACAAGTTGCACATCATAATGGTAATTTCCTTAACAAAAATAATAAACCACAAGCCATCCAATGGAGCAAAGAGAAAATATGAACTGTACCTCTAACAATTTGAATTTAAATTTGTTAGTACCATAACAATGCCCCATACCAATATTGATCAATAGTTATATATTTCTTTGTAGTGCTGAGATTTTCATAATATTTTTTAGGATAAGACTTTTTCTTTTAAAAAATATATTTTATCGATTTTTTTTTACAGAGAGAAAGGAAGAGGGTTAGAGAGTTAGAAACATCAATGAGAGAGAAACATTGATCAGCTGCCTCCTGCACAATCCGTACTGGGAGTATGTCTGCAACCAAGGTACATGCCCTTGACCGGAATCTGGGACCTGACAGTCCCCAGGCCACTGCTCTATCAACTGAGCCAAACTGGTTAGGGCAGGATAAGACTTTTTCTGCTAACTGTAAAACATATGATGTTCTACTGGATCCCCACATATAAAATACCATGTTATATTAACAAAATAATATTTTTAATTTTATACTTTCAGATTGTTGCTTAAATATAATGAAAAGCAGTTAATATTTTTGTTTAGAAGTATTTTTTTTAAAAACAGGATGTTACAATTTACTTTTTGCTCAGTAGAGATAATACAGCTCCCTTCTAAGCTCACAGGGCTGTTGCATACATCAAGAAGATCATTTATGCAAGTTTTCTGAGATAAATAAAGCATTATGCACAATACTGTTATGCTGATGCCAGCTACATGAGTAACTAGGGATTAAGTCAGTTCTCCTTGGGAATAGACTATAGAACTTCCTATACTAAACTAAGCATGTATCTGGTTCCTTGACTAAAAGCTGGGTAACCTTAGAGAAGGGAAAAATGTTAGAAACCTTTTAAGGCTGGTAGAAATTTAAATTTTCTTACCAATGAATCAGCTGCACTATTTATGTTGTGCAATTAAATTCAGTTGCCCAAAAGTTTAAAGAAAAGAGGAGGACACACATACTGATGATGTAAGAAATAAAATGCTCTTATCTGTGGGCAAACACAAAATTCTATCTCTTTGATAAACAAATCCCTCAGGTTTAAAACATTTAGCCAATTTTCTCTCAAAAGCTGTTGTTTCATAGACACTTCTTATGATTCAGTCTTACACAAATTTCAGTAAGTTTTTTTTTTTTTTTAGAAAAGCAACCCTAGATATGGTTTTTATCAACTTTTAGTTTCTTACATAAAAATCTCAACATACGGGCCAGCTTTTACTCAGACTACCTGTTTTAGATATGTGATAATACAATGGGGAAGATAACCAACAAGTAAAGATAGAACTTGTGGTGAAAAAAGTGGGAGGAACTACATTAAAATAGCAATTATTTTCACTGGCTGATAGAATTATAGCTAATCTAATCTTGATTTTGGTTCACTAAACTAAATTATCTACAAAAGGTGTAGAAAAGCCAATTGTATAGAAAGAGTTGCAAGAATACAGAATAAATATATCACCTCAGCCCAGCTGAGTGTCAACTGGTTGAGTTTACTGATTGAGTGTCAACCCAAAAACCAAGAGGTCATTGGTCCAAGTTAGGGCACATGCCCAGGTTGTGGCTCCATCCCCAGTAGAGGCTGTGCAGGCGGCAGCCAACCGATGACTCTTATTATTAATGTTCCTATCTCTCCCTCCCTCTCCAAAATCAATAAAATTATATATATATATAAAAACTCAAATGCTACTGATACTGTTTCAGACACTTAACAGGAATTGAAGGTTTAACAAAAGTTCCTTTTTCACAGCTAGCTCAACCTAAACAATTTTAGATGAGTAATAATATATTTTTAAAAACAACAAGAGAGATAAATAGCATTTTAGAAAAAAAAATAAAGCCCATTTTTTCTTATAGGGGCAACTAATTTAGCAACATTTTACAAAGCTTTTAAAACTCAATTGTCATAGAGCACCATTAGATATTCACTCAGAAATGGCCCAGGCAGCTTAGAGATGACTTTTCCTCATGGGTGAGATGCCTGATTAACTGCAACAAGATGAAACATTCAGCGCATCTGGTTGGAGCCAACATGCATGATGACATGCTTCTCATAAGCCCTTTTCATTGTTTTCTCAATTTGCTTCAGAAACACTTGTGGGATTCGTCCACATAAAGTGTGTACAGTTTCCAAAAACTTCAACTGAAGAGGGTAATACATGGATTGAAAGAGATTGTCTTGAAAGGGAAACTGAAAGAAAGAAAAATTTTATTGTAGTTACTAAAATGATACTTAAAATGCAAATAACTTTTATTAAGAAATGAAGCAAAGAATTACTGTAAGCATGCAGGCACAGTCTGTATATACATGGTGACAAGGCCTCTGAGGACCCAGGGTCATATCTTTACTCAATCCTGTGCAATTCCAAGCAATCATTAACCCATTTGTGGCTTCAGTTTATTTACCTTAAAAAAAAAAAAAAAAAAAAAAAGATGATGTACTTGGGTCCTCAAAGCTTTTAAAATCTTGTAAGACTCAAGTAGATACTTATTCTACTATAATAAAACAGGAAATTCTTCAAAATTTTTGCCTTTATAATCCAGAGTTTAGCAATTACTACTTACATTTATTAACAATGAACTTTATTTTAATAATTCATATACCAAATACTAGTTGGTGGTTATTTCCCTCTTACTATTAAGATTTCAAAAAATTTCTCTTGTTTTACCATGGAATATAGACATGAGTATTATTTTTGAAAATAAAAATTTCAGGAGAAACCAAGATAGCAACATAAACACCTAAACTGCTGTCTTGCACAACAATTTCAAAACTAAAACTAAAAGACAAAACAAACATCATCCAGATCCACAGGAGAGCTGGCTGAGTGGAAATTCTACAACTAGAAGGAAAGAGGAAAGCACATAGAGACTCAGAGAAGCTGCAAAAGGCTGAGGTACAGAGACGCACATGTAGGTGGCTGAGTGCTTGGCTGGCTTTCTCTAGTGAGAAGGAGACAAAAGTTCCCAACTGCGCTGATCCATAGTTCCAGGCGAGTCCCTGGGGACCCAGGCTTATATGGGGGGATTCTGGACTGTGGGGCGGAAACTCAGGGGAGCTGCTAAAGGCAGAGGTCTGAAGGTGGACACACACAAGTGCATGAAGAGAGAACTGCCAGCACAGAAGTTGTCCCAGTGTAGACACAGCTGATCCTCACAGCCAATTGGCTTGGAGGTCAATTCCTCCCAGTGATACCAACAACAATCAAGACTTAACTACAAAGCCCACAAAGGGGTGCATCAAGAGTGTTACCTCAGGTAACTGGGGAGGCCAACCCACGAAGACAAAGAAACAGGTCACAAATGAAAGAAATGGAGGAAAATAAACAACTGGATATAGAGTTCAAAACCATGGTAATGAGGTTTTTCAAGAATTTCTTAGAAAAGGCTGATAAATTTAGTGAGACCCTCAAGGATATAAAAAAGGACCAAGCCGGGACCGGTTTGGCTCAATGGATAGAATGTCGGCTTGGGGACTGAAGGGTCCCAGGTTCGATTCCGGTCAAGGGCATGTACCTTGGTTGCGGGCATATCCCCAGTAGGGGGTGTGCAAGAGGCAGATGATCGATGACTTTCTCTCATTGATGTTTCTAACTCTCTATCTCTCTCCCTTCCTCTCTGTATAAAATCAATAAAATATATTTAAAAAAATAAAAAAATAAAAAGGACCAAGTATAAATTAAACATACCCTGACTGAAATTAAAAAATATTATACAGAGACCCAACAGCAGACTAGAGAAACGCAAGAATCAAGTCGAAGATCTGAAATATAAAGAAGCAAAAAACTCTCAACTGAAAAAGAAAAAAAGAAAAAGAATCCAAAAAGTTGAGGATAGTGTAAGAAGCCTCTGGGACAACTTCAAGAGAACCAACATCAGAATTATGGGGGTGCCAGAAGAAGAGAGAATGCAAGATATTGAAAACCTATTTGAAGAAATAATAACTGAAAACTTCCCCCACCTGGTGAAAGAAATAGACTTACAAGTCCAGGAAGCACACAGAACCCCAAACAAGAGGAATCCAAAGAGGACCACACCAAGACATATCATAATTAAAATGCCAAGGGCAAAAGACAAAGAGAGAAACAGTTACCTACAAGGGAGCACCCATACGATTGTTAACTGATTTCTCAACAGAAACTATGCAGGCCAGACAGCAGTGGCAAGAAATAGTCAAAGTAATGAATAGCAAGAACCTACAACCAAGATTACTCTACCCAGCAAAGCTATCATTCAGAAATGAAGGTCAGATAAAGAGCTTCACAGATAAGAAAAAGCTAAAGGAGTTCATCAACACCAAACCAGTATTATATGAAATGCTGAAAGGTATTCTTTAAGAAGAGAAAGAAGAAAAAAAAAAGATAAAGATAAAAATTATGAACAATAAATTCTTATCAACAAGTAAATCTAAAAATCAAGTGAATTAAAAATCCTATGAACAGGATAAACTGGTGAATATAATAGAATCAGGGGCATAGAAAGTGAATGGATTGACAATCCTCAGGGGAAAGGAGTGTGAGAGCGGAAAGAGACTGGACAAAAATCATTCACCTATGGATGAGGACAGTGTGGGGGGTAAGGGCAGAGGGTGGGGTGGGAACCAGGTGAAGGGGAGCTATGGGGGGGTGGGAGGAGAGGAGGAACAATTGTAATAATCTTAACAATAAAGATTTATTAAATTTAAAAAAATTTTCAGACCATTTAGTTATGAGCATGTGTCAAAGTTTTATTACAATATTGTTGAAAGTGAAAAGGCCTCTAGTCACTCAAGTTAAAGATTTATTGTTGAGAAGAACATTTTATAACACACACTCACTGATAGAGAGAAAGAGAAAAGCAAAGCAAAGCAAAGGAAAGAAAAGAAGCGATGGGAGGCTCTTGCCTGCCAGCAGGATGGGTGAGTGTCTGGTTCTGTACAACAAGCTTCAATCCCTTTGAAGTTAATCAGAAATATTACTTAATCATGTTTAGTAGAAATCATATTTCTTCCAAGAAGGAGGCTATGCACTATATGATACAAGATGGTTCTGTCCAAAACCATGTTTAGGACACTTTTTTACATAGAACAATTTAGACCATTGATGAATTCCTTTTCACCACTGTATCCCCAGTGACAAAAACAGAGTAGGTCAAAACTATGGAATCATCTTTGATTCCTTTCTTTCCCTTACATTCTTTAGCCAATCCATCAGCAAGTGCTATAACTCTGTCTTGATAACATATCCCAAACATGCCCACTTCTTCCGATCTTCCTGCTATCACACAAATGCTTGCCAGCCCCATCTCTCACCTGAATGCCTCAATAATTCTCATTAAAGAGCCATTGTATTTCCACTCTTGCACCCTTTCCACCAAGTTACCAAGGAGATATTTTTAAAGTATAGGTCAGCGCGTATCATTTTCATGCAGGGGCTTTTCACTCTAATTAGAGTAAGAGTACAACTCCTCTCTTGCCCTAAAGGTTCCATGTGACCTAGAACTCTCCATGCTCATCTCCTCTCTCCTCTTGTTTCATCATTCTGCTCACTATGGCTACTTCCATGTCTTTTGGGAACAACAACTCATTCCTGTCTTGCTGACTTTCACCAAGTTAATCCTACTTAGCAGTATCTTTCCCCAGATTTCCCCATAGCTTCTTTCATCTGATCATGCCTCAGTCTTACATAAGCCACCCTAAGGATCCTAGCTCATCAATTCATCTTTTTACTTGTGTGACTCGGTCCTTCACCCTGCCCTGGTTCCCTTCTATTACCTCCCACTATCTGACACAATTGTTAAATGTTTATTGTTCATATGAGTAATATCTGGCTTTCTCTATCCAAAATATATGCTTCATGAGGACAAGGCTTTGTCAGTCTTGTTAGTTCTGACTTCCCTAGAGCCTCCTGCATAAAATAGGTTCTTATTAGATGATTGTTGAAAGGGTTATTGAAAGAATGTGTATCTGATAGATGAATTTCCTTGGATCATGATGGGAGGAGATTGTAATTCCTTTTTATATAAACACATATACACCAGATTAAGGTGTGTGTGTGTGTGTGTGTGTGTGTGTGTGTGAGAGAGAGAGAGAGGGGGGGGAGGGAGAAGGCACAGAGATAGGAAAAATATTTTCAAAGACAAATGTGAAGGGAGAAAAGTACAGTGAGAGAAAGAAATGCAAGAAAAGAGAGCAGTGAGAAAGTATAAGCAATGTAGGGAAAGAGATAAGTGTGAATGTTATAATCAAAACAATTTCTAATTATTGAGCACAGCCATATGTGAGGCATACTAGAAGTTTAAAGACCATCATTTGTTGAAATCTCCTAACACTGTTATGAAGTATGTAATATTATCTCCATTTCACAGATGAGAAAACTAAGGCCCAGCATGGAAATAGCACAGAGTTAATGAATAATAACCAGAAAGTGACCAAATTTGGACCTGAACCCAGGTCTGCTGATCCACAAAGATAAGCCCTGACCCTACTTATCTGTGATGCACATCACTGTGGATAGTTGGGAAATACATATTTTATAATGTAATCTGCCTATATTCACTCATATTTCAGGATAGGTTTAGTGATATTCTGATTAAAAGGCTTGAAAGAAAAAGCCTTTTTTTTTATCCACCAGAAAACAAACAAGATAAATTGTAACTATAGAATCAAACTTGATCAATTCCAAACCAGGGATGACAGATCACCAATGAAATCTGAGAATGGCTCTGACGTACCCATGTCTGCTCACTACTTCTTTATATGCCAGGACCTCTCTTGTATTCCTGAATGGGCTTGCCCCCTGGAGTCAGTGTTTGAATCACTAAGTACAAAACAAATTTCCTCTGTATGCAAATCACCTGGCATTTGCAAACCAACAGGTCAGTGCCTATCATTTAGAAATATGGGGGATATAGGAAAAGAAGTATTAGGCATGGGCATTCAAAACTTCCTCTGCACAGAAGATAATTCTAGGAAATTTAGAGCTTAAATTCTCTGGGAATCTCCTTAGTGAAATGTACATTTTCACATAGGAGAAATGTGTTATTATATTGCAGGATTCACCCTCTACCTCACTCCTGCCAAAGTCAGCACATGAATGTGGGGAAGATTCCTCAATCCTAACAGAAAAAATAAATAAATAAACTCAAATAAAGTCTACATGCTTTAAATTAGGGGGTCAACAAACTTTTCCTATAAAGTGCTAGATAGTAAGTACTTCAGACTTTGTGGACTATATGATTAGTCACTACTACTCATTTCCGCCATTGCAGCATGAAAGCAGCCACAGGCAATACAGAAATGAATAGTTGCCACTATGTCCTAATAAGACTTTATTTATGAATGCGAAATTTGAATGTTATATAATTTTTTTCATGTCTTAAAATATTATTTTTATTTTTATTTAAAAGCCATTATTGGATAGCCACAGGGAACTGAGAAAAAAATCGAAAGAGAGTAAAAACAAGCAAACAAACAAAAATTCCTAACTCACATATCTTACAAACACTGGAAGCAAGGTGGATTAGGCATAAATTTGGTAACCCCTATTATGTCTTGGAATTGCCAATGAAATTAAGGGAAGTATAGATAAAGCTAGTGAGAACTTCTACAAAGAGGCAGTAAATTTTAAAAAGACATAGACACCATAAAAGAAAATTAGTCAAAATGAAGAATGAAATAACTAAAATGAAAAGTACACTAAGAGGAATCAATAACAAATTAGATAAAGCAGAAGATTGAATCTGCACTTTAAAACACAAAGTAGTGGAAAACACCAACTAAGAACAACAAAAAGAAAAATATAATTTTAAAAAATGTGAATATTTTAAGGAATAATTGCGACAACATCAAGGGTAACAACATTTGCATTATAGAGGTAGCATAAGGAGGAAAAAGAGAAATAATAACTGAAACTTTTCTAATCTGGTGAAATAAATAAATATATGAGTCCAAACAGTGCAGAGAGTTCCAAACAAGATAAACACAAAGAGGACAACACTATGACACATCATAATTAAAATGCTAACATATAAAAGCAAAGAGATAATCTTAAAAGCAGCAAGAGAAAAGTATTTAGTTTCTTACAAGGGAGCTCCATAAGACTGTCAGCTGATTTCTCAACAGAAATTTTCCAAGCCAGAATGCACTGGTACAAAATATTTAAAGTGACCTATAATCAAGATTATTCTTCCCAGGAAGAATAGTTGGTGTTTTCCACTATTTTGTGTACTTAGCAGCTACACAGTACACAAAAACAAATACAGTGGCATAGGTAAACACCTACACTTGCTGACTCTCACGATCACATCAAAATACTAAAAGGTAGAACAACTACCATCCAGAACTGTGGGAAAGCTGGTTGAGTGGAAGTTCTACAATTAGAAAGGTGAAGAAAGTGCATTGATACTGGTAGGATGTGTGGAGGCATGGAAAGTGCTAGCACCTGGATGTGCTGCTCTTTTAATTGGGAGGGAGATAGACGCTCCCACTTGCTCTGATCTCTAGTTCTGGGTGAGACTCTGGGGGACCCAGACACATATAGGGAGAAACTGGACTGTCTGGCCTCTGGACAGGAACGTGAGGGCAGCTTTCTCTCAGAGGGGCTCCAGTGATCATTGTTCCTATGTGGGGCACAAGAAGTGGAGACCTGGGGACCTCTCTGGTGCAGGGCTGACGGCAGTCATTACTGTTTGTTCCATACTGGTGATTCCCAGAGACCCTGCCCCACCCAATTTACAATTGTACCCAAGATGTGCACATTGGCTTTTGCATATAAATGGCCTGCCCTTTCTCTACCTAAAACCTGTCAAGTTGGGTCAGAGAGCCCAAGAGAAATCCCAAGGCCCGGCAGCAGCAGCCTGCCCTGCTCTACAGCAGGGCCTCATCTGGGCACCTCCAAACTCCAAACAAACAGAGGAATCTGAAGATCTCTCTGTAGCTCCTGCTGGGCAGCTCCAGACACTGGCTGACTTTGCACCTCTTTGCAGATCCAAGAGTCAGTGTACCCAGTGGTAATGTCAGACCATACCAGATTACAACTCCTCACATCCATAAGAGACACACTAAGGGGGCAGACTCAGTGAGCACCAAAGCCCCACTGAATCCAGTCCTGCCCCATAAGGGTGTCTCCTGCATAACAGATCTTCCATGTAGACACAGATGGTCCTCACAGTCAATTGGCCTTGAAGTCAATTCCTCCCAGTGATACCAACAGCAATTAAGGCTTAACTACAACAAGAGTGCACACAGTCCACAAAGGGGTGCACTAAGAGTTTCTACCTCAGGTGACTGGGGAGGCTGAGCTAGTGGGCCCTGTAGAGCACCTACCACACAAGACTACTCTATCTACTCAAGGACACTTAGCAGCTACACAGCACATAGAAACAAACACAGGAAGCAGCGTAAATATGGAGACAAAGAAACAAATCACAAATGAAAGAAATGGATGAAAGCAAAATGCTGGTCATAGAGTTTAAAACCACGGTTATAAGGTTTCTTAAGAATATTTTAGAAACCTTTGAGGAATTTAGTGAGACCTCAAGGAGATGGAAAAGGACCAGTCATAAATTAAGCATACACTAACTGAAATAGAAAATAATATACAAGGATTCAACAGCAGACTAGAGGATCCCAAGAATAAAGTCAAAGATTTGAAATACAAAGAAACAAAAAACATCCAACTGAAAAAGAAAAAAGAAAAAATAATTCAAAAATATGAAAATAATGTAAGGAGCCTCTGGGACAACTTTAAGTGCACCAACATAAGAATTATGGGGGTGCCACAAGGAGAGAGAGAGCAAGATATTGAAAACCTATTTGAAGAAAGAATGACTGAAAACTTCCCTCACTTGGTGAAAGAAATAGACTTACAAGTACAGAAAGCACATAGAACTCCAAACAAGAGGAATCCAAAGAGGACCACACCAAGACATATCATAATTAAAATGCCAAGGGCAAAAGACAAAGATAGAATATTAAAAGTAGCAAGAGAAAAAGTTAGTTACCTAAAAGGGAGTACCCATATGATTGTCAGCTGATTTCTCAACAGAAACTATGCAGGCCAGACAGCAGTGGCAAGAAATATTTAAAGCGATGAATAGCAAAAACCTACAACCAAGATTACTCTACCCAGCAATGTTATCATTCAGAAATGAAGGTCAGATAAAGAGCTTAACAGATAAGAAAAAGCTAAAGGAGTTCATCAACACCAAACCAGTATTATATGAAATGCTGAAAGGTATTCTTTAAGAAGAGGAAGAATAAGAAAAAGGTAAAGATAAAAAAAATTTGAACAACAAAGTGACAACAAATACTTTTCTATCAACAAGTATATCTAAAAATAAATGAATATAAAACCTGATGGCCCTAGCCAGTTTGGCTCAGTGGATAGAGCCTGCAGACTGAAGGATCCCAGGTTTGATTCTGATAAAGAGCATGCACCTTGGCTGCAGGCACATCGCCAGTGGGGGGTGTTCAGGAGGCAGCTGATCAATGTTTCTCTCTCATGGATGTTTCTAACTCTATATCCCTCTCCTTCCCTCTCTGTAGAAAATCAATTATATATATATTTAAACCCTGATGAACAGAAAAAACTGGTGAATGTAATAGAACCAAGAGCATGAAACAGGAGCAAACTGACAATTCTCAGGGGTAAGGGGTTGTGGGATTTCTGGAAGAGATTGGACAAAGAGCTTACACCTATGGGCAAGGTCGGGGTGGGGTAGGTAAAGGCCTAAAGTAGGGAGGGAACTGGATGGAGAGGAACTATGGGGGTAAAAAAGAGGAACATATGTAATAATATGAACAATAAAAAAATTACTCTACCCATAATGGCTATCATTTAGAATTGAAGAAGACATAAAGAGCTTCCCCCAAAAAGAAAAAAAACTAAAGGAGTTTATCACCACTAAACACATATTACAAGAAATGGAAAGGGACTTCTTTAATAGAAAAGAGTACAAATATGAATAATAAATAGCAAAAACCATATACCTACCAATAATCACCTTAAATATAAATGGATTAAATACTCTAATCAAAGACATGGGATAGATAGATAAATAAGAAAAACATGAACCAAAAGTATGCTGACTGAAAGAGAACAATTTCAGATAGAAACATACATACAAACAGGAAGTAAATGCATAAAAAGATACATTGTGTAAATGAAAACAACAACAAAAAACTTGTCTAGCAATGATATCAGGCAAAATAGACTTTTAAAAAACTATGACACAAATAAGGAGATTTCATAATGATAAAGGGATCAATTAAACAAGAGACTATAACTCTAATAAATATTTATATACCTAACAAAGGAAAACCTAAATTTATAAAGCAAATATTGACAGATACATAGAGAAATAGCTAGAAATACAGTAGTTGTAAGGAACTTAACAAAGAATTAATATCAAAGGATAGGTTATCCATACAGAAAGTACACACATTCTTTTCAAGCACACATGGACATTTTCCAGAATAGACCACATGATAAGCCACAAAACAAGTCTCAATAAATTTAAGAAGGTGGAAATCATATTAAGTATCATCTTCAACTACAATAGTATGAAACTACAAATTAATTACAAGAAAACATAAGAACACATGGAGATTAAATATCATGTTACTAAATAATAAATGGGTTAATAATGACATCAAGGAAGAAATCAAAGGAAACCTTTAGACAAATTAAAATGAAATCATAATGATTTTAAAAATCTATGGAAAATAGACAAAGCAGTTCTAAGAGGGAAATTCATAGCAATGCAGGCCCATTCCAAAAAAAAAAAAAAAAACTTATATAAGAATATAACATCACACCTAAAGAGAACTTAAAAAAAAAAAGCCTAAAGTGAGAAGAAAGAAGGAAAAAATAAAAATAAGATGGGGAATAAACACAATAGTCTAAAAACACAATACAAAAGATTGATAAAACCAAGAGCTAGCACTTTGAAAAGATAAATAAGATTAATAAACCTTTAAACAGATTTAAAAAAAAGACCCAAATAAATAAAATAGAAATGAAAGAGGTGTAATAACAACTGACAACACAGAACAGCAAAAGATTATAAAAAAATACTACAATAATTTGCCAACAAGTTGAACAATGTGGACAAAAATGCATAAGTTCCTAGAAATGTACAATTTTCAATACTTAATTTTAAAAACAACAGAAAAATTGAACAGACCAATAACTACTAACAAAATTGAATTGGTAGTACAAAATTCCAAACAAACAAAAGTCCTGGACCAGATGGCATTGTAGTTTATTTTTACTGAAAATTTTAAAGAATTAAAGCTACCCTTCTCAACCTGTTTTTAAAAATTCAAGAGAACGTAAAGATACCAAGTTTATTTTATGAGGCCAGCTTTGCCTTAAATCCAAAATCAGACAAAGACATTACAAAGAAAAGAAAATTATAGGCCAATTTCCTGATAAATACAAATGAAAAAACCCTCAACAAGATATTAGGAAACCAAATTCAGCAATATATTAAAAAGATCACATACCATTATCAAGGGGGATTTATTACTAGGATGGAAAGATGTTTCCAGGTATGCAAAACAATTAAAGCAATTTACTACATAAACAACATGAAAGATTAAAAAAAAATCATGTGAACATATCAATAAATGTAGGAAAAGCATTAGACAAAATCTAGCCGCCATTTATAATGAAAATTCTCAGAAAAGTAAAAATAAATGTAATGAATCTCAACATAATAAAGGCCATATATTACAAACCAATAGATAATATCATACTAACTGGGGAAAATCTAGAAGATATTAGGAACAAGACAAAAATGTCCACTTTCATTACTTTTATTCAACTTAGCACTGGATGTCCTAGCCACAGCCATCAGAAAAGGCAAAGAAATAAGTCATCCATTAAAAAGCAAAAATTAAAACTGTCATTATTTGCAGATGGCATGATTTTACACAGAAAGAGCTCTAAATATTTTCCCCAAAACTATTAGAATTGAGAAATTAATTTAGAAAAATAGCAGGATACCAAATAAAAATCCAGAAACCAGTTTGATATTCATACACTAATAATGAACTAACAGAAAGTGAAATTAAAAAGTAATTCTATTTACTATTGCATCAAAAGTATACCAAGGGGTCCCACAAGATGGACACTTTATCAAGACTGGGACACATAGCAGTCTTATCCAATACAAGAAAAAACAAAAAACAAAAAACCCCACAAAGGAACAGAAAATATGGGGAAACAGAGAAACAGATCCCAGATAAAAGTGTAGGAGGAATCTCTGGAATGAGAAGTAAAGGAAATGGAGGCAAGCAATTTATCAGAAATAGAATATACCATATTTCTGGCATATAAGACGACCCCCTAATTATTTTTTTTTTTTACAGTTAAAGCACAGGTTTAGGCCTGTATTCGCTGTATAAGACTATCCCCCACTTCCAAGGCAACACCAGTTCTTTTTTAATAGACCGCCTCTCTGACTCTGGCCAATCTGAGCAGGCTTTTTTTGTTGTTTCAAAAGTCGTCTTATACGCCGGGAAATACGGTAAGTAATGATTTTTTAGAATGCTCAACAGCATGAAAAATGACATAGAAACCATTGAAAACAACCACTTGGAAATGAAGAATGATATGGATTTTTTAAAAAAAGAATATACTGAAAGGAATTTAACAGTAGGTTAGTAGAAGCAGAGGATTGAATAAGAAAATTAGAAAATGAGAAAAAACTCAATGGGAGCAACATAAAGAAAACATACTTAAAATGTATGAGGACAGTTTAAGGGAACATTGGGAACATGAAACGGAGCAAAAGAAGCATTAAAGGGGTACCAGAGGAAGAAGAAAGTGAGCAAAGGATAGAGAACCTGTTTGAAGAAATAATGACAGAAAATTTCCCTGATATTAGGAAGAAAAAACACAAGACCAACAAGCTCCGAGACTCCAAAACAAGATGAACCTAAAAAGACTAACACCAAAAAAACTTCTGGAAGATATCAAAAAGACTAGCACATTATAATTAAACTAGAGGTCCAATGCACAAAGATTTTTGCAAGAATGGGCCTTCTTTCCCCTCCTGCCAGCACCACCTTCACTCCGGCCAGAGCCACCTTTCCACCTTCCCACGCTGCCGAGAGGCCCAGAGCTGCTGGGGCAGTGCAGAATGCCTGCTTTCTGCCCTGCCCCTGGCCGCTCAATACCTGTGTATGCAAATTAACCTGCCATCTTTGTTGGGTTAATTTGAATACTCACTCCTATTTGGCTGGTGGATGTTATGAAGCTATGGTAAATTTGCACCTTACTCTTTTATTAGTGTAGACTGGCAAACACCAACAACAAAGTAAAGATCTTAAAGGCTGCTAGCGAGACAGAAAGTTACCTAAAAGGGATCTCCCATCAGATTATCAATTGATTTCTCAACAGAAACACATGAGGCCAGAATGGAATGGAATGAAATATACTAAGTCAGGCAAATCAAGGGTCTGAATCCAAGAATATTGTACCCAGCAAAGCTTTTATTCAAAATTAAAGGTGAAGTCAGGAGTTTCACAGACAAAAAAGGACTAAGAGAATTTATCACCACCAAACCAGCAATGCAAGAAATGCTAAAGGGACTGCTATAAAAAGAAGAAATAGGAAGGGAAGAAGGAACACAGGCAAAAAGAATAAAAATGGGAAAAGATGGCAACAAAGTAGGGAGGGAGAGTGTATGAGAGAGTGAGGGAGCCATAGAGGAGTGTGTGGATGTGTATGGTGTGTGTGTGTGTGTGTGTGTGTGTGTGTGTATAGGGACAGTCAGATCTTGCAGGTCCTACAAGGGACTGCCAAAATAAGCAGGTTTTTTTTTTTTGTTTTTTTTTTTTACATGTTTCTCTTTTATTTTTCCCCTCATTTTAAAAATTAAGGTATTATATGTGTACATACCTTACAAATCCCCCCTCCAACTCCCATACATGCCTTCCCTCCCCAGAGTTTTTGTTCATTGGTTATGCTTATATGCATGCATGCAAGTCCTTCAGTTGATCTTTTATCTCCCCCATAAATCCCTACCATCCCCGCTATAATTTGACAGTCTGTTTCTTTACTATCTCTGTATCTATCTTTTTGCTCATCAGTTTATAATGTTCCTTATTACCCCTAAATGAGTGAGATCATGTGGTGTTTTTCTTTCATTGGCTGGATTATTTTACTCAGCATAATGTTCTCCAATTCCATCCAGGTTTCTGTAAATGATAAGAATTCCTTCTTTTTTATGGCAGCATAGTATTCCATTGTGTAGATGTACCATGATTTTTGGTCCAATCATCTGCTGATGGGCAACTAGGCAGTTTCCAAATCCCTGCTATTGTAGATTGTGCTGCTATGAACATAGGGGTGCATATATCCTTTATGACTGGTGTTTCTGGTTTCTTAGGATATATTCCTAGGAGTGGGATTACTGGGTCAAATGGGAGTTCCATTTTCAGTTTTTTGAGGAAACTCCATACTGTTCTCCACAGTGGTTGCACCTTCCCACCAGCAGTGCATGAGGGTTCCTTTTTCTCCGCAACCTCGCCAACACTTGTCGTTTGCTGATTTGTTGATGATGGCCACTCTTACAGGTGTGAGATGGTACCGCATTGTCATTTTGATTTGCATCTCTCAAATAATTAGTGACTTTGAGCATGTTTTCATGTGCCTTTTGGCCTTTCTTCTGTCTTCCTTTGAAAAGATTCTACTTAGACCCATTTCCCATTTTTTAATTGGATCATTTATCTACCTTTTTTAAGTTGTATAAACTGTCTGTAGATATTGGAGATTAAACCTTTATCAGTGATATCATTTGCAAATATGTTCTCCCATACATTGGGCTTTCTTGTTGTTTTGTTGATGATTTCTTTTTCTGTAAAAAAAGATTTTTATTTTGATTTAGTCCCATTTGTTTATTTTCTCTTTAGCTTCCATTGCCCGAGGGGAAGTATCAGTGCAGAAGTTCTTTTGGCATATGTCTGAGATTTTGCTGCCTGGGGATTAATCTAGTATTTTTATGGTTTCTTGTCTTATGTTTAAGTCCTGTATCCATTTTGAGTTTATTTTTGTGTATGGTGTAAGTTGGTGACCTAGTTTCATTCTTTTGCATGTATCTGTCCAATTTTCCCAACACCATTTATTGAAGAGACTGTTTTGACTCCATTGTATGTTCGTGCCTCCTTTGTCAAATATTAATTGAGCATAGTGATTTGGATTGATATCTGGATTCTCTATTCTATTCCATTGATCTATATGTCTGTTCTTGTGCCAGTATCAGGCTGTTTTGAGAGCAGAGGTTTTGTAGTACAGCTTGAAATCTGGTATTGATATACCTCCTACTGTACTCTTCTTTCTCAGGATTGCTGTGGTTATTTGGGGCCTTTTTTGTTGTTGTTGTCCCAGATGAATTTTTGGAGAGTTCTTTTCTAGGTCTGTGAAATATGCCATTGGTATTTTAATGGGGAGTGCATTGAATCTATAAATTGCTTTGGGAAGTATGGACATTTTGATGATGTTTATTCTACCAATCCATGAATATGGTATGTTCTTCCATCTGTTTACATCTTCCTCTATCTCTTTCTTCACTGTTGTGTAGTTTTCTGCATATAGGTCTTTTACCTCCTTAGTTAATTTTATTCCTAGGTATCTTAATTTTTTTAGTGCAATGGTAAATGGGATTGCTTTTTTAGTCTCTGTTTCTGTAAGTTCACTATTGGTGTATAGACATGCCATGAATTTCTTGGCGTTAATTTTGTATCCTGCTACATTGCCCAATTCATTTATTAAATCTGTGAGTTTTTTTATGGAGTCTTTTTTTTATGTACAATATAATCTCATCTGCAATAAAGATAATTTTACTTCTTTCTTCCTTTCCAATGTGGATGCCTTTTATTTCTTCTTCCTGCCTAATTGCAATGGCTAGTACTTCCAGTACTATGTCAAACAGGAGTGGTGAGAGTGGGCATCCCTCTCTTAGAGGGAAAGATTTTAGGTTTTGCCCATTGAGTATGATGTTTGCTGTGGGTTTATCAAATATAGGTTTTATTATGTTGAAGTATGATCCTTCTATTCCCACCTTGTTGAGAGTTGTTATCAGGAAAGGGTGTTGGATTTTATCGAATGCTTTTTCTGCATCAATTGATATGACTATATGATTTTTATCTCTCAATTTGTTTATGTGATGTATCATTTTTACTGATTTGCGGATATTGTACCATCCTTGCATTCCTGGAATATATCCTACTTGGTCATGGAGTGTGATCTTTCTGATGTTCTGCTGGAGCCGGTTTCCTAGAATTTTGTTGAGGATTTTGGCATCTATGTTCATGAGGGATATTGGCCTGTAATTCTCTTTCATTGAGTTGTCGTTATCTGGTTTTGGTATTAGAGTGATGCTGGCTTCATAGAAGGAGTTTGGAAGTGTTCCTTCCTCTTGAATTTTTTGGAATTGTCTGAGGAGGATAGGTTTTAGTTCTTCCTTGAATATTTGGTAAAACTCTCCTGTGAAGCCATCTGTGAAGCCGAGGGCTTTTATTTTCTGGTAGCTTTTTGATGGCTGTTTCAATTTCTTCCCAAGTCACTGGTCTATTGAGATTTTTAGATTCTTCCTGATTGAGTTTTGGAAGGTTATATTTTTCTAGGAATATGTCAATTTCCTCCAGGTTGTCCAGTTTGTTGGAATAGAGTTGTTTGTAGTATTATATTTTGTAACAATCCTTTGTATTTCAACAGGGTCTGTTGTTATTTCACCTTTTCATTTCTGATTTTGTTTATTTGGGTCCTCTTTCTTTGTTTCTTGGTTAGCCTGGCTAGAGGTTTATAAATCTTGTTTATTCTTTCAAAGAATCAGCTCTTGATTTGTTCATCTTTTGTATTGTTTCTTTGATCTCTATGTCGTTTATCTCAGCTCTGATTTTTATTATTTCCTTCCTTCTGCTTACACTGGGCTTTTCTTGTTGCTTGTAGAGCTATGAACTTCCCTCTGAAGATTGCTTTTGCTGTGTCCCTAAATTTTGGACTGTTGTGTTTTCATTGTCATTTGTTGACAGGATGTTTTTTATTTTTTCCTTGATTTCTCTGGATACCCAGTCCTTGTTTAATAGCATGCTATTTAGTCTCCATGTGTTTGATTTCTTTGGATTATTCTTATTGTAGTTGATTTCCAGTTTTATGCCATTATGAACTGAAAAGGTGCTTTATATGATTTTTATCTTCTTGAATTTGAAGAGACTTTGCCTATGTCCCAAATGTAGTCTATCTTTAAAAATGACCCATGTGCACTTGAGAAGAATGTATATTCTGTGGCTTTGGGGTGAAATGTTCTGAAGATGTCAATTAATTCCATCTGGTCTAGTGAGTCATTTAGGATTGATGTTTTTTTGCTAATTTTTTGTTTAGATGCTTTGTCCAAAGGTGATAGTGAGGTATTAAAATCTCCTACTATGATTGTATTGCTATTAATCTCTCCTTTAATGTCCTCCAGCAGTTTTTTTTCTTCTTCTTTTTTTAATGTATCTGGGCGCTCCTGTATTGGGTGCATATATGTTTACCATGGTTATTTCTTCTTGTTGGATTGCTCCCTTTAGTATTATGAAGTGGCCTTCATTATCTCTTGTTATGTCCTTCACTTTGAGATCTAATTTGTCAGATATAAGTATTGCTACCCCTGCTTTTTTTTTTTCATTTCCATTCGCCTGGAAAACCTGTGTGCGTCTTTTTTTTTTTTTTTTTTTTTTTTTTTTTTTTTTTTTTTTTTTTCTGAAATGGGTTTCTTGTAGACAGCAGATATATGGGTCTTGTTTTCTTATCCAATCTGCTACCCTATATCTTTTGATTGGGGCATTTAATCCATTTACATTTAAAGTTATTATTGATAGGTACTTATTTGTTGCCGTTTTTATTCAATAACCCTGTGTTCCTTCTATGCTTCTTATTTCTTTATTTTAACAGAAGACACTTTAGCATTTCTTGCATTGCTGGTTTGGTGGTGATAAATTCCCTTAGTCTGTTTTTGTCTGTGAAGATCCTGATTTCACCTTCAATTTTGATTGATAGCCTTGCTGAGTACAGTATTCTTGGATTCAGACCATTCCTTTGCATGACTTTTTATATTTCATTCTATTTCCTTCTGGCCTGATGAGTTTCTGTTGAGAAATCATTTGCTAGTCTGATGAGGGTTACTTTATATTTAACTTTCTGTCTCTCTTTGGCTGCTTTTAAGATTCTTACTTTGTCATCTTTGCTAATTTAATTATAATGTGCCTTGGCGTCAGTCTTTTGGGATTCATTTTGCTTGGAACTCTGCGAGCTTCTCGGATTTGTGTGGGTTTTTCTTCTCTATCTAAGGAAAGTTTTCTACCATTATTTCTTCAAACATTATTTCTATGATTTCCTCAATTTCCTTTTCTTCTGGAACACCTAGTATTCTAATATTGTTTTGTTTTGTATTGTCCCAAAGTTCCCTTAGACTCTCCTCCTGCTTTTTAATTTTTTTTTCAGAAGCTGCTCTAATTGGGTATTTTTTCTATCTTGTCTTCTAGCTCACTGATGCAGTACTCTGCTTCTTCTAGTCTACTCTATTTTAAATTTATTATTATTTTTTTTAATAAATCTTTATTGTTCATATTATTACAAATGTTCCTCTTTCCCCTCCTCCATTGCTCTCCTTCACCAGGTTCCCACCCCACCCTCTGCCCTTTCCCCACCCCCCCATTATCCTCATCCATAGGTGCACAGTTTATGTTCAGTCTCTTCCCACATCCCCCTTTCCCTTTTCCCCCAAGAATTGTCAGTTCACTCCCCTTCCATACCTGATTCTATTATATTCAACAGTTTTATTATTCATCGGATTTTTTTTTTTAATTTCCTTGGTTTTTAGATTCACTTCTTGACAGTTCTGTATTTGTTGTTCATAGTTTTTAATCTTGATTTACTTTCTCTTCCGAAAGAACCTCCTTCAGCAATTCATATAATTCTGGTTTGGTGGTGATGAATTCCTTTAGCTTTTTTTTTTTATTAGTGAAGCTCTTTATCTGGCCTTCGATTCTGAGTTATAGCTTTGCTGGGTAGATTATTTTTGGCTGTAAGTTCTTACTATTCATCACCTTGAATATTTCTTGCCATTCCCGTCTATCCTGCATGGTTTCTGTTGAGAAATCAGCTGACAATCATATAGGTGCTCCTTTATAGGTAACTACCTGCTTTTTTCTTGCTGTTTTTAATATTCTCTCTTTGTCTTTTGCTCTTGGAATATTAATTACGATGTGTCTTGGTGTGGTCTTCTTTGGATTCCTTTTATTTGGAGTTCTGTGTGCTTTCTGGACTTGTAAGTCTAATTCTTTCACCAGGTGGGGGAAGTTTTCTGTCACTTTCTTTCAGTATGTTTTCAATATCTTGCTCTCTCTCATCTTCCGGGACCCCCAAAATTCTGATGTTGGTTCACTTGAAGTTGTCCCAGAGTTTTCTTACATTATCTTCAACTTTCTGGATTCTCTTGCCTTTTTGCTTCTGCAGAGGAGTATCTTCTGGCTCTTTATGTTCCAAATCTTTGACTTGATTTTTGCGATCTTCCATTCTGTTTTTAGGACACTGTATAATATTTTTTATTTCAGACAATGTATTCTTTATTTCTTGACGATCCCTTATTATTTCTTGTTGATTCCTTATTATTTCTAGTTGATCCCTTTTCATATCCTCATAGGTCTTATCGATCTTTTCTAGGAAATTCTTAAAAAACCTTATAAGCGTGGTTTTGAACTTTATATCCAGTTGCTTTTTGTCCTCCATTTCTTTCGTTTGTGATCTATTTTCTTGTCTCGGCATTTTTGCAGCTTTCCTGAGTTGGTAGCTTTAAAAGTCTTTGTGTTCAGCTTGGATGGGGCAGAGTTTCAGGGTGGAACCTACAGCCTTGGCTTCCGTCAGCCGGCCCTATGCGGCTCCTGAGTCTCAGTGTTTCTCAGGATCCTTCAGTACTCGCTGCAAGCACCTTTGAGAGTGAGGTGCTCTCAAGTTTCGCCTGCTACCAAACAGTCTAGTCTCTCCCCCAATGAACCCGGGGTTCAGTTCAGTTGGAAGTGGGATTGGATGTGGGGTTCAGAGCAGTCTGGAGCTTTTGTCTCCTTCCCGCCAGGGCAATCCCGCGGCACAGCCAACCATCCTTTCTCTGCGCGTAATGTGTGCACCTCCGGGACCTCCTTTCACTGCTCCCCTGGGTTTCTGCCTTACAGCCCAACTCCCTCTATATGAGCCTGGATCCCCAGGGTCTGGCCTAGAACTGGGTTCAGAGCAATCAGAACTGGGACTCAGCACAGTCCGGAGCTTTTGTCTCCTTCCCGCTAGGGCAATCTAGCAGCAGAGTCAACAGTCCGTCCTCTGTGCAAAATGTGCATGCCTCTGGGACCTCCTTTTGCTGCTCCCCCAGGTTTCCGCCTTACAGCCCAGCTCCCTCTGTATGAGCCTGGGTCCCCAGGGTCTGGCCTAGAACTGGGGTTCAGCGCTGTTGGATCTGGGGTTCAGCACACTCCGGAGCTTTTATCTCCTTCCCATTAGGGAATGCTAGCCAGGCACTCAGCTGCCCTTCCTCTCTAGCTCCATCTTCTCCGTGCATAACGTGTCTCCAAACCTTAGGCTTTTACAGCTCCTCTGATTTTCCTTCTGGTTTTCTCTTTCCTTCTCGTTGTAGAATTTCCAGTCAGTCGACTTTCCTGTAGCTCTGGGTAATGTCCACTCTACATTTTAATTGTATTTTATTGAAATTGTTGTGTGCGGCTGCGGTTAGGTGTTTACCTATGCAGCTATCTTGGATTCTCTCCTTCTAGTCTACCCTTGATGCTTTCTATTGAGTTCTATTTAGTAGAGATGTCATTTTTCATTTCTTCTTGGTTCTTCTTCATTTCCTCTTGGTTCTTAGTTATATTGTCGAATTTGTCTTTCATTCTTTTTAGCCATCTTATGATCATTATTCTGAATTCTTGCTCTGGTAGGTTGCTTGCCTATAACTTGTTTACTTTCTTTTCTGGTGATGCCTGCTTTTCTTTCATATGCGAGCTGTTTCTTTGTCTCTCAGTGATCTCTCTTTTCAGGATGTCTGGTTATGTAGTTCTCTTTCTCCTGTGTTGATTTAAAGGCACAAAATACAACACAACCAGATACAATACACAAGGCACTGAACAGAAATGTGTTTGCGATATTAATAACCTGCATTAAAGGTTTCCATTAAAGAAGGCAAATTAGGGGATAGGAGAGATAGAAGAGGGAGAAAAAAGGAGTGGCAAAATGAAATTGGGAGAAAGAGAAGAAAAAAAAAACAAAGAGAGAGAGAGAAACTAGAACTATAGTAAGAGAGAAACAAGGAACTAACTATAAATATGGGAAGGAAACTAATAGAACAACCCTTAATTACAGCAAATGCCAGCAACAAGTATCTGAAGATTAATACAACTTACAAGAGTAACTAATATCAAGCGAGGAAAAGAAAAGCAGAAGTAAAATCTAACTAAAAGACAGCTAACAAAAGCATACAATCAAACAAAAAGAATAAGCAAACAATCTCACAAAAAAGCATAAAACTTTGATATAGTTAACATTCAACATACAAGTACAAAAGAATAGAGAGAAAGACTATTTTTTTTTTGTTTATGTGTGTTTTTTAGGACAGTGAAAAGGGAGGTGTATATGGACTTGGAAAAGGGGGTTGGAAATTAGATATACACAAGTAAGGTGAAATTTTAGCAGGGTGTAAACAGAAAGAATAGGGAAAATCTAGAGCAGGAAAGGGTTAAAATAAACAGGACACCAAAGGGGGGAAGGTTAGGAAGAGAGTGATGGCATAAAGGTAGGGTTGAGATAGAATAAAGCGATGGTGAAGGAAAGGTAAAAATAGACTGTAGAACACTAATACCAAAGTAAAATAAAAAGCAAATAATATAACACTTAAAAAAATAATAAAAATAAACAAAAGTAAATAAGATAAAAAAGGTAAAATAGTAGTAGTAAT
Source organism: Pipistrellus nathusii (assembly GCA_963693515.1). Taxonomy (NCBI): domain Eukaryota; kingdom Metazoa; phylum Chordata; class Mammalia; order Chiroptera; family Vespertilionidae; genus Pipistrellus; species Pipistrellus nathusii. The sequence continues at coordinate 533,602 of OY882870.1, forward strand.
AATGCATAATAATTTAAATTAAAATGTAAAATCAAGTGAGGAAGAAAGAAAAATAGTTTCTTGAATAAATGTTGCAAATAATGAAAATAAAAACAAAATAAAATAATAAAAATTAAAAAATTATATAAAATGTGCAGTAGTAAAGGTCATTCACTTCTATCAATCTGTTTGGCACGCCTGTTTCCCAGTCTGGACAGTATTGCAGTTCCCTGCGTTTCACTGCTCATCAGTGTTGTAATCCGGTCCTGATTTTTAAAGCAGGCCTTGCTTTGATTTTTTATTACACTAGGGTCAATTTGTGATGTAGCCTCTGGGTGGCCGTGTTTCTGAGTTGACTTCCAGGACTCTAAAGCCTCTCTATCTTTTTTTTTCTATGAGTCTACTCATCTGTGGAAGTTGGCAGGCACTGCCCTGAAGATTGCTGGCTATCCCTCTGCCTCAGATCAAAACGGGTTGATATCTTTAGATATTCCCCCTATTAGGAGCCCGTCCATAATCACGGGTGACAGCAGCCCAACATCCCAGAGCTTCGCCTTGTAAACACTGCCCTAGTCCTCCAGCTTCCGCACAGCCTGCAGGCTTCCATCTTCACGGGACTCTCCCTATCCCCACGAAATCTAGCCTTTTTGTTGTGCGGTGGAGCGCTTCTTTGAGTCCATGTGTTCGCGCTGCCTGGGACCAGTGTTCTGGGGCTGCTCGGTGGTCACTGTGGCTGTGGATATTCAGGCCTCTGACAAGATCCACTTTTCCTTTGAAGATGGTGAGATTTCCCCATCTAAGGCCGTATGTAGCTCCAGAAGGGGACCCAGCCCCGCTGGGGTGCTTCCCTGTCAGGGCACCCTGATCAGCAGACCCCCACCTTCTCCTGGAGTCTGCCTGTCTCTTGGTTGCTAACAAACACTCCTAGCGTGACCCTCAGCTGCTCTCTCTTTCTGCTTCGGGACAAGGCTCAGAACTGGTCCATCTATTCTTCCACCATTTTGTGTCCCCAAAACGGGCAGTCTTAAGTGGCGAAACAATACTGCCCTGCAAACACTCTAGGGAGGACACTGCAGGCACTACACCATCCTGAAGAATAGAACTGCTTGAAACTAGGATCCTAGCCTCGCTACTACCCAATCTGGTCTCAGATGCAAACTGGGACCCTATAGACATTTGGGTAAAAGACCTGTGACCACAGCTGCAGACCCAAGGACACCAAGACTCCAGGTACCCTGGCTGTGTATTTCTGTAAGTTACAGAGCCTATCCCCCTCTTCACTGGCCCACTGCAGCTGCATAGGAACTGCTAGACCTCTCCACAAAAACAGGCCTCCTGCCCACACAGGAAGGCTCTCTGAATTTGACCTGAGGGGCATGGACATGGGGAGTTTGTTTTCTGCAGTTCTCACTCCCACAAATAGACCCCATGTCCACACATGGAGTCTGCACTGAATTTGAGCCTGGGCACACAGACACAGGGACTTTGTTTCCCCACAGCTCATGCTCCCATGACCAGACCCTAGGCACAATCCGGGAAGCTGTGCCACCTGACTTTGATTCTGGATGAGGGCCCACCCAAGCAACAGAGACTCTAATACTCGATTCTTGGTGCCGGCATAGGAGGACATTGACTGCTGTAACACTCTAGGGGACTCTGATTTTCAGCACACAACAGCGGATTCTCTTTTTCAGCAAGGTGCAGGTGGGGGCCCTGATTCTAGGTGTACATATGAGGCCGTACCAATGACTCTGGTCCTAGGTGGACGGGGCTCACACATACTCAAGGCAGCAACAAGTCTTGGTGTCATAGCTCTTCAGTGACACTAGTTGAAATGAAGCTTCTATTATACATGGCCCAGACCCCTGCAACTCAGTGATTGGATCTACTGGTGATAGAATGGGGAGACAATGAAACAATCCCCAGAGAAGAGAAAAAGAGGCATCACCAAGAAAGAAGAAGTAAAACTGAGGCATGAAACATGACAGAAAAGGAATTCAGAGTAATGGTTGTACAGTTCATAAACTGGATGGATGAGAAAAATCAATGACCTATGCAAAAATAAAAAAGTAATCAAAAGTGATATAGATACAATCAAAAACGCCATGGAAGGTTTCAACAGAAGATTAAAAGAAGCAGAGGAGCGAACTAGTGAGTTAGAAGATAAGGTATCCCTAACCAGTTTGTCTCAGTATATAAAGCATCGACCTGCAGACTGAAAGGTTCCAGGTTCAATTTCAGTCAAGGGCATGTACCTTGGTTGTGGGCACATCCCCAGTAGGAGGTGTGCAGAAGGCAGCTGATCAATGTTTCTCTCTCATCAGTGTTTCTAGAATTCTATCCCACTCCCTTAATCTCTGTTCAAAAGCAATAAAATATATTTTAAAAGGAAGAATATAAGGTAGAGAAACAAGCCCAATCTGAACAGCAACTGGAGGGAAAAAAATAAAAAGCAGGAGGAAAGCCTAAGGGAGCTTTGGGACAACACAAAATGAAATAACATATGTATAATGGGGGTGCCCAAATGACAAGAAGAGCATCAAGGTTTAGAGAATCTATTTGAAGAAATAATGACAGAAAACTTCCCTGATATGGGGAAAAAATGTTAAACAAATACGGAGACTTCCAAGCAAGATGAATCCCAAAAGAGCCACACCAAGACATCTCATAATTACAATGGCAAATGCTAATTCCAAAGAGAGAGTCTTAAAGGCTGCAAGAGAGAGACAGAGAGTTACCTACAAAGAATCCCCCATCAGACTATCAAATGATTTCTCAACAGAAACACATCAATCGATAAGGCAATGAAAGGAGGTACAAAGTGATGCAAAGCAAGGGACTCAACCCAAGAATACTCTATCCAGCAATACTATCAATAAAAATTGAAGGGAAAATCAGGAGCTTTGCAGACAATTAAAATAAATAAATAAATAAATAAAAAAGGTGGCTAAGGAAGTTTATCACTACCAAGACAGCAATGCAAGAAATGCTAAAGGGAATGCTGTAAAAAGAAGAAATAGAGAGGGAGAGAGGGAGGGAGGAACACAGGCATAAAGTACAGAAATGGCTACAAACAAGTACCTATCAATAATAACATTAAGTCTAAGTGGGTTAAATGTTCCAATCAAAAGTCATTAAGTGAATGAATGGATAAGAAAACATGACACATATATATGATGACTACAGGAGACTCACCACAGATCAAGGGACTCACACAGACTAAAAGTGAAGGAATGGAAAAGTACGTATCAAGCAAATGGAAATGAAAAAAAAAGTTGGGGTAACAATACTTATATCTGACATAATAGACCTTAAAGGGAAGACCATAATAAGTGACAAGGAATGCTAAAGGGATTAATAAAAGAAGAGAATATAATTTTGATAAACATGTATGCACCCAATGCAAGAGCACCCAAATACATGTAAAAAACACCTTCTGAAAGAGATTGACAACAACACAATCATAGTAGAAGACTTTAATACCCCATTAACATCACTGAATAAATCCTCTAGACAAAAAAAATTAGCAAAGAAACTTTAATCCTAAATGACTCACTAGATCAGATGGACTTAATTGACATCTATAGGACATTCTACCCCAAAACTACAGAATATACATTCTTCTCAAGTGCACATAGAGACAAGGAATTTTGTCAGATATAAGTATTGTTACCCCTAACATTTTAAAAGATAGACCACATATTGGGACACAGGCAAAGTCTCTCCAAATTCAAAAGAATTGAAATTATATCAAGCATCTTCTCAGATCACTGTGGCATAAAGTTAGAAATCAACTACAGTAAAAAAAATCACAAAAATTCAAACACTTGGAGGCTGAATAGCATACTATTAAACAATGAGTGTGTTACCAAAGAGGAGAAAGAAGAAATAAAACATATCCTGGAAACAAACACAACAATCCAAAATCTCAGTGACACAGTGAAAGCAATCCTGAGAGAAAAGTTCATAGCATTACAGGCCTACCTCAAAAAACTGGTAATAAACCATCTAACTCTGCAGCTTGATGAATTAGAAAGAGAGCAACAAGAAAAGCCCACAGCCCAAACCGGTTTGGCTTGGTGGATAGAGCTTCGGCCTGTGAACTGAAGAGTCCCAGGTTCAATTCCGGTCAAGGGCATGTACCTTGGTTGCAGGCACATCCCCAATAGGGGGTGTGCAAGAGCCAGCTGATCGGTGATTCTCTCTCATCAATGTTTCTAACTCTATCTCTCTCTCTTCCTTTCTGTAAAAAATCAATAAAATATATTTTTTTAAAAAAGAAAGAAAAGCCCACAGTGAGCAGAAGGAAGAAAATAATAAAGATCAGAGTGGAAATAAATGACATAGAGACCAAAGGAAAAAATACAAAAGATCAATGAAACCAAGAGCTGCTTCTTTGAAAGGATAAACAAGATTGATGAACCTCTAGCCAGGCTCACCAAGAAGAAAAGAGAGAGGACCCAAATAAACAAAATCAGAAATGAAAGAGGTGAAATAACAACAGACCCCCACAGAAATATGAAGAATCATTAAAAAAAAATACTATGAGCAACTCTATTCCAACAAACTGGTCAACCTAGAAAAAATGGGTATGTTCCTGGTAAATTATTACCTTCCAAAACTCAGCCAGGAGGAATAAAATAATCTGAATAGGCTGATAACTATGGAGGAAATTGAAACAGTAATTAAAATCTTCCAATAAACAAAAGTTTGGGACCAGATGGCTTCACAGGGGTTTTAGCAAACATTCAAAGAAATAAAACCTATCTTCCTCAGACTACTCCAAAAAATTTAAGGGAAGAAGCTCTTCCAAGCTCTTTCCACAAAGCCAGAATTACCCTAATCCCAAACCAGATAAAGACAATACAGAGAGAGAGAGAGAGAGAGAGAGAGAGAGAGAGAGAGAGAGAGAGAGAGAGAGAGAGAGAGAGAGAGAATATGAATGAATTACAGGTCAATATTACTAATGAACACAGATGCCAAAATTCTCAACAAAATTCCAGCAAATCTAATCCAGCACTACATTAGGAAGATAATGCACATGACCAAGTGGGATTTATTCCAGGGATTCAAGGATGGTACAATATCTGCAAATCAATAAATGTGATACATCATATAAACAAATTGAGACATAAAAACCATATAAATGATACCAATTGATGAAGAAAAAACATTTAACAAAATCCAACACCCTTTCTTGATAAAAACTCTCAGCAAAGTGGGAATAGAAGGTTCATATGTCAACATAATAAAAGCCTTATCTGACAAACTTACAGCCAACATCATACTCAATGGGCAAAAACTGAAACCATTTCCACTATGAACAGGAACAAGACAGGGATGCCCACTCTTACCACTACTGTTCAACACAGTACAGGAAGAAGGAATAATAGGCATCAATCCTGTTCAATCAGACAAAAAGAATAAATAAAAGGCATCCTAATTGGAAAAGAAGTAAAACTGTCCTTATTCACAGATGACATCATACTCCAAAGACTCCATAAAAAAACTACTAGACTTAATAAATGAATTCTGCAATGTAGGAGGATACAAAATAAACACCCAGAAGTCTATTGCTTTTCTATACACCAATAATGAACTCATAGAAATATAAATTTAAAAAGGAATCCACTTACCATTACAACAACAACAACAAAATTAAGATACCTAGGAATAAATTTAACTAAGTAGGTAAAAACCCTGTACTCAGAAAATAAATTTAACTAAGTAGGTAAAAACCCTGTACTCTGAAAAAAGAGATAGAGGGAGACATAAACAAATGGAAGAATATACCATGTACATGGATTAGTAAAATCAACATCATTAAAAATGTCCATACTACCCAAAGCAATCTATAAATTCAATGCAATCCCTGTTAAAATTCTAATGGTATACTTCAAAGACTAGAACAAATTCTCCAAAAATTCATCTGGAATAAAATAAAATAAAAAGACCCCGAGTAGCTGCAGCAATCATGAGAAAAAAGAACAATGTCAGAGGGATCACAATACCAGACATAAAGTTGTACTACAAAGCCATTGTTCTCAAAAAGAACCGGTACTGCTCTAACTGGTTTGGCTCCATGGATAGAGCGATGGCCTGTAGACTCAAGGTTCCCAGGCTTGATTCCAGTTAAAGGCATGTACCTTGGTTGCAGACACATACCCAGAGGGAGTGTGCAGGAGGCAGCTAATCAATGTTTCTCTCTCATTTATGTTTTTAACTCTCTATTTCTCTCCATTTCTCTCTCTTAAAAAAATCAATATATATATATATATATAAATTGCCTGGTGCTGGCACCAGAACAGACATATAGACCAATGGAAGTGAACAGAGAAACCAAAAATTGACCCACGCCATTATTCTCAATTAACATTTGACAAAGGAGGCAAGACCATTCAATGGAGTCAAGACAGTCTCTTCAATAAATCGTGCTGGGAAATTTGGTCAGATGCATGCAAAAAGAAGAAGGAGGAGGAGAGAAGGATAAGGAGGAGGAGGAGGAGGAGGAGGAGGAGGAGGAGGAGGAGGAGGAGGAGGAGGAGGAGGAGGAGGAGAAGGAGAAGGAGAAGGAGAAGGAGAAGGAGAAGGAGAAGGAGAAGGAGAAGGAGAAGGAGAAGGAGAAGGAGAAGGAGAAGGAGAAGGAGAAGGAGAAGGAGAAGGAGAAGGAGAAGGAGAAGGAGAAGGAGAAGGAGAAGGAGAAGGAGAAGGAGAAGGAGAAGGAGAAGGAGAAGGAGAAGGAGAAGGAGAAGGAGAAGAAGAAGAAGAAGAAGAAGAAGAAGAAGAAGAAGAAGAAGAAGAAGAAGAAGAAGAAGAAGAAGAAGAAGAAGAAACTAGATCACCAACTTACTCAAAATGGATAAAGGACTTAAATGTAAGACGGGAAACCATAAAAATCTTAGAAGACTCCATAGTCAGCAAAATATAAGATATAAGTTGTAACAATATCTTTAACAATATAGCTCCAAGGGCAATGGAGACTAAGAAGAAAATAAACAAATGGGACTACATCAAAATAAACAATCAACAAAACAACAATAAAGCCCACTACACAGCAAAAGAAACCATCAACAAAACAACAATCAAGCCCACTGCATGAAAGAACATATTTAACAATGCTATTTCGGATAAGGGTTTAATCTCCAAAATTTACAGAGAACTCATACAACTTAACAAAAGGAAGATTAACAATCAAAAAATGGGCAAAAAACCTAAATAGACATTTTTTGAAAGAGGACATACAGAAGGCCAAGAGACATATGAAGTCACTAATTATATGAGAGATACAAATCAAAACAATTAATTATATGAGAGATACAAATCAAAACAACAATGAGATATCAACTCACACTAGTCAGAATGGCTATCATCAACAAATCTACAAACAACAAGTGCTGGAGAGAATGGGGAGAAAAGGGAGCCCTAGTGCACTGCTGGTGGGAATGCAGACTGATGCAACCACTGTGGAGAACAGTATGGAGTTTCCTCAAAAAATTAAAAATGGAACTCCCATTTGACCCAGTAATCCCACTTCTAGGAATATATCCCAAGAAACCAGAAACACCAATCAGAAAGGATATATGCATCCCTATATTCATAGCAGCACAATTTACCATAGCTAAGATTTGGAAATAGCCTAAGCCATCAGCAGATGAGTGGATTAGAAGATTGTGCTACAACTACACAATAAAATACTATTCTATATAATAAAAGCCTAATATGCTAAATGCCTGGTCATCCATTCAACCAATCAAAGAATAATATACTAATGATATGCTAAGGCCACTCAACTATGACATGCACTGACCACAAGGTTGTAGACACTCCAACTGGCAGGTTAGCTTGCTGCTGGGATCTGGCCGATTGGGACTGAGTGAGATGGCTGGACACCCCTGGAATCCTCTCAGGGTCCCTCTGAGGTCACACCAGTGGAATCCTACAGCCTGTCCTGTGCATTCTTGCAATCCAGGAACCCTCAAGGGATGTTGGAGAACTGGTTTTGGCTGATCCCATAGGCCAGGCTAAGGGACCCCACTGGGGCACAAATTCGTGCACCGGGCCTCTAGTGCCACTATAAAAAAGAAGGTACTTTTGCCATTTCCAATAGCATAGATGGAACTGGAGAGCATTAACCTAAGTGAAATAATGTTCAGTAGGAGAAAGATAAATATCACATGATCTCACTCATATGTGTGATATAATGATCAAATAAACTGATGAATAAAAACAGAACCAGAGACAAATGGCAGGAGAGAGGGGGAGTTTGAGATCAATCACAGAACTTGTATGCATGCATATTAGCATAACCAATGGACACAGACACTGGGGCAGTGGGGGCTTGTCTTTGGGGTAGGAGTGGCCAGAATGGGGTCAATTGGGGGAAAAGGAGACATATGCAATACTTTAAACAATAAAAAATAAAAAAAATAAAAGATTTGACAAAATAAAAATAAATAAATAATTAAAAAAAAACAAATAGCAAGAGAGGAACATAAACTTAAAAAATAAAAATGGCAATAAATAAGTACCCATCATAACCTTAATTGTAAATGGATTAAATATTCTAATAAAAAGATATAGAGTAGCTGAAAGGCTAAGAAAATATGACTCATGTACATGTTGTCTATAAGAGGCCACCTCAGAACCAAAGACTTACACAGTATGAGACTAAAGGGATGGAAAAATATTTTACAAAATAGACTTTAAAACAAAGGCCAAAAAAGAGACAAAGAAAATCACTATATACTACTAAATGGGTTGATCCAACAAGAGGGTAAAACCCTAGAAAACATGGTCATCCAGTTTAGGAGTACCTAAATATATTTTCTAAAATTTTGTGGACTTTAAAAGAGAGATCAACAACAATATAGTCATAGTAGGGAAATTTAATACCCTACTGACATCACTGGATAGAACTTCTAGACAAAAAAATCAATAAGAAATAGATACCTTAAATGACACACTAGATCAGATGAATTTAATTATATATCATCACCTGCATGCCTGCCTTATTGCCCCTAACCACTTCTGCCTGCCAGCCTGATTGCCCCTAATTGCTCTCCTGCTGGCCTGATTGACATTTAACTGCTCCCCTGCTAGCCTGATCACCCACAACTGCCCTCCCCTGCCAATCTGATGGCCCACAACTGCCCTCCCCTGCCAGCTGATGGCCCACAACTGCCCTCCCTTGCTGGCCTCATTGCCCACAACTGCCCTCCCCTGCGAGCCTGATCGCCCACAAGTGCCCTCTCCTGTCGTGACCCGGCTCCTCTGCTGGGCCCCACATCCACTGTGCATGCAGCCATCTTATGACAGCCATCTTTAGGGTGTGATGCATGACAACCACCTAGGTCAGTGGTCGGCAAACTCATTAGTCCACAGAGGCAAATATCAACAGGACAATGACTGAAATTTCTTTTGAGAGCCAAAATTTTTAAACTTAAACTTCTTCTAATGTCACTTCTTCAAAACAGACTCACCCAGGCCGTGGTATTTTGTGGAAGAGCCACACTCAAGGGGCCAAAGGGCCGCATGTGGCTCATAAGCCACAGTTTGTTGACCACAGACCTAAGCTATTATTAGTATAGATAGTTCTGGAAGTCCTAGTCACAGCGATCAGAAAAAAAGAAGAAAATTAAAGGCATCCAAATTGGAAAGGAGGAAGTAAAACTGCCATTATTTGCAGGTGATGTGATATTATACATAGTAAATCCTTCAAAATCTACCAAAAAGCTACTAGATTTAAATGAATTTGGCAAAGTTGCAAGATACACAATTAATACCTAAAAGTTGGTGGCATTTTTATACACCAATAATGAACTCTCAGAAAGAGAAAATAAGGAAACAATCCCACTAACTACTGCAAAAAACAGGCACCTAGGAATAGACTGAAGTGAGGAGATAAAATACCTGTATTCAGAAAACTATTTGACATTGAGAAAAGAAATAGAGGAATATGCAAACAAGTGAAAGCATATACCGTGTTCATAGATTTTTTAAAATATATTTTATTGATTTTTTACAGAGAGGAAGAGAGAAGGATAGAGAGTTAGAAACATCGATGAGAGAATCATCGATCAGTTGCCTCTTGCACACCCCCTACTGGGGATGTGCCCACAACCAAGGTACATGCCCTTGACCAGAATCAAACCCGGGACCCTTCAGTTCACAGGCCGACGCTCTATCCACTGAGCCAAACTGGCCTTGACCCATGTTCATGGATTTTAACAATTAACATCTTTAAAATGTCCATACTACCCAAAGCAAACTATAGATTCAATGGAATGCCTATTAATACACCAATGGCATATTTTATAGATCTAGAACAAATATTTCAAAAATTTATTAAAAGACTGAATAGCCTCAACAATCTTAAGAAGAAAAAAGTTGGAGGAATCATAAGACTATGTATCAAGTTATACTACAAACCACTATTATCAAAACACCTTACTATTAGAACAGGTGATGATATATAATTTAATGAAGCAGAACAAAGACACCAGAAATTGACCCAAGCCATCATGCTCAATTAATATTTGACAAAGGAGGCAAGAGCATACAATGGAGTAAAGACAGTCTCTTCAATAAATAGTGCTGGGGGAAAGGACAGATCTATGCAAAATAAATAAATAAATAAATAAATAAATAAATAAATAACCACCAACTTACACTGTACACAAGAACAAACTCAAAATGGATAAAACATTTAAATGTAACTTGGGAAAACATAAAAATTCTAGAAGGAAACATCACCATTAAAATCTCAGACATCACTGCTGGTGGGAATGCTGACTGTGTGTGGGGAGCTGCCCTGAATGCTGGTGTCCTATATGCCTGAATGCAGGCGTGGGTGTAGGACACAGCTCTCCATGTGCCCCCCTTTTCAATAACCTCAGTGGAAAATTACCACTACCCCTAGGAACGCTGCTAACTGCAGATGTCTTTGCTTTAGGGTAAAAGAATTGATAGGAGCCCGCTGACGCAGAAGGAGCCTCGAGTTAAGAGGAAGATAGATGGTTGTAAAAGGTCAGGTGCTGAAGGAACTTATCTGTACAGGAACTCATCATGTTAGCAGAAACGGTCACCTGCACGATTGCCTGAAATAAATATTTCCTCCTTCAGAATTGTATTTAAAGTTGGAAAAATAAAATTCAAAGCGGCAGACCTCAGGTCTGAGCCCTCCCGACCCCATCTGTTCTTGTCTGTCTTTTTCTTATCCTCAACCCCTCATTCAGGTACTGTTCGTTGCTGGCAGGTTCCAGCATTGGTGCAGTCACTGTGGAGAACAGTATGGAGTTTCCTCAAAAAACTGAAAATGGGACTCCCATTCGACTCAGTAATCCCACTCCTAGGAATATATCCTAAGAAACTAGAAACACAAATCAGAAAGGAAATATGCACCCCTATGTTCATAGCAGCACAACTTACAATAGCTGGGAATTGGAAACTGCCTAGGTGCCCATCAGCAGATGATTGGACCAAAAATTACGGTACATCTACACAATGGAATACTATGCTGCCATAAAAAGAAGGAATTCTTATCATTTGCAGCAACCTGGATGGAATTGGAGAACATCATGCTGAGTGAAATAAGCCAGTCAATGAAAGAGAAACACCACATGACCTCACTCATTTATTGATAATAAAGAACTTTATAAACTGATGAACAAAAAGATAGATACAGAGACAGTAAAGCAACAAACAGACTGTCAAATTACAGTGGGAAGGATAGGGATTTATGGGGGAGATAAAAGATCAACCAAAGGACTTGTATACATGCATATAAGCATAACCAATGGACGGAAAACTTTGGGGGGGGAGGGCATTTAGGGGAGTGGGGAAGCAATGGAAAGATATGTACACATATAATACCTTAATATAGATAAATAAATAAATAAATAAATGAATAAATGACAAACACACACACACACACACCCCAAAAAAATGTCAACTCATTGGCACTGAAGTAGAAAGGTAAAATACATACATACATACATACATACATACATACATACATAAATTAATAAAATAAAAATAGCCGAAACCAATTTGGCTCAGCGGTAGAGCGTTGGTCTATGGACTGAAAGGTCCCAGGTTCGATTCCGGTCAAGGGCATGTGCATTGGTTGTGGGCACATCCCCGGTAGTGGGTGTGCAAGAAGCAGCTGGTCGATGTTTCTTTCTCATCGACGTTTCTAGCTCTCTATCCCTCTCCCTTCCTCTCTGTAAGAAAAATCAATAAAATATATTTAAAAATAAATAAATAAATAAATAAATAAATAAATAAATAAATAAATAAATAAATAAATAAATAAAAATAAAAATCTCAGACATCTCACATGGCAGAATTTCTGCCAACCCATCTCCTAGGTCAAGAGAAACAGGAAAAATAAACAAGTGGGATTTCATCAAAGTAAATAGCTTCTGCACAGGAAACAAATAAAACACACACACAAGAACTGAGAACAAACAAACCAGAATCCCCCACAAAACCATCAGCAAAGCAACAAAGAAGCACACTGTATGGGAGAACATATTTGCCAATGATACATCTTGAAACGGGTTAATTAAAAAAATAACAAAGTTTGTATATAACTCCACACCAAGAAGACAAACAATCCAATTTAAAAATTGAGTACAGATCTTGAATAAACACTTCTCCAAAGTGGACATACAGATGGCCAAGAGACATTATGGAAAAATGCTCAAAATCACTAATCAACTGAGAGATGGAAATTAAAAGCACAATGAGGTATCACCTCACACCTGTCAGAATGGCTATCATCAACAAATCAACAATGACAAGTGCTGGAAAGGACGTGGAGAAAAGGAAACCCTAATACATTGCTGGTGGGAATGCAGACTGCTGCAGCCATTATAGAAAACAGTATGGAAGTTCATAAAAAAATTAAATGTGGAACTTTCATTTGACCCAGCAATCCCACTTCTAGGAATATATCTCAAGAATCCCAAAACACCAATCAGAAAGAATGTATGCACCTCTATGTTCACAGCAGCACAATTTACAATAGCTGAGATCTGGAAACAGCCCAAGTGGAAGGGTTTGGGGGAACAGAAAGAGAATTGGTATGCATGTATGAATAGCTCATGGGTGCAGCCAATAGTATGGTGAAGGCCTGGGGTGGGGTAGTAGCAGGGTGGAGGAGGTCAAAGTGAGGGGCAATGGGGGACATCTGTAATACTGTTAACAATAAAACATTTTCATTTATATATTAGGCATAATTAGAAATTAACAATAACTAGTAGTAAAATAGATCCATTTTAACAATGTACTCTAATAACTAAGATAGCTACTAAATGACTTAAGAGTGGTGGCATTATGATGTCATCACATTACTTAGGGAAGTGTGCAATTTAAAACTTTATTTCTGGAATTCTTTATTTAATATTTTTAGGTTGTCATTGATTGCCAGTCAGTGCAACCATGGGAAGCAAATCCACAAATAAGGGGGGAATGCTGTAAGGAAAAAACATAGTATACACAGGGCTCAGCACCACCCGCAGTTCCAGCCATCCACTGAGGCCTTGCAGCATGCTCCCCACGGATATGGGAGTCTGTACTAGCAGGCAGTACTTCACGTGATTTCAGGTGGTGGACCTCAAAATACGGTCATTTCAATCATGCCACTTATTTCAAAAGATAATTCACATGGATCTAGAAGTCCTCCCCAGCATTTGCTAACCAATCTCTTCACGGTAGTAAGAGGGGCCTCAGGCCTTGAGGAGTGCAGTTCAAGGCAAAACCCTGTGTGTGATCTCCGACTCAACTGTAGGTGATTTTCGGGCTTCTTGGGAGGCCTCTGGAGCAAGGCTGTCCTCCCCACACCAGATGTGGGAGTGAACAATGCACCGTCATTTTCTTGAGGGAGTTGTAGTCACACTCAGTGCCTACCCTCTAGCTCATATCCATGTATCACTCCTGTCCCGGCACCTCCCTGTGGAGGCCTTCTTGGAGGGGAGGACAGGGGTAACCTTTCCCTCTTCCCACCTTTCCTTCTCATCCAGCCTCCCTGTGGTTGGGGCCCATAAAGCTGCAGGCATTGAGATGATTCTTGCGTTTGTTCTGATTCCTTCGCCCTTGCTCAGCACTTGGTGGGGTGGTGGGGGGCTCTGAGCAAGAGGTGCTGGGCTCCCTTGCCCTCTGCATGCACTGATGCAGCACATACAAAACTACTGGGCTATTTCTTTTCCTAACTGACCACTCCACACCCAATTGCTGAACAGGATGGAACTGGCACCCAGGCAACACACTTACTAGTAGTTTGAAATGAATATAATTTTGTTCTGTGTTATCTTTACCCTGACCCCATTACCCTCTACTATGGCAACTGGCACAGGGTGGCTCTTTCTGATATACAATTTTCTCCATTAGTGAATTTATGGGAACAAAAGTGTGTGGTTTACTTGGAAATACTAATTAAAGAGTGAATAAAATATAGTCTATAGTATAGTATAATCAGAATAGTATAGTATAGTATAGTATAGTATAGTATAGTCAGGATAGTATAGTATAGTATAGTCAGTATAGTATAGTATAGTCAGAATAGTATAGTATAGTATAGTATAGTCAGTATAGTATAGTATAGTCAGAATAGTATAGTATAGTATAGTATAGTCAGTATAGTATAGTATAGTCAGAATAGTATAGTATAGTATAGTATAGTCAGTATAGTATATATAGTATAGTCAGTATAGTATAGTATAGTCAGAATAGTATAGTATAGTATAGTCAGTATAGTATATATAGTATAGTATATATAGTATAGTCAGTATAGTATAGTATAGTATAGTCAGTATAATATAGTACAGTCTAGTCAGTATAGTATAGTCAGTATAGTATTGTATAGTATAGTATAGTCAGAATAGTGTATAGTATAGTATAGTCAGAATAGTATAGTATAGCATAGTATAGTCAGTATACTATAGTCAGTATAGTATAGTATAGTATAGTCAGTATAGTATAGTCAGTATAGTATAGTATATAGTATAGTCAGTATAGTATAGTCAGAATAGTATAGTATAGTATAGTATAGTCAGTATAGTATAGTTAGTATAGTATTATATAGTATAGTATAGTCAGAATAGTATAGTATAGTATAGTCAGAATAGTATAGTATAGCATAGTATAGTCAGTATACTATAGTCAGTATAGTATAGTCAGTATAGTATAGTATAGTATAGTCAGTATAGTATAGTCAGAATAGTATAGTATAGCATAGTATAGTCAGTATACTATAGTCAGTATAGTATAGTCAGTATAGTATAGTATAGTATAGTCAGTATAGTATAGTCAGTATAGTATAGTATAGTCAGAATACTATAGTATAGTATAGTCAGAATAGTATAGTATAGTATAGAATAGTCAGTATGGTATGGTATGGTATGGTATGGTATGGTATGGTATGGTCAGTATGGTATGGTATGGTATGGTATGGTATAGTATAGTCAGAATAGTATAGTATAGTATAGTATAGTATAGTATAGTATAGTATAGTCAGTATGGTATGGTATGGTATGGTATGGTATGGTATGGTCAGTATAGTATGGTATGGCATGGTATGGTATGGTCAGTATAGTATGGTATGGTATAGTATTAGTTTCTTAGCTTGGGGAAAACTGGTATAGTTCAAAGCTGTGGGGAAGTATTTGGCCTTCAAAGAAGAGAATGACTAAAGTTCCCACGCTCTTCGTGCTGTAAGCGTGCGCCTGCTGAGTGGTAGCAAGAACACACTTACGTCCCGTATGGCTTCATAGAGGGCTTTGAAAGTCGGCTGCTTATCATCATGGTAGACGCCACGGTTCCCATGTAGAACAGACACCCCTTCGAGCTCCGCCCTTTTGCAGTTGCTACCATACATGCAGTGGTCAGGACGGTAGTTCCAGTGGCAGGGGAACACATAGAGACACTCTGGTGGTGACAAGAGAAAGACATGTCCACAGTCAGTGCTGGCTCTTCGGCAAACCTGATGATTAAACCAACATTTCCATAAATGGCACATAGCAGATGACTTAATGCACGTTTATGATTATGACTCATGGACCACATTTCAACACATTTGTTAATATCCTGAGGTCAGAAATTAAGAGGGACTACATTAGTGATGTTGTCAGTCCCTCCCCCCGAAAGGAGAACAGAGGATAAGAAGGCACACAAGCTCTTGCTCAGACAATTGGTCTGAATCCCAACTCTCAGCGAAACCTAAGTCCAGTGACTTAATATTCCTGTGCTTCCATTTTTTTTAACCTATAAAATGGGAATATAGGCCCTCCTTCTTATTTTGATAATTAAATGTAAAAATTTCATGTAAAATCTTAGCAGAGTACTAAGTACATAGTGGTAGTTGATAAAGTTAACAGATATAATCAACTATTCAGAAAGATTTTGTGACATGGACAGACCCCCAAAATGGGAGTTAAGATTAAAGCAAAGATTTCTCTTAGGATTAAAACCAACCAACAGCCCTGGCTACTTGGCTCAGTGGTTTCGAGTTGACCTATGAACCAGGAGGTCGTGTTTTGATTCCTAGTTAGGGCAAATGCCCAGTTTTTGGGCTTGATGATTGATGCTTCTATCTCTAATTCCCCCTCCCTTCCTCTCTGAAATCAATAAAAAAATATTAAAAAAAAAAAAAACAAAACAACCTAAAACCAACAAACAACAGCAAAGGAGAAAAAAATCCAAAGAAAGAAGCAAAGACAAAAGAAAGTTCCTATGCCATGGTGACAATACACACTGGGTGAGCATGTGCACATATGTACACCTGTGTGCTTCTCTCTAACCCAGTGCAAAATTACCCACCTGTGTGCTTCTCTCTAACCCAAGGGCAAAATTACCCACCCCTGCAGCCAGTTGGCAATGTTTGGAGGGAGACATTAGTTGTGATATACGAGAGAAGCTGCAACTTCCATCTGGTACTAGAGAGAACAAAAGTACCCCAACATCACCCAATGAATGGACAACCATCACAGCCACAATAGCACCAAATCAAGAAATTCTGCTGTAATCCTCTTGAACTCAGAAAATGTCCTCTTGATGAATAGGATAACACAATTATCAATAAATCCATAACTCCCCAGCTTCCTGGCCCTCAGCTTGATGGCTTTAAAAACTGGGCTACAGGCACATGGACCGGAGTTCTCTGTGAATGTGGGTTACTGATGAGAAGAAAGGCCCATGTGAGAGCACCAAGAAGTAGAGAAGATAGGTGACACTGTCAGAAAAGCAGTTTGGAGATGTGCTAGTGGGTTGGGTTGATAGCACTTCTCATGGAAAGAACCCCTGCTTAGAGAACTCTTTCAGAAAGCTTTACCAGAAAGTGAAGAATGAAGAGGCTACCACACATCCCTCTGGCAGACTGTGCTAGTACTTATGTCAGTGTAGGCAGCTGGTGAGGATGAAGAAATGAAGGGAACAAATGGAATCAGACTTTCAGCCTGATCTACTAGTGAGCAGAATCAGACAGTGAGCCTGAGCCAGCAGGAAGTAGCAGCATTCACAGGCTCCCCCAGAAACAACCACGTCCTCACCAGGCAGGAAGAATGTCTGGAGAAAAACAGCCATTGGTCAGGGTCCCAGAGTGGAGGGATAAGCAACAGCGAAATTCCTTTGCTCTGCACTTGTGCAGTGGAAGTCAATATGGCGCAGCAGGCGTGAGCAGGTGCTCAGCAGAAACAAGATGAAGCAGCAGGACTCTGGGGCGTGCGCTGTAGGAGCCACAGTGGTGGCATAAAGGGGCAGAGTCCAGCCTAGGAAAACTGGGAAAAGAATGATATTAGATGGGGAGCAGAACCCCAGGATATCCAGGCCATGGATTGGTTAGGGGAGGACCAAGCACAAACAAGCCTGGAAAACCCCAGAGAGCAGGTTGGACAGCTTTGTGGAGGAAAGGGGCACGTGCTCGCCTGAAAGGCTCAGGGAAGGCCTGTGTGGCGGCCTTGCTAACTCAGAGACAAAGCATGGTCTTAAATTAAAACATTTTAATTTAAAAAAGGCATTTTATAGTGGGTAACTATGCCTAGGCTTGAAGTATGGTAGCAACCATACTTGAGTAAAAATTGCTGTTTAATATTTTAAACTTGCTGTTTTGGGTTCTGTACTCATTTAAAAGTTATTTTGATTTTCTGAACTTATGTATTATTGAATACTCCCTTGATGACTATTTGAATATCCCATTGATTGTAATCTCACTGGTCATCGAAGCACATTCCTCGGGGACCCAAGACAGTTCAATCATCCTAAATGGCCTCAGCGGCTACAGATAGTGCATTCCTGTTGACTCAGTAGTCCCAGAATCCGGACAGCACAATTATTCTAAATTGTCCAGGTGGTCCGTTTCAGATAATGTGTTCCTGTCAATACAGGGATCCGTGGATACTTTATTTTAATTTTATTTTTGTTTTTTGTTTTAATTTTTTATTTTTTTTAAATAAACCTTTATTGTTCATATTATTACAAATGTTCCTCATTTCCCCCCCCTCCATTGATCCCCTCCACCAGGTTCCCACCCCACCCTCTGCCCTTTCCCCACCCCCCATGGTCCTCATCCATAGGTGCACAGTTTATGTTCAGTCTCTTCCCATAGATACTCTAGGTAACTAACTCG
The DNA here is from genome assembly GCA_963693515.1 of Pipistrellus nathusii. NCBI lineage: Eukaryota > Metazoa > Chordata > Mammalia > Chiroptera > Vespertilionidae > Pipistrellus > Pipistrellus nathusii. The sequence continues at coordinate 552,203 of OY882870.1, forward strand.
CTCAGGTTCATTTCTGTAAAATCTTGAAACAGGTTCCTCATTCCAGACCCAAAGATGTAATTGATACTTTTGTGATTTTCTGCCAATATAAGCCAGAAGTGCCCAGCTGTTTGGGACTGCGAGATTTGGAGCTTTAGCCCCTGTTTGCAGCTGCCCTTTAATAAATGACTCCATAATTCAATTTCTTGAGGCGTCCTTTGTAGGATGGGGGTTACACTACAACATTTGGAGGCCCCAGCGAGATCCACCACTAGAGGGCGCTGGTCTGGACGCCAAGGGAGGCCAATCCCCTGGGCTGGTTGTGCAGCCTGAGGGAGAAGTTCCAGAGCCCAGGGGAACTTCCCTCCGGGTCCAGTGAGAGGACAGGGAACACTGGCATATCCCTAAAAATTTGTCTCGGAGTCCTGGAAGCCCCCTGAGGGGAGTCCGGGCTTACTGGTGGAGCGGTCACCTGGGGATGGTGGGAAGGGCTGGACGCAGCCAGACTTCCCCATCCCAGAAGTGCCCTGAGACCTCAGAGCTCACTCCTGGCTTCTGGTTGTTTTTTTTTTTTTTTTTTTTTTTTTTTTGTCTTTTTGTCATATTTGGGCCCTCTGTGTATTATTTGTTGAGTTTTGATTTGTCAAGGTTTTGTCAGTTTGTTGTTAGGTTTGTTGAAATCCTCTTGGAAGCCATTGAGTGGTTCTTCCCTTCCTGTTTAACCGTTGACTGTGTGACTGGATTACTGAGCTTTTTATCAGGGTTCCTCATAGGGTTTTGCCTCTCCTGAAATAACCCTCTACGTGTACCCTGTCCCTCCCCGACCTAGCACTCTTTTTCCAGATCAGCGTCTGACTCCAGGATGGCTTTCCCCTCACAGTCCTTGGCGTACTCCGGGAGTTTTGATTTTTTTTCCTTCACATACACTGGTCCTGCCCACTGACCTGCAGCGGTGGCGGTAGAGCCAAAAAAGTGGCGGCGGAGGTGGCAGCGTTTGCAAGCCTCCTCCCTCAAGGGGTTTGATTCCTGAGCCCCAGGCTCCCTGTGCCACCCCTCCTAGTCCTGCCCTCATTAGGGGAGGCAGACCGAGCTCCAGAGAAACTCCCTAGGTTGTATGATGAGGCATTTATCTGTTTGCTACGTCTATTAGTCTTGTTTCCTTTGTCCAACATGAGTGCCATTTCTGTTTTGATGAAACATGAGTCGAGTATCCTGTTCTGGGATGTGGGACAGGGAGGCCCCCATCAGGGGACTTGGGCAGTGTTCCCGTTATCTGCTCAGATCCCAAGACTATAAGAGCACTTATTTACTGAAAGGGTATAAGAACAGATGTTTGTTTGATATTTTGTTTGTCTGCCTGGGTATAATTATTTGTTCATGTAAGTGTGGAAGTCTGTGAGAAGATAAAAAAAACACATTTAATTTATTTAAGACTGAGTGCTCTGACACAGAGCAAACTGCCCCGAGTGGCCACTGGGATTAATTTGTAGGTATGAAGTTGTAACAATTGTGTTCCGAAGAGGTTTAAAGCAGGGACCAAATTCTAAAGTTAATTATTTACAAGAAGGAAGCCAGAGCTGGCAAAGTCACCAAGTCTGCCCAGAAAGCTAAAACAAACAAACAAACAAACAAACAAAAACAAAAAAAAACAAACAAAAACTAAATGAATCTTATTTCTGACACCTGCCATCACTGAGTCTTAAGCAGTGGTGGAGGATTGGTCTCAACTGTTTGTCTCAATTGGCCATTTGAGTTTAATATGGTTAATGATTACAATACATTGTAAAACCTTCAGAAGGAAAGGAGCTTATTAATTTTTAAAAAATCAGTACTTTTTAATGGAAACATACTCAAGCAAAGGAGCTTTTCAGAAAGGTCAGGGAGTCTGATTGCAGTATAGGGGTCACCGATTCCCCCACACCACCTTCACTGGCAGGAGGCAAGTGCTTTCCCCAGAGGGAACAGAGAGGGACTGCCAGATGCAAATGCCTTGGTGGGAGCACCTCCTTCGCCACATGGGACCGCGCCCTGTTTCCTGCCTCCACCCACCCGGTGCCCATCCCCTCCAGGGTTGTTCTGAGTAGCTGAAGGCGGCAGCAAGGAGGAAAATTCCCTTGTGACCCCCTGTGCCCCAAGAGACCCAAGAACCACCGGCAACTCCGTGGACACTTTTCACTGAGTTCTGTCAGGGGCTTAGAGGCACAGCTAGAAATTCCCCTTTTCAGGCTTAATCAGACTGAGATCTTCATCTCTAGGAAAACAGGAGGCCTGGCGACAGGTGCTGGGCCTGCTCCCTCCTCCCTCTGCCTTTTTGAATGTTTTAAAATAGCATGCAATACTGAAACACGGATTGCTAGATATGTGAAAGGAAAGGCCAGCAGCAAATAGGAGTTGTTAACAGTAGGCTTCCAGGGACCCTGGAAGAGTGTCCTGACAAGTTATCTAGGGAAGCAAAAGGGAGACTCAGACTCCAAGGGTCTTTAACTTAGAGGAAGAGGACTGATAGGACCAGAGCTCCTTTCCATTAAGCCCCCAGGGTAATCTTACAAGTGGAGGGCAAATCTGTTAGTTTCCTGGTGGACACTGGGGCAGCCTATTCACTGGGGCAGCCTATTCAGTCTTGAAAGAGCTGATGGGACCCATAACCTCTAAGAAGACAGCAGTCCAGGGAGCCACCCGACAAACTGCCTGTTTTCTTTGGACATCAAGAAGGACTGTGGACCTTGGAAGGAACCCATACCGAGGGAACGCAGCAGCTGAAATGGACCAAAGTGGAACAATGGGCCTTTGAGGAGCTACCGAAGGCTCTCGTCTCAGCACCTGCCCTAGCCTTGCCAGATGTCACGAAGCCCTTCCACCTCTATGTGAGTGAGATAAGGAGCATTGCCAAAGGGATTCTCTCACTCAGACTCTAGGTCCTTGGAAGAGACCTGTAGCCTAGCTGTCTAAGAGACTAGACCCTGTGGCAGCAGGGTGGCCAGCGTGCCTCTGGGCAGTGGCCACCACAGTATTGCTGGTGAAGGAGGCAGATAAGCATTCTCTGGGCCAGGAGCTAGCCCTGACAACACCCCATGGTGTGGAGGCCCTCTTCCGAGGTGCTCCAGAGAAATGGATGTCAAACACCAAAATCACCCAGTGCCAAGCTCTTCTCTTGGACCAGCCCTGCATCTGGTTCCAAAGACCCTGGCCATCAACCCCTCATATGCCGCCAGCCTTTAATAAATGATTCCATAATTCAATTTCGTGAGTCGTCCTTTATAAGATGGGGGTTTCACTGCAACAGTATCTTCCCTGACAAAGAGCCACTTCAATCTTTACTGAACCTACTGTCATTTTGCAGCTAAGATAGCATACCCCTGGAATGTCAGGGTAACTACGATAGTAACTTCCCTTTTTTCTGGACCCTCAGGGCAAACAGGGTGCCTGGGTGCAGGCCCCAGATTCCCCCATTGTTATTGTTATCTGTGAACAGTTGACTGTCACCAATTCTGAACCACTTAAGAAAAAAGAAGTGTGTGTCTATCATTTTACTTTTTTCTTTCTTTTTTTATTATTTAAATATTACTAATACTGTGTTTCCCCAAAAATAAGACATCCTCCGAAAATAAGATCTAGCGCATGGAAAGATAAGACATCCCCTGAAAATAAGACCTACCGCAACTTTCGGAGAAAAAACTTAATATAAGACACTGTCTTATTTTCGGAGAAACAGGGTAGTAGTACATATGTCTCCTTTTTCCCCCACAATTGACCTTCCCCCAGCTTCCACTACCCCTGGCACATGCCCTCACCCCCCACCCAGTGTCTTGTGTCCACTGGTTATGCTTATATGCATGCATAAAAGTCCTTCAGTTGATCTCTTACCTCCCCCCACTTCTAGCCCTCCCCAGCCTTCCCACTATCGTTTGACAGTCGCCTTTCTATGAATCTATTTTTTTCATTTAAAAGATTTTTTACATATGTGTCCTTATTCCTCCATTACCCCCATTCCTTACTAATGCCCCACCCCCCTGTTGTCTGTGTCCATTGATTAGGCGCATAAACATGCACACAAGTCCCTTGGTTGATTTCTCCACTGACCCCCCATCTTCTCTGAGGTTTCGCAGTCTGATGGACATTTTTCAGTCTCTGGATCTGTTCTTGTTCATCAGTTTATGCTGTTCATTATATTCCACAAATGAGTGAGATCATGAGATGTTTATCTTTCTCTGCCTGGCTTGTTTAACATAGCATAATGCTCTCCAGTTCCATCCATGCTGTTACAAATGGTAAGAACTCTTTTTTTTACCATAGCATAGTATTCCATTGTGTAGATGTACCACAGTTTTTTAATCCACTCATCTGCCGATGGGCACTTAGGCTGTTTCCAAATCTTAGCTATGGTAAATTGATATTTTAATGGCGAGTGCAATAAATCTATAGATTGCTTTGGGTAGTATGGACATTTTGATTATGTTGATTCTACCAATCCAAAAACATGGTATGTTCTTCCATCTGTTTATGCCTTCCTCTTTCTCTTTTTCCAGTGTCGTGTAGTTTTCAACGTAGAGGTCTTCCTTAGTTAAGTTTATTCCTAGGTATCTTAATTTTTTTTGGTGCAATGGTAAATGAGATTGCTTTTTTAGTCCCTCTTTCTGTAAGTTTATTATTGGTGTATAGAAATGCCATAGATTTCTTGGCATTAATTTTGTATCCTGCAACACTGCCAAAATCATTTATTAAGTCTAATAAAATTTTTATGGAGTCTTTAGGGTTTTCTATGTACAATATCATGTCATCTGCGAATAATGACAGTTTTACTTCTTCTTTTCCAATTAGGATGCCTTTTATTTATTCTTCTTGTCTAATCACTGTGGTTAGCACTTCCAGCATATGTTGAACAGGAGTGGTAAGAGTGGACATCCTTGTCTTGTTCCTGCTCTTAGTGGAAATGATTTTAGTTTTTGCCAATTGAGTATGATGTTGGCTATGGGTTTGTTATATATGGCTTTTATTATGTTGAGGTATGATCCTTCTATTCCCACCTTAAGAATTTTTATCAAGAAAGGGTGTTGGATTTTGTCAAATGCTTTTTCTTCATCAATTGATATCATTATATAGTTTTTATGTCTCAGTTTTTTTATGTGATGTATCACATTTATTAATTTTCAGATATTGTACCAGATTACATCCCTGGAATAAATACCACTTGGTCATGGTGTATGATCTTTCTAATGTATTGTTGGGTTTGTTTTGCTAGAATTTTGTTGAGGATTTTGGCATCTATGTTTATGAGGGATATTGTCCTGTAATTTTCTTTTTTTGTATTGTCTTTATCTTGTTTGGGATTAGGGTAATGCTGACTTCATATAAAGAGCTTGGAAGTGCTCCTTCCTCTTGAATTTTTTGGAATAGACTGAGAAAGATAGGTTCTATTTCTTCTTTGAGTGTTAATAAATATTCCTGGTGAATCCATGTGGTCCAAGGCTTTTGTTTATTGGAAGATTTTGATTACTGTTTCAATTTCCTCCATAGTTATCAGTCTATTCAGATTACTTTATTCCTCCTGGCTGAGTTTTGGAAGGTCGTAATTTACCAGGCACATGCCCATTTCTTCTAGGTTGACCAGTTTGTTGGAGTAGAGTTGCTCATATTATTTTTTTTAATGATTCTTCATATTTCTGTGGGGTCTGTTGTTATTTCACCTCTTTCATTTCTGATTTTGTTTATTTGGGTCCTCTCTCTTTTCTTCTTGGTGAACCTGGCTAGAGGTTCATCAATCTTGTTAATCCTTTCAAAGAAGCAGCTCTTGGTTTCATTGATCTTTTGTATTTTTTTTGGTCCTTTTGTCATTTATTTCCACTCTGATCTTTATTATTTCCTTCCTTCTGCTCACTGTGGGCTTTTCTTGTTGCTCTCTTTCTAATTCATTAAGTTGCAGAGTTAGATGGTTTATTACCAGTTTTTTGAGGTAGGCCTGTAATGCTATGAACTTCCCTCTCAGGATTGCTTTCACTGTGTTACTGAGATTTTGGATTGTTGTGTTTTCATTGTTGTTTGTTTCCAGGATATGTTTTATTTCTTCTTTCACCTCTTTGGTAACACACTCATTGTTTAATAGTACGCTATTCAGCCTCCAAGTGTTTGAATTTCTGTGATTTTTTTTACTGTCGTTGATTTCTAATTTTATGCCACAGTGATCTGAGAAAATGCTTGATATGATTTCAATTCTTTTGAATTTGGAGAGACTTTGCCTGTGTCCCAATATGTGGTCTATCTTTTAAAATGTCCTATGTGCACTTGAGAAGAATGTATATTCTGTAGTTTTGGGGTAGAATGTCCTATAGATGTCAATTAAGTCCATCTGATCTAGTGAGTCATTTAGGATTAAAGTTTCTTTGCTATTTTTTTTGTCTAGAGGATTTATTCAGTGATGTTAATGGGGTATTAAAGTCTTCTACTATGATTGTGTTGTTGTCAATCTCTTCCAGAAGGTGTTTTTTACATGTATTTGGGTGCTCTTGCATTGGGTGCATACATGTTTACCAAAATTATATTCTCTTCTTTTATTAACCCCTTTAGCATTCCTTGTCACTTATTATGGTCTTCCCTTTAAGGTCTATTTTGTCAGATATAAGTATTGTTACCCCAACCTTTTTTTTTCATTTCCATTTGCTTGATACGTACTTTTCCATCCCTTCACTTTTAGTCTGTGTGAGTCCCTTGATCTGTGGTGAGTCTCCTATAGTCATCATATATATGTGTCATGTTTTCTTATCCATTCATTCACTCAATATCTTTTGATTGGAACATTTAACCCATTTAGACTTAATGTCATTATTGATAGGTACTTGTTTGTAGCCATTTCTGTACTTTATGCCTGTGTTCCTTCCTCCCTCTCTATTTCTTCTTTTTACAGCATTCCCTTTAGCATTTCTTGCATTGCTGTCTTGGTAGTGATAAATTTCCTTAACAGCCTTTATTTATTTATTTATTTATTTATTTATTTATTTATTTATTTTTATTTTCTGCAAAGCTCCCGATTTTCCCTTCAATTTTTATTGATAGTATTGCTGGATAGAGTTAGTATTATTGGATTGAGTCCATTGCTTTGCATCTCTTTGTATACCTCCTTCCATTTCCTTCTTGCTTGATGTGTTTCTGTTGAGAAATTTAATAGTCTGATGGGGGATTCTTTGTAGGTAACTCTCTGTCTCTCTCTTGCAGCCTTTAAGACTCCCTCTTTGTCATTAACATTTGCCATTGTAATTATGAGATGTCTTGGTGTGGCTCTTTCGGGATTCATCTTGATTGGGACTCTCTGTACTTGTGTAATTTTTTACTTCCCCATATCAGGGAAGTTTTCTGTCATTATTTCTTCAAATAGATTCTCTAAACCTTGCTGCTCTTCTTGTCTTTTTTCCAGTTGCTGTTCAGATTTGGTTTGTTTCTCTACCTTATCTTCTTTTTAAAAATATATATTTTATTGATTTTTTTTATAGAGAAGAAGGGAGAGAGATAGAGAGCTAGAAACATTGATGAGAGAGAAACATTGACCAACTGCCTCTTAAACCCCCCACCACTGGGGATGTGCCCGCAACCAAGGTACATGCCCTTGACTGGAATTGAACCCGGGACCCTTCAGTCCGCAGGCCAACGCTCTACCACTGAGCCAAACCGGTTTCGGCTCTACCTTATCTTCTAACTCACTAATTTGGTATTCTGCTTCTTCTAGTCTACTGTTGAAACCTTCCATGGGTTGTTTTTGCATACGTTGTTGATTTTCTCATCCATTCAATGTATGAACTGTATGACTATTGCTCTGAATTCTTTTTCTGTCGTTTTGGATGCTTCCTTTTCACTTATTTCCTTTCTTGGTGATTCCTCATTTTCTTTCCTCTGGGGCTTGTTTCGTTGTTTCCCCATTCTAACTATCACCAGAAGGCTCAAATGTCAAGTTGCCAGGGTCTGAGCAGTGTGCATTGGAAGTTTCGCACCCTCCGAGTGTCACTGAAGAACTCTGACTCCAAGACTTGTGGCTGCCATGGGTTCTTGGAAGCCAAGCTGGCCTACAATCAGTCACAGGTGTTTTATGACTTTTGTCTCCCTTGCCATTGGAGTCGACTCCACAAAAACATCAATAAATCTACGTCTAGGACCTTACTGTCTATGCTTTCTTCTATGTATTTTATAGTTTCAGATCTTATGTTTAAGACTTTAATTCATTTTGAATTAATTTTTGTGTATGGTATAAGATAGTGGTCTAGTTTTATTCTTTTGCATAAAGCTGTCCAGTTTTCCAGCACCATTTATTTCTCCATTCTGATCACAATGTCTTTCTTTTTCATCCTTGTGTGTTAACATCCTACCCATCCTTCAAGGTTTATATCATATGAACAAAGTTAATTTTTTCTAAAGACCTGCATGATGTTTTCTTCATCATTTGAATCCATAATAGCATTCAGAACATCTCTTTTTTAACTTAGTCACTTGCATTTTTGGTTTAGAGTGTAACTACCAGAGAATAACTTGTTTGACTTTGAAGAATTGTCTTTTTTACAACTGTATCCCCTATAATGCCTAGCACAACTGACAGGGATATAGTCAAACCAAATAGGCTGCATGCTAATAGGAATGATCATCTTAAATACCTTTACCAATAAAATGTAGTTATTTACTAAAAATAAACTACTTATCAGGCAAATCACTACAGAAGGTGACTTACAATCCATTTTAGCATTTAGGGACTTTCAACAACATCTTACCTAATAATAGACAAACATGTAAATTGACCGTACCTCTAAAATTGATCACAGGGCTCAAATTCAGCGCAGCCTTCCTGTGTGGGTGTGGGGTCTGATCACGGGAAACAAACTCGCCAAGTTCATGCCCTCAGGCTCAAATTTAGTATAGCCTCTCTGCATGGGCGTGGGGTCTGGACACAGGAAACAAACTTCCCGTGTCTGTACACCCAGGCTCAAATTCAGGTAGAGCCACTGCTGCTGTGTGTGGGCAGGAGGCCTGTTTGAGCAGAGAGGGTCTGGCAGTTTCTATGCCACTGGTATGAGGCCGGCAGGGAGGGGGGTTGGCTCTGTGACTCACAGAAATCTGAAGCCAGGGTGCCTCGGGTCTTGGTGTCTGTGGTCTTTTACCAGAGGGGCTGTAGGATCCAAGTTTGAGTCTGAGACCAGATTGGGTGGTGGTGAGGCTAGGATCCTACTCTCAAACAGTTCTGTTCTTCAAGATGGCGTGGTCTCTGTGCCTGAGCTGGCCACCCCCAGAGGGTCCACAGTGGCAGAAGGGTCTTGTTGTCTAAGACTGCCTGGTTTGGTAGCCCCTTGGAAGACCTGCAGGATCTAACTGTCCCTATTTCACTCTCTCTCTCTCCCTCTCTCTCTCTCTCTATCTATCTCTCTCTCTCTCTCTCACACACACACACACACACACACACATACACACACACATACACACACTCCTCTATTGCTCCCTCACTCTCTCACACACTCTCTCCTTACCTTCTTGCCTCTATCATTTTACTTTTCATCCAATCACAGAGATTTCTCTGTTTTGTTTTCTCCTGCCTCCCTAATCCATCTCCAATGGATTTCATGTAAGTGACCCACTTACATCTCCTCTTTTGATTGTAATTTATAAAGTAGATAAAAAACTGTCATTCTCCAGAGCATTATCTCAATATGTTGAGATTCTGCTTCCTGGCAGTTGTCATCAGTTTGGTTCAAATAAATTCACAAACATTCTTTCCATCTTTGAATGTTTCAAATATATAAGAGGGGAAGGAAGAGGGAGAGACAGAAACATAAATGATAAGAGAGAATCATTAACCAGCTGAGGTTTGAGCCAGCAACCCAGGCATGTGCCCTGACCGGGAATCAAACCATAACCTCCTGGTTGATGCTCAACAACTGAGCCATGCCAGCTGGGCTGAATGAATGAATGTTAATGGTTTGAATGACAAGCCTGCTTGTTCCTGAAAATCAATAAAACATCAGGGATCTGGGAGCAGTTCCTAGTAGAGCCTGCCTTCCCTGTACACCCCCGTTGGCATGTTGTAAAAATGGGCCTCTGTGATCCATCTCCAACAAAGTCAACTTTTAATGGAAACGGTTACTGAATTTCCCCAGGGCCAACAGAATGCAGGGAGGAGGGGAGAGGATATAAGAACTAAGAACTGTGGACGTGGGCTAGCATCATGGTGGAAACCCCAGAGGCACCCAGGATGAAACACCATGTGCCACCTCAATTAGACAGGGGATGGTGCAGACAACTAGAAAAGGCCTGAGCCCATTTTTCCATTTTTTTAAATGGCCCAATGGTAGACAATAAGACCTAGGCAACGTATGAAGAAACTACCAGCCAATGAGGAACCGTAGAAGGGTCTCTCACACTCAAGATAAATAGCCTGTGATTGCTGCTCCGTGTGTGCCTTTACAGCTAGAGGGACACCTGCTCTTGCAACATCGTATTAAAAGTCTCATTTTGCCATACTTCTCTCTCCAAATCCATTGTTTGAATTCGGACAGGTGAGCATTTCACACAATTTAGGGGTGTGTCTGGGATTTCTGTGCCTATGGAGAGTGGGGTCCCAGTTGGTGGAGAGACGAGTTCTACCTGATTTTGGGTGGCCACTCTTTGCCTGGGATCCTGTCACTTCTTGGAGACCATAGATAAGCTTGAGACTGTTTTGTTTTTGTTTTCTTTCCAGAAAATGGTGAAACTAACATTGGGGACAAAAGACAGGCACCCACAGCTACCAGGCAACATCATGCATGGGACAAGGTAGGAAAAATTGGACTGTAAGCACTACTTTCGTGGTTGTGTGTCCTCAAAAATCAAGTATATGTGACTGAGACTCGTCCTGGACACGAAGTGAGCATGGAGTCCTAATCTTCGGTTCTGTTCTCCCTAGAGGGAAATGACTAAAGTCAGATGAAGCAGATCACAGGTTGTACAAAAAATCTCCAGAGAAGAGGGTCAAGTGCACAGAATAGTCACAGGGACTTGCTGGAAAACAAAAATTCTAAGCCTAAGGAAGACATTCCCTCAGATAGTTCATTGGGAAGAATGCTGAGATTCTTGAGGGATAGTCTCTGATCCAGGAACAAGAGACATTGCTCTGCATTGGTGGATTTTTTTAATGCAGGGCATTCTGTGGTGTCTGTGGCTGGACAGAAAAGGAGCATGGTGTGTAGCTCTTATCTGTGGGTTGTGTGTGCCTATAAATATTGTACATAGAAAGTCTCAGTTGATGTTTCATTTCTCTTTATAGATTGGTTTGTTTAAAGGTGGGGCACATTCCACTTTGGGGACCCCAGCTACTTGTGGCAGGCTGAACCTGTGACAGGGATTGCAGGAACTTCCCAGCAGCTGCCAAGAATTAAGTTTCGGGATCCTCCCTGCACTCCCTCTCAAGGCATCAGCCACTTAGCTAGTGAGAGTTCCTGTCTATCTGTCTATCTATAATGTAACTTGGTTACTGATATTCTTTGCTTCCTTTTTTTAGTTTGCTGTAAAATGACATGGGCAGTAGGCCAAGAAGAGAAAAACTAAGATGGTTAAACAGCAATTTGAAGCCATCTAGTAAATCCTATCTTCCCTAAACCAAGGACAGTTAAAAATGGATAATTTTCATTTTGCCAAAGGGTAAATGACTTATGTCAGCCTACTCAGGGATGGCAGAAATCCAATTAGTGTCATTTGCTGACCACATCCAAGGACAAATGACGTTAAAGGATAAACCTTATTTTGATTAGTCTGAGAAGGCTAAAGGCTAATTCTTTCTATAACATTTGGCTCCCTCTAAGGAAACCAGTGTAACCCAGATGGGAAAATATAATCTATTGCCCCTTTTCTTGTAGTCTGGGCTACCAAGATTTGTTGCCTATTTGCTCACATGTTACAGAGGCCATAAATCGTAAAACAATAGACAATCTCCAGAGAGGACTGTCAGTGCTGGTGCCAGACCAGGCCCTTGGCTGTGGTTCCACAGCCCTCAGCCACACACACGGGGCTTTTTGAAAAGCCCTTGAAAGGTTTGGAAGTATAATCCATATTTGGGGGACAAAGAAGCCAAAAAATATATAAAAGAAAAGCTTCCACTAGATTGCTTTGCTCTGAATTTGAGAAGCAACTTCCTCTGAATCTGCCGGCATAATAAAGCTGTGTAACTCCATTTCTCTAAGCATTGCTTGGTTTTTCTCCAGTATTTTATAACATCTGGTTCCCTGACCAGGAAGCCCAACCACACTGGCCTTTTGGCCTCTGGTGAGTGGACTGAGTTTGGGGCCCAGGAACACGGGATAGGCTTCCAGGAGGCGCGCCCTTCTGACTTTAGCAAAATTGAACCTGGCCAACATCTGGAGAGAGTGGATGGACACCCCTGGACCTGTTGACAGAAATAGTAAGGTAGGGGCCCACGTAGTTAGGCCCACTCTAATAGAGAGGAAGGAGGAGCTTGATCACCTGCCCTGAAGTCATACGACTTCATCAAGTAAATTAGTCAGGAAACGGGTGGATGGTTTAAACTCTAAGTGAATGACTGGTGAAAGTGTGTGAGTGTGGAAGGAGAGGGCTTGCACTCTCCTATACATTGTGTGTCTACAGAACCTCAGTTATGGTGTCCAAGTGGGCCCTCAACTGCGATTCCACCATTCATCGTAAGGCATAACGGTGACTCACCCCCACTTGGAGGTGACCAGGCCTGGTGTTTATGCAGGTGCTCCTTAGCTAAGACAAATCTAAGCTCCCAAGGGATGCACTCAGGTGGGTATCTGAATGAGGATCTGTGAAAACAGGTCACCTCTCCCTTGTCTGTCTTCCGCCACCGATCATCATGGGATTGGGACAAAGTAAACCCACTGTACTCAATTGCATGTTGAAAATGTTAAAAACAAAAACAAAAACAAAAAGGTTTCAATGGGGATTATGATATTAAAATGAATTCTGAAACACTGAAGAAATTCTGTGAATCAGAATGGCCAGCCTTCTGTGTCAACTGGCCCTCAGAAGGCTCTTTAAATGAAAGACTGGTCAGGGCAGTCTGGAACGTAGACATAGAAGACCCTGGACACTCAGATCAGTTTCCCTACATAGACAGCTAGTTAGAAATTGCTCAAACCTTGCCGCCTTGGATCCGGTTCTGCGTGTGTAACAAGGGACAGAGTAAGGTTTTAGTAGCAGGAGTAAAGAGGCAGGTAGGGCAGGAGCAGACAAAGGAGAGTCAGGCAGAGCAGGAACAGGCTAAAGAAAAGTAGGCAGGAGAAAAGAAACAGGTCCCTTAGAAGGAAGCTCAGCCTCCTATGTTACAGGAATTTCCTTAGGAAGTCCTGCCAGTTTTACCACCTCCATATGTGCCACTGGCATAACCTAGTGCTTCCTCTTCTGGTCTGGAAGGTCCAGAAAATCTAGAAACATTTCCCCCTTTGTCTCTCCACAACCAGGCTCTCTAGAGCTAGTTGGGCAGTGCTTGTGCTCAGCAGACCAAGGGCCCAAACCACAACAAGCACATTAGATGCCTCTCAGGGAGATTTGAGGCGCCCAAGAACTTTGCAAAGATGGAATCTTACAAGAGGAAGGGTCAGTCTATTATTATCAGCCCTTTACCATAAGTGATATTCTGAATTGGAAACATCACACCCAGCTTATTCTGAAAAACCTCAGGCCATGATAGACCTCCTAGAAATTATCTTCCAGACCCAGAAGCCCACCTGGGTAGACTGAAAGCACTCCTCTTTACATTCTTTAACACTGAGCATATGAGAGTAGTATCAGAGGCACAGAAGTGGCTCCAGACCCAGGCCCTGGCAGGATATTAGATGCAGAAAAATGGGCCAGGGAGGCCTTCCCAGATGAGGAAGCCAATTGGCCCAAACTCAGAAGATGGAAGGACCAGGATAGAAAGATATCAGCTGGTCTTCCTCCAGGGGGTCAGGGCCAGAGCCAAGAAGCCCACTAACATGACTAAAATCTCTGAGGTCTTGCATAAGCCTAATAAAAGCCCAGTGGCTTTCTATGAGAGACTATGTAAGGCCCCAGAAAATTGAACTATGGTAAACGCACCTTTTGTAGGTCAAGCCCAGCCTGATAAGAGGGAAAAATTACAGAGGCTGGAAGAATTTGCGGGGAGGGGGGTGGAAATGCTACTGAGCTGCTAGAGCTAGGGGGAAAAAGGTTTTCATCAACAGAGACAGGGCAGCAAGAAAAGAGGAAGAAAAGAGAATACAAAGAAAGGCCAATATAATAGCAGTGGATTTTAAAGGTTTAGGCTCCCAGACAGATCAGAAAGGGAAGCAAGAATACAGATGGGAGAGGAAGAGCGAGCCTGAGACAGACCAGAGTGCCTATTGTAAGGAGACAGGGCACTGGAAGAATGAATGTCCCAAACAGCAAAGTAAGAAAGCTGGGCTCCTTTTCTACCGAGGCATATCAATCAGATTTACCTGAAGCAGATCTCATTGGGCTAGCGATGGCTGATTCCAACTAGGACAGATCGGGCTCTTTTCAGCTGGGCCCCACGGGCCCATGGTCAGAATGAAAATCAGGGGCCAGAGTGTGGACTTTAGGGTTGATACTGGAGCGGAGCACTCAGTGGTCACTCAGAAAGTAGCGCCTCTCTCAGGAAAGGAGGTCACCATTATTGGAGATACTGGGGAACAGACCTGTAGACCATTCTGTTGCCCTTGTCAATGCCAAATTGGAGATCATCAACTAATTCATGAATTCCTGTACTTGCCAGACTGTGCAGTACCTTTACTTAGATAAAATGGAGGCAGAAATCACTTTTGCTCCAGATGGCTCAGCATAGCTGCGCCTAGGTGAAGAGACCTCTCCAATCATCCTGTCCCTAGCAGTGCAGAGGTAGGAAGAATGGAGACTTTATACCCCCCCGACAAAGACCTCACCATTAGAATCTGAATTAGAGAAGGAATTCCACTGGTCTGGGCAGAAGGGAATCCTCCAGGTCTGGCTAAGGACCATGCCCTGGTGCTGATTGACTTAAAGCCTGGGGCACAGCCTATTAAAATCTGTCAATCTCCAATTCCAAGGGAGGCACACCTAGGGATCCAGATCCACTTAGACTAATGCCAGTCACCATGGAACACTCCTCTCTGGCCTGTCAAAAAGCCTGGGACTAAGGACTACCATCTGGTGCAGGACCTGTGGGCTGTTAATGAGGCTGTTATAATATAACCCTGCATTCATTCCTGCCGAACCCCCTACACTCTTCTGGGACACATCCCATCAGAAGCAGATGATTTATCTTTGAATTGACTAAGCCTGGATATCAGCCCACAAAAACCTTAATTGCACAGCTACACTGCCAGGGCCTTTCAGAGCCCTTTAGTGTGCCTCACGGGCAAATGTACCAAGGGTGCTCCTGTAAACCGCTGCTGGGAGTAAGCGCCTATCTGCCACAGGTACAACAGGAAAAGCTGGGTCTGTCCACCCCATGACTGCAGAACTCTGGGCATCACAGCCACGCCTTTCCAAAGACCAGGTCCCCTGAGCCCCAACACACCAACAGCTGGTTCCTGGGGGCCACTGTGAGTCCCTGCTGGGCATGAGTGATTACAATTAAGGGTGCAAGAAGGCAAAAATTGAGACACTCCCCTGAGTGTCTGCCTTCTAGACATGGCAATGGTGCCTCTCAAGCTTACAGGGCTACATCAAGAGAACCCAAATAGCTCAAGCAGGGAGCTACACTAGATTAACAAACACAGGAAAACTGAAAGATTACGCCAGAAGCACCATCCCCATAAGAACCTGGGCAGCAAAGAAATTGGATCTACAATTAAAACATTACAAGAAAACGTGGGAAGACAAAAAAGCAATCCCCAAAGGAAAGAAAAATAGAAATCACCAGAAAAGGAATTAAATGAATTTGAGGCTAGCAGCTTATTAGAGATAGAATTCAGAGTAATGGTTATAAGGATGTTTAAATGGCTGGATGACAAATACACACAACTTAATTAGACCTATAAGGAGCTGAATGAGAATGTCACCAACATGAAAAGAAACCAAGAGGAGATGAAGAACTGCAATAAAAAACACAGTGGAAGGCTTTAAAAGTAGACTAGAAGAGGCTGAGGACTGCATCAGTGAAGTAGAAGAGAAGGTAGGAGGAAAAACCCCACAAACACAGCAGCAACTGGAAAGAAGACTTAAAACCTAAAGGAAAGACTAAGGGAGCTTTGGGGACAACACAAAATGAAATAACAAGAAGGAGAGGAAGAAAAGCAAGGAATAGAAAACCTGTTTGAAGAAATAATGACAGAAAACTTCCCTGATATTGACAAGAAAAAAACTATCCAAGAAGGACACAGAGTCACAAACAAGTTGAACCACAAAAGACTGACACTAAGATACATTATAATTAAATTGATGAACACCAATGACAAAGTAAGAATCTTAAAGGCTGCAATAGAGAGACAGAAAGTTACATACAAGGGATCACATATTAGAATAGCAACTGATTTCTCAACAGAAACACACCAGACCAGAAGGGAATGGAATGAAATATACAAAGTGATGCAAAACAAGGGACTGAATCCAAGATACTATATCCAGCAAGGCTATCATTCAAAATTGAAGGTGGAATCAGAACCTTCACAAACAAAAAAGGGCTAAGAAAGTTCATCACTACCAAGCCAGCAATGCAAAAAATGCTAAAGGGACTGCTGTAAAAAAGAAGAAAGAGAAAGGCAAGAGGAAACACAAACACTAAGGAAAAATATGACAACAGGTACTTATCAATAATAACATTAAAAGTAAATGGATTTAATGCACCAATCAAAAGACATAGGGTAGCTGAATGGATAAGAAAACATGACCCATATATTTGCTGTCTATAATAGAGCAAAGGATTCACACAGACTAATAATGAAGGGATGGAAAAACATTTTCAGGCAAATGGAAATGAGAAAAAAGCTGGGGCTGAGATACTTATTTCTGATAAAATAGACCTCAAAGTAAAGTCCATAATAAGAGATAAGGAAGGCCACTACATAATATTAAAGGGAGCAATTCAGCAAGAAGATATAACTCTGGTAAACACAAATGCACCCAATGCAGGAGCACCCAAATACATAAAATATCTCCTGGAAGATATCAAGGGAGAGATTGACATCAATACAATCATAGTAGGGAACTTTAATACACCACTGACATCAATAAATAAATCCTCCGGACAAAAAATCAGCAAACAGCAATTCTAAATGAGACACTAGATCAGTTGGACCTAATAGACTTCTTCAGAGAATTTCACCCCAAAGCCATGGGATATACGTTCTTTTCAAGTGCACATGGGACATTCTCAAAAATAGACCACATATTGGGTAACAAGCAAAGTCTCCCCAAATTAAGGAAGATTGAAATCATATCAAGCATTTTCTCATATCACAATGGCATAATATTAGAAATAAACTACAATAAAAACATTCCAAAAAATTCAAACACTTAGAAGCTGAATAGCATGTAACTAAATAATGATTGGGTTATCAATGAGATCAAAGAAGAAATTAAAAACATCCTGGAGACTAATGACAATAAAAACACAACATTGCAAATTCTATGGGACACAATGAAAGCAGTCCTGAGAGGGAAGTGTATATAGCTCTACAGAGAGAAAAAAGGAAAAAAAATGGTAATAAATCATCTAACTCAACAACTCAAAGAATTAGAAAGGAAGCAACAAGAAAAGCCCACAGTGAGGAGAAGGAAGAAAATAATAAAGATCAGAGCAGAAATGAATGACATAGACAAAAAAAAGAAAAAGAAAAAAGAAAAGAAAAGACAAAGATCAACAAAACCAAGAGCTGGTTCTTTGAAAGGATAAATAAGATTGATGAACCTCTAGTCAAGCTCACCAAGAAGCAAAGAGAGAGGACCCAAATAAACAAAATCAGAAATGAAAGAGAAGAAATAAAAACAGACTCCGCAGAAATACAAAGGATTGGAGAAAAATACTATAAACAACTCTATTCTTTTTTTAAATATATATATATATATATTTTATTGATTTTTTACAGAGAGGAAGGTAGAGAAATAGAGAGCTAGAAACGTTGATGAGAGAGAAATATCAACCAGCTGCCTCTTTCACAACCCCTACCGAGGCTGTGCCCGCAACCAATATACATGCCCTTGACCGGAATTGAACTTGGGACCTTTCAGTCCACAGACTGATGCTCTACCACTGAGCCAAACCAGTTTCGGCTGAACAACTCTATTCTAACAAAGTAGACAACTTGGAGGAAATAAACACATTCCTAGAAAGACACAACTTTCCAAAACTTACTCAGGAAGAGTATAAAAATATCAATGAGCTGATAACTATGGAAGAAACTGAAGTAGTCATCAAAAAGCTTCCAGCAAACAAAAGCCCGTGGCCAGACAACTTCACAGGGTAATTTTACAAAACATTCATGGATGAACTAAAACCTATCCTCCTCAGACTATTTAAAAAAATTCAAGAGGAAGGAACACTTCCAAGCTTCTTCTATGAAGCCAACCTCACCCTAATACCAAAACCAGAGAAAAACAACACAATGAAAGAGAATTACAGGCCAATATCCCTCATGAACATAGATGCCAAAATCCTCAACAAAATTCTAGCAAGTCAAATCCAGCAGCACATAAGAAAGATTATATACCACAACCAAGTAGGATTTATCCCAGGGATACAAGGATGGTACAATATCTGCAAATCAGTAAACATGATACATCACATAAACAAATTGAGAGATAAAAACCATATAGTCATATCAATTGATGCAGAAAAAGCATTTGACAAAATCTAATACCCTTTCTTGATAAAAACTCTCAACAAGGTGGGAATAGAAGGATCATATCTCAACATAATAAAAGCCATATATGATAAACCCACAGCCAACATCATACTCAATTGGCAAAAACTAAAACCATTTCCTCTAAGAACAGGAACAAGACAGGGATGCCCACTCTTACCACTCCTGTTTAACATAGTGCTGGAAGTACTAGCCAAAGTGATCAGACAAGAATAATAAATAAAAATCATCCTAATTAGAAAAGAAGAAGTGAAAGTGTCCTTATTTGTAGATGACATGATACTATACATAGAAAACCCTAAAGACTCCATCAAAAATTTATTAGACTTAATAAATAAATTCGGCAAGGTAGCAGGATACAAAATCAATGCCAAGAAATCTAATGCATATACACCAATAATGACTTACAGAAAGAGAGACTGAAAAAGCAATCACATTTACCATTGCACCAAAAAATTAAGATACTTGAGAATAAACTTAACTAATGAGGTAAAAGACCTATATGTAGAAAAATACATGACACTAAAAAAAGAGATATAGGCAGACATAAACAGATGGAAGAACATATCGTATTCATGGAGTAGTAGAATCAATATCATTAAAATGTCCATACTACCCAAAGCAGTCTATAGATTCAATGCACTCCCCATTAAAATAAAATGGCATATTTCACAGACCTAGAAAGAACTCTCCAAAAATTCATCTGGAATAAAAAAAGACCCCAAGTAGTCACAGCAATCCTAAAAAAGAAGAATAAAGTAGGAGGGATCTCAATACCAGATTTCAAGCTGTATTACAAAGCTACTGTTCTTAAAACAGCCTGGTACTGGCACAAGAACAGACATATAGACTAATGGAATAGAATAGAGAATCCAGATATTGACCCAAACCACTATGCTCAATTAATATTTGACAAAGGAGGCATGAACATACCATGGAGTCAAAACAGTCTCTTCAACAAATGGAGTTGGGAAAATTGGACAGATACATACCAAAAAACTGAAACTAGACCATCAATTTACACAAAAATAAACTCAAAATGGATACAGGACTTAAACATAAGATGGGAAACCATAAAAATACTAGAGGAATCCACAGGCAGCAAAATCTCAGACATATGCTGAAAGAACTTCTTCACTGATACTGCCCCTATGGAAGCTAAAGAGAAAGTAAACAAATGGGACTACATCAAAATAAAAAGCTTTTTCACAACAAAGGAAACCATCAATAAAACAACAAGAAAGCCCACTGCATGGGAAAACATATTTGCCAACAATATCATTGATAAGGGTTTAATATCCAACATTTACAGAGAACTCATGCAATTTAACAAAAAGAAGATAAACAACCCAATCAAAATATGGGCAACTGATTTAAATAGATACTTTTTGAAAGAAGACAAAAGGAAGGCCAAGAGATATATGAAAACCTGTTCAAAGTCACTAATAATCAGAGAAATGCAGTATCAAAACCATAATGCAGTGTCATCTTACACCAGTTAGAATTGCTATCATTAATAAATCAGCAAACGACAAATGTTGGTGAGGATGTGGAGAAAAAGGAACCCTTGTGCACTGCTGGTGGGAATGCAGCCTGGTGCAGCCACTGTGGAGAACAGTATAGAGTTTCCTTAAAAACTAAAAATGGAACTCCCATTTGACCCAGTGATCCCACTTATAGGAATATATCCTAAGAAACTAGAAACACGAATCAGAAAGGATATATGCACTCCTATGTTCATAGCAGCACAATTCACTATATCTAAGATTTGGAAACAGCCTTAATGCCCATCAGCAGATGAGTAGATTAAAAACTGTGGTACATCTATACAATGCAATACTACGCTGTGGTAAAAAAGAAGTTCCTACCATTTGCAACAGCATGGATGGAGATGGACAGCATTATGCTATTATGCTATGTTAAATAAGCCAGACAGAGAAAGATTAACATCACATGATCTCACTCATTTGTGGAATACAGGGGTGCCAGAAGAGAGAGAGCAAAATACTGAAAATCTATTAGAAGAAATAATGACAGAAATCTTTCCATACCTGGTGAAAGAAATAGACTTCCAAGTCTAGGAAGTGCACAGAAACCCAAATAAGAGGAATCCAAAGAGGACCACACCAAGACACATCATAATTAAAATCCCAAGGGTAAAAGACAAAGAGAGAATATTAAAAGCAGCAAGAGAAAAACAGTTAATTACCTACAAGGGAGTACCCATACAACTGTCAGCTGATTTCTCAACAAAAACTATGCAGGCCAGACAGCAGTGGCAAGAAATAGTCAAAGTGATGAATAGCAAGAACCTACAACCAAGATTACTCTACCCAGCAAAGCTATCACTCAGAATTGAAGGTCAGATAAAGAGCTTCACAGACAAGAAAAAGCTCAAGTAGTTCATCACCACCAAATCAGGATTATATAAAATGCTAAAAGGTATTCTTTAAGAAGAGAAAGAAGAAAAAGGTAAAGATAAAAATTATGAACAACAAAATGACAACAAATATATACCTACCAATAAGTGAATCTAAAAATTAAGTGAATAAAAATCTGATGAACAGAGTGGACTGATGTATATAATATAATCAGGGACATAGAAAGGGAGTGGACTGACGATTCTCAGGGGGAAAGGGGGGTGAGAAGTGCAGGAAGAGATTGGACAAAAATCTTACATCTATGGATGAAGACAGTGGTGGGGGGTAAGGGCATGGGGTGGGGTGATGAATCAGGTGGAGGGGAGCTATGTGTGGGGGGGAAAGAGGAACACCTGTAATAATCTGAACAATAAAGGTTTATTTTAAAAGATAAAAATAAAATATGATGCAGAACTGCCATTGTCCTCAATCTATTAATATTCTGCTTCCTGGCATTTGTCGACAACTTGGTTCAAATAAATAGAAAATTGTTCATAGGTTTGAATATGTCTTACATTTATAGTATAATATTATGTACACAGTAAATGTAAACAGTAATAATTACTATTTTCTTACCTAATAATAGACAAACATGTAAATTGACCATATCTTTGCTACGCCCATAGCCAATCAGAGTGACTATGCAAATTAACCCAAACAAGATGGTGGCTAATTTGAATACATAGGTGCCCAGCGCCTGTGTCCCAGTAACATCCTGGCACCCAGGTCACTGTGAGGTAAGGCCTGGGCAGGAGTAGACTCCCTGTGATCGATTGCAGGGAGCAGGAGCAGACCCTCAGCGATCAATGGCAGGGAGTGGGGCTCCACTCCTGCTCAAGGCCAAGGTGGAGGCTTTTGGCCTGATGCAGGAGTGGACCCATGTGATTGATCGCAGGGAGCTGGAGGTCTGCTTTCAGCTGGGCAGGAGCAGACCCTCTATGATCCATCGCAGGAGCTGGGGCTCCGCTCCTGCCCAAAAGGCTTTCAGCCTGGGCAGGGGCAGAGCTGGTGATCAGAGGGAGCTGGAGGGGTCCTGCCCAGGCCTAAAGCTTCGGCCAGAGGCTTTAGGCCTGGGTAAGGCCCAGCCTGTGATTGGTGTGAGCTACAGAGGAAACACCTTTTCTGACTACAGATTGGCTAAGCTCCCTGTATGCCACTGGTAATATTCTTAGTAACTTGGGTAATAAGAATCCAAAAAGGTGATTTTTCCACCTCACTCCTGGAGGAAAATGTGAAGGTCTGCTGCTGGAGGGCTAAGAAATGTCATATCCTGCCCTCACCAGTTTGGCTCAGTGGATAGAGCCTCAGCCTGCTGACTTCAGGGTCAGGGTTCGATTGTGATTAAGGGCATGTACCTAGGTTACAGGCTTCTCTCTGGCCAGGGCCCAGATAAGGGCTCATAAAGGAGGCAACCAATCAAAGTGTTCCTCTCACTTTGATGTTTCTCTCTATCTTTCCTTTTCTCTTCCACATTCTCTAAAAGTCAATGGAAACAAATCCTCAGGTGAGAAAAGGAAGGAAGGAAGGAAGGAAGGAAGGAAGGAAGGAAGGAAGGAAGGAAGGAAGGAAGGAAGGAAGGAAGGAAGGAAGGAAGGAAGGAAGGAAGGAAGGAAGGAAGGAATGCATATTCTATGAAAGACATGCCTTGAAAATGCCTAAAGAAAGTTGTCATTTTTTCTTGGTGAAGTCCCTGTTGATGAAAACACCTTGGTGGCTGTGGTGACTGGCAGTGGCTCCAGCAGTGGAATAATGGAGCTGGTGCCTTCCCCTGATCAGCCAGGTTGCCTCCCACAAAGGGAGGCCAGACTGCGGCTTAGGCCCGCTCCCCTGTCAGTAGGACAACCCCTGATGGCTCCCAGTATGTGAGAGGGGGCAAGTTGGGCTGAGGGATGAATTTTGTACACCAGGCCCCTAGTCATTGTTATAACAAGAAGTATTGCTGTAGGTTGCCGGAAGTTGAATGAACCTGATGCATAGTACTGAAGGTAACCAAAGTTTTGCCACTCTAAAGCAGCTCTCTGGGATATTAACTTTAAGCTATTTATTAGGAAACAAGACTCAGAGAAAGCCTTGGACCTCCCGCCCTCTTTTCTGCCTGAGACTGAACAGAGAGACTTGTTTTAGGAAGGAAATCTTAGGATGCTTGCCTTTCCTAGCGTGAATGAAGTGTAGTAAGCAGGAAGGCTTTGGGAATGTGCCAGTTAGATAGCGTGTGCCCCATTGTCTCCAAGTCATCTAGCAAGGATTTCCCTGCCAAGTATGTTTCACTCTTTCTCAACTCCCTGTGAACTGGCCATTCTCGTTTCTGAAATCTATTATAATAGCCAGACCTCCACCCCACTTTTCTCTTTGTCCAAAATATATACCCAGTGTTACCTCACTGTTTTTGGAATTTTCGTGCTTATGTAAGTTCCCCACACACATGCATTAAAACCTTGTTTTCTCCTATTAATGTCTTTGTTAATTTGATTATTAGCCCACCTAGAAAAATTTAGAATGTGGGGGGAAAAAATAGCCCCCATAGTACACTGATTACAAATGTTTTACTATACCTCTTTCTAAACATGCAAATCTCCATTCTTAACCCTTTTATGGATAACAGATCTGATAATGAAAGCTTTAACCCCTATATTTGGAAAAATGCAACTAGGTATATATAAAGAATATTTGCTTACAAGTTTAGGAGTTTAGAGATCTTTTTCATAGAGTTTAAGACCAGCTAAGAACCCCAGATGTTAAATATGTCAAATATGCAATTGGATTTCAGATGGAATTAATTTTATATCCAGACAGAATTCAAATCTCAAGTATTGGCTCACCAATTTATGCATGGCATTAATGTAAATGTACAATAATATGATATTCCTGTCCTCAAGAAATGTATATTCTTATAATAGAGGTAATATATTATCAGAATAAACATGTTTTATCTTGGTTTATAAAAACAGAGGACATTTCAGCAAAGTTTCGTTCAAACTAGACCTTTAGTAAGGAAGGAATTTTGATAATCAGACAGAAGCTTGGAAGAGCATTTGAGGAGAAGAAATTAGCCTGATTGAATGAAAGATTTAAAATCAGAGTGTGGTTTAGAAAAGATAAGCCATTAAATTTGTTGGACAAATGCAATCTTTTCAAAGGCATAAGAAAATGGTAGAAATGTTGTCACATAAGAAGACTGCTTTACTCTAAAATATTCAAATCTATATTAGGTTGTAAGTAACCAACTTTTATTCTAGCTTGTGAAGAAAAAAAAAAGTTTTTATTCTTTTGAAAAAGGTAGCTCACAAAATCAAAGTTAAACCTGAATCAGGGCAAGAAGTGGAGTGCTGCTGGTTTATGAAGGGTAGGGACAAATAAATGTGAGTTTTACAGCATTGCTGCCAGAATGAACCAGCCCTGGCTACTCTCTGTTCTTGGAAATGAACTTACTGGCTTAGTAGAAGTCAGGGTGGCCAGAGCTCTAAGTCTGGATGCAACGGGGAGGAGCAATTCCTGGGAAAAAGCAGGAGCACTGTCACTAAAAAGGGGGTGAGAGGGAATCAATGATGGAAATTAAAAATAACAGATGTGATAAAAACAGGATTGATGTCAGGGAAATGGCAGTATGAGAGATCCCCTTGCTCTCTCCCCCTAAAATTTCAACCACTGGAACAGCTATAACTTCACAGAGGAAGGAAGAGAGAGAATCAAGCCTATAACCTGGGCATGTGCCCTGACTGGGAATTGAACCAGGACCTCCTGGTTCATTGGTTGATGCTCAACCACTGAGCTACATCAGCCAGGCCTCATCTTCTATTTTATTTTACTTTTTTATTAATCCTCACCTGAGGATATATTTTAGAGTGGAAGGGAAGAGGAGAGGCACACAGAGAGTAACAATGATGTGAGAGAGACACATTAATTGGTTGCATCCACACGTGCTCCTTGACCAGGGCTGGGGATTGATCCTGCAACCTAGGTACATGCCTTTGACTGGAATCAAACCTGGGACCCTCCAGTCTGCGTGCTGATGCTCTGAGCCAAACCAGCTAGGGCTCGCCTTCAATTGTACATGATAGCCTTGCCAGATAGAGTTGTCTTGGATTCAGGTCCTTGTTTTACATGACTGTGAGTACTTCATGCCAATCCCTTCTGGCCTGCAGTTTTTTGTTGAGAAGTCAACTGATAGTTTAATATAAACTCCCTTTTAGGTAACTTTCTGTATCTCTCTTGCTTCCTTTAATATTCTTTGTCTTGAACCTTTGCCATTTTCACTATGATGTGTGAGTCTCTTTGAGTTCCTCTTAATTGGGACTGTATGTGCTTTGAAAGGTTGTTATCTTCATTTTAAAATATATTTTTATTGATTTCAGAGAGGAAGAGAGAGGGAAAGATACAAACATCAATGATGAGAGTTATTGATCAATTGCCTACTGCATGCCCCCTACTAGGTATTGAGCCTACAACCCAGGCATGTGCTCTTGACCAGAATCAAAACCCAGACCCTTCAGTCCACAGACCAATGCTCTATCCACTGAGCAAAAACAGTTAGGGCCCTGTGTGACATTTTCCTTCACCTATTTAGGGAAGTTTTCAGTCATTATTTTATCAAGCAGGTCCTCTATTTATTGTTCTATTTCTTCTCCTTCTGGTACTCCTAAGACGCAGATATTATCCCAAAGTTCCCTTAAACCATCCTCCTGCTTTTTCATTCTTTTTTTTTCTGCTGTATTTGGATGTTTTTTTCCTACATTTTCTTCCAAATCTCTGATTTGATCCTCTGCTTCATCCAACCTATTTTTAATTCCTTCTTGTGTATTCTTTATGTCAGATATATTCTTCAATTCAGACTGGTGTTTGTTCATGGTTTCAATTTCTTTTTTCATGCTCTTGTCATTCCTACTAAGTTCCTTGTAATTCTCATTAAGTTCCTCGAGCATCTTTATGACCATTACTTTGAACTGTATATCTGAAAAATTGCTTTCCTCCATTTCTTTTAGCTCTTTTTCTGGAAATTCCACTGTTTCTTTCATTGGGGCCTGTTTCTTCATTTCCACATTTTAGCTCTCCTTTTGTGTTTGTTTCTATGTATTAGATAGAATTGCTATGGCTTCCAGTCTTCCTGAGATGGAGTTATTGGGGCCCAATGACATGGTCTCCTTGATCTCCTAGGTTGGATATTCTAGGGATGTCCTTTGTGTGAATTTTGTGGTCCCGCCAGTTTTAATTGGGTCTTGATTGCTATTGGCCTGTTCCTGTGTGGGATCGATCCTCAGTCTGCCTGACTGAGTTCAACTCTGACAACATCTTGTAAGTTATTATACAGGTGACAGACAAAGCAGCTACCCAATGTTGCCAACTAGGAAGAATCCCCACATCTCCAGCACATGATCACAGACAAAGACTTTAAGACAATGGCTCTGTGAAATATTAATTTTTTTCTTGTCTTACGTTTTCTTTCTTACTACCTCTATTGTGAATATCCTAGCCACTGCCACTGCCGCTGCCACTGCTGCTGATGGTGTGCACAACCTTGGGAAACTTCACTCCCCTTGGCACTCCCTCACCTTCCCACAGCACAGTGCACTGTGGACCCTGGCCTGGAATTGGCGTGGCCTGCTGCCTGTAAGCTGTCCCTGACTTCTGAGTCAGGCGTAGCATTACTCTGGACCCTGTGTCCCTGTCACTACATCCATTCCCCTAGAATGAATCATTTACATTTCCAAACCCCTGCTGAAACTACTGAAATTCATATTAAAACATCTTTTCAAGTCAAACCCTGTGTCTTGGCATTTTTCCTCTCCATTTTACATAGATAAAGAAGCTCCTCATTACAGAGAACAAACTGGTGGTTTGCACTATTTACTCCCTTCATCTTTTCACCCAGCTCCCCTACCCCTAATACTCCTCTTTTCTGGAGTATTATGGGTGGGGGAGCTGGGTGAAAAGATGAAGGGAGTAAATAGTACAAATTTTCAGTTATAAAATAGTCACTGGGATGTAGGAATATACTCAACTATATTGTAATAATGCTGTATGGTGCTAGGTGGGCACTAGACTTATTAGGTTATCTGTTTGTAAGTTATATACAAGTCTAATCACTATGTTGTATGCCTAAAACTAATATAATAGTAAATGTTAATTGTAATTGTAAAAATCCTATATAATAAAAGTCCAACAACCAAAACAGCAGAACAACCAGAGACCAGAACGACCACGGCCCCTTGTCTTGGCTGGCCCCACCCCCCAACAGGGACCCCCCCCCCCCCGCGACCCTGATTGGGGGCATGACCAGCATGCAAACCACCCACTGCCCCTGTCCCCAACCAGTCCTGGCCCCCAGCAGGGACCCCCACCCCAATCCAGGGCCCCCATCAGAGCAGGCTGGATGGCCCACACCTGTGCACCAGGCCTCTATCCTATATAATAAAAGGGTAATATGCAAATTGACCTTAATGGCAGAACAACAAGAACATACACTGGAACAGTCACTATGAGGTTCACTGACTACCAGTCACTATAAGGCTCACTGACCACCTTGGTCCCTTTCCCTGGTCAGCAGGCTCTGTCCACCTGATGGCAAATTGGAAACTGGGGGTGGGCAGCAGTGGGGGACAGGGCTGGCTACCCGCAACTGGGGAAGATGGCCCTGATCACAGGCCAGGCCTACACACTGTACTTACCATGAACTTCACGCGCTGGGTCTCTAGTAGAAATATAAAACCCTATCCTGCCACCACTCCAGCCAACCTGCCAAAGGGTCTTCAAACCATAAAATTAGATCACAGATTCAGGCAGCAGTTCAAAGTATAAAGCCTCATTCACACATGAGGAATCCCCACCTTTCTCCTTCCCCTTGGACTCCATGTCTCAGAGGAGGCATGCGCAGTATGGATGCACAAATGAAAGCCTAGAAAAGTCACTTTTTTGGGGTCCTATGGTGCATCCAGGCAGAGACAAACTGATCACCAAAAGCCAGGCACCAGACTCTGCCCCTTCCTCATCCCACAGCCTCAGCTCCAGATAGGCACTCCCCGAGGCAGGATACAAGGAGAGAGCCCTATCTGGAATCTTGGCAGAGATGGGAAAGCTTAGGAGGCCAAAATAATAGACCTAAGGACCCAAATTCTGGGGCCCATGCTGCCAGGGCCCGCTCGGCACAAGGCCAAAGGGAGCTCAGACCAAGTTCTGGTCCAGTTGCTAACCCAGCTGCAATCTGCCATCCCTGAACCGCAGCATGCTGAAGTGTGTAATTGTGGGGTTGAGAGTGCTCTGGAGGTGGAGGGCTCACCCCAACCTCTGGGTCCCTGGGGCTCTCTGCCAGCATGCCCTTCCCCCAGGTGCTCAGTCCCAGCTGTGCCAGCAAAGCTCCTTTGCTGCATTGAGTACACAGAGGACAGGGCAAGGGAAGGGTGGCTGACCTGTGGCCTCTGCTGAGGCTGTTTGGACACATGTAATTAGCTCCAATTATCCAGGGCTTTCAGTCTGCCTACTCCCCTGGACCTGGGAGCTGAGCTCTGGGTGCCCACAGAGCTGCTACTCCACAGAATGAGCCACTCACCAGGCCAGGAAGCTCTGTCCCCGTCCACAGCACCCTGTGTCGTGTGTCTGTCTCGCCTGTGCATCTCTCTCCCTGTTCCTTGCTCTATGTTCCTGTTTATTCATTCCCCATGTCTCACTGGGCCTTAGAACACCCTTGTCACCCCCACAAAGAAACACACACCAGCAGACTCCACCTTTTCAATAAAATGACAAGTGGGAATCAGAGTGAATTAAAATGCATTAACTTAAAAACAATCCATGTGTCTGCAAATGCATTCCAAATGGCAGCCCTTCAGCAGGGGTGGCAGGGGCGGGGCATGTTGGCCACATGTTCTGGACTATCAGACACAAAGTGTAGGGGGCTCAGCACCTCACTATGGATCCCTCCCACTAGCTACCTGGGATGTCAGGGCCTGGGGAAGGGAATGAGTCTATACTCAGCCTTATGGACCCCTACCTGATTCCGTACACCCTTTCCCCTGTTCTGGCATCTGCTGGTCCCTCTTACTCCCCAGTACCTCCAAACCTTCCTATCCTGATCCAAACTTTCCTTCTGCACCAGCCCTCCCTGCCTCCAACACACAGATTTCACCTCTTCCTCCCCTACCCCCTCTCTTCTACCCCATACTTCCTTCTGCCCTGCCATGCCCATCTCCATTCTGTCCTCCTTCCCAAGACCACCCAGCAGCACCGTTTCCAGAATAAATGATTAGAACAAAGATTTCCTTGGCTGGAAGAGACTCTCCAGGGAGCTGAATGCAGAAAGGCGCTCCCACTCCTGTACCTGCAATTGCTCTGTCCTGCCAGATGCCAATCAGAAATGTGTCTCTGGAGACAGAGGGTAGCAGTAGGCTGCTGTCCTTTGAAGACCCTCATCAGGAGGAAACTCTTCCCCCCTCAAAAAAAGTTCATCCTGCTGCCTCCCTTGTCACTTTCAGCAAGCCTCCTTTGCCCCTTTCCCTGGAAGTAGGATTGGAGCACATCCTATATAATAAAAGCCTAATATGCAAATTGACCAAACAGCAGACTGAACGGTGGACCAAACAGTGGAACAACGGTTGCTATGACACACACTGACCATCAGAGGGCAGACACTCAACACAGGGGCCGCCCCCAGCCCGTAGACCCCAGGCCAGCCAAGGCAGGTGGCAGCAGGAGGGTGGGGAGGCAAGGGGGAGAAATTGCCCAGCCAGTTACCTCACAGATTGGCCCTGATTGCTATCCAGGCCCCATTCTGTCCTACCTGTGCACAAATTTTGTGCACCTGTCCTCTAGTGTGTGTGTGTGTGTGTGTGTGTGTGTATGCAAATCGACAGAATGGCAGAATGGCATTATGAGGTACACTGACCATCTCCTAGTCCCTCCTACAAGCCGGCAGGCTCCAATCTCCTGATGGCAAGTAGGAACTGAGGGGGGGGGGTGGTGGGACGGGGCCAGCTGCCAGTAGCCAGGAAAGGTGGCCCTGACCACAGGCCAGGCCTAGGGACCATACCCATGCATGAATTTCATGTGCCGAGCCTCTAGTCCTGTATAATAAAGAGGTAATATGTAAATTGACCATCACATCCTCACACAAGATGGCCACCCCCATGTCGTCACAAGATAGCTGCCACAAGCTGACAAGCAGCGAAAGGCAGTTGTGGGCAATCAGGCCAGCAGGGGAGGACAGTTAGAAGTGACAGGCTGGCAGGGGAGGGCAGTTAGGGGCGACTTGGCTATCAGGGAGGGGCAGTTGGGGGTGACTGGGCTGACAGGGAAGCAGTTAGGCATTCATCAGGCTGGCAAGGAAGTAGTTCGGGGGTGATTAGGCTGGCAGGCAGAAATGATTAGGGCAATCAGCCAGGTAGAGAAGTGATCAGTTGGGAGCCAACAGTCCCAGACTGTGAGAGGGATGTCGACTGCGGTTTAGGTCTGATCCCAAACCAGCAGTCTTATCAGTCCCCCAAGGTGGCCCAGATTGGAGAGGGTGCAGGCTAAGATTTCATACACCAGGCCTCTTGTAAATAAATAAAAAGAAACTCATCATTAACTTCATTAACTGACCATCTATGGTTCTGAAATGTCTTTGTGATCCTTTCAGGAGTCTAAATTTATTTCCAGAGCCTCCTAACTACTTGCAAAGTATTGTATGAATTTACTGCCACTTACACTTCTGATTATTTCAAAGTCTTGGGATCTCTAAGGTTATGGAATAGATTCTTCCTAATTATTTTAACTTCACAATAAAAAAAAAGCTTGCTGCTTAGTTACTACACTGTATCAATAGAACAGAGTCTGTTTTATTTATTTCATTTTGTTAATACGTTTTGCTTACCCAGCCTAATCTCCTTCCATTTCCCAGAACGTACCTTGTTCCAAAAGACAACAATTAATTCTTCAAAGGTTTACTTTCCAATCTCACAGTCTAAAGTTCTTCTCTCCTTTCAGCATTCGTAGTCTCTTTTTCAATCACATTTGTTTCCTTCATAGCATTTATCACAATTTATAATTTTGAATGACTAGTTGTTATTTGTTGAAAGTCTATCTCTTCCAATAAAAAGTAGGTTTTATGAAAACAGCACTTTGCCTATTCTGTCTGCTTCCATATACTAGTGCCTAACCACGTGGCAGGCACATAGCAGGTGCTCAAGAAATTTGCTGAAGGAATGAGTAAATGAAACCGTATACTTTCCTCTACCATCTGTATCTTTCTCCTTTCTTACTTTCCTTTCTCTCCCCACTTACCTTTCCTCTAACTTTCCTCTAACTTACCTTTCTCTTCCATCTACTTCCTTCTTTCACTCTATTATATTAATTTCATTCATTCAACCAACCAACAGTTCTGAAGACCAACTCTATTTAAGACATTAAACTTTATGCTGTGAAAGACAAAGTAGACAGAGCCTCTTTTCATGAGGACCCTTCAATAT
Organism: Pipistrellus nathusii; assembly: GCA_963693515.1. Lineage (NCBI taxonomy): Eukaryota > Metazoa > Chordata > Mammalia > Chiroptera > Vespertilionidae > Pipistrellus > Pipistrellus nathusii. The sequence continues at coordinate 583,829 of OY882870.1, forward strand.
TTATGCTTGTGTTTTACATCAGAGCTCACGAATTTCCCAGACTCCCAGAACAATAATTTATTACCAGTTTCCTCAAACAGTGCTAATAACAAATAATTGAGCCTGTCAACCCCTCCCCCTCAACAACACACTCATAACTGTCAATTACTGGGTGCTTTTGGTGGAGTTTGTGAAGGAAAAGAGCCACATGCTAACCTGTCATGCTCAGGGGAGGCTTGTGTGGCAGTCTTGCAAACTCACAGACCTAAAATAACCACAAAAGATGGTTTAAAAATTAAATATCTAACTACAAACAGGTTATAGTGGGTAGTCATGTCCTAGACTGATATTTCACCTGACAAAGATCAACTTAGAACTTTATTGAGCCCATTTGCCTTCCTGACTCTAAGATAACATATCTATGAGATGTCTGGGTAACTTGTAACTTCCCTTTTTCTGGAGCCCCTGGGGCACAACCAAATGTAGTGGGCACCAGGACAGATGCCTCAAATTCCTTTGTTATCATGTAAATTGTTCTTGCACTCACCATCATTTTACTTTTTATCCAATCCCAGGGGTTTCCTACCGCTTTGCTTTCCTCCTTAATCCATAACCAATGAATTTCATGTAACCTACCTATGCCCCTCCTTTGATTGCAATGTATAAATAGAAATGTAACCTGCCATTCTTCAGAGCATTATCTCAGTCCCTTGAGCTTCTGCTTCCCAGCATATGTCGATAGTTTGGCTCAAATAAACTCACAAAAATTATTTACAGGTTTCAATGTGTTTTTTTGTTTGTTTTGTTTTTGTTAACAAGTGAGTATACAATATGATTGCACACTCAAGTGCAGAGCTCTAGTGATCACTAGCAGTATAAGTCACATGGAACATGTCTCTTCAATGGCCTTGTCAGGGTTAAAACAAGGCCACTGAAGAGACATGTTCCATGTGACTATGTGTCCTGCTCCCTGTGGTCCCGTAAACCCTCCTAACTTCCTATATCATATGGAACTTACAGAAAATCTATATATCTTATGGGGCACTTCAGCTCTTCTCTCTCCCTGTGGGCAGAACTCCACCTTTTCTATCCTGGTTGGATGCCCTGCCTCGTCATCTATACTTGGCTAATTTCATTTCCTTATCTGCTAACAACCCATTTTTCTAAAAATTGCCTCAAAGCAGAGACAGACCTGGTCATGTTTGAGAGAGAAAAATACCACATACCTTGCTCTTTGACCCCTGATGACCAGATCAAGAGGGTATCCTTATGGAAAAAGAACTGATTCAAAGTTAAGCTAGGAATCAATTCACAGGCTGAGACAGCCAATATCTCCCTCTCTCTCTCTCTCTCTCTCTCTCTCTCTCTCTCTCTCTCTCTCTCTCTCATCATCATCATCATCATCTTCATCATCTTGAATTAGAAAACATAGGAAACAGCATAATTAATTTGGGCTTGTAAGATTGTTCAAAACAACCTCAGGGTTTGGGCCATGTGCAAATAGAGAATGCTTGTGTTGACGAAAGGGGACACATGCAAACATGACAGCTCAGGGGAGGCCTGCATGGCGGTCCTGCAGACTAAAAGACCTAAACCACAGAGGACGGCCTGAAATTAAACTAAAAGCAGTGATGGTGGGCACTCGCCTCCTAGACCCGTATCTTCACTGACAAGGTCAAGATTTACCTTAACTGAGCCTACCTGTCTTTTTGCATCTATGATAACATACCCTTGAAATGTCTGGGTAACTTGTAACTTCCTTTTTTCTGGACCCCTTGGGACACAAACTGATGTGCTAGGTTCCAGGACAGAGACCACAAATTCCTTCATTGTTATCATGTTAATTGTTCCTGCACCCACCTAAGTGTGTGTCCATCATTTCACTTTTATCCAATCCCAGGTGTTACCCCGCTTTGCTTTCTCCTGCCTCTCTAGTCTATCACCAATGGATTTCATGTAACCCACCTATGTCCCTCCTTTGATGGCAATGTATAAATACAAATGTAACCTGCTATTTCTCCAGAGCATTATCTTAATTTGTTGAAGTTCTGCTTCCCAGCATATGTCAACAGTTTGGCTCAAATAAACTCACAAAAATTCTTTACAGGTTTCAATGGTTTTTACGTTAACACTTTCTAAACAGTAAAATAGAATCAGAGAGGCATAGAGAGAAGCAAAATGGCAGAGACAATGAGGGATGAAAAAATCAGCTTTGGCCCTTTGCAGCTTCCAGAGCTTGTTCTCATGACAACACGAAATCAAGCATGATCTCGTCCATTGCTCCTGGTCTGTCCCTGCATCCTTGCCTGAGTGGAGTTTCTTTTCCTTGCAGTCTTGGGGCATTAACCCAAGCACTTTTTTCTACATAGAGTTCCTTTTGATTCTTGTCAAATTTACCTTTTCTATGGGATTCTGCTCTTGAACTCAAATTTACCTGTAAAGGTGTGAGCTCAGTCTTCCAACCCTTGAAGAAGCTGCCTTAGCTCACCTGCCAGGAAATGACCTGTAGCCTGACCCACCTATATGCCCTCCATGGACTTCAACTGTCTCCTCTTGTACCAGCCTATCACCCAGCACTGCAATCACCCACCCACAGGCTTGCATCTAATTACAGCATAAGTTTTAAAACTCCTTTGTAGCTAATAACTTTTAAACATATTGTAATTGATACAATTGGCTACAGGATATCCTATATAATAAAGAGGTGATATACAAATTGACTATCACTCCAACACACACGATGGCTGTCGCATGTGGTCAAAGATGGCTGCCCCTATGTGGACACAAGATGGCCACCACAAGATGGCCAGCAGGGGAGGGCAGTTGGGAGGGACCAGGCCTGAAGGGGAGGGCAGTTAGGGACCAGGCTGGCAAGGGAGGGCAGTTAGGTGTCGATCAGGCTGGCAGGAGAGTGGTTAGGGGGTTATCTGGCTGGCAGAAAGAAGCAGTTAGGGGCAATCAGGCAGGCAGGCAAGCAAGCGGTTGAGAGCCAGCAGTTCTGGATTGTGAGAGGAATGTCTGACTGTCTGTTTAGGCCCAATCTCAGCTGAGCTTAAATGGGCAATCAGACATCCCTCGAGGGGTCCCAGATTGGAGAAAGTGCAGGCTGGGCTGAGGGACACACACACACACACACACACACACACACCCCTTGCATGGATTTTGTGCACCAGGTCTCTAGTCTATAATAGTGATATCTAGAAATATGTTCCATTTTGCATGCATTGCTTCACCTGTAGCAACCCAATGAACTATTATAATAAGCATATTTATCTCCTGTCAGGGCCAATCTTTTCTCTGTCTCTCCTTGCCAGGGATAGAGGTGAAAAAAACTATTTTTTTTTTTTAAAAATGTAGTTTGTTTAAGTTTATAGAAAGTGCTCACAAAGAATATAAACAAATAAAAACCTTTCAATGTGATGGATAGCACTGGATTTTAGTTGAAAGACCTCATGTTTGTTTGTTTGTTTAAAAATATTTTTATTCATTTCATAGAATAAGGAAGAGGGAGGGAGAGTAGAAACATCAATGATGAGAATCATTAATTGGCTGCCTCCTTAATGCCCCCAACTAGGGGTTGAGCCCAAAACCCAGCAGAAATTCCACTGTGACCTCCTGATTCATAGATCAGTGCTCAACCATTGAGCTATGCTAGCTGGGACAAAGACTTCATGTTTAATAAAATTCTTGAATAAAGTATAAAATAGATTAAATGCAGGCAACATATGTAAAAAAAAAAAAAATCAAGGAGGAGAAATCAAGATGACGGCATAGGGTATACACCTGAATGCAGCCTACCACAACAATTTTGGTGTTTACCTGTGCAGCCATCTTGGATTCTCCCTACCACAACAATTTTGAATTTACAGCTGGAAACATCACCCTGAAGCACCGGATGGCTGGCTAAGAGGAGACTCTACCATCTGGGAACGAGAGAGAAGGCATGCTGAGCCTCAGGAACTGTGAAGGCATGGAGAACAGTGCGCGAGAAAAGGCGGCCACTGAATTCGCTGCTGGCTTGCTTGCGGCACGTGCAGAGAGGGCGCACGGCTAATGCGCAGCTGGCTTTCTTATTAGGGAAGAAAACAAAACAACCCTATTGCTCTGATAGACGGCCCCAGTCAGGGAGAGGCCGGACTGTCAGGCAGTGGGCAGAGATCTCTTGGAGGTGGGTGGAACCAGTAGCCATTACTGTGGGACTCAGGAACTGGAACCTCATAGGGAGAGCTGACGGGAAACCAAAGCTTGTCTGCACCACCCTGAGACTCTGCCCCATCCAAGTGGAACACAGAAGCCCTCCAGGAGGCTGGCTTTCTCATTCAGGAGGGAAAAAAAAAAACGAAAGAAAAAAACCTCCCAACTGCACTGAGAGACAACTCCGAGCCCGAAAAAACTGGCTGTCATGAGAACAGCTTTTACCCAAGAAGTGCATGCGCCTGCAACCAATATTGCGGGACTTGCTGCAAATAGGACTTTCCTAAGGCGGAACTGACGGGGAACCAAAGCTTGTCTGCGCCACCCCGAGGCTCCGCCCCATCCAAGAGGAGCACAGAAGCCCTCTTAGCTGAGACACTGCTGATCCTCACAGCCAATTGGCTTGGACATCAACACTTCCCACTGATACCAACAACAAGCAAGTCTTAACAACAAGACTACACACACAGCCCACAAAGGGCTACACCAAGACTGTTCACCTCAGGTAACTGGGAAGGTTGTGCTACTGGGCTCTACCAGAACACCTAGCACAGAAAACTATTCCATCAAATCAGTGAAGCAGTTAAAATGCAGAGAAGAGGCAGGACACAAAGGAAGAAGATGGAGGAGAGTAAAAGAATGGACATTGAGTTCAAAACAACGGTTATAAGGTTTTTCAAGAATTTCCTTAAAAAGGCCAATAAAATAAACGAGACCTATGAGGATATGAAAAGGGATCAACTAGAAATAAAAAAAGGATCAACTAGAAATAAAAAGGGATCAACTAGAAATAAAGAATACATTGTCTGAAATAAAAAATATTATACAGAGTCTGAAAAACAGAATGGAAGATCACAGGAATAAAGACAAAGATTTGGAACACAAAGAGCCAGAGGACACTCCTCCACAGAAGCAAGAAGATAAAAGAATCCGGCCAAAACCGGTTTGGCTCAGTGATAGAGTGTTGGTCTGTGGACTGAAAGGTCCCAGGTTCGATTCCGGTCAAGGGCATGTACCTGGGTTACGGGCACATCCCCAGTAGGGGGTGTGCAAGACGTGGCTGGTCGATGTTTCTCTAATCGGCATTTCTAACTCTCTATCCCCCTCTCTCTTCCTCTCTATAAAAAATCAATAAAATATATATTTTTTAAAATAGATAAGAGAATCCAGAAAGTTGAAGATAGTGTAAGAAGCCTCTGGGACAATTTCAAACGAACCAACATCAGAATTATGGGAGTCCCAGAAGAAGAGAGAGAGCAAGATACCGAAAACATACTGAAAAAAATAGTGACAGAAAACTTTCTTCACTTGGTGAAAGAAATAGACTTACAAGTCCAGGAAGCACCCAGAACCCCAAACAAAAGGAATCCAAAGAGGAACACACCAAGACACATCAAAATTAAAATTCCAAGAGCAAAAGACAAAGAGAGAATATTAAAAGCAGCAAGAGAAAAGCAGGTAGTTACCTATAAAGGAGCATCCATACGATTGTCAGCTGATTTCTCAACAGAAACCATGCAGGCCAGACGGGAATAGCAAGAAATATTCAAGGTGATGAATAGCAAGAACCTATAGCCAAAAATACTCTACCAGCAAAGTTATCACTTAGAATCGAAGGCCAGATAAAGAGCTTCACTAATAATAATTAAAAAAAAAAAAAAGGAGTTCATCACCACCAAACCAGAATTATATGAATTGCTGAAAGGGGTTCTTTAGGAAGAAGAAGAAAATAAAGGTAAAAATTATGAACAACAAATACGTAACTATCAACAAGAGAAACTAAAAACCAAGGGAATTAAAACATCTGATGAACAATATTAACTGGTGAATATAATAGAATCAGAGGTATGGAAGGGGAGTGAACTGACGATTCTCAGGGAAAAGGGGAGTGGTGGTGCGGCAAGAGGCTGAACAAAAGCTGTGCACCTATGGATGAGGACAGTGTGGGGTGGGGAAAGGGCAGAGGGTAGGGTGGGAACATGGTGGAGGGGAGCAATGGGGGTGGGGGGAAAAGAGGAACATTTGTAATAATCTGAACAATAAAGATTTATTTAAAAAATAAAAATAAAAATAAAAAATCAAAGAGTTACCTAATACTAATCTAAAGCCAGGAAACTTTATTCTTGTATTCAACGGATCTAAGAGGGGTAGTGAAGAAGGCATTTACTCAGCTGATTTTCAGTCTTAAAAAAAAGACAAGAAGATAAGGGGGAATAATAAAATAAAGACAAGGAGCTTAATTACAAGTTGCTGTGATTCTTTTTGAGCATTGTTTACTTACTAGCCATATCCTTAAACAATCTGCAATAAGCTCAGAGGGTACCTGGGGAGGCAACTATACAGATTATTTAAATTCTTCAGTTTGGGAATTCAAACAGATTAGGATTATGGAAGACAGTTTTAGCCACTCAGCAGAAAGGAAAATGCAATATTGAAAGGACAGAAATAATGCAGCAGAAAGATCCACTGTGGGGTAGCTGCCCAGCTAAGATTCCCCTCTCCAAAAACTCCTCCCAAATATTAATACATAGGGCTGGAGCTGAGGGCCCAGGCCTCATGCCGTGCTCCAGCGCTTGTTAGCTGTCACTCGGTAGCTTTGTCTTTACATTCTCAGTGTTGTTTTGAGGATTAAATAAGATAATGCTGAGACCAACACCTGGCAACCAGTACATAATAAATGTCAGCCATTGTCGCTAAGCACCATGCTTGCCTAACTGGCTGCACTAGAACCAACAGATCTCTCCTGGACTGTGAGGTTGGGATCAGCCAGTCATTACATGCAGCTGGACCTGGAGTTTGAAACCTCTGGCCTTAGCTTTGAGGTCTGAGGAGCAGAGAATGAGTTTTAAAAGAGGAAAAACCAGCCTGAGTGGAAGAAAGTCCAACCTGGCTCCCCATCATTTCTCTTTGCCGCTTCAGGTTCCGCTGAGCCTGCTGGCCTGTCTGCCCTGTGTCCATGCGCAGAAGGTTGGTTTGTTTTTTTTAAGTGCCCTTTGCATTTAGATGGATTCCAGGGGCCTTTTATTTGCAGTCAAGAATCTTACCCAGCACATCTACACCTATAAAAAAAAAAAAGGTGAAATGTGCTAAGCAAGAAGAAGGTGCGGACTTGAAAATCCCTGTGATTATCAGAGAGCAAAGGACTGAAATGTCACAAGTGAATGGCAACATTTTCCCTCTGTCTAATGAATGAGCACTGGGTATCTTTCCCAGAAACTATCCACCTGCTTCTGCCCCCACCCCCTGCCATCCGCTCCCTGCATTTGAAGCTTTTTGATTCAAAGATATAGGAGATTAGGTATTATTCCAGAGCTTTGTTAAATAAAATAAAGGTACATAAAGTGGGTCCAGGGTGATTTGCAACTGTAAGCCAAAGTCTTTAAAAGGAGATTATGTTAGTTTTAAGTGTCAAAATAAAACACCAGAAATGTTTTTTTCTCTCCTCTCTCAACTCCACCATATCATGGATATAACAATATAAAAAGAATTTCCTTCAGCCCAAATGAAAACAAAAAGGGACTTGGGAACCTGAGTCCTTATTCAGGCTTTACCCTTGAATAAGTCACTTCCCTTTAAGGATCCCAAGAATCCATTCCCTCCAATCCAGACGTGTTCAGGCGAGGAGGGCCTCCTGCCTAGATAACGCTGTCATTTACTTCAGTGCCTCCCATTAATTTTGACTGTACTTCTCAGAAGAATCGTGCTGGCAAAATCTAAGAGAGATTCTCAAAAATGGATCCAGTGTTGGAGGTTTTACCATTCGGTCTTTGTGTCAGCAGCACAAAGACCCGCTTCCAAGAAATCCCAACACCCCCCCCCCCTCCTGCTCCTGAGCCAGCAAATGGGCGCAGCATGGCTGGTGCTCTCAGGAGACCTGGCTGGAATGCCTCTATGAGTTGAGGTGGGTGGTACACTAAAATACATTCTAGAAAAACAACCTACCTGGATTGAAGTAAAAAATAATATTTAATAAATCTTGGTCTCCCCACGTGATGGCATTCTTGTACTTCTGGTATAGAGGGTACAGCATGTCCTCCCAAGCCAGCCCTGTTGGAATCATGCCGTTCTGAAAAAGAGGAAACCATTGGAGCAGCTGAAGCAGCAAATCCATCTTGTCCACTAAGAAACAACGGAGAGGGACCGCTCCTCCTCCCCCCAAAAAAGCATGTGGAGGACGTCCAGGCACAGCACACAGTGACATGGGCTGTCACAGCAGTTACATGTGCCATGGACACTGGATGTACCAGGGACTGGGAGTTGGGATGTGATTTTGACTTAGAAAAACATACCCCAAATGAACCTCTTTCTTGTGCTTAATTCTTACCTCTGCAGTGAAGGAGCAAATAAGAACAACAGAATTGTGGTAGCTTAAGGAAAAACATACTTTTCCTGTCTTAAAATAATAATTTAATTTAAAAAATAAAAGCAGAGAAACCAAGATGGTGGCATAGGGTAGACACCTGAATGCAGCCTACCACAACAAATTTGAATTTAGAACTGGAAAACAGGGGAAACATCGCCCTGAATCACCGGACGGCTGGCTGAGAGGAGGCTCTACTATCTGGGAAGGAGAGAGAAGGCACGCAGAATCTCAGGAACTGTGAAGGTGCAGAGAACTATGCACACAAAAAGGCGGCTGCCAGACTTTGCTGCTGGCTTGCTTGCAGAGCGCGGAGAGGCCGGGCCGAGTTCGCTGCTGGCTTACTCCCTATGCACGGAGAGGGTGGACAGCTAATGCGCAGCTGGCTTTCTTGTGCGGGAGGAAAACAAAACCACCCGATTGCTCTGATAGACAGCCCCAGACAGGGAGAGGCCAAACTGTCAGGCAGTTGGCAGAGATCTCTCGGAGGTGTGTGAAGCCAGTGGCTATTACTGCGGGGACTCAGAAACCAGACCCTCGTAGGGAGAGGCTGACTAAAGTTTGTCTGCACCACTCAAGACTCCACCCTATCCAAGCGGAGCACAGAAGCCCTTCCAGTGGCTAGCTTTCTCGTTCACTGAGAATAGGACTCTCCTAGGGAGGAACAGACAGGAATCTAAAGCTTGTCTGCACCTATACCAAAGAGGTGCATGCGCCTGCAACCAATCTTGCGGGATTCACCAAACTTGGCTGTGCCACCCCGAGACTCCGCCTCATCCAAGTGGAGCACAGAAGCCCTCCTAGCTGAGACACTTCTTATCCTCATAGCCAATTGGCTTGGAGATCAACTCTTCCCAGTGATACCAACAACAAGCAAGTCTTAACAACAAGACTGCACACACAGCCCACAAAGGGCTACACCAAGACTGTCCACCTCAGTAACTGGGAGGCTGACCCACTGAACCATATATTAATAGGACACCTTAGCACACAAAACCACCCTACCAATTCAGGGAAGCTGTGAAAATGCCGAAACAAGGAAACAGATAACAAACAAAAGAAATGGAGGACAAGAAGAGACTGGATATAGAGTTCAAAACCATTGGTATAAGGTTTTTTAAGGGTTTCCTAGAAAAGGCCGATAAAACAAGACCTATGAGGATATGAAAAGGGATCAATAAGAAATAAAGAATACATTGTCTGAAATAAACAATATTATACAGAGGCATAAAAACAAAATGGAAGATCGCAAGAATCAAGTCAAAGATTTGGAACACAAAGAGCCAGAGGACACTCCTCCACAGAAGCAAGAAGACAAGAGAATCCAGAAAGTTGAAGATAGTGTAAGAAGCCTCTGGGACAATTTCAAACGAACCAACATCAGAATTATGGGAGTCCCAGAAGAAGAGAGAGAGCAAGATATCGAAAACATACTGAAAAAAATAGTGACAGAAAACTTTCTTCACTTGGTGAAAGAAATAGATTTACAAGTCCAAGAAGCATCCAGAACCCCAAACAAAAGGAATCCAAAGAGGAACACACCAAGACACATCAAAATTAAAATTCCAAGAGCAAAAGACAAAGAGAGAATATTAAAAGCAGCAAGAGAAAAGCAGGTAGTTACCTATAAAAGTGCACCCATACGATTGTCAGCTGATTTCTCAACAGAAACCAAGCAGGCCAGATGGGAATGGCAAGAAATATTCAAGGTGATGAAGAGCAAGAACCTACAGCCAAAAATACTCTACCAGCAAAGCTATCACTTAGAATCGAAGGCCAGATAAAGAGCTTCACAAATAAAAAAAGCTAAAAGAGTTCATCACCACCAAACCAGAATTATATGAATTGCTGAAAGGGGTTCTTTAGGAAGAGGAAGAAGATATAGATTAAAATTATGATCAACAAATAAGTAACTATCAACAAGTGAAACTAAAAACCAAGGGAATTAAAAAACCTGATGAACAATATTAACTGGTGAATATAATAGAATCAGAGGTATGGGGACTTCCTGGAAGATGGCGTAAATCAGGTAAACATTTGTACGTGCTGCCTCTTACAACCACATCAGTGCTGCAACTAGGGATCTTACCTGCAACTAGGGATCTTACCTGAGACCTGAAAAAAACATAACTGTGGGGGCCCCGACTGGTGCAGAGATGCGGATTCCACAGAAAGGTTGGATTTTGCCGGGGATTACGTGGGGTGTCTGTTTTCCAACAGTGAAAGCGGCAGCTGCGGCAGCCGCAGAAGCTGCCGCAGCTATGGCAGCAGAGGCGCGTGTGCTGGGACCGCGGAAATCTGTGTCCATAAAAGCCCCCCGCTGTTGGGTCTGGCGTGATTCGAGAGAATGGACGGGGGTCCCCAAGATTGCTACTAGTGGGGTTCTCTAGGGAGCAACCCACTCTGATCCGACATGGTGGGAGAACATAGGAGTTGGAAAGCAGTCTGTAAGTGTGCGCACACTCGCCCATCGCGCACCTAGGCTGGTTTCCCTGCAACACTTTGCTTCTGATTACAAAGGAGAGATCACCCAGATTGGCTGGCCCTAAGAGACAGCAGGGGAAACTGCTTTTCTGAAAGCTGAGAAGCAGAGCGGGGAGAAATCATCTAGGATTCAGCTCCGAGGCAAATAAAAACAAACAAACAAACAAACAAACAAAATTGATATTGAGTGCCATAGAAAAAGAAGGCTAGAGCAGCCAAAAAGACAGGGACATGAATCCAGAAACACTACCATCTAGGGTCTGGAGTACAAACTGACTGTGTTTATTACTAGTTTTATTTGATCAAAAACCAAGAAACTAAGGAATATTCACTGAGGTGCAGCAGAACGAAGGAAACTGCAATACTGTCTGGACTGAGAAACAGGCGTGCCAAACAGCATAATGGAAGAAGTGAATGGCCTTCACAACTAAACACTTTTTTTGCTAAATTCTTTTCGTTTTTTTATTTCTTTTTTTAAATTATTTTTTTTTATTTTTTATTTTATTTTCATTTTTTGCATCTTTTACTTAAGAAACAATTTTTTTCCTTTTTTTTCCTCACTTGATTTTAACTTTTTAATTATTACATTTTTAGGTTCAATAAGCATTATTACTACTGCCATTTTAATTTTTTTTAAGTGCCATTCTATTTTCTCTTTATTTTACATTGGAATTAATGTTCTTCATTTTATTTTCATTTCTCCTTTAACATTGTTTAACCCTATCTCAACACCATCTTTACACCATCACTCTCTTTCTAACCTTCCCCCTTTTGCTATCCTGTTTATCTTAACCCTTTCCTGCTTTAGATTTTCCTTACTCTTTCTGTATACCCCCTGCTAAAATTTCTACCCTACCTATATATCTAATTTCCAAACCCCTGTTCCAAGTGTACACTCCTCTCTGAGCTGTATTAATTAGCAAAAAACAAACAAACAAACAAACAAAAAACCTGTTTTCCTCAATTTTTTTGGATGCTGTTTGGGGTAATGTTGATTATATTGTATTTTTATGCTTTTTAGTGATAATATTTTGGTTATTTTTTTGTTGTCGCGGTTGCTTGGTATTTTCTTATTTGATTGGTTTTTGTTTGTAGTTTTTTGTTTTTACCTCTGTTTTCCCTTCCTTTGCTGGAAATTAGGGGGTGTTATAGATTGTATCATTCTTCAGGTGCTGCTGCCAGTATTTGTTGAGGTTAGTGGTTGTTAAATTGAAATTCTCTCCCCATATATATAGTTTATTCCCCTTTTATCTCTTATTCTCTTTCTTTCTCTCTCTATCTCTCTTTCTTCCCACTGTTTCCCAATTTCATTTCGACACCATATTTATATTTATATATTTATATATCCTTTAGACATTTATATATCCTTTTCCTATCTTTTTGTTTTGCTCCCTCCCTCTTCTCTTTTTACTCTTCCTCTTTCTCTCATATTCCCTAATTTGCCTTTCCCTAGTGGTCACCTTTATTGGAGGTTATTAATATCGCAAATACAGTTCTGTTCAGTGCCTTGTGTGTTGTACCTGGTTGTGTTGTATTTTGTGCCTTTAAACCAACGCAGGAGAGAGAGATCTACGTAACCAGACATCCTGAAAAGAGAGACCATGGGGAGACAAAGAAACAGCCCACAAATGAAAGAAAAGCAGGCATCACCAGAAAAGGAAGTAAACGAGTTAGAGGCAAGAAACCTACCAGAGCAAGAATACAGAGTAATGATCATAAGATGGGTAAAAAGAATGGAAGACAAATTTGACAATATGAGTAAGACCCAAGAAGAAATGAAGAAGAACCAAGAGGAAATGAAGATGACTCAAGAAGAAATGAAAAGTAACATTGCTACTATGAAGGACTCCATAGAAAGTATCAAGAGCAGACTAGAAGAAGCAGAGGACCACATAAGTGAGCTAGAAGACAAGATGGAAAAAAATACCCAAGTAGAGCAGCTTCTAGAAAAAAAAATTAAAAAGCAGGAGGAGAGCCTACGGGAGCTTTGGGACAATGCAAAACAAAACAATATCCGAATAATAGGGGTTCCAGAAGGAAAGGGAACTGAGGTAGACATGGAAAACGTATTTCAAGAAATAATGACAGAAAACTTTCCTGAGATAGAGAAGAAAAATCCCACACCGACGCCAAGGCACATTATAATTAAATTGGCAAATGCCAACGACAAAGTAAAAATCTTAAAAGAAGCCAGAGAGAGACAGAAAGTTACATACAAAGAAACCCCCATCAGACTACCAACTGATTTCTCAACAGAAACTTACCAGGCCAGAAGGGAATGGGATGAAATATATAAAGTCATGCAAAATAAGGGTCTGAATCCAAGAATACTGTACCCAGAAAGGCTATCAATCAAAATGAAAGGGGAAATCAGGAGCTTCACAGACAAAAAAAGACTGAAGGAATTTATTTCCACCAAACAAGCAGTGCAAGAAATGCTAAAGGTTCGACTGTAAAAATAAAGAAATAGGAAGCACAGAAAAAACACATGGGTATAGAATAAAAATGGCAACAAGTAAGTGCCTATCAATAATAACTTTAAATGTAAATGGATTAAATGCCCCAATCAAAAGACATAGGGTAGTGGATTGGATAAGAAAACAAGACCCATATATCTGTTGTCTACACGAAATCCATTTCAGAAAAAAAGACCCACACAGACTGAGGGTGAAGGGATGAGAAAAGGTTTTCCAGGCGAATGGAAATGAAAAAAAAAAAGCTGGAGTAGCAATACTTATATCTGACAAATTAGATCTCAAAGTGAAGGACAAAAGGAAGAGATAAGAGATAATGAAGGCCACTTCATAATACCAAAGGGAGCAATCCAACAAGAAGAAATAACCCTGGTAAATATATATGCACCCAATACGGGAGCACCCAAATACAAAACAAAACAAACAAACAAAAAAAACTGCTGGAGAACATTAAGGGAGAGATTAATAGAAATACAATCATAGTAGGAGATTTTAATACCCCACTGTCACCCTTCGACAAATCATCTAAACAAAAAATCAGCAAAGAAATATCAATCCTAAATGACTCACTAGACCAGATGGAATTAACATTCCACCCCAAAGCCACAGAATAAACATTCTTCTCAAGTGCACATGGGACATTCTCAAAGATAGACCACATTTTGGGACATAGGCAAAGTCTCTTCAAGTTCAAAAAGATAGAAATCGCTGGGACCGGTTTGGTTCAATGGATAGAGCGTCGGCCTGGGGACTGAAGGGTCCCGGGTTCGATTCCGGTCAAGGGCATGTACCTTGGTTGCGGGCATATCCCCAGTAAGGGGTGTGCAAGAGGCAGCTGATCAATGACTCTCTCTCATTGATGTTTCTAACTCTCTATCCCTCTCCCTTCCTCTCTGTACAAAAATCAATAAAATATATTTTTTTAAAAGATAGAAATCATATTAAGCATCTTCTCAGATCATAGTGGCATAAAACTGGAAATTAACTACAATAAAAATAATCCAAAGAAATCAAACACATGGAGACTAAACAGCATGCTATAAAACAAGGACTGGATTACCAGAGAAATCAAGGAAGAAATTAAAAACATCCTTGAAACAAATGACAATGAAAACACAACAATCCAAAATCTATGGGACACTGCAAAAGCTGTTTTGAGAGGGAAGTTCATATCCCTACAAGCCTATTGCAAAAAACAAGAAAAAATAGTAACAAATTATCTAATGCTACAACTCAAAGAGTTAGAAAAAGAGCAACAAGAAAATCCCAGTGTAAGTAGAAGGAAGGAAATAATAAAAATCAGAGGAAAGATAAATGACATAGAGACCAAAGAAACAATACATAAGATCAACAAAACCAAGAGCTGGTTCTTTGAAAGGATAAACAAGATAGATGAACCTCTAGCCAGGCTAACCAAGAAACAAAGAGAGAGGACTCAAATTAACAAAATCGGAAACAAAAGAGGTGAAATAACAACAGACCTTGCCGAAATACAAAGAATTGTTACAAAATACTACGAACAGCTCTATTCCAACAAACTGAACAACCTGGAGGAAATGGACATATTCCTAGAAAAATACAACCTTCCAAAACTCAATCAGGAAGAACCTAAAAATCTCAATAGAAAAGTTACTTGGGAAGAAATTGAAACAGTCATCAAAAAGCTTCCAGCAAACAAAAGCCCAGGGCCAGATAGCTTCACAGGAGAGTTTTACCAAACATTCAAGGAAGAACTAAAACCTATCCTCCTCAGACAGTTCCAAAAAATTCAAGAGGAAGGAACACTTCCAAACTCCTTCTATGAAGCCAGCATTACCCTAATACCAAAACCTTATAAAGACAACTCAATGAGCCGAGACCATTTTGGCTCAGCAGATAGAGTGTCGGCCTGCAGACTGAAAGGTCCCGGGTTTGATTCAGGGCAAGGGCATGTTCCTTGGTTGTGGGAACATCCCCAGTAGGCTGTGTGCAAGAAGCAGCTGATTGATGATTCTCTCTCATCGATGTTTCTAACTCTCTATCCCTCTCTCTTCCTCTATGTGAAAAACCAATAAAATATATATATTTTTTAAAAACTCAATGAAAGAGAATTACAGGCCAATATCCCTCATGAACATATTATAGATGCCAAAATCCTCAACAAAATTCTAGCAAATCGGCTCCAGCAGAGCATCACAAACCAAGTAGGATTTATTCCAGGAATGCAAAGATGGTACAATATCCGCAAATCAATAAAGGTGATACATCAGATAAATAAATTGAAAGATAAAAATCGTATAGTCATATCAATTGATGCAGAAAAAGCATTTGATAAAATCTAACCCCCTTTCCTGATAAAAACTCTCAACAAGGTGGGAGTACAAGGATCATACCTCAACATAATAAAAGCTATATATGATAAACCCACAGCCAACATCATACTCAATGGGCAAAAACTAAAACCATTGCCTCTAAGAACAGGAACAAGACAGGGATACCCACTCTCTCCACTCCTGTTTCACATAGTACTGGAAGTACTAGTCATTGCAATTAGACAAGAAGAGGAAATAAAAGGCATCCAAATTGGAAAAGAAGAAGCTAAGCTGTCCTTATTTGCAGATTACATGATATTGTACATAAAAAAAACAAAAGATCCATTAAAAAACTAATTGTCTTAATAAATGTATTTGGCAATTTAGCAGGATACAAAATTAACGCCAAGAAATCTATGGCATTTCTATACACCAACAATGAACTTATAGAAACAGAGACTAAAAAAGCAATTCCATTTACCATCGCACCAAAAAAATTAAGATACCTAGGAATAAACTTAACTAAGGAGGTAAAGGACCTATATGCAGAAAACTACATAACACTGAAAAAAAAGAGATAGAGGCAGATGTAAACAGATGGAAGAACATACCATGTTCATGGATTGGTAGAATCAACATCATCAAAATGTCCATACTTCCTAAAGCAATCTATAGGTTCAATGCACTCCCCATTAAAATACCAACAGTATACTTCACTGACCTAGAAAGAACTCTCCAAAAGTTCATTTGGAACAATAAAAGACCCCGAATAGCCACAGCAATCCTGAGAAAAAAGAGTAAAGTAGGAGGGATCTCAATACCATACCTCAAACTGTATTACAAAGCCACTGTTCTCAAAACAGCCTGGTACTGGCACAAGAACAGACATATAGATCAATGGAATAGAATGGAGAACCCAGATATCCTCCCAAATCAATATGCTCAATTAATATTTGACAAAGGAGGAACAAATATACAGTGGAGTCAAGACAGTCTCTTCAATAAATGGTGTTGGGAAAATTGGACAGATACATGCAAAAGAATGAAACTAGATCACCAACTTACACCATATATAAAAATAAACTCAAAATGGATACAGGACTTAAACATAAGACAAGAAACCATAAAAATACTAGAAGCATCCACAGGCAGCAAAATCTCAGACATATGCCAAAAGAACTTCTTCACTGATACTGCACCTAGGGCAATGGAAGCTAAAGAGAAAATAAACACATGGGACTACATCAAAATAAAAAGCTTTTTTACAGCAAAAGAAACCATCAACAAAACAACAAGAAAGCCCACTGTGTGGGAGAACATATTTGCAAATATTATCACTGATAAAGGTTTAATCTCCAACATCTATAGACAGCTTATACAACTAAATAAAAGGAAGATGAATGATCCAAAATAAAAAATGGGCAATGGACCTAAATAGAATATTTTCAAAAGAAGACAGAAGGAAGACCAAGAGGCACATGAAAACATGCTCAATATCACTAATTATCTGGGAGATGCAAATCAAAACAACAATGCAGTACCATCTCACACCTGTCAGAATGGCCAACATCAACAAATCAACAAACGACAAGTGTTGGCGAGGTTGCGGAGAAAAAGGAACCCTCGTGCACTGCTGGTGGGAATGCAGACTGGTGCAACCACTGTGGAGGACAGTATGGAGTTTCCTCAAAAAACTGAAAATGGAACTCCCATTTGACCCAGTAATCCCACTTCTAGGAATATAACCCAAGAAACTAAAAACACCAATCAGAAAGGATATATGCACCCCTATGTTCATAGCAGCACAATCTACAATAGCTACAATTTGGAAACAGCCTAGGTGCCCAACAGCAGATGATTGGATAAAAAAATCATGGTATATCTACACAATGGAATACTATGCTGCCATAAAAAAGAAGGAATTCTCATCATTTGCAGCAACCTGGATGGAATTGGAGAACATCATGCTGAGTGAAATAAGCCAGTCAATGAAAGAGAAATACCAGATGACCTCACTCATTTATGGATATTAATGAACATTATAAACTGATGAACCAAAATACAGATATAAAGACAGTAAAGCAACAAGCAGACTGTCAAATTACAGCGGGGAGGATAGGGAGATCTGGGGGAGATAAGAGATCAACCGAAGGACTTGTATTCATGCATATAAGTACAACCAATGGACACAAAACTCTGGGGAGGGAGGGTATGTATGGCAGGGGGGGGCAATGTTAAAATATGTACACAGATAATAATTTAATTTAAAAAAATTTTTTTTAAAGAATTAGAGGTATGGAAGGGGAGTGAACTGATGATTCTCAGGGAAAAGGGGAGTTAGGGGTGCAGGAAGAGCCTGAACAAAAACTGTGCACCTATGGATGAAGACAATGGGGGGTGTGGAAAGGGCAGAGGGTGGTGTGGGAACCTGGTGGTCAGGAGCAATGTGGGGGGGAATGAGGAACATTTGTAATATTATAAACAATAAATATTTATTTAAATAAATAAATAAATAATATTTCATATTCATAGAATAAATATTGAAATAGCATACAAAGATCTAAAATATAGCAAAAGTCCTCTTCATCATGCTACAATTCCCATTTCCACTTTCCCTACAAGTATCCACAATTAACAATTAATGGTCTCTTAGGTATTTTTCTGGAAATTTCTAAAGCATAAAAGGGATCATACCCTACAATATTATGCTTTGTTCCATTTTATTTTTTTTCACTTAATATTGTTTATTTATCTTATAGATTTACCTAATTCTTTTTAACAGGAGGATAATTTTTTATTAGTTTTCTATTTATGTTCCATTAGGAGCATTCCTGTTATTTGTTGGATAAAAAAACGAGGCCAGGTACAGCTGTGCACAAAGATCTGTGTACGTAGGTAAATAACCCTATGGCAATGCCAAGGACTGTCCCCAAGGTTTCTGAAGCATTGGATACGCTCAGAGTCCAAACATGACAGGCCTCAGAAATGCAGCGCAATAGTCCCGAATGGAAACTCCGCTAAAGATTTAGATCTAATAACCCCCTGGGCTTTTCCTGAGCAGACAAATACCCCCAAACCCTCCAAACACCATTCTCTGGCTCCTTCCATCCCTACCTGTCTATTTCCAAATCAGCACACTGACTCTCCGGAAAAGACAAAATTCCAAATTTTAAACAAGGAAATATAAAATACTTCCTTACCTTGAACTGGGTGCTTCTTATACGAGTTAAATTCATTAGCATGACTCCTGAATTAACTCCTGCAGAGCCATAGAAAGGGTGCTGGGCAAAGCGGCTGTACCAGCCGGTCTTAGGGATTTCGTGCTCAGGGGCCATGGCGGCAAGCTGGGTGGCGTTGAACTGCCACAGGAGCTTCCAGATGTCCTCGATGGGCCTCAGAAAGAGGACGTCTGTGTCCACGTAGAGGAGCGAGTCCACGTCCTTTAAAATCACCTGTGTGACAGGGAAGGGGAGGAGGAGGAAACAGAAACAAGTCAGGAGCAAAAGAAGTGGCCTGATTTCAATGATGCCACCAATTTTCATCCATTTCTGTTGAGTTTAGAAAGGGAACTCTCTTAGCTCCCATATCTCCATCTCCTTTGACTTGAGTGGTTAAGTATAAATTAAGGGATAAATACTCAAAAGAAGATAAATCTTCATCTATGTTGGTCCAATTTCAGGGCCCACTATTCCATTTGGTAAAGGCTGAATTTTCAAAGGAATGAAAACATCACCAAATTACTGTGGCTCTGTCTTCTTCCATCCCCCCAGAAGGCCATCTGATTTCT
Source organism: Pipistrellus nathusii (assembly GCA_963693515.1). Taxonomy (NCBI): domain Eukaryota; kingdom Metazoa; phylum Chordata; class Mammalia; order Chiroptera; family Vespertilionidae; genus Pipistrellus; species Pipistrellus nathusii. The sequence goes on from OY882870.1 coordinate 603,398, forward strand.
CTTTTGGGAACAGTTGGGTCTGGCATTATACTACTTAAAGCAGACAGTTTCAAAACCAGCTCACGCCATGCTTTGGAGTAAATGTTCTGTCTCTGGATCCATTAGTTTCTAGTGTTGATGGGTATGGCTCTGCATCTTTTTGAAATCTATCTTGAGCCAAGATTTAGACTTGGGAATAGGGAAACTTTTTCTCTAAAGGGCCAGAGAGTAAATATTTTAGGCTCTTGCAGCATGAAAACATCCATTGACAATGCATAACTAAATGAGCATGGCTGTATTCTAATAAAACTATATGATTTATTCTAATAACACATTATATGAAATTTGAATTTCATGTAATTTTCAAATCTCACAAAATATTCTTTTAAATTTTCAACCATGTGAAATGTAAAAGCTGCTTCTGTTGCAGGTCATTCAAGCAAAAACACTTAGTAAATGAGTTCTCCTTTGATAACTGCTTATCTTACCAGAGTTTTGCACTGGGGCTCTAGACTACAAAGCTTCCGTTAGTCACCATGTAATCTGCCGTGCTTTGCTGTTGTTCCTCAAACTTAGTGGTAGATTAAACCAAAGAAGGATTTGAATCCTCCTGGACCCCTGGCTTAACGTCATCCTAATACCATTACTGCCCTGTTACAGACAGGATACCTGTGTCTTTCCAAAATTCACATATTAAAGTCCAACCCCCTCCCCCAAAATATGATGGACCTTGGAGATGAACATAGGCGGGCATTTGGATTAGATGAGATTAAGACACCAGAGATCTAACTGTTCCAAGAAAAAAGCTAAGAGAAAAAGAGAAGCGGCCATATTGGAAAATGAAAAAATCCAAGCCACAGTAATTAGCTGCTGTTTTCATTCCTTTGAAAGTTCAACCCTTACCAGAGAGCTTGTCCTCTCTTCGCCATATGACAACACAAGGAGAAGCAGCTTCTATAAGCAAAACGGGGCTCTCCAGAACTCAGCCATGTTGGCATCAGACTCCGGGCTTCCAAGCTCCTGAACCCTAAAAACATAAGTTTCTGCTAATTAAGCCACCAGTCTGGGCTATGAAGAGCCTTTAGTTATGACAAGCTGACAAAGGTTGGGATCCCCAATATTTAACACCTAGGAGCAAGTGCTAGTGACATGCCACAGAGGTTTCCTTCTTAAATAAATTGAGAGCTCACATGACTTATCTTTCTCATCGACTAGAGCAGTGCTTCCCAAACTTTTGACATATGTGTACCCCTTCTATAATTTTCGTAACGCTGAGTACCCCCCATCCTCATAAGAACGTAGAATTAGGCGCAGCTAAGCAATGTGCAACGCGTACCCCCACCAAACTCTTCCTGTACCCCTGGGGATACGCGTACCACACTTTGGGAAACACTGGACTAGAAGAATAGATTTTTACAAACTAATAAAATGAAAACTAATCGTCATCTACCATTTCATAAAAGATTACTTTGACATCCATTTTAATAATTCACAATTAGGATAAATGCTTTGAGTACACAAACTTAAAAAACACACTAGCCTTCTCTCTCTCTCTCTCTCTCTCTCTCTCTCTCTCTCTCTCTCTCTCTCTCTCTCTCTTTTCAGGGAAAGGTAAACACCATTTTTTTTTTAGCACAACTATAGAATGTTGTGGAGGGAAGGGAGGCTCTACAAAGATATAGTAAAATCGTGTTATAATTAGGTGTCATATGTAAATACAATTATAATGTCTTATTTGTCCAAGACCCATCCCAAGGACTCAACATCCTGACCATGTATTTTATTGAAAAGGAACAATAAAGCACAGAAAAGTCCTCTATTTAAATTCATGTGTCAAATAATGCTAATGATCGCTAGATTTTGGCTAATAAATTGTAGAAAGGGGCTCTGTGCGCCTCTCCCACTTGGACAGTCTGTGCCAGGTTGAGCCCCCACAGGTTCTGACACCTCCCTCGCCCGCAGGCTGCGCCCGGTGAGCCTGCCAGGCCGCATCACTCCCCCAGGAGCCCGGACCCAGCGTGGAGCACGCAGGTGGGAGGAGATCAGTTGGGGGCTGTGTCCAGCCCAGAACAGGCCTCCTGCTGGGAAAGGCCCTCCCGGAAGCTGTGCGCGGGCAGGCTGGGCGTCACCATGAGGATGCTGGGAGGCCTGGCCCTCTTCTGGGTCATCTTCATCTTGGGCTACGTGGCTGGCTACTTCGTGCAAATAGTGCCGTGGCGCCACGGGCACAGGCCCCTCAACACACATCCTATACAGCCTCTCCCCCATCCATGCATCTGTACAGACTCCCCCCATATACATGCACCCCTATAGACCTCCCACATACACGCATCTGTATAAACTCTCCCATATACACACATCCTATACAGACCCCCCAACACACATCCTATACAGACCCCCCAACACACACACCCTATACAGACCCCCCAACACACATCCTATACAGACCCCTCAACACACACACCCTATATAGACCCACATACATATATGCATCCGTATGACACCCCTACATACAGACCCCCCAACACACACATCCTATACAGACCCCCCAACACACACATCCTATACAGACCCTGCAACACACATCCTATACAGCCCCCCAACACACACACCCTATACAGACCCCCCCAACACACATCCTATACAGACCCACATACGTTCATGCATCCGTATGACACTCCTACATACATGCATCTATATACTGACTCCCCATATACACACATCCCTATACAGACCCTCCAACACACATCCTATACAGACCCCCCAACACACATACCCTATACAGACCCCCCCAACACACATCCTATACAGACCCACATACATTCATGCATCCGTATGACACTCCTACATACATGCATCTATATACTGACTCCCCATATACACACATCCCTATACAGACCTTCCCCTATACACAGACACCCCCATACAGAGGCCCCAAGAGCACTGAGAGGAGCCGTGTGTGCCTCTCTGCCCGCCCTCCAGGGGCCAAGACCTGTACTGGAAGCCACTTCCCAGGCAGAGCAGGGAGCGGCCTCACCCTCACCCCAGGCCAGCCCGTGGAGTTTATCAGTGAATGAAAGACAAAAAAAATAATAGACTAGGCACCTGTTGCAGGAATATTCCTGCAAGGCTTCCAGCGCGCTTCCCTCCCACCCCCCAACATCTCCATGGCCCCCCTTTACCTCTCCCGCTGCCGCAGGCAGGGGTGATAGGCGGGGGGATGGAGAGATGGGGGGGATGGGGAAATGGGGGGATGTGGGGGTGGGGGGATTGGCGGGGGGATTGTGGGATGGGGGATGGAGGGAATGGGGGGTAGGGGACGGGCGAGGGGATGGGGGGATGGGCAGGGGATGAAGAATGGGGGATGGGCGGGAGGATAGGGGGATGGGGGGATGTGGGGATGGGGGAGTGGGCGGGGAGATGAGGGGATGAGGGGATGGGAGATGGGGAGGGGTGGGGGGATGGGCGGGGGGATGGGGAAATGGGGGAATGGGCAGGAGGATAGGGGGATGGGGGATGGGCAGGAGGATAGGGGGATGGGGGATGGGCAGGAGGATAGGGGGATGGGGGGATGGGCGGTAGGATAAAGGGGATGGGGGATGGGCGGGGGGATGAGGGGATGGGGGGATGAGCAGGGATGGGGGAATGGGGGAATGGGCAGGAGGATAGGCGGATGGGGGGATGGGCGGGAGAATAGGGGGACGGGGGGATGTGGGGATGGGGGGGTATGCGGGGATGAGGGGATGGGGGGATGGGCGGGGGAGGGGGGATGGGCGGGGGGATGGGAAAATGGGGGAATGGGCAGGAGAATAGGGGGATGGGCGGGGGGATGGGGAAATTGGGGGATGGGCAGAAGGATGGGGGGATGGGCAGGAGGATAGGGGATGGGGATGGGCAGGAGGATAGGGGGATGGGTGGGGGATGGGGAAATGGGGGATGGGCGGGAGGATAGGGGGATGGGGGGATGGGTGGGAGGATAGGGGAATGGGCGGGGGGATGGGGAAATGGGGGGAAGGGCAGGAGGATGGGGGATGGGCGGGGGGATGGGTAAATGGGGGGGTGGGCAGGAGGATAGGGGATGGGGGTGGGCAGGAGGATGGGGGGATGGGCGTGGGGATTGGGGAAATAGGGGGATGGGCAGGAGGATAGGGGGATGGGCGGGGGGATGGGGAAATGGGGGGATGGGCAGGAGGATGGGGGATGGGCGGGGGGATGGGTAAATGGGGGGATGGGCAGGAGGATAGGGGATGGGGGTGGGCAGGAGGATGGGGGGATGGGCGTGGGGATTGGGGAAATAGGGGGATGGGCAGGAGGATAGGGGGATGGGCGGGGGGATGGGGAAATGGGGGGATGGGCAGGAGGATGGGGGATGGGCAGGGGGATGTGGGGATGGGTGGGGTAAACCCACTGCGCCCTCAGGCACACGGCCACCACCGTAGCGCCTCACCCCGCATGCTCCACCAACTGCGCCCCCTGCTGCCACTGCCGCCTCGGGGGCCACGGCGCCACTGCTGTGCCGGCCACCTGACCAGGCCCCGCCTCCCCGCCGCCTCCCGCCGGCGCGATGCGCACCTCACCCTGCCCCGCAGGCCGCCAGTGCTCTCCCTCCAGCAGCCCAGCCCCTCTTCCCACTCCCCTCCCTCTTCCTTCTATGCTGTCTTCGGTCTTCACTCCTTCCCTCCTCCACACATGCAAATTAACCACCATCTTTGTTGGTTTAATTTGCATACTCACTCTGATTGGTTGGTGGGCGTGGCTGGGCGTGGCTTGTGTGGTGGAGTGGTGGTTAATTTGCATATTACTCTGTTATTAGGTTAGATAAAGTCATGTCTTCCAATGTGTTTAAGAAAGTAAGAGATTGCATGGTATTTCAGTGAAACTAAATCAGAGAGAAATCTATTCCAACTAATGTGAAATAGAACACGGTTTTCAACATGGCTGATTAGCCAATAAATAATGAATAAAAATATGTAACTGATGTTTTAATCAGTTAAGGGTTATGAGACATGGGCTCCAAAAATTTAAATGGGATTGATTATTTAACTTTTCTTGGCCTTACATTGTTGTTGTTGTTGTTGTTGTTGTTGTTGTTACTTTCTTCAATAAAATAAATTTGTTGCCATCCCTCTTTAAAACAAAAAAGTAAAAAACAGACATACTTGAAGAAGGTCTTGAAAAGGAAAACTAAAAAGGCCTGAAGGATTCCATCATGAAGCTACTGGCAATACCTTTAATCAACAGAGAAAAACACAAGTTGCCCAGAATCATATAATATCAGAACAATTTAAATAGTGCACACTTTCATTCCATCAATACCCTAATATGACATGCAGAGTGCTCCTCTTTTTTACTATTATAAACAACAGCAAAATGAATGTCTTTTTAGGAAAAATTTTAATCACAGAGTGTGGTATTTCTTTTTAACTTAGTAAATATTTAGTAAATATTTACATGGTTAAAAAATAAAAGTATATTAAAGTAAATTTCCTGAAAGTTATTCTTCTTTGCCCTTCTGTTACCAGGTCCCCTCCAGAAGTAGCCGATGTTATTGAACTGCTCAGAGTTGTGCCAGAGACTTTCTGTGCATCCTGTGTAATAAAAGCGCAGTATGAGCATTGTCCCCTCGGCCAGGAGTTGTCTGGGAGTTTGCCCAGGGGGCGGTGTGGCTGGCCAAGGAAGGGAGGGAGGCCCCGTCTGGTAGCTGGCAGCCGCTAGGGACCCTACCAGTGCACAAGTCCTCTTTTGTGCTACAAATGATAGCGTACATGATGTTATCATCTCATTTGTATTATTTTAAAATAGATTTCTATTAATTTCAGAGAGGAAAAGAAAGAGAGATAGAAACTTCAGTGATGAGAAAGAATCACTGACTGGCTGCTTCATGCACACCCCACACTGGGGATGGAGCCTGCAACCTGGGCATGTGCCTTGACCAGGGATTCAACTGCGACCTCCTAGTGAGTGCATAGGTTGACGCTCAACCACTGAGCCATGCTGGCCAGGCTCATTTGTTTTATTTATTTTTTAAGTAAAAGATAAAATAAATGTAGAAGGACTTTTTATATCAGCAAATAAAAATTTCATTTATTATTTTTTATTCATGCACAGTATTCCATTGTGTGGATCTACCAAAATTTATTTAGATATCTACAGTAGAACACTTAGGTGTTCTCAAGCTTTTTTATTACAATGTCACAATGAAAAACCTCCTCATATCAATTCATTTCAAACACATATGAGTGTATCTTTAGGATGAATTCATTAAAATGTAATTCCCAGCTGAAACCGATTTGACTCAGTGGATAGAGCATCAGCCTGCAGACTGAAAGGTTCCAGTTTCTTTTCCGGTCAAGGGCATGTACCTTGGTTATGGACACATCCCCAATAGGGGGTGTGTAGGAGGCAGCTGATCAATGTTTCTCTCTCATCGATGTTTCTGAAGATAACATTGGCAAATGTATTCTCCCATGCAGTGGGTTTTCTTGTTTTGTTAATGGTTTCTTTTGCTGTGCAAAATGTTTTATTTTGATGTAGTCCCATTTGTTTATTTTCTCCTTAGTTTTCATTGTCCTAGGAGATGTGTTAGTAAACATATTGCTACAAGCTATAGCTAATATTTCACTGCCAATGTGTTCTAAGATTTGTATGGTTGTCCATCTTACGCTGAAGTCTTTTACCCATTTTGAGGTTTTTTTTGTGTGTGTGGTGTAAGTTAGTAGTCTAGTTTCATATTTCGGCATGGATCTGTCCAACTTTTTTAACACCTTTATTAAAGAGGCTGTCTTGACTCCATTATATACTCTTGCGTCCTCTGTCAGATATCAATTGAGCATTCTGGTTTGGGTCAATTTCTGGGCTCTCTGTTTGGTCCCATTGGTCTATATGTCTGTCCTTGTGCCAGTACTACGTTGTTTTGAGAACAGTGGCTTTGTGGTAGTGATCCCTCCAACATTGTTCTTCTTTCTCAGAATTGTTGTGGCAATTCCAGGTGTTTTTTTTAATTCCATATAAATTTTTGGAGAGTTCATTCTAGGTCTGTGAAATATTCCATTTGTATCTTAATGGGCATTGCACTGAATCTATAGATTGCTTTAGGTAGCAAGGACATTTTGATTATGTTGATTCTACCAATCCACGAACACAATATATTCTTCCACTTGTTTATATCTTCCTCTCTCTTTTTTCAAAGTCCTGCAATTTTCCAAGTATAGCTCTTTTATCTCCTTAGTTAAGTTTATTCCTAGGTATCTTAATTTTTTTGATATAATAGTAAATGGGATTTTTTTTTTAGTTTCTCTTTTTGTGAGTTCATTATCTGTATATATAAAAGCCTAAGTGACCAAATGACCTAACACCAGAACAACCGATTGACCAGTCACTATGATGTGTACAAACCAGCAAGGGGCAGATGCTCAACACAGGAGCTGCCCCTTGATGGGGAGTATGCTCCCACAGTGGGAGTGCTGCTCAGCTGACCAACCCAGGAGCAGCCCCTCACTCCCTCAGTAGTCCTGCAGGTCCAATCTCTGGAGAACGGCCATTCACCGATGGACCAGTGCCACTGGACTCCTGGAAGTTGGCCTTGGGCACTGTGGTCCCTTCCCCTCCTCAAGGAATAAATGATATAAAAGCAGCCGCCAGGTGGCTCCTGACAACCAGTGTAAAAGTCAGCAGGACAGATCTGGATCTGGGGCCAGCAAGAGCAGCTCACCATTTGCCCTGAGGGCTGATCACATCTGGCCCCCCTCCACATCTAAGGACAGGCGTCAGATGCAAGGCTCACAACTGGTGAGAGCCGCTATGGCCGCTCAAGCCATTCCTCATTGGGACTGACTGGGTGGGAGCCTGCTGAGGCACAGTGGGCTGGGTGAGCGGGAGCAGCGGGAGTGGCAGGTGGCATGGGACTGTGGGTTTTGGCTAATTCCTGCAGGACACCCCGCTGGACACCAACCATGCACAAATGTGTGCACTGGGCCTCTAGTCTTTTATAACAGGCAACTTGTGCTTCTTAATACTTTTTGCCTTTTTCACTCCTTCTTAAAGTCCCCTCCCAGATGAAAGTTTATTCTCTATAAGTCTGTTTCTGTTTTGTTTGTTTTGGTTTTTAGATTACACATATAAGTGAAATTATATATTTGTCTTTGTCTGACTTATTTTTCTTACCATAAGACCTTCTAGGTCCATCTATGTTGTTGCAAATGACAAGATTTCATTCTTGTTTATGACTGAATAATATTCTATTGTATATATGTACCATTTCTTTACCCATTCATTATAAATTGACACTTAGGCTGCTTCCATATCTTGTCTGTTGTAAATAATGCTGCAATAAACATAGGGGTATATATATCTTTTTGAATTAGTGTTTTGGATTTCTTTGGATAAATACCCAGAAGAGGAATTGCTGGGTCATATAATAGATCTATTTTTAAGTATATGTTTTTATTGATTTCAGAGAGGAAAGGAGAGGGAGATAGACACATCAATGATGAAAGAGAATGATTTATTGGCTCCCTCCTATATACCCCATACTGGGGATTGTGCCCACAACTTGGATATGTGCCATGACTTGGAATTGAGCCATGACTTCCTGGTTCATAGACCAATGCTCAATCACTGAGCCACAGTGGCCAGGCTAATAGATCTAATTTTAATTTTTGAGGAACCTTCACAGTAGCTGCACCAATTTATAATTGCACCAACCATGCATGAGGATTCTCCTTTCTTCATATCCTTGCCAGTACTTGTTTGTTGATTAATCTTTTTTAAGATTTTTAATTGACTTTTAGAGAAAGAAACATTGAAGTGAGAGAGGAACACTGATTGGTTGTCTTCTGCATGCCTCCTACCAGGTATTGAGCCTGCAACTTGGATATGTGCCTTGACCAGAAATGAAACTGACAACCTTTTAGTGCCTGAACAATTGGGCCACACTAGCCAGGGCATGTTGACAGGTCTCATTGTGAAGGTTGTTTTTGTTTGTTTGTTTTTGCATCTCCAAGATGATTAGTAATGTTGAGCATTTTTTTCAGATATCTATCAGTCATTTGTATGTACTCTTTAAAGAAATGTCTATTCAGGTTCTCTGCCCATTTTTTAATTGGATTGTTTGAGGTTATTTGGTGTTTAGTAGCAAAAGTTTCTTATATATTTGGATAGTAGCCTTTATGATAGTTACCCTTCACTGGCAAATATCTCCTCCCATTCAATGGGTTGTCCTTTTGTTTTGTTGATGGTTTCTTTTGCAATGCAAAAAGTTCTTAATTTGATGAAGTCCCAGTTGTTTACTTTTTTTCCTCTGTGTGTGTCCCTTATCTGAGGAGATATATCTAAAAATATTGCTATTAGTTATGTCAAAGTGTTTATTGCCTATGTTTTCTTCTAGTTGTTTTATGATTTCAGATTTACATTTATTTTTTAAAATCCTCATCTGAGGAAATGTTTTTCAGTGATTCTAGAGAAAGAGGAAGAGAGAGAGAGAGAGGGAGAGAGAGAGAGAGACATTGACATGAGAGAGAAATGTTGATTGGTTGCCTCCTGGATATGCCCTAACTGGGGATCAAACCTGAACCTGGGTATGTGTCCTGACTAAGAGTTGAACCAGTGTCCCTTTTTGTGTACCGGATGGTGCTCTAACCAAATGAGCCACACCAGCTAGGGCTAATTATGTTCGTAATCCATTTTGATTTTTTATATGGTGTAAGAAAGTGATCTAGATTCATTTTTACAGGTATCTGTCCAGTTATTCAAACACCATCTATTGAATAGATTGTTTTTACTTCATTGTATATTATTGCCTCCTTTGTTATAGATTAATTGACCATATAGGCATGGGCTTTTTCTAGGCTCTCTACTGTTTTATTGAATTACCTATCTGTTTTTATACCAGTATAATGCTGTTTTGAGTAGTATAATCTAGTAGTATAGTTTGAAGTATATACCTAGTAGTATATACCAGGTAGTGTGATCCCTTCAATTTCATTCTTTCTTAAGATTGCTATGGTTATTTGGGTCTTTTGTCATTCCATATAAATTTTAGGATTATTTCTTCTAATTCTATGAAAAATGCCATTGGTATTTTGATAGAAATTGCATTGAAGTTGTAGATTGTTTTGGGTAGTATGAGTATTTTAAAGATGTTAGTTCTTCCTATCCATGAGCACAATACCCTTCCATTTATTTGTCTTCTTCAATGTCTTACAGTTTTCTAAGTCTTTTACTTCCTTATTTAAATTTATTCCTAGGTATTTTATTCTTTTTGATGTAATTGCAATTATGATTATTTTTTTAATTTCTCTGATAGTTTATCATCCTAACTAATAAAAGAGTAATATGCAGAGTGACAATCACTCCAACACACAAGATAGCTGCCCCCATAGGTCAAAGATGGCTGCCCCCATGTGGACAAAAGATGGCCATCACAAGATCTCCAGCAGGGAAGGGCAGTTGGAAGGGACCAGGCCTGTAAGGTAGGACAGTTGGGGACGATTAAGCCTGCAGGAGATGGCAGATAGGGGTGATCAGGCCGGTAGAGGAAAGAAGTTGGGGGTGACCGGGCCTGCAGGGAAGAGAAGTTGGGGTGGGAGGACCCAGGCATGCAGAGGAGAGCAGTTGGGGGTGACAAGGCATGCAGGGGAGGGCACTTAGGAGCAATCAGACTGGCAGGGGAGCAGTTAGGCATTGATCAGGGGAGTGGTTAGGAGGTGATTGGGCTCACAAGCAGAAGCGGTTAGGGAAAATCAGGAAGGCAGGCAGATGAGTGGTTGAAAGCCAACAGTTCTGGATTGTGAGAGGAATGTCCAACTGCCCATTTAGGCCTGAGTCAGTGGCCATTGCAAGATAGTAAAACCTGAATATTTAAACTTCTAGACAAAAGGAGTTTTCTCTCTTGGCCCTTGGCACTCCTGGCTGGCTGGCTTGCTGTTTGCACCTGACTCTTATTGCAGGGGGCACACTCCCCTGCATTTGCTCATGTGGCCCAAGGCCATGTGGGCTCCACACAATGGACTAATAGACTTTAATTACCTGGTGTTCAGCCGGCCTGGCTGCACATGGAGTCGAGGCTCTGATGCTGGCTTTGCACTTGGCTCTGCTAAACCCCAGCTACCGCTTTGTAGGCCTGGGTTAAGAGGCGCGGGACTTTGGGCCCAAGGACTGTAATGTAATTCCTTACACATAAAACCTTTCATCACATCTCATTCACCTGTGCAAGCTTAGAAAATTCATTTTCTAAAGCTACTGTAAGCACACTGCTCCCTGGAGGAAAAAAAATAGTGGCGGAATAGACAGACGGGTCCAGAGACTTCTCCTGGAGCAGAAAGAAAGAACAGCTGAGGGTTGCATGGGGAGTGTTTGTTAAGAGACGGCTAAACTCCAGGAGAAGGTGGGGGACTGCTGAATAGGGTTCCCCTGACCAGGCAGCTCCCACTGTGGCTGGGTTCCCTCTCAGAGCAACCAACTCAGAGGTGGAGATCGTGCCATCTTGAAGGGGAAAGTGGATCTTATCAGAAGCTTGAAAATGTACAACTGCAACAACTACCCAACAGCTGCGAGCCCCAGAACGGGCCCAATTGGTGCAAACATGCAATTTCAGAGAAGGTCTACACTCCACCACAGAAAGGTCAGGTTTCCCTAGGATAAGGTGAGGTCTCTGGTCCCAGCAGGAGAGAGAAATGCACACACTATGGGAGCTGGAGGACCTGGGAAGTCTGTTCTTAGGAAAACCTGTGGCCGTTGGGGCAGGCATGATCCGTGAATGAGAAAGGGAGTCCTCAGAGCTGCTAACAGAAGGGATCTCTAAAAAGCAACCCATTTTGTTCTGACACAAAAGAAAAACCTAAAAGTCTTTAAGTGTGCCGGCTGATTACTAAGCCCAATACATAGGATCAACCAGTTGGGAACACCCTGGGAGAATGCAGGGGAAAGTTATTTTTCTGGAAACTGGGGATAAGAGTAGGAAGTGACCTTCCGAGAGCCAGCTCTGAGGCAACCCACCCCCACAAACTGGTACTGAGTATCACAGGAAAAGAAGGCTCTAAACACAGCCTAGAGAGGCCATATATAGACCTAGAAGGTAATTTGGAAACACTGCCACCCAGGGGCTGAATCACAAATTGTCCCTTATGTAATAAAAAATATAAAAATACGATAAATTAAGACACCACCTGCTTAAAAATCAGGACTGGCTTTCAACACTGAGGAGCAGGGGAACACAGGGATCTGCAACACTGTCCTGGCTGGGAAACAGGCACGCCAAACAGAACAATAAAGTGAGTGACCTTCACTACTGCACATTTTTTTATTGTTTTTATTTTTATTTTCTTCATTTTTTACTTAAGAAACTAACTTTTTCTTTTTTCCTCAATTGATTTTATATTTTTAATTATTACCTTTTTCTTTTCAATCAGTATTATTACTACTATTATTTTACATTTTTGTAAAGTGTTATTTTATTTTCACTTTATTTTACTTTGGGATTAGTGTTCTACATTCTATTTTCATCTTTCCTTTTGCATGGTTTTACTCTATCTCAACTCTACCTTTATGCCATCACTCTCTTCCTAACCTTTCCCCTTTTAGTGAACTGTTTCTCTTACCCTTTTCCTGCTTTAGATTTTCCCTATTCTTTCTATTTACCTCCTGTTAAAATTTCACCCTACTTATATATCTAATTTCCAATCCCATGTTCCAAGTCCATACACACCTCTCTCTTCTCTGTCTTAGCTTACCAAAAAAATTGTTTTTCTCTCTGTCCTTATGCTGTTTGCTTGAATGTTAACTATATCAATTCTTTATGCTTTTTTGTGAGATTGTTTTGCTTATTCTTTTTTAAAAAATATATTCTATTGATTTTTTACAGAGAGGAAGAGAGATAGTCAGAAACATTTATGAGAGAGAAACATTGATTAGCTTCCTCCTGTACACCCCCCACTGGGGATGTGCTGGCAACCAAGGTACATACCCTTGACTGGAATCAAACCTGGGACCCCTCAGTCTGCAGGCCGACCCTCTACCCACTGAGCCAAACCAGTTTTGGCTGCTTGTTCTTTTTTTGTTTTTGTCTTTTGTTTGCTTTGTCTGTTTCTTTTTTGTTTCTGTTTTCCCTCGCCTTGCTTAATATTAGTGGTTGTTTGTAGTTTGTATTAATCTCCAGTACTTGTTGCTGGCATTTGCTGGGATTAGAGGCTATTCTCTTGAAGTTTTCTCCCCACATATATATTTTGTTTCCCTTTTCTTTCTTAGTCTTTTTATTTTCTCTCTTTCTTTTTTTTTTTTTTTTTCCTTTTCCCAATTACATTTTGGCACCACTTTTTTTCCCCCTTTTTTTCCTCTTATACTTTCTCTCCTATCCCCTAATTTGCCTCTCTCTTGTTGTCACCTTTATTGGAGGTTATTGATAGCATGAATAGATTTCTTTTCAGTGCCTGTGTTTTGTACCTGGTTGTGTTGTATTTTGTGCCTTTAAATCAACACAGTAGAGAGAGAGAGAGAGAACTACATAACCAGACATCCAGAAGAGAGTGATCACAGGGAGACATAGAAACAGGCCACATATGAAAGAAAAGCAGGCATCACCAGAAAAGGAAGTAAATGAAATAGAGGCTAGTAACATGTCAGAGAAAGAGTTCAGAGAAATGATCATAAGGTGGCTGAAAAGAATGGAAGGCAAGCTCGACAATATGAGTAAGAACCAAGAGGAAATGAAGATGAACCAAGAAGAAATAAAAAATTACATCACTGCCAGGACCGGTTTGGCTCAGGGGATAGAGTGTCAGCCTGGGGACTGAAAGGTCAAGGGCATGTACCTGGGTTGTGGACACATCCCCAATAGGAGGTGTGCAGAAGGCAGCTGATCGATGTTTCTCTCTCATTGATGTTTCTAATTCTCTATTTCTCTCCCTTCCTCTCTGTAAAAAATCAATAAAATATATTTTTTTAAAAAGAAAAGTGACATCCCTGCTGTAAAGAACCCAACAGAAAGCTTCAACAGTAGACAAGAAGAAGCAGATGACTGCATCAGTGAACTAGAACATAAGGTGGGGAAAAAATACCCAAGTACAGCAGCTTCTAGAAAAATATTATAAAGCAAGAGGGAATTTTGGGACAAAAATTAATCAAAACAACATCCACATAATAGGAGTTCCAGAAGGAGATGAAATTGAGCAAGGAATAGAAAACCTATTTGAAGAAATAATGACAGAAAACTTCTCCTATACAGGGGAGGAAAAAAACACACAAATCCAAGAAGCTCACAGAGTCCCAAGAAAAATGAATCCTAAAAGACCAACGCCTAGACACAATATAATTAAATTGGCAAACACAAACAACAAAGTAAAAATATTAAAAGCGGCCAGAGAGAGAGAGAAAGTTACATATAAAGGAACCCCCATCAGACTAGCAACTTATTTCTCAAAAGAAACTCATCAGGACAGAAAGAAATGCAGTGCAATATACAAAGTCATGCAAAGGAAGGGTCTGAATCCAAGAATACTGTACCCAACAAGGCTATCAATCAAAATTGAAGGTGAAATTCCAACAAGGCTATCAATCAAAATTGAAGGTGAAATTAGGAGCTTCACAGACAAAAAAGGACTAAGGGAATTATTACCACTAAACCAGCAATGCAAGAAATGCTAAAGGGTCTGCCATAAAAAAAGAAATAGGAAGTGAAGAAGGAACACAGGAGTAAAGAATAAGAATGGCAACAAATAAGTACTTATCAATAATAACTTTAAATGTAAATGGATTAAATGACCCAATTAAAAAACATAGAGAAATGGATTGGATAAGAAAACAAGACCCATATATCTGCTGACTACAAGAAACCCATTTCAGAACAAAAGACGCACACAGACTGAGGGTGAAGGGATGGAAAAAGGTTTTCCAGACGAATGGAAATTTAAAAAAAAGCTGGGGTAGCAATACTTATATCTGACAAATTAGATCTCAAGGTGAAGGACATAAGGAAGAGATAAGAGATAATGAAGGCCACTTCATAATACCAAAGGGAGCAATCCATCAAGAAGAAATAACTCTGATAAACATATACACAACCAATACAGGAGCACTCAATTACATTAAAAAACAAACAAACAAACAAAACAAAAAACTCCTGGAGGATATCAAGGGAGAGATTGACAACAATACACTCATAGTAGAATTTAATTCCCCACTATCACCAATGGACAAATCCTCTAAACAAAAAATCAGCAAAGAAACATCAATCCTAAATGACTCACTAGACCAGATGGAATTAATTGACATCTTCAGAACATTTCACCCCAAAGCCACAGAATATACATTCTTCTCAAGTGAACAAGAGTCCTTTTCAAAGATAGGCCATATACTGGGACATGGGCAAAGTCTCTTCAAATTTCAGAAAATAGAAGTCATACCAAGTGTCTTCTCAGATCACAGTGGCATGAAACTGGAAATCAACTACAATAAAAACATTCCCAAAAAAAATCTAACATATGGAGACTAAATAGCATATTATTAAACAATGACTGGGTTACCAGAGAGATAAAGGAAGAAATAAAAACATCATGGCAACAAATGACAATGAAGACACAACAATCCAAAACTATGGGACATAGAGAAAGCAATCTTGAGAGGGAAGTTCATAGTTCTACAAGCCTACTGCAAAAAAAAAAAAAAAAAAAAAAAAACCAAGAAACAATAGCAATAAATTACCTAACCCTACAATTCAAAGAGTTGGAAAGAGAGCAATTATAAATGCCTAGTGTAAGCAGAAGGAAGGAAATAATAAAGATCAGAGTGGAGATAAATGACATAGAGACCAAAATAAAAATACAAAAAATACAAAAGAGAAACAAAACCAAGAGCTGGTTCTTTGAAAGGATAAATAAAATTGATGAACCTCTAGCCAGGCTCACCAAGAAGCAAAGAGAGAGGACCCAAATAAACAAAATCAAAAATAAAAGAGGTAAAATAACAACAGATGCCACAGAAATATTAATACAAAGGCTTGTTAGAAAATCCTATGCACAACTTTATTCCAACAAACTATACAACTTGGAGGAAATGGACATATTCCTAGAAAAATACAACCTTCCAAAACTCAATCAAGAAGAATTAAAACAACTCAATAGGCCAATAACTATGGAAGAACTTAAAGCAGTCAACAAAAAGTTTCCGGCAAACATAAACAAATTGAGAGATAAAAACCATATAGTCACATCAATTAATGCAGAAAAAGCATCTGACAAAATTCAACACCCTTTCTTAATAAAAACTCTCAACAAAGTGGGAATAGAAGGATCATACTTTAACATAATAAAAGCTATGTATAATAAACCCACAGCAAACATCATACTCAATGGGCAAAACCTAAAACCATTCCCTCTAAGAACAGGAACAAGACAGGGCTGCTCATTCTCACCACTCCTGTTTGACATAGTACTGGAAGAATCTGCTGTTGTGATTAGACAAGAAGAAGAAATAAAAGGCATTCAAATTGGAAAAGAAGCAAAGCTGTCCTTATTTGCAGGTGACATAATATTATACATAAAAAAATAAAAAAATGACCCCATCAAAAAACTAACAGACTTAATAAATGAATTTGGCAATGTAGCAGAATACAAAATTAACACCAAGAAATCAATGGTATTTTTTATACACCAATGGTGAACTTACAGAAAGAGAGACTAAAAATGTAATCCCATCGCCAAAACAGGTTTGGCTCAGTGGTAGAGTGTCGGTCTGCGGACTGAAAGGTCCCAGGTTCGATTCTGGTCAAGGGCATGTACCTTGGTTGTGGGTACATCCTCGGTGGGGGTTGTGCAAGAGGCAGCTGGTCAATGTTTCTCTCTCATCAACGTTTCTAGCTCTCTATCCCTCTCCCTTCTTCTCTGTAAAAAAAATCAATAAAATATATTTTTTAAAAAATGTAATCCCATCTACCATCACACCTAAAAAAAATTAAGATACCTAGGAATAAACATAACCAAGTACATAAAAGACCTCTGTGTAGAAAACTACAGGACACTGAAAAAAAAGATAGAAGAGGATGTAAACAGATGGAAGAACATACCGTATTCATAGATTAGTAGAATCAACATCATTAAAATGTCCATAATACCCAAAGCAGTCTATAGATTCAATGCACTCCCCATTAAAATAAAATGGCATATTTCACAGACCTACAAAAAACTCTCCAAAAATTCATCTGGAATTTAAAAAAGGCCCCAAATAGCCACAGCAATCCTGAGAAAGAAAAATAAAATAAGAGGGATCTCAATACCAGATTTCAAGCTGTATTACAAAGCCACTGTTCTCAAAACAGCCTGGTACTGGCATAAGAACAGACATATAGACCAATGGGATAGAATAGAGAATCCAGATATCGACCCAAACCACTATACTCAGTTAATATTTGACAAAGGAGGCATGAACATACAATGGAGCCAAGACAGTTTCTTCAACAAAAGGTATTGAAAAAATTGTACAGATACATGCAAAAAAAATGAAACTAGATCACCAATTTACATCATACACAAAAATAAACTCAAAATGGATACAGGACTTAAACATAAGACGGGAAACCATAAAAATACTAGATGAATCCAGGCAGCAATATCTCAGACACATGCCGAAATAACTTCTTCACTGATACTGCCCCTAGGGCAATGGAAGCTAAAGAGAAAATAAACAAATGGGACTACATCAAAATAAAAAGCTTTTTCACAGTAAAAGAAACCATCAACTAAACAGCAAGAAAGTCCACTACATGAGAGAACATATTTGCAAATGTTATCACTGATAAAGGTTTAATCTCTAACATCTACAGGCAACTTATACAACTTAATAAAAGGAAGATAAATGACCCAATTAAAAAAAATAGGCAACAGACCTAAATGGAATATTTTCAAAAGAAGACAGAAGGAAGGCCAAGAGGCACATGAAAACCTACTCAAAGTCACTAATTATCCAAGAGATGCAAACCAAAATGACAATGAGGTATCACCTCACACCTGTCAGAATGGCAATCATCAACAAACAACAAGTGCTGGCAAGGATGCAGAGAAAAAGGAACCCTCGTGCACTGCTGGTGGGAATGCAGCCTGGTGCGGCCTCTGTGGAGAACAGTATGGAGTTTCCTTAAAAAACTGAAAATGGAACTCCCATTTGACCCAGTAATGCCACTTCTAGGAAAATATCCAAAGAAATTGGAAACACGAATCAGAAAGGATATATGCACTCCTATGTTATAGCAGCACAATTTACAATAGCTAAGATTTGGAAACAGCTTCCGCAAATAACTGGATCAGAAAACTATGGTACATCTACACAATGGAATACTATGCTGCCATAAAAAAGAAGGAATTCTTACCATTTGCAGCAACCTGGATGGAACTGGAGAACATAATGCTAAGTGAAATAAGCCAGTCAATGAAAGAAAAATACCATATGATCTCATTCATTTATGGATAATAAAGGACATTATAAACTGATGGACAAAAATTTAGATACAGAGACAGTAAAGCATTAAACAGACTGTCAAATTACATCAGGAAGGTTAGGGAGAGGTGGGGGAGATAAGAAATCAACCGAAGGACTTGTATGCATGCATATAAGCATAACCAATGGATGCAAAACAGTGGGTGGTGTGGGCATGTATGGGAGTGGGGTGGGGGTGGGGCCAATGGTTAGATATGTGCACATATAATATCTTATATAAAAAAAGAAAAAGAAAAAAAAAAAGAACTCTGCTCCCTCAAGCAACAGAGAAGTTTGATTCTCCGGTAACACTTTGCATGAGTCTGTTGCACCAGTTGACGCAGCCCTGCCTGTGAGGAGCTGTGGGAAGAGCTGGGCCAGACAAGTGATTGAATGGAATGGAGTCTCAAAGAACCATCAGAGAGTACACAGGCTGTCAGGTAAATTACAACACAGATGAGAAGCTGCCTGCACACTGACTGAGTGGAAGGAGAGTGCAACTAGGGGACAATGGCATCTGCCAGAACTTCCCTCCCTGGACAGAGCTACTCTGACCCCTGTCCATCCAGCTCTTGACCATCAAACCCCAGAGGGAAGGCATGGGAGGGGGGAGGTAGAGAGATCAACCAAAGGACTTGTATGCATGCATATAAGCATAACCAATGGACAAAGACACTGGGGCACTAAGGGCACGAGTTGTGGGGGAGGATAGGGCTAAATTATTACATAGGGTTATCATCCCTATCTAATATCAACCAATAAAGAAAAAAGAGCAGTGTGTCTTATCTCCCACAGCCCTCTGTTTCTCTGGGACACAATTCTCAGTGATTTTCACAGCCAATTGTTAGAGGACTCCTTTTCCCAGCACTAGTGCCCAGGGATAAGGGATTCAGTCTGGGGCTAGGACCCCTTGCTTCTCAAGAGGATGTCCAAAGCTGAGATATCCCTCCATTTTCTTAATTTCCATACCAATAGCATAAAACCTGCCCAGGCCATGTCTCCACCCTTCCTGCCCATCTTGAAGTGACTTCTTCTTTATGTCCTTATGTCCCTGCCTTCTGAGCCCTAGCTGGTTCTTGCTTCATGGACACCTGCATTTTGGTGGAGAGCACTTTCCACTGGCTTCCTGAGAGAAAACTCAGAGGTAAATATTTTGAAACTATACAAATATAAAATAAAGTCTTATTTTAAAGTTCAAATATTAGAAAGAAACCATCATGGCAACATGGGTTAACACCTAAACTGCTGCCTTGCACAATTTCAAAATTACAACTGAAAGACAGAACAGACATCATCCAGAACCACAGGAAAGCTGGCTGAGTGAAAATTCTACAACTAATAGGAAAGAGGAAAGCACACTGAGAATCAGAGGAGCTGCAAAGAACTGAGGTGTGAAGGCACACTCACAGAGAGGAAGGGTGACTGAGTGCATGACTGGCATTCTCTGGTGGGCAAGGGAAGGAAGCCCCAACTGCACTGAACCTCAGTTCTGACTGCACTGAACCCCAGTTCCAGGAGAAATGTCATGAACTCATGCTCATAAAAGGGGTAGTCTGAACTGTCAGTAGAGAGAAAGGGACATGGAGACTCAGAGATTCTGGGAAGCCACAGTGGGCAGGGGGCCGGAGGAGCACACACAAGACTGATTGCTGAGGCTGCCGCTAGCTCTCCCTAATGGGGGTCGGAAGCTTCTGGCTGCACTGAATCCCAGATCCAGGAAAGCCTGGGAGAATATGGGCTGTTGGTAAAAACTCAGGGTAGCCGAGGAAGGAAGATGTCTGGAGTTGCATACACAAGAGCAGGGATGACAGGAAGCCAAGCTGGCTACTCAGCCCTGAGACTCCATCCCATCCAAGCTGAGCACAAAGGCTTTTGAAATTTTGAAAGTCTGGTCCTATAAGACGATCTCCAGCACAGGTCTCCTGGCATAGACACAGCTAATACACATAGCCAATTGGCCTGGAGGTCAATTCCTCCCAGTGATACCAACAACAATCAAGACTTAACTACCGTGTTTCCCCGAAAATAAGACATCCTCCGAAAATAAGACCTAGCGCATGGAAAGATAAGACATCACCTGAAAAATAAGACCTAGCACAACTTTGGGAGAACAAATTAATGTAAGACACTGTCTTATTTTCGGGGAAACAGGGTACAACAAGGCTGTACACACAGACCACAAAGGGGTCCACCAAGAATGTCCACCTCAGGTGACTGGGGAGGCTGACGCATTGGGCCATATAGGAAACCTAGCATAGAAAGCTACCCTATCAACTCAGGAAAGCAGCAAAAATGCGGAAACAAAGTAACAGATCACAAACAGAAAAATGGAGGAAAATAAAGGACTGGATATATAATTCAAAACCACGGTTATAAGGTTTTTCAAGAATTTCCTAGAACAGGCCAATTAATTTAGCCAGAACCTTGATGATATGAAAAAGGACCAACTAGAAATTAAACATACACTGAGTAAAATTAAAAAATATTATATAGAAACCTAGCAGCAGACTAGAGGACCACAAGAATGAAGTCAAAGATTTGAAATATAAAGAAGCAAAAAACACCCAACTAGAAAAGTAAAAAGAAAAATGAATCCAAAAATTTGAAGATAGTGTAAGAAGCCTCTGGGAAAACTTCAAGTGTACCAACATCAGAATTATGGGGGTGCCAGAAGAAGAGAGAGAGCAAGATACTGAAAACCTACTTGAAGAAATAATGACAGAAAACTTTCCCTACCTGGTGAAAGAAATAGACTTACAAGTCCAGGAAGTGCACAGAACCCCAAACAAGAGAAATCCAAAGAGGACCACACCAAGACACATCATAATTAAAATGCCAAGAGCAAACAACAAAGAGAGAATATTAAAAGCAGCAAGGGAAAAACAGTTAGTTACCTACAAGGGAGTGCCCATACGACTATCAGCTGATTTCTCAACAGAAACTATGCAGGCCAGAAGGGAGTGGTAAGAAATATTCAAAATGATAAACAGCAAGAACCTACAACCAAGATTACTTTATCCAACAAAGTTATAATTCAGAATGGAAGGTCAGATAAAAAGCTTCACAGATAAGAAAAAGCTAAAGGAGTTCATTACCACCAAACCAGTATTATATGAAATGCTGAAAGGTATTCTTTAAGAAGAGGAAGAAGAAAAAGTAAAGATAAAATTAATGAACAACAAATACATATCTATCAACAAGTGAACCCCAAAATCAAGTGAATAAAAAATCTGAGGAACAGAATAAACTGGTGAATATAATAGAATCAGGGGCATAGAAAGGGAGTGGACTGATAATTCTCAGGGGGAAAGGGAAATGGGGGGTGCAGGAAGAGACTGGACAAAAATTATACACCTATGGATGAGGACAGTGTGGGGAAGGTAAGGGCAGAGGATGGGGTGGGAACTGGGCTGAGGGGAGCTATGGGGGGGGGAGGAGAAACTATTGTAATAATCTGAACAATAGGATTAATTAAATTAAAAATAAATAAATAAAAATTTTAAGTTCCAATATTATATTTATACCAAAACCAGAATTTTTTACTTTAAATTCTCTGGATTTAAAGAAGCTAACTTATCAAATGTATACTTATATTCACATATATATTTATTATGGTAATGCTGATTTATAACTTTGTGTACATTTCAGGAATGTGACATAATTTCACATTGTACTCACCACAAACAAAACCTAGTTCCCACCCATCACCATACAATTGACCACCTTTAGCTATTGCATCCTCTCTCCAGGTCCCCTTCTCCTCTGATAACCATTTATCTGTTATCTGCCTCTATAAGTTTATCTTTTGGATTTTGTTTGTTTTATTTTTGTTTTTGTATTCTGCATATGAGTGTAATAATATGGCATTTGTCTTTAGCCATCTGACTTATTTCCTCAAGGTTCATCCATGGTGTCTAAATGTCAGAATTTCACCTTTTTATGGTGAAATTGTATATGTGTATATGTGTACCATATATATTCAACACTTTGGTTGTTTTTATATCTTGGCTATCATATTTAATAAAAGAGTGATATGCAAATTAACCATCACTCCACTATACCCACAAGCCACGCCTACTAGCCCATCATGAGCAAATATGCAAATAAAATCATCCAAGATGGCTGTGGCCACAGAGAGCAGGAGGGAGGCTTGGGTTTCTTCTGGTGATGGAGGAAGCCAAGCTTTCCACCTGCCCTTGCTACCCTAGGCCTCCACTCAAGGCTACAAAGTTTCAATGATAGAAGATATATAAATCTAAACAGAAATGGTGGCAGCCTCAGAGCTGGAAAGAGCAGGAGGCTACGGTTGCTCCTGGTGATGGAGGAAGCCAAGCTTTCCACTCATCCTGGCAGGCCCAGGCCTCCACTCAAGGCTACAAAGTTTCAGTTATACAAGATACATAAATCCAAATAGAAATGGCTGCTACCTTGGAGCAAGCAGAAGGCTTTGCTCCACTTCAAGTTACAAAGTTTTAATTGTATTATAGAAGATAAATAAATCCCAGATACCATGGCCCTCTGCTTGGGTCACCAGAGAGCATGGCCTGCCTGCAAACCACCACAGGCTCCCTGCCCAGGCCACTCCATACCCTAAGGGAACCCCCACCCTGATTTGAGACATCTTTCAGGGCAAACCAGTCATCCCCCACCCATGCACCAGGCCTCTATCCTATCTAATAAAAGAGTAATATGCAGATTGACTATCACTCCAACACACAAGATAGTTGCCCACATTTGGACACAAGATGGTCACCACAAATGCCCAGCAGAGGAGGACAGTTGAGAAAAAACAGGCTTGCAAATGAGAACAGTGTGGGCAATCAAGCCTGCAGGGAAGGGCAGTTGGCAGGGACCTAGGCCTACAAGGGAGAACAGTTGGGGGGGGGGGGGACCATGCCTTCAGGGGAAGGCAATATGGGGTGACCAGGCCTGCAGGGGAGGGCAGTTAGGGACAAACAGGCTGGCAGGGGAGCAGTTAGTCATCAATCAGGCTGGCAGGGGAGTGGTTAGGGGGTGTTCAGGCTGATAGGCAGAAGTGGTTAGAGGCAATCAGAAAGGCAGGCAGGTGAATAGTTGGGAGCCAGAAGTCCTGAATAGTGAGAGGGATCCCAGATAGGAGAGGGTGCAGGCTGGACTGAGGGACTGCCCCCCATACATGAATTTCATGCACTGGGTCTCTAGTCTATATAATAAAGAGTCAGGCAGTTACAACTGTTACCACTAGAAGTCAATGTTGGGTTGTTCGGGCACCCTGGCACCCTGACCCAGCACTGATTTCCTTGCAGAGAGAGAGGCAAGGTCTGATCCATAGCCTCTGTGGCAGCTATTGATCAGAACTTGCCTCTCCTTCTCTCCCATCCTGGCCAACAGCCCTGCCTCCATTTTTCTCCAGGCCTCCACTATGGTTGCTGATCAGTCCTGCCTTTCTGATCAGGTTCTGTTGATAAGCCCAGAAATGCTGATTGGCATAGAAACTGAACCAAACCTTGGTGAATGTAAGGAGCAAATGTCTGCCTAGGAGGTGGAGCTTTGAACACTGATTGGCATAGAAACTGACCAATCAGAAACAAATCTGGGTCAATTGTGAGGAACCAATGGCTGTCTAGGAGGTGGAGCTTTTGACACTGACTGGCTTAGGAACTGACCAATCAGAAGCAAATTGGGAGGAGATACAAGATGGTGGTGTAGGTAAATACACCTAAACTGCTGCTGTACACAACAATTTCAAAACTACAACTAAAAGACAAAACGTCTATCACCCAGAACCATGGGAAACCTGGCTGAAAGGAAGCTCTACAAGTAGACTGAAAGAGAAAGGAACATTCTGGGCACACAGGCTGAAAAACTGAGGTACGGGGGCACGGGAGTGATACAGGCTGGCGGTGGGCATTGCTTTCTTCAACCCGAAGAGAGACAATCTCCCAATCTCTCTGAAATCCAGTTTCTGGATAGAAGCTAGCCTGTCTGACATTGAGTCAGAAAGTGAGGGTGGCTTGCTTGCAGAGCTGTGCGCAAGAATAATTATTTGTTATGCAAGGATGCAAGACGTGGGGAGACGCAGGGACGAGGTTGGAGAGGCAGAGAGGACGGATGGGCAGCCGTCGCTGTTGGCCATGCCCCAGCCTAGTGATGCCCTGAGACTCCACCCACACAATCTACAAACACACCCAAGATCCAAGCAGCAGCTTTTGCATATGAATGGCCTCTAGTGCAGTTTAACCTAGCAAACTTGAAACCTGGTGGAGACATCTCCAAAGCCCTGAGCTCCAAGCAGGGAGGAGAGGACTGTGATTCTCGTTGTAGCTCCTGCAAGATGGCCTCAGACAGTAGCTGAACTACACCCCATTGGAGATACAGAAGCTAGTGATCCTAGTGGTCAGTTTCAACTCTTCACACCCATAAGTGACATATATGGGAAACTTTGAGCACCAAAGCCCCACTGAAACAAGGCGCGTCTCCAGTGCAGCAGTTCTTCCTTTATAGACACCGCGGGTCCTCACAGACAATTGGCCTGGAGGTCAATTCCTCCCAGTGTACCAACAGCAATCAAGGCTTAATTACACTAAGACTTTGCACTCAGCTCACAAAGGGATATACCAAAAGCAACCACCTCAAGTGATTGGGAAAGCTGAGCTACTGGCCCCTATAGGTCATTGACCACACAAAGCCACTCCATCAACAAGGGAGGAAGCCAAAATAAGGAAACATAGAAGCATATCACGAATGGGAGAGATGAAGAAAAGTAAACTACTGGACGACACAGGGTTCAGAACCACATTTATAAGCTTACTCAAGAATCTTCTAAAAACCTTTGAGAAACGATGAGACCTCCAAGAAGCGTAGTGAGACATTCAAGGACCTTAATGAGAATGCCAAAAAAATGAAAAAGGACCAGTCAGAAATTAAGCATTCACTGTCTAAAATAAAGAATATACAGAAACTCAACTGTAGATCAATGTACCCCAAGAGTCAAACCAAAGATCTGGAATATGAGGAAGCAAAAAACAAACAAACAAAAACACCTAACCAGAGAGAAGAAAGAAAGAACAATCCAAAAGTGTAAGGATAGTGTAAGGATCTTCTGGGATGGCTTTAAGCATATCAACATCTGGATTTTGGGGGTGCCAGAAGAAGAGAGAGAACAGGATAATGAAGTCCCATTGGAAGAAATAATGACAGAAAACTTTCCCTACCTGGTGAAAGAAATAGGTTACAAGTTCAGGAAGTGCACAGAACCCTAAACAGGAGGAATCCAAAGAGGACCACACCAAGACACATCATAATTAAAATGCCAAGGGCAAAAGACAAAGAGAGAATCTTGAAAGCAGCAAGAGAAAAACAGCTAGTTACCTACAAGGAAGTACCCATACGACTGTCAGCTGATTTCTCAACAGAAACTATGCAGGCCAGAAGGTAGTGGCAAGAAATATTCAAAGTGATGAACAGCAAGAACCTACAACCAAGATTACTCAACCCAGCAAAGCTATCATTCAGAATTCAAGGTCAGATAAAGAGCTTCACAGACAAGAAAAAGTTAAAGGAGTTCATCACCACCAAACCAGGATTACATGAAATACTGAAAGGTATTCTTTAAGAAGAGGAAGAAGAAGAAAAAGGTAAAGGTAAAGGTAAAAATTATGAACAACAAAAATACATCAAATACATATCTATCAACAAGTGAATCTAAAAATTAAAGGAATAAAAAATCTGAAGAACAAAATGGACTGGTGAATAGAATCAGGAACATAGAAAGGGAGTGGACTAACAATTCTCAGGGGGAAGAGGGTGTGAAGGTTGCGGGAAGAGATTGGACAAAAATCTTACACCTATGGATGAAGACAGTGGAAGGGGTAAGGGTATGGGGTGGGTTGGTGAATCAGGTGGAGGGGAGCTATGGGAGGGGGGAGAGGAACACCTGTAATAATCTGAACAATAAAGATTAAAAAAAAAAAATTGGCCAGCAGAGCAGGGCAGTTGGGGCAAGATCAGGCCAGCAAAGAAAGGCAGTTAGGGGTGATAAGGCAGGAAGTGGCAGTTGGGGATGAGATCAGGCTAGAAGGGGAGGGCAGTTAGGGGTGGATCAGGCAGGCAGAGAAATTAGGGGCAATCAGGCAGGCATGCAGAGCCAGTTAGGGGTGACCAGGCAGGCAGGTGAGTGGTTAGGAGCCAGCAGTCCCAGATTGTGAGAGAGATGTCTGACCATCAGTTTAGGCCTGCTTGGGCATAAACCAGTGTGTCCCCCACACTGTCCTCGCTAAATTTATTGGCCTTTTCTAGAAAATTCTTGAAAAACCTTATAACCGTAGTTTGAACTCTATATCCAATAGTTTGCTTTCCTCCATTTCTTTAATTTGTGACCTGTTTCTTTGTCTCCGCATTTTGGCTGCTTTCCTGAGTTGATAGAGAAGCTTTGTGTGCTACGTGTCCTATATGGTCCAGTGGCTCTGCCTCCCCAGTAACCTGAACCTGAAGTGGACACTCTTGGTGCACCCCTTTGTGGGCTGTGTGCAAAGTCTTGTAGTTAAGCCTTGATTGTTGTTGGTATCACTGAGAAGAACTGACCTCCAGGCCAATTGGCTGTGAGGATCAGCGGTGTCTATGCTGGGAAGCCTTCTGTCCTGGATACAAGGACAAGACTTGCAAAAGCCTCTGTGCTCAGCTTCGATGGGGTGGAGTCTCAGTGTGAATCAGGCAGCAATGGCTTCCCATCAGCCCTGCTCTAAGAGGCCCCTGAGTTTCATTGTCCCTCGGTAATTACTGCAAGCACCGCCTAGAGAAAGCCGCCCTTAAGTTTCACCCACTTCCAGACAGTCTAGTTTTCCCCCGTATGAGTCTGGGTCTCCAGAATCTCGCTCAGAACTGGAGTTCAGAGCAGTCAGAGCTTTTGTTTCTTTCCCAATTGAGAAAGCCAGCTCTGTACTAAGTTGCCAGCCCTCTCCATGTGCACACCTCCATACCTCTGCCTTCTGGAGTTCCTCTGAATCTCAGTGTGCTTTTCTCTTTCCTTCTAGTTATAGAATTTCCACTCAGCCAGCCTTCCTGTGGTTCTGGATGATGTCTGTTTTGTCTTTTATTTGTAGTTTTGAAATTGCTGTGTGATGCAGCAGTTTGATGTTTACCTATGCCGCCATCTTGGTTTCTCTGTAGTTTTAAATTCTTTATGAAACAAAGTACTTATCTTCATTTCATTAAGGTCTATTTTGGCGGGGATTACATTTGGAATATATTCTCAATTTCTTCATTTTTTGTTATCTCTGTATAGCTGATAAAACAGCCATCTCTTCTATTCTTGAAAAAAATAGTTTTATGTAGAAAAATGAACCTTTTTTATCATCATGGCCCAACCTCTTGATTATCTCTCAAACGTTTATGATTGTACAAACCACCTTTTTTTTCCCTGACTTACTCCCAAAGTTGAGGATGTTCCAATACCCATTTTGATGCGGGTATTTTCTTTTTTTTTTTTTTTTAAATATATTTTATTGATTTTGTACAGAGAGGAAGGGAGAGAGATAGAGAGTTAGAAACATCGATGAGAGAGAGTCATCAATCAGCTGCCTCTTGCACACCCCCTACTGGGGATATGCCCGCAACCAAGGTACATGCCCTTGACCGGAATCGAACCCGGGACCCTTTAGTCCCCAAGCCGACGCTCTATCCATTGAGCCAAACCGGTCCTGGCTGATGCGGGTATTTTCTTATTTGCCCAATGTATAGGAGACCTCCAGCTAATTTCCAGATTTCTTTCAGAAGGAATTCCTCTGTATGTATCTTCAGATTTGGTGTGTCAATGGAAGGAGGGGAGTTCAGAAGGCTTCTATATTGCCATCCTGATAGTTCAAATCATTTTCCCTGATGCAGTATGTCTTTTGTATTTCATATAATATGATAGTATTTTGGTTGAAACTGGTGTCTTCTTAGTCTGGAAATTTTTCTTTAATTACTATTAAAGTTGCTTTTTGTCAATTGTGTTCTCTCTTCTCTCTTCCCAAAACCCCTATTTTTTTTTTATCCTCACCCAAGAATATGTTTTTATTATTGATTTTTAGAGAGAGAGGTATGGAGGAAAAGGGAGAGAGAGAAAGAAAAAAGGGGGGGGATAGGGAAACATCAATCAACTGCTTTCTGTATGCAACCCAATCTAGGATTGAACCACAATCTAGCCATGTGTCATGACTGGAAGTCAAACCCACAACTTTTGACAGCACTCCAACCAACCTGGCTATAGCCCAAAGTTCTTATTTGTTGAGATGTTGGACTTATCTTCTAACTTTCTGATCATTTTATTGATATTATTGAATTAGTTTTAATTATTTCTTCTTTTAATTTTACTTTTATAAAGATTTTCTCAGCCTTTTCTTTCAATTTTTTCTATTGAGTTATTAATTTCTGTTATCATATTTTGAGTTTAAAAGAATTTGTTTAATTCTGTTTCTTTTCTTTTTTTTCTTTTCTTTTTTACAGAATCTTGTGTCTTCATATATTATCTTATTTTATTTCTGAGAATGCTAGTGATAATTTCTTTAGAAGTTTTATTCGTTGTATACATAGTATTTTTTCTAAGTTGATGTTTTCCTTTTGTTTTGACATCTGTCCTATTAGAGGGTTTCTTCAAATTTCTAGTGATTGCTGATTTCTGTTAATACTTAAGAGCTGTTTGTAAAGAAGAGGAGAAAGAGCAAGAAATTGAAAATCTATTTGAAGAAACTTCCATAATTTGGTCAAGAAAATAGACATACAATTCCAGAAAGTGCTGAGTCCCAAACAAGAGGAACCCAAAGAGACCTACATCAAAACAATTAAAATGCAAAAGATTAAAGACAAAGAGACTTTTAAAAACAGCAAGAGAAAAGCAGTCAGTTGCTTACAAGAAAGTGGGCATATGACTGTCAGCTGATTTCTCAACAGGAACTTTGCAGGCCAGAAGGGATTCACAAAAAATATTTAAAGTGATGAAAAGCAAGGACCTTACAACCAAGACTCTCATTTAGAATCAAAGGACATGTAAAGTGTTTCCCAAACAAGAAAAGCTAAGGAGGTCATCACCACAAAACCCATATTACATAAAATGTCAAAGGGTCTTCTTTTAGAAGAAGAAAAAAATTAAAACTATGAATAATAAAATAAATATATATCTATCAACAATTGAATCTAAAATAAATAAATAAACAAACAAACATGCAAAACAAAAACGGATTCATGGATACAGAAAATATTGCTGGGGGGATGGGTGAAAAGGATGAAAGAATTAAGAAGTACAAATTGGTTGTTCCAGAATAGTCACGAAAAATAAAGTACAGCATAGGAAATAAAGTCAATAATATTCTAATAATTATGTATGATGTCAGATGGGTGAGAGATTTATTGGGATGATAAGTTGGTAAGTTATGTAATGTCTGGAAAATCAATGAGGTATACACCTAAAATATATAATAATACATGCCAACTGTAATAGAAAAAAAAATTTTTTAATTATTAAAAAAAGAAAACTCTTAGGACAAATTTATAGGTCAAGACTATAAGCAATTTATATATTCTTCCCTCCTTGAACATGGATGCTTGTGCTTCAGACAAGTGTGGGGAGCCAGAAAGACACCAGACATTATTATAATC
The DNA here is from genome assembly GCA_963693515.1 of Pipistrellus nathusii. Taxonomy (NCBI): domain Eukaryota; kingdom Metazoa; phylum Chordata; class Mammalia; order Chiroptera; family Vespertilionidae; genus Pipistrellus; species Pipistrellus nathusii. The sequence goes on from OY882870.1 coordinate 633,449, forward strand.
TTGGAACTTATTGAAACTTGGTTAAAAAAGCCTTTCTCCTTGGGTGAGGTCTGTATAGTGCCTTAACCATAACCTAATTCACATGGCCAAGTATCTGCAGACTCTCTAACCCAATGACCTCAGTCATATTTTACATATCTCTAGGATCCGCAGTGGAGTACATTATTGAGGACATAATTCTTTGTAACCAAATAGGCATAGTGTGTAACATCCTATCTAATAAAAGAGTAATATGCAAATATACTGTACCTCCCTACACCCACAAGCCACGCCCACCAGCCAATCATGAGAGAATAACCCAAACAAGATGGCTGTGGCCACAGAGAGCAGGAAGGAGGCTTGGGTTTCCCTGGTGATGGAGGAAGCCAAGCTTTCCGCCTGCCCTTTCTGGCCTAGGCCTCCACTCAATGCTACAAAGGTTCAATTATAGAAGATAAACAAATCCCAACAAAAATGGCAGCCGCCATGAAGCTGGAGAGAGCAGGAGGCTAAGGTTGCCCCTGGTAAGGGAGGAAGCCACGCTTCTGCAGCCCTAGCCAGCCAAGGGCTCCACTCCAGGCTACAAAGTTTCAATTATAGAAAATAAATAAATCCCAACAGAAATGGCAGCCACCTAGGAGCGAGCAGAAGGCCTGGCTTCGCTCCAGGCTACAACGTTTCAGTTGTAGAAGATAAATAAATCTCAGATACTAGGGCCTCTGTTTGGGTGACTGTAGGGCATCGGTGGCTTGCAAACCACCACAGGCCTCTCGCCCAGGCTGCCCCATGCCCCAGGGGAACCCCCACGCTGATCCAGAATACCCTTCAGGGCAAACCAGCTGGCCCCCACCCATGCATCAGGCCTCTATCCTGTCTAATAAAAGAGTAATATACAGATTGGCCATCACTCCAACAAACAAGATGGCTTCCCCCATGTGTTCAAAGATCCTGTCCCCATGTGGACACAAGATGGCCGACACAAGATGGCCAGCAGGTGAGGGCTATTGTGAGGGACCAGGCCTTCAGGGGAGGGCAGTTAGGAGTGATCATGCCAGCAGGGGAGGGCAGTTAGGGGTGACCAAGCCAGAGGAGGGAAGTTGGGGGTGACTGGGCCTGCAGGGAAAAACAGTTGGGGGGAGGGGGAACCCAAAGCCTGCAGGGGACAGTATTAGGGGGAAGACCAGGCCTACAGGGAAGGGCAGTTAGGGGTGACCAGGCCTGCATGGAAGGGCAGTTAGGGGCAAACAGACTGGTAGGGGAGCAGTTAGGCTTTGATCAGATTGGCAGGGGGGTGTTTAGGGGATGATCAGGCTGGCAGGCAGAAACAATTAGGGGCAATCAGGAAGGCAGGCAGGCGAGCAGTTGGGAGTCAGCAGTCCTGGATTGTGAGAGAGATATCTGATTATCTGGTGGGATCAGGCCTAAATGAACAGTCGGACATCCCTTGAGGGGTCACAGATTGGATAGGATGCAGGCTGGGCTAGGGACACCGGCTCTAGTCCATATAATAAAAGCCTAAGCGACCATTATGGCAGATCGACCAGAACAACCAATTTTATGAGTTGCCCCCTGGTGATCAGTGCACTCCCACAGGGGGAGTGGTGCTCAGCCAGGAGCTGGGCTCACAGCTGGCAAACGCAGCGGTGGTGGGAGCCTCCCGCCTTTGTGGCAGCGCTAAGGAGCAGTGAGCTGAGCATAAGGAGCAGCAAGCAGGCAGGTAGTAAGGACTGAGGGGTCCCACATTGCAAGAGGACACAATCAAGCTAAGGGGATCCCCCCAAAGCATGAATTTCATGCAACTGGCCTCTAGTAATATATAAATCCATTATAAACATCTCACTAATTCTTATTAAGTGGAGGGAAAGTGATGTGAATTCATGAAACTCAATTATTTCCTAATGGAAAAGGAAAAAGTCCTCCAGGATAAATTTTAACGAACAATTTTTATTTATTTTTAATTGGCATATCGTTTTACTATAAATACTTTAAGCTTCTGAATTACCTGCAGCTTGGAGGGCTTAATCAAGCCATCTGAAGTTCAGTATGCACCAGTAATGGTCTTGCTCTTAAGACCTTTCTTCACAGAACTAGAATAGTAAATGTCCATTGATATTTAGGACTTTAAATATCCTGGCTTGGTGAGACCTAATTTCCAGTGAATGCACTTGAAAATCCTGAGTGCAAAGACTTGTGCTCTGATCATTCTTATAGTATGAGAATCTTCCTGAGAAAGGGTGAGGTAAGTGTGACCCCTTCAGAAAAATGGGTAAGGCTGTGCTCAGTCAATTGACCTGCAGAATGTTTATAATTTAGGATTTCCGTCTTCTCTGTGCTACTTTAGCAGCACACCTGATTTGGTTTTTTAGAGATAAATTTCAAGGAAAACATCACCTAAATTTTATTTCAAATAACATCTCTCTGATGCCCAAAAATGTCAAGTTCATAATCTGCTATTATGATATGACTCAGAAAAGGGAAATGTCCCGTCAATCACAATCTCTATTATTTTTAAGGACCTCTAGTTTTTATTATCAAAAGAGAATGCCAGAACCAATTTGGTATTGAAAATTGAACACTTACTTAGCTGGATGAATAAAAACCATCATGTGGTAAGTTTGTGTTTGTTTGTTTGTTTTTTAATTCAAGGTCAGGGAGAAAATGTGTTGCTAATAATATATATATATATATATATATATATATATATATATATATTATTGCTAATAATATATATATTATATATATAATATATATATATTATATTTTTTAATTTTAGGTCTAGTAATAATTAATGTCGTTTTCTAATACTTTTAAAATCGAATTTATTTAAACAATACAACAAAATTTAATCAACAATATAGTTGCCGTTGTTTTCTACTACTTGTGCCCAACGCTCAGGAAGCATTTTAATCCCTCTGTTGTAAAATTCTTGTGATTTTGATGCAAAAAATTCGGTCCATGCATTTTTGAGGCATTCTTCATTATTAAATTTTTTTCCAAGAAGAAAGTTTTGCAAAGAACGAAACAAATGGTAATCGGAAGGGGCAATATCAGGAGAATATGCAGGTTGAGGGAGAACTTCCCATTCCAACTGGCGCAGTTTTTCAGCAGTGATTCTTGCAGTATGCGGTCGTGCGTTATCGTGGTGAAGAATTACGCCCTTCCGATTAATCAGCGCGGGTTCTTTTTCTCTTAAAGCTTGGGCTAACCTTTCCAATTGGGCACTATACACTACACTTGTAATGGTTTGGTTAAATGGTAAAAGTTCATAATGAAGAATTCCTTTAAAATTCCACCAAACACACAACATCACTTTTTTCGCATGCAAGTCAGGTTTTGGCGTGGGCTGCGGAGCCTCATTTTTGTCCAACCATTGAGGCCGCCTTTCCAAATTAACATACAGCACCCATTTTTCATCTCCGGTAACAATTTGCTCTAAAAACGGCAAACGGTTTTGACGAGAGAGGAGCAAACTGCAAATTGTGACTCTTTGATTACGGTTGTTGTCGGTCAACTCATGAGGAACCCATTTTCCAAACTTTTGGACTTTGCCAAGTGCACGCAATTGATTGGAAATTGTTTTTTGTGAACAATTTAAAGTTGTCGCAAGCTCTTGTTGGGTAATTTGAGGATTTTGCACCAAAAGAGCTTGAAGAGCTTCTTGATCAAAATTGGACACACGGCCTCGACCACTCTTGTCATCTAACGAAAAATTTCCCTCGCGAAATTTCTCAAACCAACGCTGGCATTTTCTGGCGCTAACTGCATCTTGACCAAGAGCACTATAGATGTTTTTTGCAGCCTCACTTGCTTTTCTTCCTAATTGGAACTCGTAAAGCATGCAGTGCCGAATATGCTCTTCATCCGCCATCTTCTTAGCCCTAGTTTTGCAACAAAAACCAAACCAAACACAAACTTTTTCAAGCAAAACTTGTTAATTGCACTTCACATGTTCTGTAGATACCACGTGTTTGAAGGTTATGTCAATACAAGTCAACGCCAAGCAAGATTTTAAACGAATGTTTTAAAACGACATTAATTATTACTATATATATATATATATATATATATATATATATATATATATATAATTGATTTTTTACAGAGTGTAAGAGAGAGGGATATAGAATTAGAAACATCGATCAGCTGCCTCTTGCACACCCCCTACTGCAACCCAGGTACATGCCCTTGTCTTGAATAAAACCTGGGACCTTTCAATTCTAAGGCCGATGCTCTATCCACTGAGCCAAACTGGTTTCAGCTGTTGCTAATATTTTTTGGATAGGTTGGAGAGACAATTTTCCAACAGTAAATTTGGCTATACACAAAATGAAGACTATAAGAAATCTGACAAATTTTTTCTCATCTTCTTAAATGGTATTTAGCTTTAAAATCACCAACCTAGAGATTTAGTGTCAATTTGAGGTTTTTTCTTACCCCCCATTTTAATACATTTAATCCCATCTGAAAACATGTATAATCCCATCTGGTCTTGTTCTCACAGGTTCTGTGTAAGAAATACTAAAAACCCCATCTTCCATTTAGGGTATCAGACCAACAGATAGTAAAACTTCCCTATGTGATGCCTCCCAGGCACCCCAAAAATCACATTCATCTCCCCTGTTACCAAAACAGATTTTTATCTAGATTCTTCCATTTCTAAATAGTACCATCAATCACTGAACAATAAGAAATGGCTTTTTTTTTGTAGGTCATAAATAAATTAATATTGGCAATTTCAAACAGATCAACTTTTTCAGACCAGAAATCTGGGTGAAATCCCTTTTACCTCACTTCCCTTCAACTCTTACAACAAGCCAGTCATAAAAACTAACAAATTCTATTTCTCAAGCAGGTTCTAAATCCATCTCTAAAGCAACCACTTTAGCACAATCATGATTGATTGGCCTCAGCAATCAATGAGGTCCATCCAGCTGAGTAAGTGTGCAATGACTACGTTATATCATCCTACTTCTATGCTAGAAACCAGTCCACAGCTCCTCCCTGCCCTGCACACAGTTCTGCCCTTCACTCACTCCCACCTCACTCTGTTTTCTGGTTACTGTACTCTTTTATTTTCTCAATATGCTCCTTGAGAGTCTTGGTTTTTTATATATGTTCTAATTTTTCTATTTAGGATTTTTAAAAATGAAATTGAAACATTTCATTGTCTTAAAAAAATTCAAAATCAAAAGGCTATACCAAGATTCTGGAACTTTTCTGAATTATTCCCTGGCCTGGCTGCATCTAGTGATAGTTACTGTTAAAAGAAAAATAATAATAATCAAAGCTAATATTTATTGAGGGTCAAGCTGACAGAGCTAATTAAGGTGCAGAACAGGGGCTGTGAAGTTTGGCAGAGCTAATAAATGGTATGTGTTAGAAAGAGCCATCATTCAAAACATGCTTTGAGTGCTCTCAGCCACTCAATCTTTGGGAAAGACAACCTTTCAAACACAGGAACCCTCTCTCTACACCCTGAAGACTAAGAGCAGTGACTACAGATAGATCCAAAAGACACATTTTAGCTGTAATGCTTCTAAATGTGCTCCAGTTAATCCCACTCCATTTCCAGGAGCAAGTCTCTCTCAAGCAGCACCTCATTGAAAGCAGGGATCCTACCGGGAGGAAGAGTCTCTGGGCAGCGCAGGGTTTGAACAGCTTCCTCCACTCCTGGGGGTTTCCCGTGGAAAATGTGATGGGGTAGATTCTGTGCACAAACTTCTCCGTATACGAGTCAGGCCACTGCTGTAACTGAAAAACATGGAAATCAAGGGGAGGGTGATCAGACCCCCAGAAATATGGAAACCACCTGAAGCTTCTGAATGCTCAAATGGAATATATTCCAGAAACTTACATAAAAAGCCTTGCTATGTCACCACTTTTGATGCTCGCTGAGGAAAGACCATTGCTATGATTAAAAAGTAACTTCCAGAGGTGGCAAGGGTGATGAGAAACACGTAAACACGGTGAGGACAGTACAAATCGAGCAAATTTTCAAGAGGGAAATTGGGAAAGTGGTAAGGATAAATCCTCAAAGGCAAAAATACAGAACTTTTACCCAAACCTATTTTTATAGGAAAGAAAAATGACACACACACTTAGGAACAAACAAAATGCTCCTAATTCATTATTATAGAAATATGCAATGGACTACTGAACAGTTAAAATGAAATAGATCTATATGTGCTGACATGAAAATAATGGCTGATATTTAGTTAGGTTTTAGAAAAAGCGAGAAAGCAAGATTTTGAAAACCTATTTGAAGAAATAATGACAGAAATCTTCCCCCACCTGGTGAAAAAAATAGACTTACAAGTCCAGGAAGCACAGAGAGTCCCAAACAAGAGGAACCCAGAGAGGCCCACACAAAGACAAATCATAATTAAAATGCCAATGGCAAAAGACAAAGAGAGAATCTTAAAAGCAGCAAGAGAAAAGCAGGTAATTAATTACCTACAAGGGAGTAGTCATACATTTTATTTATTTATTTATTTATTTATTTATTTATTTATTTATTTATTTATTTTCGAGTGAGGCTTTTTATTGTTGTTTTTCTTCCTTTTTTTTTTTTTTTTTTTTTTTTTTTTTAATTAAGGGTTCCTTACTGGTCCTGCTTCCATGAGTTGCCAAGACTAGGTGGAAAGGGGGAGGGGAACCAGGCAGCATGGGAAAGGGTTATCTTCACAACATTCCATTTATACACAGAACTGAACAGACAAGCACAGAGTCACTAGTGCAGTTAGAAGTTGGCAGCATGGAATGGGGGACAGGGAGAGGAACAGGTTGCAAGTAGGGGTGTTGTTAAAAAAAAAAAAATACAGGCCCTCTCCAAAACTGGGGTGCCTGGGGTAGGGAGGACTTGGTCTGTTTCAACCCAAGAGGAATCAGAAGATCAAAAGCTGTTTGGGAAGGCCAGAACCATCAGGGGTGGAGGGATAAGGAAGGTCCAGGGGGTGGGGGACTGTTTGGCAACTGGGTGAAGGTATTGCCCTCCCCCTGCTGGGATCCCTCCAGCCCTCCAGTCTGGCAGAAGGGGGGCAGCCTGCAACTCCCCACAGGCAGGTGTGGGGCTGCCAGATGCTCCAGGCAGGGGCTGGAGAGGGCTCACAAAGGCTTGCCCTCTAGGGGGAGGACAGCACTGCCCCCCAGCTTCTCTGCCAGAGTGCAGCGGTCCTTCACCTCCACATAGCAGTTTGCTTGTAATTCATGCTTGATCCCCGTAAGTTTCTCCTTGGAGCTGGCATAGATCATTTTGCTCTTAAGAGGCGCAGACTCAGGGCCCAGAAGATAAACACCAGGTCCTCCTTCTTGCTCTCCTTGGTCTCACAGGTCGCATCATACAGAGCATAGCGGCAGTCTTTGTCCGGCAGCATCTTGACGAAGGTGGCATAGAGGTAGTCCACTGTCTGGCCCACCTCACCGACCAGGATCTCCTTGCCCTCTTCCAGAATGATGTTCTTCTTGTCTTCGCTCAGGCAGAAGAGCACCGCCTTCTTGCGCTTCTTCACCTCCTCTGGTGTGGAGGACTTACGTACCTTTATGTCATTGAACACTTTGATGACTCCATCAGAGACAGCCACACCAGAGGCCATGTTCCAGAAGCTAAAGGAGATAGCAAGTAGAGCCTGGAAGGACAAGAGCCACTGCAGCTGCTGCTGGGATCAGACTCTGGCCATACATTTTAATAGTTGAAAAAATAAAAACAAGAGTAATATTTTGTGATGTGAAAAACCACATGAAATTTGAATTCCAGTGTTTATAAATAAAGGTTTTATTGGCACTCAGCCACACCCATTTGTTCACGTGTTTCTACGGCTGCTTCCACAGTAAAAGCAGAGACAAGTGACCTCGATGTGCAGCCTGCAGAGCCTGAAATAGCCACCAGCTGGTTCCCCAGGAAAAGCTGGCCAGGCCCTGTCTTAGAAGTAACTCAATCATCGAAGTATCAGTCAGACAAGAGAAAATATAGGCTCTGATCCTATTTCTGATGTTAACATGAAAAAAGAAAAATAACTAAATACACCAGAACTGTTGTCCCTAAGCATTAGTATGATGGTTAATGTTTTTTCATTTAAGATTTTATGACTTTTTTTCAATGTATGTGTACTGCTTATTTAATCATATAAAAGTTTTCAAAAACCACATAACATTGGGAACACTTTAAATTTGCAACTTTACAACTTTAAGATGGATATTTAGGCTCTGGACAGGTAGCTCAGTTGGTTAGAACATCATCCCAATGTGCCAAAGTTGGTTTTGATCACAAGTTGGGACACATACAAAAAGCAACCAATGAATGTATAAATAAGTGAACAGCCGAAACCGGTTTGGCTTGGTGGATAGAGCGTCGGCCTACGGACTGAAAGGTCCCGGGTTCGATTCCGGTCAAGGGCATGTACCTTGGTTGCGGGCACATCCCCAGTAGGGGATGTGCAAGAGGCAGCTGATCGATGATTCTCTCTCATCGATGTTTCTAACTCTCTATCCCTCTCTCTTCCTCTCTGTAAAAAATCAAATATATTTTTAAAAAAATAAATCAGTGAACAAATTGATGTTTCCCTCCATCTCCCCCCATTTCTCTCTCTAAAAATCAATCAATAATTTTTTTCAAAGGATGGATATTCAGGAGAGAAATCTCAGAATGAGCAAGAGTAGGAGTGACAGTCAAAGTACTTGACAAATGACTTATGTCAAGGGCCTGACCAATCATAGCCACAGCAGGACAGATATTCAATACAACTGCAGAGACAGCTGGGACTGAGACCAGGTTAGCCATCAAGGGAAACAGGATCCAGCAGCCAGTGGATACACACTAGCAGACCCAAAGCAGGGGTGCCTCTACAGCCCCCCACCAGCCCTGGAGGGGCACAGGAGAACCCGGCTCAACAGCTTTCCTTAACAACTTGATCCTTACCAGACTTCTATGTCAATCTATGTCTTTTAACTGAAATATTCAGGCCATTCACAGTTTCACTATGCACACATAGGAATCATTGCTGATTGCAAACACTGAGCTCTCCTATTGACACTTCCTCCATGGCAATCTCACACACACACACACACACACACACACACACACACACACACATACACAGGCTGTCGCTGCCCCACTGTCCCTGCCAGAACAGATCGAAGGCCATCCCCCTTTCTGTGACCCATTGCTTCCTAATACTGAGTCTAGGGCAGGAACATAGGGAAGCCAAATCTAAATCCCATATCTGATCCCAAACTTCCTGGAGAGTCCAGGAAGTCAATAAGCTGTCATTTTCAGCTTCTATTTCAGGAGATGACAAAGATAAATGAAACTTTAAAATATTAAAGATCTACGATGTACAAGGTAAGTATCACCATATTTAAGCAGAATTAAATTAAATTCTACTTAAATAAAGCTCACCCACAATGCAACTTCCAAAGGAATAATGATGGCGAATAGTTTTCTTTTGTTGTTGTTGTTGTTGTTGTTGTTTTTTACCCTGTTTTTGCACTTCCCAGGAAGTTACTACAAGAAACTTTGGGTATTCCCACAATGCTGCTGTGTTGGCACTTACAGCTCTGAGCAGTGGCATAACCTGCCCTCCACCTTCCCTGTGGCTGAGGGAAACCGCTGCTGAGCCTCAGCTAACACACTGCCCATGTCTAGGAGATGTTCCCAGAACCTTTGTGGAATGAGAGAATATATAGGTGACTTCACACTTCACTCTGCAATAAGCAGAGCACGCATCATGTGTCCCTTTGTGTACCCATCTGCCATGGGTTTGGTTAACTCTTTGCTACAAAGACATTGGAACTGAGAATTCAGTGACTTGTGTAAAAGCCAAGATTTTAAATCAAACCTGGCACTACAGTCTGAGTATGAAAAAAACGGGATGACACCATTGGTCCTGCCCAACTTTTAACATTTAAGTATAATTTCCTCCATTAGTTGTGCTTTCCTGACCTAACAAAGCCCTGAGGAAATGAACCATCAAAGGGGTAAAGGCATCAGAAAATTCTAAATGTGGCACAACTTCACATGTATGCAATGATTTCACCCATGTAATTTGCTGCTAATTCCCCCCAAACTGAGTAATTTTGTATTTTATTATGTTCATGGGTCCCCTGGTCCAGGAGTGTGGGCAAGGCCCAGAAGGGGCAGCCTGACCCTGGTCCACAACATCTGGGCCTCTCCTGGAGCCCGGAAGGAGGAGCTGGGATCACTCGGAGGCTCGCTTGCCCACATGTCTGTGGGAGAGGGGAGTTATTGGCTGGGACTCGGTCCCTCTGCATGGACCTCTGTGTGTCGTCTCTCATGCAGGCTAGCTGGGCTTCCTCACAGTGCAGTGCCAGGCTCCATTGAGGCATCCCAATAAGAACCAAGCAGAAGCCATCTCCTTTCTATGGCCAAGGCTCCGATGTCACATAGCATTACACGTCTCATACCCTATTTTATATGAACACACATATTACGTATGTTGATGTGTACGTATTAGCTATTGCCTTATAACAGCCTAGCAGCTCAGCACCAAAAGCATGGATCTCAGATGGTTCCTTAGGGCAGGAACCTGTGAGCTGCGCTGTGCTGGCTCAAGGCTTCTTGTGAGGCTGCAGCCAATGGCTGAGCTGCAGTCATCCTGACTGGCGGAGTCAGCTGGTTGTTAATAACAGGAAGGAGCAGAGCGAAGGCCAGACACCACAGGCCTATCACTAGGAGCTTCATCGGGAAGCTGCAGTTTCACCCTCCCTGGAGGCCAACCAATGGGAGGCAGATGCATGCCCAGTGAAGTTGGGGGGACGAGGGAAGGTGCTGACAGCAGCTGGCTCCCCCAGAGAAAGGGATCAAGAGAGAAAGAGAATTCGAACAAGTTGGAAGGGGTCATACCGTTTCAACCTAGTTCTGAAGTGGAGGAGCATTGTTTCTTCCCTCTGCCACTGGCCACACAGGCCAGGCTGGCTCGGTGCAGGAGGGAACACAGAGGGAGGGAGGAACAGAAGGTGGGACACGGGGGCCTCTGAGAAATACAACCTGCCCACATACGTGGTCACACAGCCACACCGTCCTCCTCCTGACCTTGTGTGAAGTGGAAGCTTATATTTTGTTTGGCTCCGTCCTCTCCCCCAGCTTCCTGCATGAGGAGGGATCAGGAAGCACTTGTCCAGCAGGTGCTGTACAAGGCGTGACGAATGTTTGCTCCTGGCCCGTATGCTCCTCCTGCACGTGGAGTACTTCTCAGCCCCCTCGCAACACTTCTAGACAAATGGATGGCGCAGAGAAGGCTGCTGCTGTCAGGCAGAGGGACTAAAAAGCAGTCGTGATGCACTCTTCTCCGGAGTGAGACGGGCTTGGAGGCACAGCTCCACAGGTGCACCAGAGCACAGCTGGTCTGCACGAGAGACAGCAGCCACGGGATTCTCCAGAGCGGCCACTGCAGCCTGGCCTGGCTGGTTCCATGGCAGATCTGTCATCTCAGCCATCAGTCCCGCTGGCCCCAAGTTGCAGATGAGAAAACTGAAGCTCAGAAAGGCCACGAGATTTTGTCACTCGGTTTGTAAAATAGGAACATGATTGTTACCTTTACGTCGTTATGAGGATTTCGTAACAGTCAAACATAAACCCTTCACAAATGCTTATTATGACTTCCATCATTTCCAGACCACAGCTTCAGACCAGATACGAATGTTTCCATGATTCTTCCCCCTTCCCCTGACTCAGTTTTCAAAACATTTTGCAAACACATTCAAATCCCCAAGAATATTTGTTCCCCTGGCTTCTCTTGGAGAAGATGTCACAGGTTTTTTCTTTAGGAAACATTTTCCAGCTTCCTGCTGCTGCTACTTTCCTCTGTCCCACCTGCTGCTTGGGCTGTCTCACCTCCTGGCAGGGGGCAGCACTGCTGGCTCAGGAAGCAAGGCCCTCGCAGAGCCAGAGTGGCCTCCTGAACTCACAGACTTCGGGGAAACAAAGCTGGCTCTGCAGGAGCGCCGGGCAGGACAGTGGAGGGACGTTACCCGTGCACTCTCACGTGCTGGCTAAAGAACCACTGTTCGTTCCTCAGCACAGAAACAGTCACAGAAATGATGGCTCAGCCACATAGTTCACTACGAGGCAGTCTCTGAAAAGGCTGATGCAGAAATGTAGGAATCCTGACGCGGAGAGGAAAAGCAAGTTCCAGGAGAACTCTGAGAGATAATCTGATTTTGTAAAATAAATATATGTTAAGTTAGGTACATAATTGTGCATGCATTATTATGTGCCTATATACTAGACCAATGGTCAGCAAACTCATTAGTCAACAAAGCCAAATATCAACAGCACAACGATTGAAATTTCTATTGAAAACCAAATTTTTTAAGCTTAAACAACTTCTTCTAATGCCACTTCTTCAAAATAGACTCGCTCAGGCTGTGGTATTTTGTGGAAGAGCCACACTCAAGGGACCGAAGAGCCGCATGTGGCACGCAAGCCGCAGTTTGCCGACCACAGTACTAGTACATGTATGTATACAGTATATACATATACACACCCACATGGATAAACACACATATACACACACCTGTATATGGAAAAACACATATAGAAGAATCACTCTAAATTGCTAATTCTGATACTTTCTTGGGTAGGACTGAAAGGTTGCAAAGATGCACATTTATTTTATAACCGCTATACTGTTTGAATTTGCTTTAATTAACATATATTACTTATTTATTTATAACACACTACAGAGTACATCAATGAACATAAACTATCCGTCTCCCAAGTGAGAATGATGTTCATAAATCCAAGACGGATCAAGCTCTGGGACAAATGCTTTAAGTGCATCATTTCAATTAATCCTCACAATGCTTCTCTCTGCAGGTGTAATCAACCCTGTGTGGGAACAGTGCCAATGAGAGCACAGAGGCCTTCTTATTCAAATACCAGGATGTTCAAAGCTGTTCCAGGATAAGTCTAATCTGGGTGCTCAAGGCCAAGATACCACGAGCGGGTGCAAGGACACACTGTGCCTTTCTGTAACCCAAATAATTGATGTCACTGTTGGCAGCTAGCCAGCTTTGACTATGCATTAATACACAGGCTACTGACCAGTTAGCCTGCAAAAGAGCAGCTGGGCAGAGCAGAGGCGAGAGAGCTGAGAGGCGGTAGCACAGAGGATATATGGTACTAGCAGCTCCTATGTGTGCAGGAGAGAGGAGCGTTCGGACGGTACTGCTATGAAGGAAGGCTAGGAGCTCCCAGAGAGCTCAGATACAGCTGCCATGTTACCTACCAGTGTGCTGGGCAGGGAGGCAGGAGAAGCTGCTGAGCCAGAGAAGCCATGAGGCTGCAGCTCGAAGGGACAGCGCAGGTGCTATTGCTGTGTAAAGCTTTAGGTTTAGAGGCAGCGTGCGGTGCTCAGATAACAGCTGTGGGTACAGAGACTAATGCTGCTTTATGGGAAACACATGTATTTACCAGCTGGCGTGCGGCTGCCTGCCTGTATGGGCTTTGCTGCAAAGAACTGTCTTGTCTGGTAGTTCTGTGGCCACTGGCTCCTGCAATAAAGACTCATCCTTATAAACCCAAACCTCTCATGGCTTCTCCGCCTGCCCCGCCTCAGAGAAAGAATTGAGCAGAGGATAAAGGGGGACTTGGCTTAAGTTCTCAACAGTGAGTGTAGTGGGCAGGGTTCGAGAAGGAACCAGCCCTGGCAAGTCGGAGCAGTGCTGAGCCGAGTCCCTGTTGGCTGACACCCTGTGTTACAGATAATGACAGTGCGGCGCAGAGTCAAGGGTGCAGGGTCACACAGTTGAATGTGCAGCAAAATACATCTGTGAACAAGATATGCTTTTCCCAAGATGCGCCCACTGACTCCGCACGTATTATGCTGTGCTTTCTGCGAATTCACCTGCTTATCAAACTCGGGCTTCAGAGATTCTTCTGTGAAAATGTGGAAGTGCATCTTCCTGTGGCTGAAGAGCACGGCTGACTTCAGCATGACCAGCGTTTCCTCCAGCCGGTTGCCGCAGGCCACCACAGCCAGGTGCATCCAGAGCCTCTGGGGCAGCGCAGCACGGGAACTCCTGGGCTCTCCGGGTCTCCTGGAAGGGATACACGTTAAAGCTATTCCTCAACTTATAAAAACAGCCAGTAAGTGGTTGGAACATTTCAAAATATGTGCCTGCTCATTTACAAAGTGATAAGCAGACAACTCTTACTGTTCAGAGAACAAGGCCACGTATCCAACATTGACCCTGGCAGTGGCAGGATGTCACAGTTAGGGCTGGGACTTCCATGCCAACGCGCAGCTGTCTGGTGCCTGCCGGCGCCACTGGCCCGCTGGGTAATAGCATCGTAACCTTGACAGCTGTAACGGGCTGGGAAGCTCCCCTCACAGGGGCCATGGAAATTAGATTTGAATGCAACTTGAGTAAGAGGGTGGGACTCGGCTTTTCTCGTGTGAAATGAGCAACTTGCGATCCCATCATCGGGCGGTGTTAGGAGGTGGGGGTGCGTGACCACGGGTCCAAAGGGAAAGCCGAGTCCGGGAGGGGAGCGCAGGAGCTCCGACACCTGCCGGAAGAGGCACGAAGAAACGGCGTCAATCGAGCTATCCACTCACGGCGGGGGTGCACTTCAGCTCTCAGCATGGAACTGGTATTAGTGAGGAACAGGCAGGAGAGGGCAGGTTAAACTGAAAATTACCAAGAAATCAAACACCCAGTTAACAGCTGAGCGGGGACTAGGATCCAAGAGTCCTGCTATTTCATCATAACAAAGGATTTGTTCCAGGAGAGGAGGTGATGCCTGCACAAACACAGCACTGAGAAACAGTCCTGGCTGGAGGGGAAAGGGGCCGGAGCGGGCCTGAGACAAAGGGAACTAACGAACTCGAGCAAAAGATGCAGACAGGGAAGCCTGGACGTCGGAGACCCCTGCCTTCTGAGCCTTGAGCACAGCGAGCAGCGCAGCGAACTGCCATGAGAGGAGGGCAATTTGCTCCTATTCCTTTCCCCAGAAGGAAAGTTAAAGATGGGGTGGAGCTTGCTGGGCAGCTTCCTAATTCGATCACTCTGGAGCATGCTCCGCGAGCCAGGATGCAGAAAGTCCCCAGGAGCCCACTAGTTTTGGTGATCACAGGAAAAGACAGCAGCGAGGTCCCAAGTCTCTCCCTAGATTATCCACTTCTGTTCACTCTCCCGGTGAAGGCCACCATCTTCCCTCCCCTTGGTATCTGGGGCAGCTCCCCTGTGAGTGCAAAGGTGACTGCAGCGCAATAAGGTATTATGAGAAAAAGACAGACTGCACTTTTATTACAGTACTAGAGGCTGGTGCATGAATGTGTGCACAGTGGGGTCGGTGCCCTCCCCAATCCCGGTGATCAGAGCGGGCCAGATGGGGGGATGGCCAGCCAGCCCCCTGGTCAAACTCCCAGTGGAGAGGACAATTTGCATATTAGCCTTTTATTATATAGGATATCTTTATAATTATCCTATTTGTTGTTAGTCTCTCACTGGGCTGAATTCATTAATTAAACTTTATCATGGGCATATATGTACAGGAAAGAACATGTATAAGTAGCCCCTCTCTGGGGCAGATATGCTCTGAGACCCCCATGGATGCTGAAACCATGAGGAGAATTGAGCCCTATCCATATGTTCTAAGCACTTCACAGCACCTCTCTGGCAGATCCAGATTGCCAGCATCACTGCTCCTGCATTCGGAGGCATTATAATATACAAGACTAATAATGTGGCAATCAGTTGCTAACATATCTGCTGCTAGTATTAATGGAGAGAAATGGTGCCCCTGCATGAAACGGGCAAACGGAAAATGAATGCAACGTGATTATAATAATCAGTCATTAGCAAATTTGTTCATTATTAATAATCCTAATATATGAAAACCCAGGGTCCGTAATGACTGAAGGAAGGCTTGACTGAACACCAGAAGTCAGTCTGCAGTCTGCGACCCAGTTCTGACTGCCAAGGGGGCTGGGGATCATGCTGGGAGAGAGCCCCAAAGAGAGAGGCAGGGTCTGATCCACAGCCTCCATGGCAGCTGTTGACCAGCCATTGCCTCTTTCTTTCTCTCCAGGCTTCCCAGGTGCCACGTCTCTGTTTCTCTCGGGGCTTCCAGGGCTGCAGCTGATCAGCCCCGCCTCTCCGATCAGGCCCAGAGATAGGGCTGGAGATGCCGACTTGCATAGAAAGCGAACAATCAGAACCAAATTGGCCATCAGGGGAGGGCCGTGGGGGGCGAGATCAGCTGGCATTTTGTGTTGCTAAAAGAGAAAAAGAGAAGGTGATGCAGGTGGGCATCAACACATCACCTTCTAATGGACCTAAGTCACTCCTGACTGGAACCAAATCATAGATCTCAAATAAGATATCAAGTTTAAGAAACTCCTCTTCCAGGGGCAGTTTTCGGAGTTTCATAATTTAAATAAATCAAGTACTGAGGATAATTTGGAGATGACTGTAAAATGAATTAAATCTTCAACAAAAGTCTTCTATTTTCTATTTAAAAACATTTAAATAATGGTAAAATATGTTACATAAAATTTTGTCTTATTTTATTTTCCCCCTATTTTTAATTTCTTCTATTACAGTACAATAGTATTTTATATTAGTTTCAAGTGTTCAGCATATTAGTTAGACATTTATATAATTTACAGAGATCTGCACCATATATAATTATCACAATATTACTGACTATATTCTCTAGGCCAGTGGTCGGCAAACTCATTAGTCAACAGAGCCAAATATCAACAATACGGTTGAAATTTCTTTTGAGAGCCACATTTTTTTTTAAACTTAAACTTCTTCTAATGCCACTTCTTCAAAATAGACTCGACAAGGCCATGGTATTTTGTGGAAGAGTCACACTCAAGGGGCCAAAGAGCCGCATGTGGCTCTCGAGCCACAGTTTGAAGACCACAGCCTTAGGCTGTACTTCACATCCAACTCCCAATACAAACTTCCTAATCTTGTCTCCATTTTCACCTCGCCCTTCAACTCCCCTCCCATCTGGCAACTATCAGTTTGTTCTTTGTATCTAGGAGTCTGTTCCTGTTTGTTATTTATTTTATTCTCTAGCTTCCACATTTAAGTGAAATCATATGGTATTTGCCTTTCTCTGTATGCTCATTCCACTTAGTGTAATGCCCTCTGGGTCCATCATGTTATCATAAATGGTAAAATTTTCTTTTTATGGCTGAGTAACACTCCATTGAAGTCTTGTTTGCATATGAACTTTTGGATTATTCTATTTCTGTAAAAAAAAAAATGCCATTGGCATAGGGACTGAATTGAACACATAGAATGCTTTAGGTACTATGGACTTTTTAATGAAAAAAGTATGTTCCTTTTTAATGAAATTAGTATGTTCCTATTATGAACATACTAATATAGTAGCAACCATACTCAGGTAAAAACTGCTGTTTGAATTTTAACCCCTCTAATCTGGCTTCTGCACCTGATTAAACACAGGATACTTACCTCTGCTTCCAGGTGGAGACCTAGAGACTAAGGCAATTTTCCCTTGCCTGGGACCAGTACCACAGGAGATTGATTCCCACTCACTCAGTAACCTTCAGAGATAGAAACTGTAGATAACCTCTGAGCTCTACTTCTGTGTTATCGGCCATTGCAAGATAGGGCCACATTCCAATGTTCCCAGCCTTTAGAATTTAGAACAAAGGAAAATTCCTGTGTTTTGAACCTTTAAAGGGGACTGCCTCTCCCTGAGATGGTGCGGTCCTGTGGAGTCCACCTGCATGTGGTGCTCTTGAGGCCGTCCTGGCCAGTTTTTCAATAAATCCTTGCCTGCTTTTTTTAATCAATCATCAGCCTCTGGTGGTCTTATTTTGAACCCAGGGTTTGACCCCACAACACTAGTATACTTCCATTTAAGTTTGTCTTCAAGATTTTACAATTTTCCAAGTATAAGTATTTTATCTACGTGGTTAAATTTATTCCTAGGTATTTCATTTTATTTTTTAAGTAGTTGTAATGGGGTTGTTTCCTTAGTTTTCCTTTCTGAAAGTTCATTACTGGTATATAAAAATATAGCCGATTTCTGAATATTTTGTGTCCTGCTACTTTATGGATTCCCCTATGCTGTAGTGTATAGCCCTGTGACTGTTTTATAACTACCAATTTGTACTTCTTAATCTTGTCCCATTTTCACCCCATTCTTCAACTCCCCTCCCATCTGGCAACTATCAGTTTGTTCTCTGTAAAGTTTATCAATTCTAGTCGTGTTTTGGTGGATCTTTTAGTGTTCTCTATAGACACTATTATGTAATCTGCAAATATTGACAGTTTTACTTCTTCCTCACCAATTAGGGTGCCTTTTATTTCTTCTTGTCTAGTTGTGGTAACTAGGACTTCCAGAACTATTGAATAAGAGTAGTGAAAGCAGATATCCCTGTCTTATTCCAGATCTTAAGGAAAATGCTTTTAGTTTTCCCCTATTGAGTCTGATGTTGACTGTGGATTTGTTATATGTGTCCTTTAATTAGATTGAGGTATATTCCCTCCATTCTCACTTTGCTGAGTTTTTATCATAAATTGGGGCAGGATTTTGTCAAATGCTTTTCCTACATCTATTAAAATGATCATATGATTTTTATTCTTCATTTTATTTATGTGGTGTATCAATCATGTTAATTGATTTGTGGGTATTGTACCAAACCTGCATCTCTTGAATAAATCCCACTTGGACATTTTTTTAATGTATTGCTGGGTCCGATTTGCTAATGTTTCCCTCCTCCCCCATAGGCAAACAAATGCACTTTATTTTCAGTAAGTTTAAATCCTACATTTCTTGTAGCACCACTTTGAATATTTTGAGGTGTACAGCAGTACACGGATTCTGTGTCCAACGGCCTTGGCAGGAAGGTTGCTTCGGAATTTAGCATGAACTGTTTGTTCCACTGTTGTTTGGGCACGAGTTACCTTTCCCCAGACGACTCGGTTTTGTTTGGTTCGCCACCAGGAGTCGCTGTGTTGTCGTTTGCTTTGTGCACATAGCACATCTCTTGCTTAGAGGGAATTGTTTCATCTGGAACATAAACACCTAAAATTTTAAGAAGAGCTGTGTGCTCCCTCTAGTTCCGGGGACCCTGCTTATACCAGCAAAAATGGCCTTGGGCCACAGCCTTCAGACATATTTGTCCTTACAGAAGTCCGGTTCCCAGCAGGCCTGGGAGCCTCCGTGCCCCAGCAGTGCATCTCAGAGATGTGGTGGAACCCACCCGTTATTTTTCTCAATTTGCTAATATTTGTTGAGAATTTTTATGCCTATGTTCATCGGAAATATTATCCAATAATTTTCTTTCTTTGTAATGCCTTTATCTGGTTTTGGAATTAGGATACGCTAACCTCATAAAATGAGATTGGGAGTCTTTTCTTCTCTTAAATTTTTTGGAATAGTGAGAATGTTTGGTAAAATTAACATGTGAAGCCCTCCAGTCCAGGACTTTTTTTTTGCTGGGAGTTTTTCTATTTGTTTTATTATCACTTCTATTTTGTTATTTTAATCAATCTGTTCAGATTTTCTGTTTCTTCTATATTCAGTTTTGGAAAATTGAATGTCTATAGAATTTATTCATTTCATACAGATTATCTAATTTTTGGCATATAGTTCATATTTTAAATTTTTTGTATTTTTATAGTCTCTTTTATTTCTGATTTTATTTGTGTCCTCTTTTTTTCTTAATGAGTCTGGTTAAAGGTTTATCTTTTTGAGAAACCTGTTTCTAGTTTATTGATCTTTTATATTGTTTTGTTAGACTATTTTGGTTATTTCTGCTCTGGTCTTTGTTATTTCTTTCCATTTGCTCACTTTGGTCTCTGTTGTTCTTTCCTAGCTCTTTTAGATGCAAAATTAAGTTGTTTTGTAAAGGTTTTTCTTGCTTCTGGAGGTTAGCCTAGATGCTGTGAATCTCCTCTCAGGACTGCTTTCACTGTGTCCCCTGATCTGAGTTGTTGTGTGCTCTACCCACTGAGCCAAACCGGTTCCGGCAGTCTTTCAATATATTGTGTCTTTCAATATATTGTGTGTCCCTTGTAGACAGCATATACATGGCTCTTGTTACCCTATTCATTTGCCTCAGGTAATTTTTCATTTCTTTCTTGATCTCACCAGAAACCCATTCATTGTTAAGTAGCATGTTATTTAGCCTCATGTATTTGTTGTTATGTTTTAGTTTCTTTCTTATTATTGATTTCTAGTTTCATTCCATTATGGGTGGAGAAAATGCATGAAATAATTTCAATCTTCTTAAATTTACTGAGAATTGTTTTGTGTCCTAACATATAGTCTATCCTAGAAAATGTTCTATGTGTTCTTGGGGAAAAAAGGTATATTTGCTGCTTTGGGGTGAAATGCTCTGAAAATATCAATTCAACACATTTGAGTGTAGTGTAAGGCCACTGTTTCCTTGTTGATTTTCTGTCTGAAAGATCTATTCAGTGATGTCAATGGGGTATCCTATGACAGTATTGCTATCAATCCCTTCCTTTATGCCCATCAATATTTGTTTTATATAGGTAGGTGGTCTTATGTGGATGCATAAATGTTTGCAAGGGTTATATCCTCTTATTTAACAGATCCCTTTTTCATAATCTAATGTCCTTGTCTATTATTATAGCCTTTACTTCAAAACCTTTTTGTCTGATACAAGTATTGCCACCCAAGCTTTTGTCTCCATTTGCATGAAATCTCTTTCCATCCATTTACTGTGTGTCTTTCTTTCTTTTTAATATATTTTATTGATTTTTTAAAGAGAGGAAGGGAGAGGGATAGAGAGCCAGAAACATCGATGAGAGAGAAACCTCAACCAGCTGCCTCTTGCACAGCCCCCACTGGGGATGTGCTCGCAACCAAAGTACACAGCCCTTGACCGGAATCGAACCTGAGACCTTCCAGTCCACAGGCTGAAGCTCTACCCACTGAGCTAAACCGGTTCCGGCAGTCTTTGTGTCTTTCAATATATTGTGTGTCCCTTGTAGACAGCATATACATGGCTCTTGTTACCCTATTCATTCAGCCACCCTGTATGTGTTTTTATTGAAGCATTTAATCCATCTACATTTAAAGTAAATACTGAGATATATAGCTATTGCCATTTTATTATTCATATTTATGTTTTTTCTTTTCCTTATTCTTCTTAAAGAAGTCCCTTTAACATTTCTTGTAATACCAGTTTGTTGGCAATAAACTCCTTTGGCTTTTTCTTATCTGGGTGCTCTTTAATTCTTCAATATTAATAATAGCATTGCTAGGTAGAATAGTATTGGTTTTAGGTCCTTGTATTTCATCACTTTGAATATTTTGTTCTAATCACTTTGGGCCTAAAAAATTCCTGTTGAGAAATCAGCTGACAGTTCCTTTGTACATAACTGATATTCTCTAGGTGCTTTTAAGATTCTCTCTTGGTCTTTGATTTTTGCCATTTTAATTAAGTCTTGGTTTGAACTTGTTTGGGACTCCACATTTCCTGGACTTGTATTTCTATTTCATTTCCTAGATTAGAAAAGTTTTCTCTAATTATTCCATCAAGATCCCTTGATTTTTCTCTTCTCCTCCTGTTAACACTATGATGCAAATGTTGTTATGCTTGATATTGTCCCAGAGGTCCCTAAAACTATTCTCATTTTTAAGTTTCTTTTTGCCATTTTAATTGGGTATTTTCTGCTATCTTGTCTTCCAAATTGCTGATTTGTTCCTCTGCTTCATTTTATCTGCTGTTGATTCCTTCTAGTGTATTCTTCATTTCAGTCCTTTTCTTTCTTTTCTTTTCTTTTTTTTTTTAATATGTTTTATTGATTTTGTACAGAGAGGAAGGGAGAGAGATACAAAGTCAGAAACATCGATGAGAGAGAGTCATCGATCAGCTGCCTCTTGCACCCCCCCCACTGGGGATATGCCCGCAACTAAGATACATGCCCTTGACCGGAATCGAACCCGGGACCTTTCAGTCCCCAAGCCGACGCTCTATCCATTGAGCCAAACCAGTTTCGGCCATTTCAGTCCTTTTCATTTCTGATTCTTTTTTATTGTATCTATGTCCTTTTTAATGCTTACTTTTTAGGGTTCTCACTAAATTCTTTGAGCATTCTTATAACCAGTGTTTTGGAATTCTGTATCTGTCAGAATTGCCTCTATTTCATTTAGCTCTTTTTCTGAAATTTTCTCCTGGTCTTTCATTTGAGACCTGTTTCTTTGTCTCATTTTGGCTATCTCTCTGTGCTTGTTTCTATGTATTAAACATATATGCTCTGTTTAATCCTTATCCTTAATCCTTACAGGATGGCCTTATTGTATAGGTGTGCTGTGGGGACCAGTAGCACAGTCTCCCTGGCCACCTAAGCCAGGTACTCCAGAAGTGTGCTTTGTATGGGTTGTGTGTGCCCTACTATTGTATCAATAGTTGAGCCTTGATTGCTATTGGCATGTCAGTGGGTGTGATTGACCTTCAGGCCTACTAGTTGTAAGAACTGGCCCCAACCATGGCATACAAGCAACTGTGCAGGGCCTGACCCAAAGGAGCAGGATTAACTGGCACCTGAGGCAGGAGCATCCTATGGGCTCTGCTACTTGCCAAGACCACCTCTTGGGTGTGCTTCTCGTGGAACTAAGTGGATGGTTTTCTTTTGGGATTTGAAATCAGCCATTAGGTATATTTGTTCTGGAGACGCTTGATAGTGGCTCCAATATAGATGGAGGTCAGTCATTGTCTGTGACCAGGCCTGGGCCATTTTATAGTGGCTACAATGTAACGTAGAGTTGGTAGCTGCATTGTTGAACATGGAGGCATGTCACAGAGGCCACGCTGCAAATGACAGCAGGCTGCCCCCAGCACCAGGACTGGCTCCACTTAGTAAAAGGTGCAGGGCCCCGAGACCTGCCACTGCATACCAACTGCTGTAAGGCTCAGCCATTGAAAGAGTCTCAGGTGATTCTTGAGTTGTGCGAGGAGGGGTCTCAAGGAGTCCTCAAAGTGGGATGTGTGGTGTTAACTAGGCTAAGGCAGATTCAGATTGATCCCACTGCAGAGAGGGAACACCACAGGAAAGATGGCACCTGTCCGGCAGCTAGGTGGAAGGAGGGTTCAACACAACACAATGGTGGCTGTTCATCCAGCCTTGAAGCTACACAACTTGTCTCTAGGGACTTGTATGTCTCTGGTGACTCCCAAGCCACTGTCCCTCTTCTAGAGACCAGAGTAAGTGCCCGTGAGAGAGTGAGTCTGTGCATAAGCCCTTCAAGAGGCAGCTTCCTATTTCACCTGGACAGAACCCCCACTGATTTTCACAGCCACGTGTTACGGGGTTCCTCTCTCCAGATCTGGTGTTTCATGTGATGGCACCCAGTGTGAAACTGAGATGCCTCGCTCCTTGGGGGATCCCTGCAGCTGAGATATCCCTACAGATGCTCAACTGCCATGTGTGGGTGTGAGGCCAGCCCATTTCATATCCCCACCCCTCCAGCCAGTCTTGATGTGGCTTTCTTATGTCCTCAATTATACGATCTCATTCATCTAGCCTTCCAATGGATCCCCAGCTTGACTGTTCTCTAATTTAGTTGTGGTTTTGATGTGCCAGCACAGCATTTACTTATTCTCCCATCTTGATGGGAGTCTTTCTTATTTTCTTACAGTGAATTATAAACAAATCTGTTTTTAAATTTTCTTCCAAAGAATCTCACCTGTGAGTTTGTATGTGGATAAGAGTCAGTAAGACTATTATTTATTGAACTTAATAAAGGTGCTAAAATCAGGTGCTACATTTTGAATTTAGTCAAGACACTTTGGCAATGAGTGACAAAACTCAATTCCTGAAATCTAGGAGAAGGGTGAACTCGTTCAGCCAATAAATGGCAGGGCTGGTCTTGGGAGCTATGTTGGGACCTGTCCTCCACTCAGCATTGCTTCTCATCTGCCCCATCACTTTGGCTCACGTACTTTTATGTAGAAAGCCTTCTCCACATGGCAGAGACATGGCTCCCAATTCCTGAGTTTCATACCTGATAGTCTCAGCCACTAGATAGTATGTCCTTATACTGTCTCTAAGCTTGGGTCTTAGCCTCACCCCTACCTCAAGTTGTGGGCTTTGCTTGGTTTAAATCAATTAACTGGTCCTATCTGGCCCCTCCACTCCTTTCCATTCCCTCCACCATGCAACAGGCATTTAAACCAACCAAAGCAAATTGGTTGAGAGATAAGCAGGTAAAGGAAGCTAGAATGATCCATGTAAGTAATAGACACATTAGTATGATTCCACATTTCACTTAACATAAAGATAGTTCCAAATGGAAATATTTATAGGTATATGTACATACATAGGTTAGTCAAAAAATACATGTTTTGCTCTGTTAGCCATGAGGAATTTTTTTAAAAATATATTTTATTGATTTTTTACAGAGAGGAAAGGAGAGGGATAGAGAGTTAGAAACATCGATGAGAGAGAATCATCGATCAGCTGCCTCCTGCACATCTCCTATTGGGGATGTGCCCACAACCCAGGTACATGCCCCTGGCCGGAATCAAACCCAGGACCTTTCAGTCCGCAGGCTGACGCTCTATCCACTGAGCCAAACCGGTTTTGACAGGAATTTTTAAAAATGACTTCTCAATAGCAACAAGTATGCTGAGTGTCCTGATCTTGGTTTCTATTACCATTTTCCAACATGATGAATCAGGGTTCCTTGAAGAAATGGCTGAGGCAGGAGCATCCTATGGTGCCAGACAGCAGGAAAGTGCTCAAAAAACAACAACAAAAAAAACACCCATTGTTGGGTGTATGTCGTAGATTGACACCAACTAAAAGAGCTAGTAATGACCAAAAATGAAAACTGTTCTATTCAGCAACAGAATAGAGTCATATTAGATTGTATCTCAAAGTATAAAATAAATATAACTAATACTGATACAGTGACTGAAAAAATTAATGAGGGAAAAAAATCAAACCTCCCATGCAGAAGAATTTCAAATAATGTATATAGACCTCCCAGCCTCAAGGAGAGAAAGCCTAACTCCCTACTCCTCATGCATGAGGCTGCACACAGTGGCTTCCTTCAAAGTGTGTAGCCTGGAGGTGGGGAGTAACCTCACAGCGGAGAATCCGACACACACACACACGCACACACACACACACACACACACACACACACACAGTGAGTAGGCCAATAATAGCAGTCGTAACTCATGCTGACAGCACATATAGTTGATATGAGGTGATGAAATGGTTCTTTGCCTCTATGACTTTCCTCCCCCAAATCCACAACCCCAGTATTATCATGAATAAAACATCAAATACATTCCACTGGTGGAGTATCCTACAAAATATCTGACAAGTCTCCTCAAAGCTCTCAAGGGCATGTAAAATAAGGAGACTCTGTGAAATGCCCACATTCAAGAGAAGCCCAAGGGACCGCTACAACTAGTGTGATGTGGTGTCCTCGTTGGAATCCTGGCCCAGCAGAATAGCATTTGGTCAAAACAGAAGAAATCTGAATAAACTAAATGTCTGTATTAATTAATTATAACAGATGTGTCGTATTAGTGAAAGGTTAGCAACAGAGGAGATGTGTACAAGGCATAGAGAACTCTGTGCTGCTCTCTCAATCTTTCCACAAATCCTGTTCTAAAAATGGAAATCCACTGAAAAGAAAAAATCCCTCTTCTAATGATATTATTACTAAAGCTCTCACTGTTTTCCTGAGCGGTGTGGCTGTTTTGCACAATATTAGCTAAGTGTGACGTGACAGTGTGAGTGCAGGGTCAGCACTGGGCTGGCACCAGGCAGATGCTGCCGCTGTTCACTGGCTCATTCAACAAATTATGGATTTGAGAACCTGCTTTGAGATCATCTCTGTTCTAGGTGCCAGCAGCACATCAAGTGAACATGAAGGAGGTGGGAGAAGCAAATAAAATACAATGTTCCTATGATAATAAGTGCCTTAAAATATACTAAACAGGTAAAGGGATAAAGAAGGATAGGGAAGGTTCTGTTTCTCTAGGACAGCTGAGAAGACCCCTCTGAAGAGAAAAGCTGAACACACAAACCTGAAAGAAACGAGGGAGTTAGTGATACAAGGATTTGAGCAAAGAACATTGCAGCACAGGAAACAAAAAAAAATGCTGAGGCAGGAATGAGCTCAGTGTATGTGAGGCCCAGATGGCTGAGCTGGGTGAATAGGGAGACTCGGAGAGCAGGTCAGAGAACTAAATGGGGTTGAGATCAGGCAGCAGCTTGAAGACCACACTAAGAAATTAAATTTTATTCTTAATGTTATAGAATGTCTGTCACTGTATGGCTTAAATCAAGAAAGTGACTCCATGTGTTGCACTCATTTAAGATTATTCCAGCAGTGGCATGGAGAATGGACTGTAGGGGGCACTACATTGAAAATATGCAAACCAGATGGCAGGCCATAGTAGATGTCCAGGTGAAATGATGACGGTTAGGAAGGAGATTGGTGGTACCACGAAGTGATAGAAATGGTGGGAATGGTAATGTTTTGAGATAGAACCAATAGGGCTTACTGATTGAGTATATGTAGAGATGGGGGGAGAGACTTATGGACTAACCAACAAAAATGAATGTGAATAGAATCAACACTCATAAGACATCATATCATAGGACACAAAAGCTGGTACCCAAGCTCAAGATTTTTTTTTTAATTGATTTCAGAGAGGAAGGGAAAAGGAGAGAGAGATGGAAACATCAATGATGAGAGAATCATTGATAGGCTCCTCCTGCCTACCCCCAACTGGGGAAAGAGACCACAACCTGAGTATGTGCCCTTGACCGGAATCAAACCTGGGACCCTACAGTCAGCAAGTCGACGCTCTATCTACTGAGCCAAACCACCTAGGGCTCAAGAGATCTTGAATGTGCTCTGGAACTACTGGGATGGCCACAAACAGCATTTTTCTATCTATATATTTAAAACCCTAAGCGATCTTTCACCCATTCAACCAGTTGCTATTACACTCACAGACCACCAGTGGGCAGATGCTCAACGCAGGAGCACTGCTCACCTGACAGTGCCAGACACTGGCCCCCGCAGCAGCAGCAGCAGCAGCGGCAGGCACAGTGGCCGGGCTGAGCGGGAGCACCCAGCCTGGGCTCAGGCTCCTCCCTGGCCATCTGCTGCTTTCATGCACTGTATCCCTTGGCAAATGCCGAACGGCTGGTTTTGTCCTGTCCTGGTCTGGCAGTCCAACATCCTCTAGGGGGTCCCAGATTGCGAGAGGGACCAGGCCAGACTAAGGGACCCCACAGGTGCCTCTAGTCCTATATAATAAAAGCCTAATATGCTAAGTGTCTAGTCATCTGTTCAACCAATCAAAGCATAATATGCTAATGATATGCTAAGGCTGCTCAATGCTTGCTATGACATGCACTGACCAGCAGGGGGCAGATGCTCTGACCAGCAGGTTAGCTTGAGGCTGAAGTCCAACCAATTGAGACTGAGTGAGAGAGGCTGGACACACCCTGGAACCCTCCCACTGTCCCTCCTCAGTTGGCAACCTCCTGTGTCCTTCCCCAGCCCTGATCGCACACTGATGGGGTACCTCAGCCTGGCCTGCACCCTCTCGCAATTCAGGACACCTCAGGGGATGTCAAAGAGCCGGTTTTGGCCTGATCCTGCAGGCCAGGCAGAGGGACCCCACTGGTGCACAAATTCGTGCACGGGGCCTCTAGTATTATATAATCCCTCTGTAGTGAGACCTTTATTCAGGCTATGAACCTCTGAGAAGACTTATCTCAGAGATCAAAGAGAAATGGTGCGGGAAATGGTGCTTCTTGATGAGCAAGGAGGTGTGCTTCCTGTCTCTAGGGCAGAACTGTCTTCTCTCCTCAACTTCCCCCCAAAAAAATTCTGGGAGGGCAGCAACTCATTCACTGTTGCAGACGGAGTGCCTGGCTCAGGAGACACTGCAGCAGATGCCACTGAAAGCTGTGGAGAAAGCAGCACCAGTGCCAGCGACGGAGAGGGGCCTGGTCTCCCTCGGAAAGCATATTCTAAGAGAAAACAGCACTCTCCAGGCCAACATAGAAGAAAAACAATGAGGTCAAATAATCGCTGAGTTCTGGTCTAGAGCCGACAAATGAGAAACAGTGGTTTTGCTAGAGATGACAAAGGGCTGACAGCAGTCTGTTGGTGTTTTGCAGTTAAACTTGATGATCTCATCACAAAATCACCAAATACCAGAGCTGGGAGAGATTTTAGGAAATTTGGATCATTTCGCTCATTTGACAGATGAGGAAATGAAGATGAAATGCCGGGGCCAGTGCCAGCCGTTTCCGCACGTCAGGGTCAGCAGGTGGGGTCCTGCCTTCCCCATCTGTAGGCTCAAAAGAGAGTTTTCAGAAGCTGGAGAGACGTGCTTCTAAAGTCTGCAGTTTGTTCCCAAGTTAAAGTCCCATTTAAAACTCCCTCTGGAAAAACAAACCCTCCCTTGATGAGCTTGTCCTCTTCCTCTCCGTGAAGGGACACTGCCCTTTGCACCTGGCTGCCAGGAGCTCAGCTCCATCGAACACTTAGCCCTCGTAACAG
Source organism: Pipistrellus nathusii (assembly GCA_963693515.1). Lineage (NCBI taxonomy): Eukaryota > Metazoa > Chordata > Mammalia > Chiroptera > Vespertilionidae > Pipistrellus > Pipistrellus nathusii. Next base: position 661,959 of record OY882870.1, read on the forward strand.
TAATGGCCCCGTTTTTGACAAACATACTTATTTCCCCTCCTCTTTATGTCTTTTCATTATTTTACAACTATTTCAATGGCTTTGTTGTATATGCATTTTTTTTGTAAGTCACCTCAAATTCTGTTTTGGAAGACAGCCAGGCGTAAATCACCAATAAACCAAAATGGAAAGATTTTGCTTCTCTCGAGCACTGCAGCTGCTGCCAGCTGTGTGTTTCAGATCCCACCCTGACCTAAAACTCGGACACCTCCCGGCTTCACATTCACGGAGCGGAAGGCCACCACAGGGCGACAGCACACGTGACTAATTACAAACAGCAGGGTCTGCCTGCTAACTAGACGAGGCCCTGGAAACTTCTCTGGAATTAAAACAAGATGTGGAGGAGATGAGCTTCCTGCGCGACGTGGCAGGCCTGGCAGGCCTTCACCAGCAGGCGGGCGGGCGGGGCAGCCCCTGGCCGCTCCGCAGGTGGTGGACCCTCTCTGACCGGCTCCACCCTCTGCTGGCTCCCCCCGCCTGGGAAGCCAGATCCCGCAGCCTTCATCTCTTCTGGATTCTAGCCACGTAGAGATTAAAGCACTCGTCTTTCTGAAAACATGAGGCTTTTTTTCCTCCCTAAAATAAAATTCCCCTAAACCACAAAAACTTAACTCAGGCAGGATTAAAATGCAACAAAGAAGTCTCTGCCGAAATCCTTCCCCTGCTCCCTTCCAGCTGCAGTCTTCCGTCCCCATCTCTGTCGGGCAGTGAAGGAAGCGCTAATAAATCCCAGAAAATGTAACTTCTCCAGAGGGCACTAGACTTTCACGTTTATACATTTGACCTTGAGACTTCCTGTGGCTCTTTTATTTTTCACTCTTCCCTGAGTTGTACAATTTTGTTCTTTATTCCTAATGGTGTTGGCCACAATTTTCGTGGCAGTCTGAGAGAGAGGTTAAAAAAGATGGGCTCAGAGGTCCTCGCCTATGGAAATACTAGCAGTCCTTCCCTAACATCCATCTAGATTCTAGTCATTGATCTTTTCCTAGCCAGAGCCAATTTGTCCAGATAGAGACAAAAATGCTGCTCCAACCCCTTAAAGAATGAGACAGTTACAAAAACCCAAGTTTCTCTGGAAACATATCAGGGAAATTATGAAATGCAGAAAAGACTAGCATATGACATCAGCCTAACATGGCAGAGCTCACCTGGGCCCAGGCTGCCGCGGGACCTGTATCCTGATCTATCGTGTAGTACCTGTGAGCTCCAGACAAGACGCCAGACTCTGCATCACTTTCCTCACCCAAACGGCAGTGATGCCAGTGTGTGCTGCACAGAGCAGGCTTGCAAACTTGGGTGCATCAGAAACTATGGAGGGCTTTTTAGAACACAGATCACAGAGCTCACCCCATGGCCTCTAATGCAGTGGGTCTATGCAGGTGCCTGAGAATCTGAATTTCTACAAAGCCCTCTCTCCCCCCTACCCCACCGTGACACTGGTGCTGCTGGTTAAACATACTCTGAGAACCACTATCTCAGGGTGATGGGGGAGACGACATAGTCAATATACATAAACTCAGTGTCAGCAATGGCTGTTTTTATGACTGTTGAGCACTGTGCCTGGTTAGCTATGTTAAATGGTGTCAGTTATTATCATACAAGTTAATATCTTACAAGTTTACTATAATTTGTAAGTCCATCAACTTACAAATTATAGTAAACTTGTAGTTGAACTGTGATATAATCTATAGTAATAAAAGTGTGATATGCTAATTAGACCGGACACCCTTTCCGATGATCTTCTGGACCAAGCCACGGTGACCGGGCCAAGACAGGTGGCAGAAACCCCGCTCCCCTACGGCTCCCGCCTCTTGCACAAATTTCCCACATTGGGCCTCTCAAGTCTGTTATAAGAAACCTCAGTATGAAAATACTGTTAAGCTCCTAATAGAAATACCCTTATTATAAAAAGCATATACACTCATGAGGGGTTGCAAGTGGTTTTAAATACCCAAAAGCAGCCGAAACCGGTTTGGCTCAGTGGTAGAGCATCCTCTGCGGCCTGAAAGGTCCCAGGTTCGATTCTGGTCAGGGGCATGTACATTGGTTGCCGGCACGTCCCTAGTAGGAGGTGTGCAAGAGGCAGCTGGTCGATGTTTCTCTCTCATCCACGTTTCTAGCTCTCTCTCTCCCTTCCTCTTTGGAAAAAAAAATCAATAAAATATATTTAAAAAATAAATAAATACCTAAAAGCAATTCTGTAGATCACTGACTCCCCCCAAAAAAATATTTTGTCAGAAACCACCTGTACATTTACTGAGGCAGAAGTGTTCCGTTTTTCTCTTAGTTACGGTAAAAGTGCCAAAACTCATTTAGTGATCATGGTCAAAAAGAATCCAACTCGCTTCCAGTAATTAAGGAGCCGGCAAATGCGGGCCTTGCAAAGGCAATCAGAACCGTCCAGGGTTCTAAGGGGCCTGGAACACGCAACGGCTGCGAGACAAGAGGTCCGCAGGAAGCTCTCCCCAAAGGACACCGCGCAGCCCTGGCCTGCGGCGGCCGGCGCCCACACGGAGGGTGCTCCCAGGCAGAGCGGTGGGTGCTCGGCTCTGCGCAGAGAACACCAAACTGCTGTGGAGGAGCCAGAGGTTCTCTCTGGGGGCTCCGGCTTGAGTCTGCACTAGACCGAGGGACAGGGAAGCCCAGTGTCCTCTCTCCGCCACGCAGCACTCCTCCCAAGGAGAAAACTTTTCAATAAACTTGGGTCCAGTGCCTCTTCCTTCTAAGAACAGTGATTCGAGATTCAGACAGGCAGCCAGTCTTGGTAAATAGTAACTTCTACAGGTCAATCAGACTTACACGTTTGTTAAAAAGTCTCCAATGAAACTTGAGAATTAGGAGGCTCTTGAAAATTTACACAAAGGGCAGGTTTACCGCATGCAAGACGACGCCTGGCTTTGGCGGTTTACGTGTAAACAGAACGTTGCCTGAGCCTGCGCTGGACCGTGTGCGCGACCCTCGCGGGAGCCCTCGGTGGGCGCCGGCGGGCGGGTCTTCGCCGCCGCAGGTTCGGGCCCAGCTGGCAGCTCCGTGCGCTCTGCCCGCCGCGCGGCACAGCCTCCGGCCGGGCGGGGGCGCGGCGGCGGGACTCACCTCGCCAACTTCTCCGGGCGCGGTGCGCCCCGGCGGCGGCCGGCTCGGGGGCGCGGACGCGGGGGCCGGTGCGGCGGGGCGCCTGGGCCCGCCCAGATGGGGGCGCCCCGGCCGGCGGGGCGCGCGGGGGCCGGCGCGGGGGGGCGCGGCGTGGCGGGCGCGGGGCGCGCGGGCGGCGGGGGCGCGGGGCCGGGGCGCAGGGCCCGCAGCGCGAGCAGCAGCACCGACAGCGCGAGCAGCAGCAGCGCGGCCGCCCGGCAGCGGGGCCTCATGGTGCGCGGCGCCCGGGCGGCGGGACGGGAGCTGGCGCCTCCCCGCCGTCCGCGGGGCCTGGGGGCCCGCCAGCGGGGAGGAGGCTGCGGGCGCCGGCCGAAGGAGGAGCCCCCACGCCTACCGTACTGTGTGGAATAGCTGCCCCGCGCTCCGGGCGCAGGTAGCAGCCTCGGAGCCTCCTCTTACTCCCCCACTAGGTACGGCGCCATCCTCCTGCCCTCCCCTCACCGCTCACCGGCGCCTCCACCCTGTACTTCCCAGTTCGCTCCCTCATCCTCTCACTGCCAGGCTCTCTTCCATCTGACTACTTATTCCAGGCATTTCCCCTCTAATTTAGCTCCATCCGGCTAGCCAAGCGCTAAAGTGCCTCTCCAAACGTCCACCAGGCAGGCCGGCCACTGATGGACAGCTGTTGGATAAAATAGACTCAAGTCCATATAATCTAAAGAATTTACAGAATTAATTTCAGAGTCTAGGTTTGAAATCTAACTCTGCTGCTTATTTGGTGAGGCTGAGCAAGTTGCACGATTTTCCTAGATTCAACCTCCCTGCGTGTAAATGGGCGAGCTGGCTGCTCTCCATGAGTGCTGTGTAGATTTACATTAAATAATGACGCAAAGAAACCGGTCAGTGCCAGGCTACCAGTGCCCAATAAAAGTTCTGTGGTAATTAGCACAACATAATGTAGCTTGTTCAGCCTATATAATAAAGGACTAATATGCAATTCGACCAAATGTGGAACAACTGGTTGCTATGATGCATACTGACCACCAGGGTGCAGACGCTCAATGCTGGAGCTGCCCCCTGGTGCTCAGTATGCACCAAGGTGGCCAGAGAGAGCCTAAGCCAGTTGTCGGCAAACTCATTAGTCACCTGAGCCAAATATCAACAATACAACGATTGAAATTTATTTTGAGAGCCACATTTTTTTAACTTAAACTTTTTGTAACGCCACTTCTTCAAAATAGACTCACCCAGGCCATGGCATTTTGTGGAAGAGCCACACTCAAGGGGCCAAAGAGCCGCATGTGGCTCGTGAGCTGCAGTTTGCCAACCATGTGCCTAAGCCATCAGTCAGACATCCCCAGAGGGCACTTGGACTTCAAGAAGGCTCAGGTCAGGCTGAGGGACCCCCTGAGTGCTCTAATTTCATACACTGGGCCTCTATTCCTATCTAATAAAAGACTAATATGCAAATTAACTATCACTCCACTACACCCACAAGCCACGCCCACTAGCCAATCAAATTAATCCCAACCAAGATGGCTGTGGCCACAGAGAGCAGGAGGGAAGCTTGGGTTTCCCTAGCAATGGAGAAAGCCAAGCTTTCCATACATCCTGGCAGGTCCATGCCTCCACTCAAGAATACAAAGTTTCAATTATAAAAGGTAAATAAATTTCAACAGAAATGGCGGCAGCCATGGAGCTGGAAGAGCAGGAGGCTATAGTTGTGCTGGGTGATGGAGGAAGCCAAGCTTCTGCAGCCCTGGCTGGCTCAGGCCTTCACTCCAAGTTTCAATTGCAAAAGATAAATAAATCCCAGATACCTTCACTTGGGACGCTGGGGGGCGTGGCAGGCCTGCAAACCACCACAGGCTCCTCACCCATGCCACCCCACGCCCCTAAGGAACCCCCCACTCTGATCCAGGACACATTTCAGAGCAAACCAGCTGGCCCCCACTCATGCACCAGGCCTCTATCCTATCTAATAAAAGAGTAATATGCAGATTGACCATCGCTCCAACACACAATAGCTGCCCCCATGTGGTCAAAGATCCTGCCCCCATGTGGACACAAGATGGCCACCACAAGATGACCAGCAGGGGAGGGCAGTTGTGAGGGACCAGGCCTGCAAGGGAGGGCATTTGTGGGCGATCAGGCAAACAGGGGAGGGCAGTTGGGAGGCACCAGCCTGTAAGGGAGGGCAGTTGGGGGAAATCAACCATGTAGGGGAGGGCAGTTAGGGGTTACCAAGCCAGCAGAGGAGGGAAGTTGGGGGCAAATAGGCTGGCAGGGGAGCAGTTAAACATCAATCAGGATGGCATGGCAGTTGTTAGGGGGTGATCAGGCTGGCAGGCAGAAGTGGTTAGGAGCAATTAGGAAGGCAGACAGGTGAGCAATTGGGAGCCAGCAGTCCTGGATTGTGAGAGGGATGTCCGACTGCCTGTTTAGGCCTGATCCCACCTTCCCCAGACAAGGTTATCAGTGCTGGTGCCAGGCCAGGCCTCTGGTTGAGGTCTCAAGGCCCCAGTACATATGGGCTCTTTAAGAACCTGCAAAAGGGGGCAGGAAACACTCCATATTTGGGAGACAAAGAAGGTAAAATCATATAAATAGGGAGAATTCCTGCATATTGGGGCCCAGAATTTGAGAGACATTTTCCTCTGGACCTTGTCTAATAAAGGTAACTCCATCTCTCTGGTATTGCTTTGTTCTTTGGTTTCCTGTAACCTTATTGGTTCCCTGACTGGGAATAACTTGTTTGGCCCTTATTGGCCTTTGGTGAATGGGCCAGATTTGGGACCTGGGGGAGCCGGATAGGCCTCCGGGAGGTACCACTCTGCTGATTTAGTAGAATGAACCAGGGGTCTCCGGGCGCTCCTGGACCTCATCCCAGGACCCGGCCAGCATCTAGAGAGAGTGGACAGACATTTCTGGACCTGTCGACAGAAACTGTAAGGTAGCGTCCCTTCAGTTCAACCCACTCCAAGTGAGTGGAAGGGGGATCTTGATTACCTTCTCAGAGGCCATAGAGCTTCCTCAGACAAATTAATCAGGAGTCAAGAATCAGGTGACTGTTTAAACTCTGGGTAAATATCTGGTAGAATATAAATGTGGGACTCTGGAGGTGAATGAAGAAATTATGAGTTCACTCTGTTGTTTGTATGAGACCAGCCAATTTGCTACCGAGAAAGGGGGACTGGACACAGTCTTAACTCCTCTGATAGTTTCTCACCAAGACATTGGTGAGAATTCTGTTCTGGAGTATGGGTGCTGGGAGTGCCCCCAAACCCGTCTGGGGAGTTGGGCATGGTTTCATTTATCTGCTCAGCTCCAGTTTGGGCTGGTCTACTGAGAGAGTGTGAGTATGGATGTTTGTCTGTCTTGGCATAATTATCTGCTCATTAACTGGTCTGTGTGAAGCGAAAGCTACTTTGTGCCTTCTGGCTGTACAAATGAGAGTAAATGTTATCTCTTTCTGTTGTTTAAATTGTTTTAAAATAGGACTGACCTGTGGTGATGGTCTGCAAAGGTTTTAAGCAGCGCTGTTGAGTTATTTTTCTGAGATGTTTGCTCTCTATCACAGTGGAGGGAATCAGCCCATTTAGCTAATAAAAATTTCTCTCTAATTTTGTATAAGTAAGAGTTTCAGTTTGCTCTGATTTGTAAATTTGTTGTATTTAAATTGAAATTTTAAAGACCTAGGGTTAATTTAAAGGTATAAATTTGTGACATTTCAAAGAACAAAGAATTTTTATTTATGGCTTCCTTATCTCTTTTGGTGCCGAGACTTCCAGGGACAGGACTTACAGCTCCACGGGGTGGACAGGTTTACAGGCCCCGTCCCTGCCTGTGACATCATAGTCCAACGTGGACCTAAGGTTGAAGCTGTTATTAACTGTCTATGGACACTCGGTTCTAGCAGCATCTGTAACTGAATTAAAGATCTTTTCTTTCAGGAGGCCATCCAGGCTTTTGGTTTCAAGAAATCTCCCTACACACTCTTATCATCTGCTATCTTTCCAGGCTGACTAACAGTCATTTTCCCACAGGTCGGCAAACCTCAGCCTTCGAAAGGGAGGACTACTACAGCAGTAGTCTGCAGTTTGCTCTGAAACTCCCACTGTTTCTATTTCCCCCTCGGTAGAAATTGTCTTCCTCTGACTCATAATCGGAAAGGGAGACAAGCAACTGGACTGGGGGGTGGGACAGGGTGAGGAGGGGGTAGTCAGAGAAATCAAGAGTGGTAAAGGATGCTGAAACCGGTTTGGCTCAGTGGATAGAGCATCGGCCTGTGGACTGAAAGGTTCCAGGTTTGATTCCGGTCAAGGGCATGTACCTTGGTTACACGCACATCCCCAGTAGGGAGTGTGCAAGAGGCAGCTGATGATGATTCTCTCTCATCGATCTTTCTAACTCTCTATTCCTCTCTCTTCCTCTCTGTAAAAAATCAATAAAATGTTTTTTTTGTTTTTTTTTTTTAAAGTGGTAAAGGAGGAAGATTTAAGATCCTCTAGGAGACTAAGGGCTTAGAGTTAAAATCTATGAGGGAAAACAATGGTTACAGGTTACAGATTTGAATAAGAAAAAAGAATCCTTAAATGTAAAAAGCCTGGTTATACAGGATCTCAAATCGCTTGCTTTATTTCCCCTGCTAAGGACAGAGTAAATGGTTAATGCAGAGAAGGGGAGGGGGGTGTCAGCAGTTAATTATGAAGCTGGGAGAGATAGGTTTTTGTTTATTTTTACTGGCTGCAGATTGCTCCGCTGGCCTAGGTGTCTTATCAGAACATCTGGCTGCCCTGGTGATCTAAAACTGCTTTCTAGGCAGACTCATCCCCCAGAGCCAGATGGAAGAAAGGGGTGAGGGGACTGATGAAGAAGCCATAACAGCTAGCAGACATTTACCTGAGCTGCCCTGCTGCTGCTTAGGCCTTTGGCTTGTTGGCGGTAGCAGTTAAACCAGAAGCCAGTGACTGCTGCTAGTCTCCCTGCAGCCCCAGGAATAGAGCAGCAGGCCCGGGATCTGTGAAAGCAGCAGATAGAGCTAGTGAAAGCTCTCTGCTTGCAAATGTGCTGAGAGGGTTCAGCACCTGCCACTGCTGGGAGCGGAGGGGCTGAAATCCCTTTCAGTGCACTTTCTTGGGAGAGGCCTGGTCACTGCTCTGCCACAAAGGGGACTGGCGAAAAGACAAGGGACCTAATACCCAAGCCACTGCCACCGGAGCGCCTTGCAATATGCAGAGCTGTTTCTAACTAAACTCTGGCTGTTTGGGTCTGGCAGCTTTAAGTCAAAGAGCAAAGGAAAAGCACTCTCCCTGGGTCAGGGAGCCTTCAGGACTTTGAGATTCTCCAAGAGAGGAGGAGTCTGACTGAGAGATGGCAGAGACTCTGTTGGGTTAGAAAGACCTAAGGTCACACGTTAAACTTATAAATTACGGCTTTCTAGGCAGATGTCCAAGCCCAGTATGTAGGAATTAAGCTGACTGTTTACAGCAAAACAACTTTCTCCCATGCCAGAATAAAAATTTAGGAAAATTAGACAGGAAGTGCTTGTGGATAGAAAGAAGAACTGGCCACCATTGGCAACCCTGACCTGCAGAAAACTGTGTAATAGATTTAGATAATACCTGTGACTTCAAGGACATGACTTCAGAAAGAAAAGGACAATTTTGCTTTATGTAGGAGAGTCAAGAATAGACCTTAGCCACCTCCCTAAGATATCTGTATAGCCCTACCATGCGTCATATATGGTAGCAGAAGATTTAGTTACCTAAGGCGACCACAGTGCCAATATTATACTTCATTGTGTTAGGAACCGGGTAAGGCCTGTCTGAAACAGAGGGAAGTGGTGAGTACCAGCCCTCTGTTACAGGAATCACATGTCACAGGACCTCACAGACCACGTGAGGTCCTGTGACATGTGAGATGTGTAAAGCAATAAAGCTCCTTTAGTCTTTTCTCAGAGGGCATGTCACCCCTCCCAGAGACCATATAAAATTTTAAGGACAGGTCAAGTAGGGGGAGCCCTACAATAAGGACAGCTGTAATTGTCTACTTGAATAGAGGCGGATTTTTAATTTCTCCTTGTCATTTGAAGACAGTTATATTACTCTGAAGAATCCATAGAAAGGACTGACAAGGAAAATCAGGTCAGTATATTTTTCTCCTGATATAATTCCTCTGAAATTTGGCAATGCTTAATAAATCATGGCAATGTTTTTCTCTGCATAAATTCAATAAAACTGGTTTCTAATAGTGGTTTTATTGACCGGAAACTTTGTTGTTTTGTTTGTTTTTTTTTGTTTGTTTTTTTTTGTTTTTTTTTTTTAAATTTTTTTTATTGATTTTATACAGAGAGGAAGAGAGGGATAGAGAGCTAGAAACATCGATGAGAGAGAGTCATCGATCAGCTGCCTCTTGCACACCCCCTACTGGGGATATGCCCGCAACCAAGGTACATGCCCTTGACCGGAATCGAACCCGGGACCCTTCAGTCCCCAAGCCGACACTCTATCCATTGAGCCAAACCGGTCCCGGCTGTTTTGTTTGTTTGTTTGTTTGTTTTTAATAAATTTTTATTGTTCATATTATTACAAATGTTCCTTCCCCCCCCCATTGCTCTCCTCCACCATGTTCCCACCCTACCCTGTGCCCTTTCCCCACTCCCCATTGTCCGCATCCATAGGTGCAGAGTTTATGTTCAGTCTCTTCCCGCACCCCCCTCTCCCCTTTTCCCTAAGAATCATCAGTTCACTCCCCTTCCATACCTCTGATTCTATTATATTCAACAGTTAATATTGTTCATCAGATTTTTAAAAAAATATATTTTATTGATTTTATACAGAGAGGAAGAGAGAGCGAGAGAGAGAGAGAGAGAGAGAGAGAGAGAGAGAGAGAGAGAGAGAGTTAGAAACATCCATGAGAGAGAATCATCGATTCTCTCTCATGGATGTGCCCGCAACCAAGGTACATGCCCTTGACCGGAATCGAACCCAGGACCTTTCAGTCCCCAAGCCGACGCTCTATCCACTGAGCCAAACCAGTTTCAGCTGTTCCTCAGATTTTTAAAAAAATTTCCTTGGTTTTTAGATTTACTTGTTGATGGTTACGTATTTGTTGATCATAATTTTTATCTTTATTTATTTTCTCTTCTGAAAGAACCCCCTTCAGCAATTCATATAATTCTGGTTTGGTATTGATGAACTCCTTTAGCTTTTTTTTATTAGTGAAGCTCTTTATCTGACCTTCGATTCTGAGTGATAGCTTTGCTGGATAGATTATCTTTGGCTGTAGGTTCTTACTATTCATCACCTTGAATATTTCTTGCCATTCCCATCTGGCCTGCATGGTTTCTGTTGAGAAATCAGCTGACAATTGTATAGATGCTCCTTTATAGGTAACTACCTTCTTTGCTCTTGCTGCTTTTAATATTCTCTCTTTGTCTTTTGCTCTTGGAATTTTAATTATGATTTGTCTTGGTGTGGTCCTCTTTGGATTCCTTTTGTTTGGAGTTTTGTGCACTTCCTGGACTTGTAAGTATAATTCTTTCACCAGGTGGGGGAAGTTTTCTGTCACTATTTCTTTCAGTATGTTTTCGATATCTTGCTCTCTCTCATCTTCTGGGACCCCCATAATTCTGATGTTGGTTCGCTTGAAGTTGTCCCAGAGGTTTCTTACATTATCTTCAATTTTCTGGATTCTCTTGCCTTCTAGCTTCTGTGGAGGGGTGTCTTCTGGCTCTTTATGTTCCAAATCTTTGACTTGATTCTTGTGATCTTCCATTCTTTTTTTAGGACTCTGTATAATATTTTTTATTTCAGACAATGTATTCTTTATTTCTTGTTGATCCCTTATCATTTCTTGTTGATTCCTTATTAATTCTAGTTGATCTCTTTTCATATCCTCATAGGTCTTATCGATCTTTTCTAGGAAATTCTTGAAAAACCTTATAAGCGTAGATTTGAACTCTATATCCAGTCGCTTTTTGTCCTCCATTTCTTTTGTTTGTGATCTATTTCGTTTCGGCATTTTCGCAGCTTTCCTGATCTGACCAGAAACTTTGACTGGAGTATCATTTTTTAAAGAACCCTGTCTGGACTCTGAAGACTTAAAGCCAATAAGAGTGTCATGAGAAAGCCTGGTATCCTGCTTGGTAGCCCTGAAAATGGCTGGTGCTGGAGCATCAGGCCCATACCTTACCAACACTGGGGTTGGTCAGAGTAGAAAGGGAGAAATAAGGGTACTTCTGTGTCCCTGCGAGACCCCCATGCACTCTAGGCTGTGACAAGTAGAAGGGCTACTGAGATGGGCCTTAAAATCTAGGGCATGGGCCCAGGTGGAGTCGCTGCAGGTGAAGGATTCACCTAACTCAGCAGATACTACAGGCAGGCCTGATGGCAGCTGGATGGCTTGGCTTCCTGGCCCTACGGGGCACAATAAGATTCAATCATGAAATTCCAACAGAGGTAGTCAGTTACCATTCTTGTTGTGTTTATGCAAACAATCAGGCTAAATTAAATACAATAGGTAAATTAGTCTTTATCTGGCTTTTTTGATAAACATAGAAGTAATTTTGAGGAGAAAAATTCTATTTCAAGAGGTCATTAAAATTGAAATCTTTTCTTTCCCTTCCACTGCATCAGTTGTTACAGTTTGTCTCTGCCAGATGACAAGCCTACCTCCTTCTGTGCCTAGGCCTCATCAACCCTGTGACAGACACAAGGATCTCTTGGCTCTGAGAGAAAAACTCCATCCCTCCTCAGCATGAAGCAGCTACAGAAGTAATTCAACATCCATTTCCCCTAAAAGAATTCAGAGCCAGAATCCTTGAGGTAATATATTAGGCAGTTAAACAGACATGAGCAAAGCAGGGATGATGGGCCAATTAGTGCTACCATATATAACTAAGCCTCTCCACTTCTACTTATGTGAGACAAGGGGCGTAGCTAAAGAGGTATTCGCTCAGTCTCAGCCCTTACAGAAGGCCAATAGGCTATTTGACCAAAAGACTTGACACCTTTGTATTTGGGTGATCTACTTGCCTCTGGGTGGTAGCAGCCACAGCTGTGCTTATTGAAAAAGCAAATAAGTTAACCCTAGGGCAGTAACTAATCCTAACTGCCCCACATGAAGTCGATGTTTTAATCCAGAATACACTAGAGCATTGGATATCAAACACTTGAATCACCCAGTTTCAGGCTCTCTAGTGGACAAAAGAAAAATCAGTAACAATTTATACTGATAGCAGGTACACATTTACAACAAGGTTCTCCACAGAAGCAAGAGGGAACTGGGCCTCAGATGAAGCTTCCCGGTAGGCTGCCCTAAAACCATTGGGGCCTCTCCAGGTTCTAGTGACTCTTCCAGATCCTGACCTATCCAATCTAGAAAAGCAAAAATTCATAACCAGCCTTTATTCAAGTTCTTACAGGCTTTACAGTCTACCCAGGAAGCATCTGAGATTCTCTGCCTATACCAACTTCTGATCGGGTTCATCCCTTCCATCCTGTTGACTGTTTGGGTAAAGGTATTTGCCATCCAAGGACTGACTCCTACCTGGAAAGGACCACCTCCATGGCAGTCAAGGTCAATGGAATCTCAACGTGGCTTCATCACACACGGCTTAAGGCAGCCCAGGAAAAATTGAGAATCCAGGACTCTTCGGATTCTCTAAAGATTACTCCTGGCTCTCATTCCAGGCCCTTATTTAATAAGAAGGCCCACTAACTTTAATAGGCAGAAAATTAAGATTATAGTCCTCAGGGATAAATACCGTATATTACGACTTGACTCATGTACATAAAACCAGTGGGGAATGAAGCATCCATCTTGTATGAAAACTGCTGTTTGAAATTTTAACCCTGCTATTTGGATTCTGTAAATTAAACCTACCCCAGACAAGGTTATCAGTGCTGGTGCCAGGCCAGGCCTCTGGTTGAGGTCTCAAGGCCCCAGTACATATGGGCTCTTTAAGAACTTGCAAAAGGGGGCAGGAAACACTCCATATTTGGGAGACAAAGAAGGTAAAATCATATAAATAGGGAGAATTCCTGCATGTTGGGGCCCCGAATTTGAGAGACATTTTCCTCTGGACCTTGTCTAATAAATGTAACTCCATCTCTCTGGTATTGCTTTGTTCTTCTTTGGTTTTCTATAACATTATCTGTAAAGCTCAATATGGCCTAAAGCAGGGAAGCTTGGGCTTATAATGTGAAACAAGTTGAGTGATATTAGAGAGAGTCAGTTCCATAGAATTTTAGAGCCTGGGCCCAGAAATCAGAATCACTGGATTTCAATTCCCCTTTTACCACCCACTAGCTATGCAATCCTTTGCAAATAAGGGGACATATGCCTATTTTATAGGCCTGTCAGGAGGGGGAAATAAGATCAGTATAAAGGACTGTGTATAGTGATGGCACATATTATCTGGTAAGCATTCAATTAAGCTCTTGTGTTACATATGACCTCTTATTTTGTCTTTATCAAAACTTCCAGATTTAAGCAGAGTGTTTTTTAATTTTATTTGTTCCTGTTAATGTGTTTTTTCTGAATCCTAGTTAGTTTCCACTCATGAAACTAATTACAATAGGTAAGTTAGTCTTTATCTGTCTCTTTTGATAGATGGAAAATTGGAAGTTGACAAAGCTTTGGAAGTTATCTGGTCCACTGACTGAGAACAGAACTTTCCCCCCTCCTTCACTTATTCTTAAAACCAGTGATACTGAATTTTTGCTGGAAACCAGATTCTTTGTACACCAGAATTGAAGAATGAACTCACCTTTGTCTAGCAAAGGTGGAGATTTATAAAAGAACGAGTATAAACTATCACGTGGGGAGAGGGAAAAGTAGTACAGAATGGACTCTCAAGTAGGGAGGGGGAAAGGGTCCCACTGATTCCTCTTCCCAAAGCCTTATAAAGGCTGCAGATCCTGGTGCCTTGATATCCCCTCAATAGTGATTGGTCACTATTCCCTTTGACTGGTTACCATAGTAACTCCTGGGCTCAAAGGTCAAAACTCATGTGGGACATGTGAGGTTCTTCCCCCTCCTTCCTTATTGTTTTCCTATTTCCTTTGGGTTTTCTTTCTCAAATTCTGAATGAAGGGCTTCCTTCTCTTTATTTTGTAAATGTGACCTTTCTTGGTCATTTCCAATTCCCTTGTCTTATGGAAATACTAGAGGCCCAGTACACGAAATTCATGTATGGGATAGGCAGGTGTCCCTCAGTCCAGCCTGCACCCTCTCCCCGCTTGAGGGTGTTAAATTGCCCATTTAGACCTGATCCTACTGGGTCAGACATCCCTCTCACAATCCAGGACTTCTAGCTCCCAACTGCTTGCCTGCCTCCTTCCTGATTGCTCCTAACCGCTTCTGCCTGCCAGCCTGATTACCGCCTAACCACTCTCATTCCCATGCCAGCCTGGTTGATGTCTAACTGCTCCCCTGCCAACCTGTTTGCCTCCAACTTCTCTCCTCTGCTGGCCTGGCCACCCCTAACTGCCCTCCCCTTCAGGGTTGATCACCTCCAACTGCCCTCCCTTGCAGACCTGGTCCCTCTCAACTGCCCTCTCTAGCAGGACTGGTGCCTCCCAACTGTCCCCCCTGCTGGCCATTTTGTGGTGGCCATCTTGTGTCCACATGGGGGCAGGATCTTTGACCACAAGGGGGCAGCTATTGTGTGTTGGAGTGATGGTCAATCTGCATATTACTCTTTTATTAGATAGGACAGAGGCCTGGTGCATGGGTGGGGGCCAGCTGGTTTGCCCTGAAGGGTATCGAGGATCAGGGTGGGGGTTCCCTTGGGGCGTGTGGCAGCCTGAGCGAGGAGCCTGTGGTGGTTTGCAGGCCGGCCATGCCCCCTGGGGACCCAAGTGGAGACCCTGGTATCTGGAGTTTATTTACCTTCTACAACTGAAACTTTGTAGCCTGGAGCCAAGCCAACCGTGGTTGCAGCCATTTCTTTTTTTTTTCTTTTTAATATATTTTATTGATATTTTACAGAGAGGAAGAGAGAAGGATAGAGAGTTAGAAACATCGATGAGAGAGAAACGTCCATCAGCTGCCTCTTGCACACCCCCTACTGGGGATGTGCCCGCAACCAAGGTACATGCCCTTGAGCAGAATCAAACCTGGTACTTTTCAGTCCACAGACTGACACTCTATCCACTGAGCCAAACCGGTTTCAGCTAGCAGTCATTTCTATCTATCTTCAATCATTTTATCTATCTTCAATAATTGAAACTTTGTATCCTTGAGTGGAGGCCTATGCCGGCCAGGGTGTGTGGAAAGCTTGGCTTCCTCTATTGAAATCCAAGCCTCTCAACTGCTCTCTGTGGCTGCTGCCATCTTGGTTGGGGTTAATTTGCATACTTGCTCTGATTGGCTGGTGGGCATGGCTGATGGGTGTGGCTTGAGCAGTGATGGTTAATTTGCATATTACTCTTTTATTAGGTAGGATACCTGTTGCTGCCTCCCTTGTCTTATGGAAATGTAACTGCACCTTGCTTCCTTGTGTTATGGAAATGTACCTTCTCCTAGTCTGTAGCCCCGCACTTTTCCATGACCCCCAATTCTAAAAAATCCCTGAGCCTGCCTATGTTCCCCTAAAATTCCTGCTTTAGGGAATTCCTATTTCCTGGATTATTATAAATATTCTTATTTCCTGGATTATTCTAGCTATTACTGGAATAACAGAAATAAAATGAGAGGAAATATATATATAGGCAAAGAGATTAATTGGAGAGGTCTGGGAGAGTATGAGGAGCTTAGACCAAAGGGAAAAGAAGAAAAAAATGAGTCAGGGAAGGGGACCTCAAACAAGTCTAAGGAGAAAATTCAAGTAAGGGGAAAGTATAGAGAGACTGTAATTTGTCAAACAGTCACTATCTGGGTTTAAGAGTCAGACGTTCTGGGTTCTGATAATTGTAAAATGCATGATTATTATAAGACTAAAGGCCTGGGGCATGAAATTTGTGCACAGGGGTGTGTGTCCCTCAACCCAAACTGCACTCTCTCCAATCTGGGACCCCTCCACTCCCAATTGCTTCCTTCCAACTGCTCACCTGACTGCCTTCCTAATTTTCCCTAACCACTTCGCCTGCCAATCTGATTACCTCCTAACCACTCCCATGCCAGCCTGATTGATGCTTAACTGCTCCCCTGCCAGCCTGGTCACCCCTAACAGTCATACCCTGCAGGTCTGGTCACCTCCAACTTCCCTCCTCTGCTGGCCTTCCCCTAACTACTCTCCCCTGCAGGCTTGATTGCCCCCAACTGCCCTCCCTAGCAGGTCTGGTCCCTCCCAACTGCCCTCCCCTGCTGGCCATCTTGTGGTGGTCATCTTGAATCCACCTGGGGCAGCCATCTTGTGTGTTGGAGTGATGGTCAATTTGCATATCAGTCTTTTATTAGATAGGATGTTTTGCTTAACTGCTCTGAGTTGTATTCTTCAGAGTTAATAGTGCAGATTAAAAGAGATTAGTTGGGCCTGGCCTGCATAGCTCAATGGTTGAGCCTTGACCTATGAGCCAAGGAGGTCACAGTTGGATTTTGTGGACAAAAGGGGCCACCTGCTAACCTGACAAGCTCAGGGGAGGCCTGCCTGACACTCTTGCAAACTCAGAGGCCTAAAGTAACTGCAAAGGATTGTCTAAAATTAAACTCTAACTAAAAGCAATTATGGTGGACAGTCACCTCCTAGGCTGTTATCTTCACTGACAAGGTCAACCTTTACCTTAACTGAGCCCATCTGTCCTTATGCATCTATGATAACACACCCTGGAAATGTCTGGGTAACTTGTAATTTTCCTTTTTCTGGACCCCTTGGGACACAACCTAATATGCTGGGTGCCAAGACAGATATCACAAATTCCTTCTTTATCATCTTAATTGTTCCTGAACCCACCTAAGTGTCCATCATTTTACCTTTTATCCAATCCCAAGGATTTCCCAGCCTTGCTTTCTCCCACCTCTCTAGTCTATCACCAATGAATTTCATGTAACCTACCTACAACCATTTCCTTTGATTGCAATGTATAAATACAAATGTAACCCACCATCCTCTGGAGCATTATCTCAATTTGTTGAGGTTCTGCTTCCTGGCATATGTCAAGTGTTTGACTCAAATAAAGTCACGGAAATTCTTTACAGGTTTGAATGTTTTTTTGTTGTTGGTTTTTTTTTTTTTGTTTTGTGTGTGTGTGTTGCTTTTTTTTACATTAACAATTCCCACCAGGGCCCATGCCCAAGTTTCCAGCTTGATTCCCAGTGTGCAGGCAGCAGCCCATCAATGATTCTCTCTCATCACTGATGTTTCTGTCCATCTCTCCCTCTCCTTTTCTGTCTGAACTATAAGAGAGAGGAAGAGGGAGAGAAATGTGGAGGGGGAGAGGTGTGGTGGGAGAATTGTTAGCGAAACAGATGAGAACTAAGGAAAACCACAGTATGGGTGTGCTTGGCTGCCGTTGGCTGCCGGGGTGACTGCTCCACTGACAACTGGCCAGGCACATTCGTTCTTAGAGCTTACAGAACTTGATGTTATCCTTATAGTATTTCTATGAGGCTAGTGTTAGCCTCATTTTATAGAAGAGAATGCTGAAGCAGAGGTTTTGTAATTTTCCCAGTCTTACAGCAGGGAAGTGGCTGAGAGGTATTCAAATGCAGGCCTCTACCTGGGAAGCTGATGCTATTAAAATCATCTTGAGCCGAAACCGGTTTGGCTCAGTGGATAGAGCATTGGCTTTCAGACAGAAAGGTCCCAGGTTCGATTCCGGTCAAGGGCATCTACCTTGGTTGCGGGCACATCCCCAGTAGGGGGTGTGCAAGAGGCAGCTGATGGATGACTCTCTCTCATCCAAGTTTCTAACTCTTTATCCCTCTCTCTTCCTGTCTGTAAAATATCATTAAAATATATTTTAAAAAAATTATCTCGAAGCAATGCGAAGGATTGAATGAGTCTGAGGCGGACACATGCCCGGGTTCTTCCAAGTTGTGCCCAGAGCACATTGCCCAGGCACAAAGCGCCGCTCTGGACTCCCTCTCCACGCCACCAATAGCGTCCCGTCTCCATGGAGATAGCGTGGGGCGGGACTTCCTCTCCCACAGAGGAGCACTTCCGCCTTGGTCCGGAAGCGCCAGGGTAACCGGAGCGGCGGCGAGGGAAGATTTCTGGAGGGTCAGACGGGGCCGCGGCGATGCTCACACCGGCGTTCGACCTCAGCCAGGACCCCGACTTCCTCACCGTCGCCATCCGCGTGCCCCACGCCCGTGTCTCCGAGTTCGAGGTCTACTTCCAGGGCGCCGACTTCAGGTTCTACGCCCGGCCGTACTTCCTCAGGCGAGTGGCGGGCCGACCCTGCGGTGGGCGAGCCCGCGGCCGGACCGGGCCCGCTGCCCGCCGCGCCCGCCGCCCGGGCCACGTCAGAGGCGCCCTGGCCGCCGCGCCCCCTCCGGGCTCCGTCCCGGGTTCGCTCCGCGCGGGCCCTGCCTGACCGCGGGCCCGGCATTCGGAGCCGCGTCCTGCCCCGACCCTTCCCTGCGCCCTCGGCCGCTCCCCCGGCCCCCCGCGCCCGGCCCGGCTCCGCCGGGCTCCCCGCCCTCCGCCGCCCTCGGAGGGGGGACACCACCTTCGGACCTTTCACTTCAGTTCCGGCTGCTCAGCCGCCTTCCCGCCGCGCATCCCGGCACAAACCCCCTCTCCGGGCCCGCGCGTGCCCGGCCGAACCGGTTCTGCCCAGATCGCCACCGGCTTGGCTGAGGCCCTCCTTGACGCTGCTGCCCTCCCCCGTCACGCCTCCACGGTCTAGACCCGGCCCGGTTCTCAGCGGGGTGTGGCGGCGCCTCGCAGGTTTCAGGGCTCAGGGAAGGGGAGGAAGTAGACCTGTAGCCACAGTCGCAGCAAGTGCTCTGTAGGGAGACACAGGGCGCTGGCGGGGGAGGAAGGGCGCCATGTTTATCTGCGGTGACACTGGACTCTGGAAGGACCGGAAGGTGATGGTGGTGCCGGCGAACATTTACTGCATTTTTACTCCAGTTCGGTGCTTTGTGAATGAGCTCATTGGAATTTAGCAGAGTCCGGCAAAATAGGTTCTATTATTTACCGCTGGGACAATGAGGGATCAGAGGCTCAGAGAAAAGCTCTTAAATGGGATAGAGTTATACTAGTAAACAATAAATAAAAATTTCCAAGTGAAAACCTCTGCTTACCCGAGGGGTGTTGATGAAGACAGGAGAGGACGTGTGAAGCAGTTTAAGGAGGACTCACTCTTCCCACAAAGGGGTCCATTCCTTGCGTATCAGAGGCTTGGGAGTTGGGCTTGTCTGAGTCGTAGAGCCCTGTGACTTTTGGCAGATTATTCCGGCTCAGTTTCCTAATTTGTAAAGTGGGACTAATGTTAGTGATCTTAAAGAGCTGATAGCAGGACAGATAATGCATACATAGTCCTCATTATCATGCCTGGTATTTATCCATGTGTTCAACAATCAGTCGGCATTGTTGATTTCTGGGCTCTCTGTTCTGTTCCATTGGTCTATATGTCTGTCCTTGTGCCAATACCATGCTGTTTTGAGAACAGCGGCTTTGTAATATAACTTGAGGTCTGGTATTGTGATCCCTACAACTTGTTCTTTTATCTCAAGATTTCTCTGGCTATGTGGGGTCTTTTTTTTTTTTTTTTAATCTTTATTGTTCATATTATTACAAATGTTTCTCATTTTTTCCCCCTCCATTGCTCCCCTTCATCAGGTTCCCACCCCACCCTCTGCCCTTTCCCCACCCCCCATTGTCCTCATCCATAGGTGCACAGTTTATGTTCAGTCTCTTCCCACACCCCCCTCTCCCCTTTTCCCCCGAGAATCGTCAGTCCACTCCCCTTCCATATCTCTGATTCTATTATATTCACAGTTAATATTGTTCAGCAGATTTTTTAATTCCCTTGGCTTTTAGATTCACTTGTTGATAGTTACGTATTTGTTGATCATAATTTTTATCTATATCTTCTTCCTTTTCCTAAAGAACCCCTTTCAGCAGTTCATATAATTCTGGTTTGGCGGTGATGAACTCTTTTAGCTTTTTGTTATTTGTGAAGCTCTTTATCTGGCCTTCGATTCTGAGTGATAGCTTTGCTGGGTAGAGTATTTTTGGCTGTAGGTTCTTACTATTCATCACCTTGAATATTTCTTGCCATTCCCATCTGGCCTGCATGGATTCTGTTGAGAAATCAGCTGACAATCGTATAGGTGCTCCTTTATAGGTAACTACCTGCTTTTCTCTTGCTGCTTTTAATATTCTCTCTTTGTCTTTTGCTTTTGGAATTTTAATTATGATGTGTCTTGGTGTGGTCCTCTTTGGATTCCTTTTGTTTGGAGTTCTGTGCGCTTCCTGGACTTGTAAGTCTAATTCTTACCCCAGATGGGGGAAGTTTTCTGTCACCGCTAATTGGAAGATTGTATTTTTCTAAGAATGTCCATTTCATCTAGGTTGTTCAATTTGTTGCAATAGAGTTGTTCATAGTATCTTTTTTTCCTAATCCTTTCTATTTCTGAGGGGTTGGTTGTTACTTCACCTTTTTCACTTCTGATTTTGTTTGTGTCCTCTCTCTTTGCTTCTTGGTGAGTCTGGCTAGATGTTCATCAATCTTGTTTATCCTTTCAAAGAACCAGCTCTTGGTTTTATTCATCTTTTGTATTGTCTTTTTGGTCTCTATGTCATTTATTTCCGCTCTGATGTTTATTATTTCTTTCGTACTGCTTACACTGGGCTTTTTGTTTGGCTCTCTTTCTTATTTTCTAAGTTGTGGGGTTAGATAATTTATTACCAGTGTTTCTTCTTTTTTTGGAGGTAGGCCTGTAATGCTGAAAACTTCCCTCTTAAGACTGCTTTCACTGTGTCCATAGATTTTGGATTGTTGTGTTTTCATTGTCATTTGTTTCCAGGGTGCTTTTTATTTCCTTTTTGATCTCTTTGCTAATCCAGTTATTGTTTAATAGCATGCTTTTTATTTGATTTCTAATTTTATGCCATTGTGTTCTGAGAAGATGCTTGATATGATTTCAGTCTTCTTGAACTTGAAAAGACTTTGTCTATGTTCCAATATGTAGTCTGTCTTTGAAAATGTCCTTTATACACTCAAGAAGAATGTATATTCTGTAGCTTAGGGTTAAAATGTTCTGAAGATGTCAGCTAGTTCCATCTGATTTAGTGAGTTGTTTAAGATTGCTGTTTCTTTGTTGATTTTTTTTGTCTAGAAGATTTACCCAGTGATGTCAATGGGGTATTAAATTCCCCTATTATGATAGTATTACTGTTGATCTCACCCTTCATATCTTCCAGAAGGTGTTTTTTTTTTTTTTTTTTTTTTGTATTTGGATGCTCCTATATTGGGCGAATATATGTTTACCAGAATTATATCCTCTTGTTGTATCGATCCCTTTAATATTATGAAGTAACCTTCCTTATGTCTTGTTATGGCCTTCACTTTGAGGTCTATTTAGTTAGATATAAGTATTACCACACTAGTTTTTTGTTTGTTTTTTCATTTTCGTTTGCCTGAAAAAAAATTGTTTCTATTCCTTGACTTTCAGTCTGCTTGAGTCCCTTGTTCTGAGGTGGGTTTCTTGTATACAGCATATGTATGGGTCATGTTTTCTTATCCATTCAGCCACTTGGTGTCTTTTGATTGGATAATTTAATCCATTTATGTTTAAGATTATTGATAAATACTTGTTTGTAGCCATTTTTATTCTTTATGCCTGTGTTCTTTCTTCCCTTCCTACTTCTTCTTTTTAAGCTTTCCCTTTAACATTTCTTGCACTCCTGGCTTGGTAGTAATAAACTCCCTTAACCTTTTTTTGTCTTTTTTTCTGTGAAGCTCTATTTCACCTTCAATTTTGAATGATAGACTTGCTGGATAGAGTATTCTTGGATTCAGTCCCTTGCTTTGTATACTTCATTCCATTCACTTCTGGTCTGCTGTGTTTCTGTTGAGATATCATTTGATAATCTAATGGAAGATCCCTTGTAGATAACTTTCTGTGTTTTTTTTTTTTTTTTTTTTTTTCATTTCTTAAGATTCTCTCTTTGTCACTAATGTTTGCCATTTTAATTACATGTGGTGGTGTGGGTCTTTTTGGGTTCATCTTGTTTGGGACTCTGTGCTTTTGTGACTTTTCTTCCCTAAATCAGGGAAAATTTCTGTCATTATTTCTTCAGATAATTTTTATAATCCTTGCTCCTCTTCTTGTCCTTCTGGCCCCCCTATTATATGAATGTTGCTCTGTTCATGTTGTCCCAAAGCTCCCTTAAGCTATCCTGCTTTTGAATTTTTTTAAAATGTATTTTATTGATTTTTCTTACAGAGAGGAAAGGAGAGAGATAGAGAGTTATCAAAGAAACGTTGATGAGAAAGAAACATCCACAATCTGCCTCTTGCACACCCCCTACCGGGGATGTGCCCGCAACCAATGTACATGCCCTTGATGGGAATCGAACCTGGGACCTTTCAGTCCGCAGACCCTCTACCACTGAGTCAAACCGGTTTCGGCTTGAAATTTTTTTTTTTAAATTAAATTATTATCTGCGTACGTAACTTACCATTGTGCTTTTGAATTTTTTTCTCCAGTTACTGCTCAGCTTCTTCTAGTCTACTGTTGAAACCTTCCATTGTGTTCTTTATTGTAGCTATATAAATTCTTCATTTGGACTTCGTTCTTACATATGTTGTTGATTTTCTCATTCAGCCAGTTTTGGAACTTTATGGCCATTATGCAGAATTCTTTCTCTGATATATTGTTTACTTCCATTTCATTTAGTTCCTTTTCTGACTTCTTTCTTTTGGAGGTTGTTTTTTGTCTCCCCATTTTTTCTGTCTATTTTTGGTCCTGAGCTCCCTGCCGAGGGCCTGAGGGGTTGAAGCTCCTAGCACAAACATGTCAAACCCACGCAAAATAAAGTTTGTGTGAGCCACAAAAAAACCAAAAGCTTCAATTTTCATAGAAATGTAGGTTTATTTTGATAGAGACATGGTGAATATAAAGGGTTGAAATAAATGAGTAATCATTAACATAGAATAATAGGACATTTTATTAAAATAAATATTTTCTTAAATATTAACTTACCAGACACTGAATAACTGCAAAAATTAATAAGCATAATGCAAATAAACCTATTTTTTTTGTTCTCTGAAAGCGAAATATTTCCTGTTGTGCACACCAAACAAATGAATCCAAGACTAATGATTTGGCAGTTGCTGCTAAAATATTCACTATTAGTATTTGTAGAGAGAAATGGTGTGCCTGCATGTAAGGGAAATAAATGCAACATGATTATAGTGATTAGTCATTAGTGAACATTGTAGTTTGTTATTAATAATTATGGATGACAGGATATTGTAAAAATTAAGAATTTTTATTAAAACGTTTTTTACCATTATATTGGCTGGACCACAAAAATATTTCTTGTGGGCTGCATGTGGCCTGTAAGCCACAAGTTTGACATGCTTCCCCTAGCTAGCCTGGGGACTGGGTTTGTCTTGAGGTTCACACCTTTATTGTCTCTCTTCTGAGTTCTATCTCCTCCCACGGTCTGGTACCTCTGTCGTCCACTTCAGATTCTTAAGGTCGGCAGGGTGAGTGCACAGTTCCTCTGGCATGGGACTTTCTGACAGGGCCCAAAGCCCTCTGGCAGGCATTGCACTGTGCGGCCCCAGCACCAAGGCAGGATGGTGCCCTAGATCTCTCTGGCAGTGCACTTGCAGTGTGGTCCTGTGACATGTGGCTGGGCACACTAGTTCATACCAGTAGCTCTGACCTGGGCCTGGGGTGGGATGCGTGCCAGGGTGACAGCTCTATACTGGGACCAGGGATGGAGCGGGTGTGGGCCATCCCTGGCTTGCACTTGCAGCGTGGGACCTGAAATGTAAGATTGGGCTCCTGTGAGGAGGAGCTCTCAGCAGGTCTTTCTGGCATGCACTCGCTGTGGAAGTCTGGGACCCATGGTGTGGTACCTTGGCTGCTCACTGCCGGACACTTAGCAGCGGTGGTTCCACACAGGTTATGGCTGGCAAGTGGCTCCCCGCACAAGTCCAGGGATGGTATCTGAGGTCGGTGTGGATGTTGGCATGGCTGTACTCATAGCCTCTGTTGCTCCTCTCTACAAGATGGCGTGGGTTTGGTGCCAGTGCTGCGCTGGCCTTGGAGTGCTCGTGGCGGTAGCCTGTCTAGGAGAGCCCAGTCTGCCCGTCCCTGGGATTCCTGAGATAGCTATCCGTCCCTCATTCACCCCATAAATACCACCCTTGTCCACACACCCCTTATCCTTTATTCTGTTCCCCTCTCCGTCCCTGCTGTCTTTTTGGCCACCATGTTCGAAATCCCTCTAGTCCTGACTTCTACTGTAGAAGAATTATTTTAGGGTCTCAATGGAAGATTGACAGAACCAGAGAAAAACTGGAAACAGGAATCAGTTCATTTCCTTTAGTATGAAAGAAAAGAAAATCCCCATATAGTAATTATAAGGTTTGAAAGAAAAACATTTTTTTCTCTCTTAGTAGTAATTTGCCCAATGCAAACAATTGGTTTTGTTGTTCCTTATTGTCCCTCACCCCTCTTTTTTGGTAGCCAATTATTCTACTTTTATTGGATCCATGCTGTGGCAGGCACCAGGCATATAAATAATTCATTCATTAGGGAGGTGGAAGTACTGTAACAATGGTGATAACTATATTGTGGCTTTCCTCTTTAAGTATTTTATTGATGAGTAGTAGTATTTAGACAGAGAAGTCATCTCTAATTTTTTTTTAATCTTAGCTAGGAAAGAAGTTTGTTATTTACTTTCTAAAATGCTAAATAAATGCTTAGGCACTTCCTTTTATTTATTTATTTATTTTTAAAAATATATTTTATTGATTTTTTACAGAGAGGAAGGGAGAGAGACTGAGAGTCAGAAACATCAATGAGAGAGAAACATCTATCAGCTGCTTCCTGTACACCTCCCACTGGGGATGTACCCGCAACCAAGGTATATGCCCTTGACCGTAATCAAACCCAGGACCCTTGAGTCTGCAGGCCGATGCTCTATCCACTAAGCCAAACCTGTTTCAGCTCAGGGATTTCCTTTTAAAATGGTTAACAGTTTTCAATGTATACTGGTCACTTATATTTTATAGTTTGTGGACTTCATGAGCTCTTATATTAAATTTGCAGATTAACTCTTCCTGGGAGAATCATAGAAAATGGAAGTGAAAAAGGGTCCTATGATGCAGATAAAGGTATTTATTTCGGAGATTTTGTTAGTTTTGTTCTTTGGATTCTTCATGTTAATGTTACTGTGTAAAAATCTTTTAAGACTAGAGGCCTGATGCACGAAATTCATGCAAGCGTAGGTCCTCACAGACCCGGCTTTGTGCGGAAGGTTGCTTGGATGGTCATTCTGCCGTTCGGCCGTTCAGTCGATTTGCATGTTATGCTTTTATTATTAGAGATACTGTGAGGATCTCTAATAATAAAGAGATGCACTTGCAATTACATGTATTTGCTAAATACATGTAAAAACTTATGACTAAAGTTTTTCAGTGTCAAATGCTGTTATTCATGGGTTTCTTAAAATTGACAATTTTTTTAGTCTTTGAAAGTATTTCACAGTATTCTTCATAGTAAACTTAACACTCTGCTTGTGTGAGGCAATAGACGACATAAATGATTTTAGCTGTGAATCAAATCTTTTTTGTACACTTTCAAACTTAAAAATTTAGTTATGTGTAGATGAGAAAGAAGCTGTTCATAGGTGGCATTTAAAGGCTGACAGAATTTTCTTCTTGTGAATAAGTCATTCAGCTAGTCCTACAAACATTTTTTCTCTTTATGTAAGTAGTTTGTTATTAGGTAGGAATAAGAATACGCTGTGTGCTCTTATGTAATTTACCCACGGAGTATTATCTATTGCCTTCATGAACTAGGGAAAGGGAGGAAAGATGGGATGACAGTGTTAAGTGACAATAGTGCAATATAATTAATGTGATAAAGAAGTATAATAAAACTGCCTTCCTAGGTTCAAATCTGCTTTTAATTGCACATAAGTTGTTATTACATTTTAAAAGGACATAGGACTTGAGGAAGGTTGCTATATGTGGAAATATTTTGGGTTAATTGCATTTGATATATTTGGATAAGGTTTAGTTCACTGAAAGAATAAAATGTTTTAAAATGTAATGAGTTCAGAGCTGAACCTAGTTGAAGTTTTATAAACTCAGTCAAGGAAAGAAAAGAAGTACATAGGTATAATTTATATCTGCCTTAGACTGACTTTAGGAATGTAGTTTCTATGTTATAATAGTAAAGGATTTTATTAAGTCCTTTTATAACTACTTTTTGTGTATTTTTGAAATTGGTGCTATTCTGTATAGGATAATGTATCCTGATTTTTTTTTTTTTTGCCTCCCTAGTCCAGAAATACATTTTATAAGAAGCTGCTGTTACCCTCTCAGGGCTATTGAGTTTTGGAATTTTAATATTATCAATAGTTAGGGTGATATTGCAGTAAGACTAAAGTATTCAGCAGCTTTAACAAATTACTTTCTTATAGTGGTGACAGCTGAATTAGTGGTTCTGAAAAACCCAGTTGGAACTTTTCTGATTTTTAGTCACTAAATTTATGTAAGGCCATAGTTTTGGAGCTCTATAAAATAGAATTATATCTAAACATACATATTATATAGGTATATTTGTGAAGTTTTTAAGTATTTTAATCTTGTTAACCATAAAACAAATTTATGTTTAAGGAATTTTTACCGTTCGGTTACCCAAAGAAACTCCTGGTCAGCATTTTGAGGGGCTGAACATGTTAACTGTGCTTCTGGCACCAAGAAAATCCAGGACTGCAAAACCACTGGTGGAGGAAATAGGTATGTTTATTGCATTTGGAACAACAGCAGCAACAACAACAAAAAGGCAGAATATTTGGAATGTTGTATATTTCCATGGGAAAAGAATATAGCAAATAGGAGATTGGAGGAAATACTTCAAGTGACAAGGTAGGGTAGCTCATTTGGCAATATATAATTTGTTTTTAAAAAATATATTTTATTGATTTTTTTACAGAGAGGAAGAGAGAGGGGTAAAGAGTTAGAAACATTGATCAGAGAGAAACATTAATCAGCTGCCTCCTGCACACCTTCTACTGGGGATGTGCCCACGACCAAGGGACATGCCTTTGACTGGAATCGAACCTGATACCTTTCAGTCCATAGGCCGATGCTCTATCCACTGAGCCAAACCGATCAGGATGGCAACATATAATTTAAAGACATAAAAACTCCATTGAACCAGTAGGTCAGTCATATTTTTTAATATATTAAAATAGCATCTCTGTGTCTGGGAAAATATTGGCCACTTGAGTTAAAATTAGAAGTGTGCAATTCAGGGAGCTACATAAAGTGAACACCAATGTCAGAGGAGAAATGGAACATTTCCAGTAACTTGGAACCCTACCTGGGCCTCCTCCTCGGCCCCTCCTCTTCTCCAAGGTACCCACTGTCCTCAGTTTTGCCTGTTTTTGAATTGTATATAAATATAATTTCACAGTATGTGTTCATTTTTGACTGGCTTCTGTCACTTAACACTTTTGTGAGATTTATAAATATATGGCTGAGGTCTGTTTGTTTTTACTGTATTTATTATTCCTACATCCTATCATAAGTGGATTGTGGTGTTTTTCCCCCCCCCATATTTTGCTATCTAGTATATGAATATTCTTTTACTGTGTTTTGGTACAACACAGGCAGTCATTTTCCCTCCATTTTTTCCTTCCCTGAGTGGTACCTAGGAAATCCAGTATTTTAAAAAGTTAATATTTAACACATTTAGGTGCTTCTGAGGTTTCTGAGGAAGGAGTAGAAGATGATGATGAAGACTTTGACTGGGAAATTGAACAGTCCCCCTATGAAGAGGTGCCAGAAAGTGTTCTGTACCCCCATGGCCACTATGGATTTGGAGGCCTGCGATCAGGAGTATTTCAGCGGTTACAGGTAGGCTGTTTCCCAGAAGACTTGGGCATCTAGGTTTTACACGTAGATATTGTTGTCTCAGTTCTGCTCATCCTGGAAGTGAGTTTATGAGTGTTATAGGAGGCGACCTGTTGAGAGCACAAAGCTCAGCTCCTGTCCGCACACATGATAGCTGCTCCTGCCTGTCCTCTGCACAGCTGCTCTGCCCAGGCTCCACGCCTCCAGGTAGATGATGCTCTCCACCTTCTACGCTTGGTTCTACGCTTGGTTCAGGGTTCTAGACATTAGGTTTTAAACACAAAGTGAAACCACGCCTCCTCATACTTCTGGAAAGCTTTGTGTTTTATATGAAAGTCATGTGCTATGGCAGGTGTACCTCAGCACAGTCTGTGCCCTCTTGTGTCCAGGGCTCTTGTAATCTGGGATCTCTCGCTTCTTATTGCCCACCTACAGCAGAGGCGGGAGAAGCTCCTGCCATTGCCGCTGTGCTTGCCACCCATGAGCCCAGCTTCTGGCTGAGCATTGCTCCTCTGTGGCAGCGGACTGACCATTGGGCAGCTCCTGTGTGAGTGTCTTCCCCCTGGTGGTCAGTGCGTGTCATAGCGACCAATTTGCATATTAGGGTTTTATTAGCTAGGACTTGCACAGGGGGCAGGGAGGAGAGGAGGTGGTGGTATCCCTTAGCTCAGCCTGCACCCTCTCCAATCTGGGACTGCTTGAGGGATGTCCAACTGCCTGTTTAGGCCCGATCCAGGACTGCTGGCTCCCAACTGCTCGCCTTCCTGCCTTCCTGATTGCCCCTAACCACTTCTGCCTGCCAGCCTGATCACCCCCTAACCACTCCCACGCCAGCCTGATTGATGTCTAACTGCTCCCCTACCAGCTTGTTTGCCCCCAACTTCCCTCCTCTGCTGGCCTGGTCACCCATAACTGCCCTCCCCTGCAGGGTTGATTACCCTCAACTGCTCTCCCTTGCAGGCCTGGTGCTTCCCAACTGACCTCCCTTGCTTGCCTGGTCACCCACAACTTCCCTCACTTGCAGGCCTTGTCCCTCTCAACTGCCCTCCCCTGCTGGCCATCTTGTGGTGGCCATCTTTATCCACATGGGGACAGGATCTTTGACCATATGGGGCAGCCATCTTGTGTGTTGGAGTGATGGTCAATCTGCATATTACTCTTTTATTAGACAGGATAGAGGCCTGGTGCACAGGTGAGGGTCAGCTGGTTTGCCCTGAAGGGTGTCCCGGATCAGGGTGGGGGTTCCCTTGGGGCGTGGGGCGGCCTGGGCGAGGGGCTTGTGGTGGTTTGCAGGCCAGCCATGCTCCCCGGTCACCCAAGTGGAGGCCCTGGTATCTGGAGTTTATTTATCTTTACAATTGAAACTTTATAGCCTGGAGCAGAGTCAAGCCTTCTGCTTGCTCCATGGTTGCTGCCATTTCTGTTTGGATTTGTTTACCTTCTATCATTGAAACTTTGTAGCCTTGAGTGGAGGCATAGGCCGGCAAGGGCAGGCGGACAGCTTGGTTTCTTTCATTGCCTGGGAAACCCGAGCCTTCCTCCTGCTCTCTGTGGCGGCAGCCATCTTGGTTGGGGTTAATTTGCATACTTGCTCTGATTGGCTGGTGGGTGTGGCTGGTGGATATAGCAGAGGTGTGGTCAATTTGCATTTTGCTCTTTTATTAGATAAGAAGTTCCTGGTGATAGTGAGTTTGTGTTGTTTGATCAGTTTGTTTAATTTTTGGTGTATAGTAGGCACTTCTGTCTCTTTACTCTTGATGGGGATTGAATGTAATCTCTTGTTAAAACCTGATTATTTGTCAATTAGGCTAACCAAGAATGGCATCACTTTCTCTTCCTACAATAATGAAGGAAATTTGGCTTAGTTTTAGGTTATCTAGGAATATTGAAATGAATGAAATGGAGAGGAAATATTTTGGATTACTTTGTAATGCTGTTTTAAAGGAAGTGTATTCCTAAAATGCCATGTGATGAAAGTGTTAATGAATCACTCTCTTAGCTTCTTACCTTTTTTAAAATGAAAGAAACAGCAATGAGCCATTGTTTGTTTTATTTCATTCCTGTCTGAGTAGAGAATGTTAAACCTGTTGTAATGTGGTTTATTATAGTAAGACATATTCGAGTTTAACAAGGAAAGGTAAATGACCTATGCTGTAGTCCCACTTCTTTTTTTTATTAATTTATTTTTTTAAATTAAAAAATATATATATATTTTATTGATTTTGTACAGAGAGGAAGGGAGAGAAATAGAGAGTTAGAAACATCGATGAGAGAGAGTCATCAATCAGCTGCCTCTTGCACACCCCCTACTGGGAATATGCCCGCAACCAAGGTACATGCCCCTTGACAGGAATCGAACCCGGGACATTTCAGTCCCCAAGTCGACGTTCTATCCATTGAGCCAAACCGGTTTCGGCTGTAGTCCCACTTCTACCCGTGTTTTAATTTGTGATGTCAGATCACTTACTTGAGTACCAGAAAGTTTCATTTCCACTTTATAAAATAGAGATAACTTTGTTCACCTCTTTATAAGGTATAGTGTGCCCATGTAATTTATTTCTAGAAAATTTAAGGGGATGCTGCAGTGTGTAAACTCTTTGAAAACAACTATAAGATGCTAGAAAGACCTCTGCCTTTGAAAAATATAAAATTCTCTTAAGATTCCTTAAAGGGAACAAAACTGGGATTTACTTAGGAACAAACAATGCTGATGAACTTTTCCCTTAAAAAACTTGTGACACGTTTCTGCTGAATTATGTTCCCTCTACTTCGTTACAAGAGATGTCTGAGATTTTGTTGCCTATAGTTTCTTCTAATATTTTTATGGTTTAATGATTTACATTTAAGTCTTTTTTTTTAATCCATTTTGTTTATTCTTGTATATGATATAAGGTGGTGGTATAGTTTTCATATTTTTGCATGTTGTATCTTCAATTTTCCCAGCACCATTTATTGAAGAGACTGTCTTGACATCACTGTGTATTCTTGCCGCCTTTTGTTAGATATTAATTGAGTGTAATGTCTTAAGTTGATTTCTGGGTTCTCTATTCTGTTCCATTGATCTATATGCCTGTTCTTGTGCCAGTACCAGGCTGTGTTGAGTACAGTGGCTTTAAAGTATAATTTGATATCTGGTATTGGGATTCCTTCAACTTTATTCTTCTTTCTCAAGATTGCTGTGGCTATTCAAGGTCTTTTTTGGTTCCATGTAAATTTTTGGAGTATTTGTTCTAGATCTGTGAAATAGTGCTGTTGGTATTTTAATAGGGATGTTAATCCTACAAGTCCATGAACATGATATATTCTTCTACTTGTTTATATCTTCCTCAATCTCTTTTTTTCAACATCCTGTAGTACAAGTCTTTTACAACTCCTTGGTTGAGTTATCCCTAAGTATCTTAGTTTTTTTGTTGTAGTGGTAAATGAAAATAATTGTTTAGTTTCTTTTTTTGAGAATTCAATATTGGTGTGTAAAAATTCCATTGATTTCTGGGTGTTAATTTTGTACCTTGCTGCAATGCCATATTCACTTATTAAATCTAGTAATTTTTTGATGGAGTCTTTAGGATTTTCTGTTTTTAATATATGTCATCTTCAAATGATAGTTTTATCTCTTCCTTTCCAATTTGGATGCCTTTTATTTCTTCTTGGCTGATCCCTGTGGCTATGACTTCCAGGACTATTTTGAATGAGAGTGGTGAAAGCAGACATCCCTATCTTGTTCCTGTTCTTAGGGGAAATGATCTTAGTTTTTTTCCCATTGAGTGTGATGTTTGCTGTAGGTTTGTCATGCATGGCCTTTGTTATGTTGAGATATGATCCCTCTATTTCCACTTTGCTGAGAGTTTTTTATCAACTGATTTTCTTAAATGAGTTTTTTTGTATCTATAGGATCATGTGATTTTTGTCTTTCAGTTTACTTATGTGATATATCATGTTTATTAACTTATATGAGTTTTGTAACAGCCTTGCATTCATGGAATAAGTCCCACTTGGTCATGATCTTTATAATATATTGCTGCATCCAAATTGCTAATATTTTGTTGGGGGTTTTAGTATCCGTGTTCATCAAGGATATTGACCTGCAGTTCTCTTTCCTTATAGTATCTTTATTTGTTTATGGGATTAAGATAATGTTGGCCTCATAGAAAGAAGTTCAAACTGTTGCTTCTTCTTGAAATTTTTGAAATAATTTGAGGAGTATAGGTGTTACTTCTTTGAATGTTTGGTAAGACTCCCCTGTGAAACCATCTGGACCAGTACTTTGGTTTGCTGGGAATTTTCAAATTACTGACTCAATTTTATCCATTGTTACTGACCTATTCAGGTTTTTCTGATTCTGTTTTTAGAGGTTGTATTTTTCTAGGAATTTGTCCATTTCATTTATATTGTCAGCTTGTTGGCATATCGTTGTTCATAGTATTTTCTTACAATTCTTAGTGTTGCTATTGTGTCAGTTGTTACTTTGTTGCTTTCATTTTTGATTTTACATATTTGGGTCTTTGTTTCTTTATGAGTCTGGCTAATGGTTTATCAATCTTATTTATCTTTTCAAAGAACCAGCTCTTGGCTTCATTGATCTTTTGTACTTTTTTTGGTCTCTATGTCATTTACTTTTGCTCTAATCTTTATTATTTCCTTCCTTCTACTTACCCTTATTGTTCCTTTTTGAGTTCTATAAGTTATATATAGGGTTAAATAGTTTATTATTAATTTTTTTTTTTGAGGTAGGCTTATAGTGCTATGTACTTTCTTGTCAGGACTGCTTTTGCTCTGTCTCAGATTTTTGGTGGTTGTGTGTGCATTTTCATTTGCTTCCAGGAAGTTTTTTTTTTTTTTTCCCCCCCTCCCTGATGTTAATGGTAACCCATTCATTGTTTAATAACATGCTATTTAGCCTCCATGTATTTGAATGTCTTGGGATGTTTTTACTATAGTTGTTTTTAATTTCATGCCACTGTGATCTGAGAAGATGTTGATATTATTTCAATCTTCTTGAACTTGTAAATACTTGTTTTATGTCCTAACTTGTGGTCTGTCTTTGAGAATGACTCATGTGCACTTGAGAAGAATGTATATTCTGTCTCTTTGAGGTGAAATCTCTCTCTCTATATCAAAGGCTAATATGCTAAGTTTCTTGACTGTCTGATGTGCAATGACCACCAGGGGGCAGACGCTCAACTTGGGAGCTGTGAGCTATAGCGACTTGGCAGCTGTGGTTCTCGTGTGACTCACCCTGAAACCAGAGAGGAGGGAGCCAGATTCCTTGTGGGGCTGCACATTTCCACCTTCAGCCATGGGTTATGTTATTGCTGGGGCACTGTCTTTCAGAATCTGGTTTACTGCACACTTGCATTTGCGTTCTACACCCTGTACAAAAACAACTATGCAGAGTGCCCTCTCACACTCTAGGAGCCCTTAGGGGATGTTGGAGATCTGGTTTCGGCCTGATCCTCACAGGCCAGGCCAAGGAACCCCACCTGCTGGAGGGAATCCGCTCATTCTACAGATGCCTGAAAGGGACTGCAGGCGGTTGGCTCCAGGGTGGGTTTGGCTCATGTTGCCCAGTCCCACCCCGCCTTTTAATTAATTTCCTTTCAGTGTGCACGAATCTGTGCACTGTGATTTATAAATGTCAATTAAATCCAGCTGATCCAGTGTGTCTCTTAGAGTTACTGTTTTTATTAATTGATTGCCATTTTATCTTATTTTGTTTGTTTTTAATATATTTTATTGATTTTTTTTTTACAGAGAGGAAGGGAAAGAGATAGAGAGTTAGAAACATCGATGAGAGAGACAGTCATTGATCAGCTGCCTCCTGCATGCCCCTTATTGGGGATGTGCCTGCAACTAAGGTATATGCTCTCAACCGAAATCGAACCCAGTCCGGAGGCTGACACTCTATCCACTGAGTCAAACCGGTTTCTGCGAGTTACTGTTTTCTTGTTGATTTTTTTTTAATTAAATTATTATTTGTGTACATATCTTACCATTCCTTTGTATTAAAGTGGGGTCTGTTGTTATTTCACCTCTTTCGTTTCTGATTTTGTTTGAGTCCTCTCTCTTTGTTTCTTGGTTAGCCTGGCTAGAGGTTTATAAATCTATTTATTCCTTAAAATAACCAGCTCTTGGTTTTGTTGATCTTTTGTTTCTTTGGTCTCTATGTCATTTATCTCCGCTCTAATTTTTATTATTTCCTTCCTTCTGCTTACACTGGGCTTTTCTTGTTGCTCTTTTTCTAACTTTTTGAGTTGTAGAGTTAGATAATTTATTACCATTTTTCTTGTTTTTTGCAGTATGCTTGTAGAGCTATGAACTTCCCTTTCAAGGTTGCTTTTGTTGTGTCCCATAAATTTTGGATTGTTGTGTTTTCTTTGTCATTTGTTGACAGGATGTTTTTTTATTTTTTCATTGATTTCTCTGGAAACCAAGTCCTTGTTTAATAGCATGCTGTTTAGTCTCCATGTGTTTGATTTCTTTGTATTATTTTTATTGTAGTTGATTTCCAGTTTTATGCCATTATGAACTGAGAAGATGCTTGATATGATTACTTTTTACTTTTTTTTTATTATTTTTTAAAATAAATCTTTATTGTTCATATTATTACAAATGTTCCTCATTTCCCCCCCCCTCCATTGCTCCCCTCCACCAGGTTCCCACCTCACCCTCTGCCCTTTCCCCATCTCCCATTGTCCTCATCCATAGGTGTACAGTTTCTGTTCACTCTCTTCCCACAACCCCCACTCCCCTTTTCCCCCGAGAATCGTTGGTTCACTCCCCTTCCATACCTCTGATTCTATTATATTCACCAGTTAATATTGTTCATCAGATTTTTTTTTTTTAATTTCCTTGGTGTTTAGATTCACTTGTTGATAGTTATCTCCTTCCCTCTAGGGAATACCAGCCAGGCACTCAGCCGCCCCCTTCTCTCCGGCTCCGTCCTCTCCACGCAGTGTGTCTCCATACCTTAGGCTTTTACAGCTCCTCTGCTTTTCCTTCTGGTTTTCTCTTTCCTTCTTGTAGAATTTCCAGTCAGTCGACTTTCCTGTAGTTCTGGGTAATGTCCATTTTGTATTTTAGTTGTATTTTATTGAAATTGTTGTGTGAGGCTGCGGTTAGGTGTTTACCTGTGCAGCCACCTTGGATCCTCCTCTCTGTAGTTTCCTTTTTGCTTGATATGATTTCTATTTTCTTGAATTTGAAGAGACTTTGCCTATGTCCCAACGTGTGCTATATTTTTAAAAATGATCCATGTGCACTTGAGAAGAATGTATATTCTGTGGCTTTGGGGTGAAATGTTCTGAAGATGTCAACTAATTTCATCTGGTCTAGTGAGTCATTTAGGATTGATGTTTCTTTGCTGATTTTTCGTTTAGATACTTTGTTCAAAGGTGATAGTGAGGTATTAAAATCTCCTACTATGATTATATTGCTATTAATCTCTCCCTTAATGTCCTCCAGCAGTTTTTTTTCTTCTTCTTTTTTAAATGTATCTGGGCGCTCCTGTATTTGGTGCATATATGTTTACCATGGTTATTTCTTCTTGTTGTATTGCTCCCTTTAATATTATAAAGTGGCCTTCGTTATCTCTTGTTATGTCCTTCACTTTAAGATCTAATTTGTCAGATATAAGTATTGCTACCCCAGCTTTTTTTTCATTGCCATTCGCCTGGAAAACCTTTTCCCATCCCTTCACCCTTGGTCTGTGTGCGTCTTTTTTTCTGAAATGGGTTTCTTGTAGACAGCAGATATATGGGTCTTGTTTTCTTATCCAATCCGCTACCCTATGTCTTTTGATTGGGGCATTTAATCCATTTACATTTAAAGTTATTATTGATAGGCACATACTTGTTGCCATTTTTATTCTATACCATGTGTTTTTTCTTCCCTTCCTATTTCTTTATTTTTACAGCAGACCTTTTAGCATTTAGTGCATTGCTGGTTTGGTGGTGATAAGTTCCCTTAGTCTGTTTTTGTCTGTGAAGTTCCTGATTTCACCTTCAATTTTGATTGATAGCCTTGCTGGGTACAGTATTCTTGGATTCAGCCATTCCTTTGCATGACTTTGTATATTTCATTCCATTCCCTTCTGGCCTGATGAGTTTCTGTTGAGAAATCAGTTGCTAGTCTGATGGGGGTTTCTTTGTATGTAACTTTCTGTCTCTCTCTGGCTGCTTTTAAGATTCTTACTTTGTCATTGGTGTTTGCCAATTTAATTATAATGTGCCTTGGTGTCAGTCGTTTGGGATTCATTTTGCTTGGAACTCTGCGAGCTTCTTGGATTTGTGTGTTTTTTTCTTCTCTATCTCAGGAAAAAGAGCATTTTTTTCCCCAAACATTTTTTCTATGCCTTCCTCAGTTTCCTTTCCTTCTGGAACCCCTATTATTTTAATATTGTTTTGTTTTGTATTGTCCCAAAGTTCCTATAGGCTCTCCTCCTGCTTTTAAATTTTTTTCCCCAGAAGCTGCTCTAATTGGTATTTTTTCTATCTTGTCATCTAGCTCACTGATGCGGTACTCTGCTACTTCCAGTTTACTCTTGATGCTTTCTGTTGAGTTCTTTACAGTAGCAATGTCATTTTTTCATTTTTTCTTGATTCTTCATTTCCTCTTGGTTCTTAGTCATATTGTCAAATTTTTCTTCCATTCTTTTTAGCCATCTTATGATCATTACCCTGAATTCTTGCTCAGGTAGGTTGCTTGCCTCTACCTCGTTTACTTCCTTTTCTGGTGATGCCTGCTTTTCTTTCATGTGCGGGTTATTTCTTTGTCTCCCCATGGCCTCTCTTTTCAGGATGTCTGGTTATGTGGTTTTCTTTCTCCTTTTCATGGGTGATTGAAGAACTCCCTTGAATCCACGTGTTTGCGCCGATTGGGGCGTCACAGCTGTTCGGTGGTCTCTTCTGCTGTGGGTTTTTCAGGCCTCAGAGAAGATCCTCTTTTCTTGGTAAGATGGCGTAGTTTTCCCTCTGAGCCCGGAGATCCAGGAAAGGTCTCTGCTGCTGCAGTGCTGGCTGCTTGGTCAGGAAATCCTGTCCAGCAGACCCTTCTTTTAGGATTATGCTACCCCTTAGCTTGCCAATTAATACTCCCTGAGCAACTCTCAGATGCTCCTTCTATCTGTTCTGGGACTAGGCTCAGAACAAGTTCGTCTGTTCAGCTGCCATCTTTTGATTTTTTTTTCCCCCCCTGGGAGATGTATCCAGTGAAGTCAGAGGGGTATGAACAATAAATGACTACTGGAGATCTGGTGCATGAAAATTAGTGAACTCTGGGGGGATGGGTCCCTCAGCCAGGAATGTGCCCTTCTTGCAGTCTAGGACCCCTCAGGGGATGTCCATTTGCTGTCTTAGGCCCTCTCCCCCGGGGATTGGGCCTTAGCTGGCAGTCAGACATCCTTTTGGCAGCAGAAGCTGGAGAGGCTCCCGTTACCACTGCTGTGGTAACCAGCCATGAGGTTGAGCGGCACTCCCCTGTGGAAGCACACTGACCTCCAGGGAACAGCTCCTGTATTAAGCATCTGCTCCCTGGTGGTCAGTGTGTGTCACAATGACCAGTCATTTTGTTAGGATCAATGTGTTATATAGGATGTTTTCTTAAAATCCTCTAGAAGTTCTTTTATGTATTTTACTAGGTGTAGTGGTTTATCATGTGGGTTTTTTAAAAAATAGGTGGAGTTACACATATGTTGATATATATGCGATTTGATATGCATGCTACTTTGTTGTATTGAAACAAATTTGAAAATTTCATATCTCAAATTTTCTGAAGGTGGTAATATTATAGATATTTTTACACTTAAAAATGTCAAATTTTGTGCCAAAAAAAGAGCATTTGCTGGAAGTTTTAATTCATTATTTTGAAGAAAAGTGCTGCTGAAAGTTAATGTATACTTTGGGAAGCTTATGGTGAACACGCTCAATGTCAAGATACCTGTGAACTCTGGTTTAAACACTTTAAAACTGATGATTTCAATGTGAAAGTCAAAGAATGTCCAGGTCAATTTGAGCCATGCCTTGTAAAACAACCAGAATGGGCCAGAAGATGCAGCCAATTAATTTTGCTTCATGATAATGCACCATCACACACTTCAAAACCAGTTAAAGACACGTAAAAAGATTTTGCCTGGGAAGTATTAACCCATCTGCTGTATTTCACCAGACCTTGCTCCTTCAAATGACCACTTGTTCCAATTAATGGCACATGCACTTCCTGAGCAATACTTCAAAACTTAGGAAGAAGTGGAAAATTGAGTCTCTGAATGATTTGCCCCAAAACAAGAAAAGTTCTATTGGGATGGTATCTACAAATTACCTGAAAGATGGGGAAATGTGTAGCTACCAATGGACATTACTCTGAATAAAGAGCACTTTTGATGTTTCTCTTGAAATTATTGTATTTTTCTTTGATTTCAAAATCTGCATTATTAACCAGTACACCTAGTAGGTGCTCCTATATTGGGTGCATATGTTACAGAAGATCGGAGAAAAACAAGCTACGCTTAGAGAAATGGAGTTATAATTTATTATTATTATGTTCAGGCCCAGAGAAAAATGTCTTTCGAATTCTGAGCAGCAACACAGAGGAAACTTTCCTTTTTATATCTTTCCCAGTCCTTCGTTTCCCATATATAGGCTTTTCTAGTCCCCTTTGCAAGTTCTTTTTTCTTTTTTAAAAAAAAATTATATTTTATTGATTTTTTACAGAGAGGAAGAGAGAGGAATAGAGAGTTAGAAACTTCATCGATGAGAAGAATCATCGATCAGCTGCCTCCTGCACACCCCCTACTGGGGATGTGCCCACAACCAAGGTACATGCCCTTGACCCGGAATTGAACCTGGAACCCTTCATTTTGCAGGCAGATGCTCTATCCATTGAGCCAAACTGGTCAGGGCCCCTTTGAAAGTTCATAAAGAGCCCTATGTGCTCTCAACCAAAGGTCTGACCTGGTGCCAGCACTGATAATTTTATCTGGGGATGGTTTATAACTCTCTAAAATGGGAGTAAACAGGTCTTGCAGGACCAGTCAATTAAAGGGGCAGTGACTAGATTCAGATTGCTATCCTCCCAAAATGTCTTTTCCCCCATCACATATATGTGTACCAGGGTTATATCTTCTTGCTGGGTAAGTACCTTTAGTATTATGTAGTGACCTTAGTATTCACTTGTGATGGCCTTCATTTTGAAGTCTATTTTTTAAGATATGAGTATTGCTACCCCAGGTTTTTTTTGTGTTGTTTTTTTTTTTCTTTTTTCTTTTTTTTTTTCATTCCCATTTGACTGGAAATATTTTTCCCATTCTTTAACTCTCATCCTGTGAGTCTTCTGTTTTGAGGTAGGTCTCTTGTAGATAGCATATAATTGTTTTCTTTATCCATTCAGCTACCCTATAACTTTTGATTGGAGCATTTAAGGTTATTATTGAAAGGTACTTATATATTACCATTTTAAGTCCATATACTTATGTTTCTCTCTTCTTCTCATTACAGCAATCCCTTTAGCATTGCTTGCAATGCTGGCTTGGTGGTGATAAACTCCTTTAGACTTTTTTGTCTGGATAGCTCTTTTTTACAGCATCTATTTTGAAAGATAACCTTGGTGGATATAGTAATCTTGGTTTCAGATCCTTGCTTTTCATTACCTTGAGTTTCATGCCATTCCCTTCTTGCCTATGGAGTTTCTGTTGAGAAACCAGCTGAGAGCCTTATGGGATCTCCTTTATAGATAACAAATTGCTTTTCTCTTGCTACCTTTAAGACTCTGTCTTTAACTTTTGGTGTTTTAAGTATGATGTGCCTGGGTATGGGCATGTTTGGTTTCTTCTTGCTTGGGACTCTCTGTGCCTCCTGAACTTGTGTGACTTTTTCCTTAAGCAGGTAAAGGAAGTTTTCTGCCATTACTTCTACAGACATGTTCTCTATTGCTTGCTAGTTTTTTCTCCTTCTGGTATTCCACTTAGGTGAATATTGTTCTGTTTCATGTTGTCTTACAGTTCCCTTAAGATCTCCTATTTTTAAATTGTTTTTGGTTTTGTTTTTTTGAGGGTTCCCCACCCCCCTCTGTCTTCTAATTCACTGATCTGATCCTCAGCTTCTCCCAATCTGCTGTGTATTCCTTCCATTGTGTTCTTTATTAGTACTATGTCATTCTTTATTTCTGACTGTTCTTTTTGTATAGTTAATATGTCTTTTCTCATGCTGTTGAGCATATTTGCCACCATTACTCTGAACTCTATATCAGATAAATTTCTTATCTCCATTTCACTTATCTCTTCTTAGAATTCTCTTGTTCTTTCATTTGGGGCTTGTTTATCCTCTCATTTTGGCTGCCTTTAGTGTTTGTGTCTATGTAGTATGTAGATCTGCTAAGACAGTGGTTCTCAACCTTCCTAATGCTGTGACCCTTTAATACAGTTCCTCATGTTGTGGTGACCCCCAACCATAAAATTATTTTCGTTGCTACTTCATAACTGTAATTTTTCTACTGTAAATGAATTGTAATGTAAATATCTGTGTTTTCTGATGGTCTTAGGCTCTACAGCAGAGGTCATGACCCTCAGGCTGAGGTCATGACCCTCAAGCTAGCAGGGTTCCCTGTGGAACCCTGGGTGAGTGGCTGCATATGAGATTTTGTGCATTGGCCCTTTATGAGGGTGCCTGCATTTCCAGCCCTCTCTACTTGAAAAGCAGTCCTGTTGGTTTCACAGCCAGATGTTACTGGGTAGCCCTCTGTGTTCTGGTGCTCTCTGCTGGGGCACCCAGCCTGGGGATTAGACCTCAGAGTTCTCAGTAGGAATAGCTGAGATATCTCTCTGGGACTTCAATTGCTGTCTATGGGAGCCCAGCCACCAGTTTCTTGTCTCCACACCTCCTACCAGTCTCTGAGGTCTCCATTTTCTTCCTTGGTTATCAGGGTTCTCTCCAGCTAGTCCTCAGTTGATTTGTCAGGGTTGTTTTTCTGCATTTCATTTGTATTTCCAGTTTGGTCCTGGGAGAGTGTCAGTGTAGCTTCCACTTACTCCACTGCCATTTTTAATCCTCTGTTTTTATTTTTAGATTCCACATATAAGAGAAACTATATGGTATTTGTTGTTCTCTGTCTGATTCATGTAGACAGATACCAAAGAGATGGTTATTAGAGAGGAAAGGGTAAGGAGATGGATGAAAAGGTGAGGGGTAACATAGTCAATAATACTGTTGAAGTTTTCTTGGTGACAGATGACTACTAGAAATAGTGGGATGATTAGACTGTAAGATAAAAAAATATCAAATCACTGTATGGTACACCTGAAACTAATATAACCTATAATACTGTGTTTCCCTGAAAATAAGACATCCTCCGAAAATAAGACCTAGCGCATGGAAAGATAAGACATCCCCTGAAAATAAGACCTAGTGCAACTTTGGGAGAAAAAATTAATATAAGACACTGTCTTATCTTTGGGGAAACAGGGTGTAACGTTGTATATGAACTATCTATAATAATAAAAGCGTGATACACTAATTAGACCAGCTGTCCTCCCGGATGTCCTTCCTTCAGGACAAAGCTGCCGCGGGCATCCTGGAGGAAGCTGGCGCTGCGAGGGCAGCCTTGGCCCCGGTGCCTGCCAGCAGTCGTAAGGAAACCCGTTTCAACAGTGTCAGAGGGAAGCCAGCAGCTGGGGGAAGGCCTAATATTGCACAGATTTTAAAAGTGTGATATGCTAATTAGATGGGATGACCTTCCAGATGAAGCTGTCACAGTGGGGCCAAAGCAGAGGCAGCTGCTGCGGTGGCTGGAGCTGGGCCCCTTGTATGAATTTTGTGCATCGGGCCTCTAGTACTTAAATAAAAAAATGGAATAAATAAAATCATGTTTTTCTGTTTGATCGTGTTGCTTTGAGAATGTGTGTGTATGTGTGTGTGTGTGCGTTTCAGGGAACTTCTTGGGGCTAGAAGGAAATAAAGCAGTGACTCAAGGGTGCTAGGGAGAGGGACTTGGGGTCCAGGGGCAGGAAATGACTCTTCATAATCATCCAGCTGAGGTAAGTCCTGTAGGTAAAGTGTAACTTGTCTCCTTCAAGCCCTCCAGCAGCACCCTTTCCAGCTCTATGGCTGGAGGAGCTAATTTTCAGCGAACGAGGAAGGTTGAGTCTAGGTTGCATTACTGGGGAAGAGATGTTTCTGGTGGATTAAACTGGAACTTTGAAAGAGTATTTTCCCATGAAACATTGTTGAGTACTTATTAAACAACTAGAGGTCCGGTGAGTGAAATTTGTGCATTGGGGGGGAGCGAGTGTCCCTCAGCTCAACTCGCATCCTCTCCAATCTGGGACCACTAGAGGGATGTCTGATAGGATTGGGCCTAAACTGGCAGTCGGACATCACACTCACAGTCCAGGACTGCTGGCTCCCAACTTCTTGCCTGCCTGCCTGATTGCCTTTAACCGCTTCTGCCTGCCAGCCTGATCACCCCCGCCAGCCTGATTGCCCCTAACTGCCCTTCTCTGTAGGCCTGGTCACCCCTAACTGCTTCCTCCTGCAGGTCTGGGTCCCCCCCTCCCCTCCCGCACCCCCCAACTGCCCTTCCCTGCAAGCCTGGTTGCCCCTAATTATCCTCCCCTGCAGGCTTGATTGTCCCCAAATGCCCTCTTCTGCAGGCCTGATCCCTACCAACTGCCCTCTCCTGCTGGACATCTTGTGGCCATCTTGTGTCCACATGGAGGCAGCCATCTTGTGTGTTGGAGTGATGGTCAATCTGCATATTACTCTTTTATTAGATAGGATACATGGTACATGAGTGGGCGCTGGCTGGTTTTGCCCTGAAGGGTGTCCTGGGTCAGGGTGGGGGTTTCCTTGGGGCGTGGGGATGCCTCCGCGAGGGGCCTGTGGTGATTTGCAGGTCAGCCACTCCCCCTGGCAATCCAAGTGGAGGCCCTGGTATCTGAGATTTATTTATCTTCTATAATTGAAACTTTGTAGCCTGGAGCAGAGGCCTGGGCTGGCCAGGGTCTGCGGAAAGCTTGGTTTCCTCCATCGCTGGGGAAACCCAAATCACCTGCTCACTCTGTGGCCGCAGCCATCTTGGTTGTGTTAATTTGCATACTTGCTCTTGATTGGCTGGTAGGAGTGGCTTGTATAGCAGGGTGGTAGTTAATTTGCATATTACTCTTTTATTAGGTAGGATTTGTTGTGAGTATTCTGTGTAGTTTATTAAGAGTTGAAGACATTTATGGGTTGCCCTTAGAATCTAACTATTTATAATAGTATTTCTATAGGAAAATACATTCTAAAAATACATTTCCAAAAAATAAAATTGAAAAAGAACTTTAGAATACCCATTTCTATAAGGTTAGGGACGGCCAGATATCTGGTTTTTGCTCTGAATGTTTCTTTAGAAGTATTAGGATATTGTGGCTGTAACTTCCAGAAAGGTCTTTGGCTCCTTATCATGTATTAGATTGTGCTTAGATTATATGTCTCAACTGGGTCACTTCAGCTCAATGAATGGTGGTAGGAAGGAGCGAATTTTTTATTTAGAAATTTTGATTAGGTCGAGAGTGTGT
The DNA here is from genome assembly GCA_963693515.1 of Pipistrellus nathusii. NCBI lineage: Eukaryota > Metazoa > Chordata > Mammalia > Chiroptera > Vespertilionidae > Pipistrellus > Pipistrellus nathusii. Next base: position 705,645 of record OY882870.1, read on the forward strand.
ACCCTAGTTTCTCCCTGGCTAATTTAACATAGTTCATTTCATTGTAGGGAATTTTGCATTACCACAATGGACTTAAAGCCCAATTGATAGGCACTAACCTGTCATTCCACTTACAAAATCTGATTTAATAGTTTGCTCTACATCTCTCTATCAAATTATTTATCTTTATTTCTTTTCAGTTAATATTCTTTAAGCTTTTTCTAATTTCCATACTTCTCACTTGGGGTTAATAGTAGAAATGGGAGGTTGAAGAAAGAAAATATGTATAGTTTTAGAAACATTTTGTGTGGAATAAGTTTCTTTACTTCATAATTCTAACTGGAATAAAAAAACATAAGGCAGTTTTCCCAATATAACTTTTCTGTAGGATTTGCTTAAGGAAACATGTTACATATAAATATGTATACATCTAGGAGAAGATGGTTACAGTCAAGTTGAATATTATTTAGGTTATATTTTTAGTTTTTCAAATGGAAAGTCGTATCCATTAAAATTGTTCTTAAAATTTCTTAAATATGCTAATAAAGTAGAATGTATAGTTCTGTGTGTTTTATATAGTGCTCCTTGAGACTAGCTGAGATAGACCAAAGGAAGAAATGAAAGGAAAGTCTGTGTATAAATTATTGATATTCAGATCATTCTGTCTGTTAAAAAATAAAGATGATGTAGGTAATACAAACAATGTTAATGCTTCATGAGGCAGACAATTTACTTGGAGAACTGCAAAATGAGATGGAAGACCAGGAGCTATTATAAAAGAAAGAATCAAGAACAAAAAAAGGAAAAATAAAATATATCCAATTGGCAGGGGCCCTATAGTCAACCTTTTTTTGGGCTAGAAAGAATAAAAAAGCAAGTAAAGTGCAGAGTGGGTTTGATGTTTGGGGATTGGCTGGCTAAGAGAAAATACTGCATTCTGGTCAAGCAGAGCACTTACAGGGACATGAAAGTTATCACCTAAGTTTTGATTAGTTTACATGACACTTAGGATAGGAACACTTTCATCTTGAGTTGGAAATTTATTTCAACAGTAGAGACCCAGTTGTGCACATTGAAAGGAAATTAATAAAAGGTAAGGTGGCTGGCAGGGCGGGACTGGGTGAAATGTACCGGAAACCTCCTGCACTCCTTCCCCCTCTGGCCGCACTTGGGGTGGTGTTGTGGCTTGAAGGACGACTGCAGAGTGAGCAGGGTCCCTTCAGTAGGTGGAGTTCCTTGGCCTGGCCTGTGGGGATCGGGTTGAAATCGGCTCTCCAACATCCCTCGAGAGGGATTCCAGAGTGCGAGAGGGAACTGTGCAAAGTGGGCAGTAAACCTACAGTGCCTGAGCAACAACATAACCAATAGCCAAAGGTGGAATTGCATGGCCCCGTGAGGAATCTGGCTCCCTCTTGTCTGGTTTTTGGGTGTGTCAACCGAGAACCACCGCTGCCAAGTCACCGCAGCTTGCAGCTCCTATGTTGAGCATCTGCCCCCAGGTGATCAGTGTGCATCATAGCTACCCATCGGATGGACACTTAACATATGAGCCTTTTATATATGTAGACGAGTGGCATGGTGCACAGATTCATGTACATTGAAAAGAAATGAATTAGAAGAAATATGTTAATATCACTATTCACCACTATATGATAGAACAGTCAACCAAATTCACAATCAACAATGACAGATTGAAACATACACACGTGATTGGCGTAAGGATTAAATCAGATACTTTTTGCTTGGCACATAGTAGATGTTTAACAAACATTTGCTGGATTTGAATCAAAATGTCACAGGTAGTTTCATGGCTTACTGATCAATTAGATTCTTCCTGTGTTTTGACAATTTCTGCAAAATCAGACTTGCCAGTGCTAAAATAAGAGAGAGTAATTATTCTTTCTTGGTGTCCTTAGGATGAATTCAGTGATGTCATCGATATTAAGGATCCAGATTTTACTCCTGCAGCTGAACGCAGACAGAAACGCCTGGCTGCTGAGCTGGCCAGATTTGATCCTGATCATTATCTGTGAGTATTGAGTTTTTTGAGGAGTAAATAATTTGCTTGACATTTATTTATAAATTTTGAGTGTCTTTTTAACTATGTTAGGTATGTGCTTTTTGGATTCTGGAAATTAGTGAAGGCTTAAAGGCTTGACATATGAATTAACTTACCACTGTAAGTACCTTTGTGATGTTTGTAGAACGTTGCTTCTTAGAAGTTCATTCTAGCAGAGAACACGTTTAATGTGCTGCTTTGAGGTTTTTCTATCCAGGCTTAAAAATAGAACACCGAATCCAAACATAGTTGTACTTTCCAAAGTAGGCTTTTTGTTATGATTAATGGTCTTTATGAATTTAAATCTACATTTACTGCATTTCTTGGCTGATCCAGGATTTTCATAACACTTTCATCTACTAGCACCAGTATCTAGTTTCAAATTAATAAATCATTGTCTATAGTAGGGTATAAACAAAATCTAGTTGTAAGTTTTGTTGCATTTATTCCCTACCTGCGTTAATTGTGTCTTTAACCATAGTGCATCTGTATGAGGCTTAAATTTGCCCAAGAGCCTCATTTAAGCCTATCTAATAAAAGGGTAATATGTAAATTGACCATCACTCCAACACACAAGATCGCTGCCCTCAAGTGGACACAAGATGGCCAGTAGGGGAGGACAGTTGGGGGTGACTAGGCCTCCAGGTGGGGGGGCAGTTAGAGGTGACCAGGCCAGCAGGGCACAGCAGTGAGGGTCAATCCGGCTGGCAGGGAAGCAATTAGGTATTTTTTAGGCTGGCAGGGGAGTGGTTAAGTGATGATCAGGCTGGCAGGCAGAAGCGGTTAGGGACAATCAGACAGGCAAGCAGTGTGGAGCCAGCAGTTCTGGATTGTGAGAGGGATGTCTGACTGCCCATTTAGGCCTAATCCCACCTGGGACTGTGCAAAACTGGCCAGACACACTCTGGAACCTTCCCTTGATCCCTCCCCAGCTCTGATCGTGCACTGGTGGGATCCCTCAGCCTGGTCTATGCCCTTGCAGGTATCTATTCTATCTAATAAAAGAGTAACATGCAAATTAACCATCACTCCAATACACCTACAAGCCATGCCCACCAGCCAGTCAGGAGCGAGTATGCAAATTAACCCAACCTAGATGGCTTCTGCCACGAAACGAGCAGGTGGCTTGGGTTTCCCCAGTGATGGAGGAAGCGAGACTTTCTGCCCTCTTGGCCCTGGCCTTTGCTCAAGGCTACAGTTTCAATTATAGAAGATAAATAAATCCCAACAAAAATGGCTGCAGTCATGGAGCTAGCAGGAGGCTTGGGTTTCTCCGGCAATGGAGGAAGCCAAACTTTACACACCCTGGCGGGCCAGGCCTCCACTCAAGGGTACAAAGTTTCAATTATAGAAGGTAAGTAAATTCCAACAAATGGCAGCAGCTACTGAGCTGGAAGAACAGAAGGCAATGGAGGAAGCCAAGCTTTTGTAGCTGTGGCTGGCTCAGGCCTTGACTCCAGGCTACAAAATTTCAATTATGGAAGATACATAAATTTCAACAGAAATGGCTGCCAGCACAGAGCAAGCAGAAGGCTTAGCTCTGCTCCAGGCTACAAAGGTTTAATTATAGAAGATAAATAAATCCCAGATACCAGGGCCTCCACTTGGGTCGCCAGGGGGCATGTCTGGCTTGCAAACCACCACAGGCCCCTCACCCAGACCACCCATGCCCCAAGGGAACCCCCACACTTATCCAGGACATCCTTCAGGGCAAACCAGCCGGCCCCCACCCATGCACTGGGCCTCTATCCTACCTAATAAAAGAGTAATATGCAGATTGACCATCACTCCAACACACAAGATGGCTGCCCCCATGTGGTCAAAGATTCTGCCCCATGTGGACACAAGATGGCCACCACAAGATGGCCAGCAGGGGAGGGCAGTTGAGAGGGATTAGGCCTGCAAGGGAGGGCAGTTGGGGGAAATCAGCCCTGTAGGGGAGGATAGTTAGGGGTTACCAGGCCGGCAGAGGAAGGAAGTTGGGTGTAAATAGTGCAGGGGAGCAGTTAGGCATCAATTAGGGGCAATCAGGAAGGCAGGTAGGCGAGCAGTTGGGAGCCAGCAGTCCTGGATTGTAAGAGGGATGTTTGACTACCTGGTGAGATCGGGCCTAAACGGGCAGTTGGACATCCCTTGAGGGATCCCCTGAGGGGTCCCAGATTGGAGAGGCTGCAGTGTGGGCTGAGGGACACCACCGCCCCCACCCCCTGTACAAATTTCATGTACCGGGCCTTTAGTATATATATAAAAGTCTAAGTGACCGTTTGACTGATAGTTATGTTGCACACTGGCCACCAGGGGCCAGAGGCTCAGCACACAGGCATGGAAACGTGGAGCAGACTGATGAATCTCAGAGGGAAGGGAGAGGAGGGAGGATAGAAATATCTTTTAAAAAAATTTTTATAAATAACTTTTTAAAAATTTTTAAAAAATATATTTTATTGATTTTTAACAGAGGAAGAGAGAGGGATAGAGTTAGAAACATCAATGAGAGAGAATCATCGAAAAGCTGCCTCTTGCACACCCCCTACTGGGGATGTGCCCACAACCAAGGTATTAGGTCTAGTAATAATTAATGTCGTTTTCTAATGCTTTTTAAAATTGAATTTATTTATTTACTTATTTTTAATATCCCTCATTTTGTTTTTTTGTTTTTATTTACTAATTTTTTTATTTTTTAAAATAAATCTTTATTGTTCATATTATTACAAATGTTCCTCATTCTCCTCCCCCATTGCTCCCCTCCACCAGGTTCCCACCCCACCCACTGTCCTTTCCCCACCCCCCATTGTCCTTATCCATAGGTGCACAGTTTATGTTCAGTCTCTTCCCACTCCCCCCTCTCCCCTTTTCCCCAAGAAACATCAGTCCACTCCCCTTCCATACCTCTGATTCTATTATATTCACCAGTTAATATTGTTCATCAGATTTTTTTTTTTAATTCCCTTGGTTTTTAGATTCACTTGTTGATAGTTACGTATTTGTTGTTCATAGTTTTTACCTTTATTTACTTTCTCTTCCAAAAGAACCCCCTTCAGCAATTCATATAATTCTGGTTTGTTGGTGATGAACTCCTTTAGCTTTTTTTTATTAGTGAAGTTCTTTATCTGGCCTTCAATTCTGAGTGATAGCTTTGCTGGGTAGATTACTTTTGGCTGTAGATTCTTGCTATTCGTCACCTTGAATATTTCTTGCCATTCCCGTCTGGCCTGCATGGTTTCTGTTGAGAAATCAGCTGACAATCGTATAGGTGCTCCTGTATAGGTAACTACCTTCTTTTCTCTTGCTGCTTTTAATATTCTCTCTTTGTGTTTTGCTCTTGGAATTTTAATTATGATTTGTCTTGGTGTGATCCTCTTTGGATTCCTTTTGTTTGGAGTTCTGTGCGCTTCCTGAACTTGTAAGTCTAATTCTTTCACCAGGTGGGGGAAGTTTTCTGTTACTATTTCTTTCAGTATGTTTTCGATATCTTGCTCTCTCTCATCTTCTGGGATCCCCATAATTCTGATGTTGGTTCGCTTGAAATTGTCCTAGAGGTTTCTTACATTATCTTCAACTTTCTGGATTCTCTTGTCTTCTTGCTTCTGTGGAGGAGTGTCTTCTGGCTCTTTATGCTCCAAATCTTTGACTTGATTCTTGTGATCTTTCATTTTGTTTTTAGGACTCTGTATAATACTTTTTATTTCAGACAAAGTATTCTTTATTTCTTGTTGATCCCTTATTAGTTCTTGTTGATCTCTTATTAGTTCTTGTTGATTCCTTATTAGTTCTTGTTGATGCCTTTTCATCTCCTCATAGGTCTTGTCGACCTTTTCTAGGAAATTCTTGAAAAACCTTATAAGCGTGGTTTTGAACTCTATATCCAGTCTCTTCTTTTCCTCCATTTCTTTTGTTTGTGATCTATTTCCTTGTCTTAGCATTTTCACAGCTTTCCTGAGTTGGTAGGGTGGCTTTGTGTGCTAAGGTGTCCTATATAGTTCAATGAGTCAGCCTCCCAGTTTCCTGAGGTGGACAGTCTTGGTGTAGACCTCTGTGGGATGTGTGTGCCGTTTTGTTGTTAAGCCTTGCTTGTTGTTAGTGTCACTGGGAAGTGTTGATCTCCAAGCCAATTGGCTATGAGGATCAGAAGTGTCTCAACTAGGAGGGTTTCTGTATTCTGCTTGGATGGGCGGAGTCTCGGGGTGGCACAGCCAAGCTTTGTTGAGTCCCGCACAATTGGTTGCATGTGCCCGCACCTCTTTGGTATAGGTGCAGACAAGCTTTAGATTCCTGTCTGTCCCTCCCTAGGAGAGTCCTATTGGCAGCGAAAGAGGAAGCTAGCCACTGGAAGGGCTTCTGTGCTCTGCTTGGATGGGACGGAGTCTCGGGTGGTGCAGACAAGCTTTATTCAGCCCCTCCCTACGAGGATCTGGTTTCTGAGTCCCGCAGCAATGGCCGCTGGCTTCACACACCTCCGAGAGATCCCTGCCCACTGCCCGACAGTCTGGCCTCTCCCTGTCTGGGGCCGTCTATCAGCGCAATAGGGTGGTTCTGTTTTCCTCCTGAACAAGAAAGCCAACCGTGCATTAGCTGTCCGCCCTCTCTGCGCGCAGGGAATAAGCCGGTAGCAAACTCGGCGGTTGGCAAGCAAGCAGGCTGCGAACTCTGCGGCCGCTTTTTCCCGCGCACAGTTTTCCGTACCTTCACAGTTCCTGAGGTTTAGCACCCCTTCTCTCTCCTTCCCAGATGGTAGACCTTCCGCTCAGCCAGCCATCCGGCGCTTCAGGGTGATGTTTCCCCTATTTTTCAGTTCTAAATTCAAACTTGTTGTGGTAGGCTGCATTTGGGCGTCTGCCCTATGCAGCCATCTTGGTTCTTCTCCTAAATTGAATTTATTTAAACAATTCAACAAAATTTAATCAACAATATAGTTGCCGTTGTTTTCTACTACTTGTGCCCAACGCTCAGGAAGCATTTTAATCCCTCTGTTGTAAAATTCTTGTGATTTTGATGCAAAAAATTCGGTCAATGCATTTTTGAGGCATTCTTAATTATTAAATTTTTTTCCAAGAAGAAAGTTTTGCAAAGAACGAAACAAATGGTAATCGGAAGGGGCAATATCAGGAGAATATGCAGGTTGAGGGAGAACTTCCCATTCCAATTGGCGCAGTTTTTCAGCAGTGATTCTTGCAGTATGCGGTCGTATGTTATCCTGGTGAAGAATTACGCCCTTGCGATTAATCAGCGCGGGTTCTTTTTCTCTTAAAGCTTGGGCTAACCTTTCCATTTGGGCACTATACACTGCACTTGTAATGGTTTGGTTAGATGGTAAAAGTTCATAATGAAGAATTCCTTTAAAATTCCACCAAACACACAACATCACTTTTTTCGCATGCAAGTCAGGTTTTGGCATGGGCTGTGGAGCCTCATTTTTGTCCAACCATTGAGGCCGCCTTTTCAAATTAACATACAGCACCCATATTTCATCTCCGGTAACAATTTGCTCTAAAAACGGCAAACGGTTTTGACGAGAGAGGAGCGAACTGCAAATTGTGACTCTTTGATTACGGTTGTTGTCGGTCAACTGATGAGGAACCCATTTTCCAAACTTTTGGACTTTGCCAAGTGCACGCAATTGATTGGAAATTGTTTTTTTGTGAACAATTTAAAGTTGTCGCAAGCTCTTGTTGGGTAATTTGAGGATTTTGCACCAAAGAGCTTGAAGAGCTTCTTGATCAAAATTGGACACACGGCCTCGACCACTCTTGTCATCTAACGAAAAATTTCCCTCGTGAAATTTCTCAAACCAACGCTGGCATTTTCTGGCACTAACTGCATCTTAACCAAGAGCACTACAGATGTTTTTTGCAGCCTCACTTGCTTTTCTTCCTAATTGGAACTCGTAAAGCATGCAGTGCCGAATATGCTCTTCATCTGCCATCTTCTTAGCCCTAGTTTTGCAACAAAAACCAAACCAAACACAAACTTTTTCAAGCAAAACTTGTTAATTGCACTTCACACGTTCTGTAGATACCACGTGTTTGAGGGTTATGTCAATACAAGTCAACGCCAAGCAAGATTTTAAACGAATGTTTTAAAACGACATTAATTATTACTAGACCCGATACATGTCCTTGTCTAGAATTGAACCTGGGACCTTTCAGTCTGCAGGCGACGCTCTACCCACTGGGCCAAACCGGTTTCGGTAGGAGGATAGAAATAGATTAACCAAAGATCTTATATGTATATTAGAGGCCTGGTACACGAATTCCTACACTAGTGGGCTCCCTTGGTGTAGCCTGTGGGGATCGGGCTGAAATAGCAGTTCTACACCACTTGCCTCTCCTGCTAAACCTGACCCCGCTGCACCTGCTGCTGCCACCACTTGGTAGACTCCCTGCTGCCCTGCTGCAGTCTCTGGACTGCAATGGCCGGCCGTGATCCCTGTGTCTGGCGCTCTCGCTGTGGTAGTGCACTGACCACCTGGGGGCAGCTCCTGCGTTGAGTGTCTGCCCCCCGGTGGTCAGTACGCATCATAATGACCAGTTGACCAGTTGTTCGGTCACATAGACACACACACATGCGCGCACACACACACACACACACACACATATATATATACACACATATATATATATAGTAGAGATCCAGCGTTCCCTTGCCTGGCCTGCGATAATAGGGCCGAATACAGCCTGTTGCACAGATTTGTGCACTGGTGGAGTCCCTTGGGCTGGCCTGTGTGGATTGGGCCAAAACCGGCAGTCCAATATCCTCCGAGGGGTCCTGGATTGCCAGAGGAGGCAGGCGAGGCCGAGGAGTCTCACTGGTGCATGATCGGGACTTGGGAGGAATGTGGGGGGTTGGCCACCTGGGCAGGGACTGCGGGAGGGCTCCAGGGCATGTCTGGCCCATCTCGCTAAGTCTGATCAGCCAGATCTCAGCAGCAAGCTCACCTACAGGTAGCGTTCACTAGTGAATCCATCTGGTCCTGGACTTTTGCTTCTTGGGAGGTCTTTAATGGTTATTTTAATTTTCTCACTGTGACTGATCTATTTAGATTTCCCAAGTCTTCATGATTTAGACTAGGAAGATCATACATTTCTACAAAGTTGTCCATTTCTTTAGGTTATTGAATTTGGAGTGTTTAGCCTTTCATAGTATTCTTTCCCCCCCATGGTATTCTTGTATAGTCCTTTGTATTTCTGTGGTGTAGATTGTAACTTTGTCTCTTTCATTTCTGATATTGTTTGAGTCTATTCACTATTCTGATACTAGTGAGTCTAACACCTGGTGTCCACGTGGGTACAGCTCCTATCGGAGGAGGCCCTGACTTCCCACAGATGGCTAATAAGGGACTCTTCACAGGATTGGTTTATAAAGCAACTACTTCATCCTGGCCCCAAATGCTTTGTGTGCCTGAAAATTGATATTGAGAATTATTGTTTCAACATCATTGCTATTCAGTTTTGTCCAACATGTACTTTATTTCTTAAACATAAAGATAGAACACATTTTGATTGCTAGCTTGGATTCTTGAGTAAAACTTAAGAGGGTCTAAATTCAGGCCACACTTCTTACTGTGTTTTTTTTTATAGCCATGATGTACAACTTCAGTTTCCACCCATGTAAAATGGGCAGTGTATCCCCTCTCATTGGGACTGTGAAAATTAAATTAAAAAAAAATGAATGAGAAGTACTTAGTAAAGTGCTTGGCACATATGAAGAATTTGTTATCTGTGATATTTCTAATTTTAAAAAGATTTCAGTATCTCACTTGAAAGAAAAATATATTTAAGGTCATAAAACTATCAGCTAGAAAATCCAATTTATTAAAACCTCAATCGCTTGAGTTTCTAATTAACTAAAATATAAATGAATTTTTCACTATAATACTCTTTCTCTTTGTTACCCCAAGAATACCAGTTTGAATGAGGGATAGCATATTTTCTGAACAAGTCAGTGTCCTCCAAGGTGTATTTCAAATATAGCATTTATTTTTCCAGCTAAAACTAAGAAAGTGAAGTGAAGGAAAATTAATTTTCTGTTCTCAACAAAGGTTATTTTTATCTTTTTCAGTAGTTTTAATTTAAGGACCTATTAAGATTAGCATAGCTAAATAAAGTAGATTGTGTTTTGGTAAGAAAATATGAGTGCAGAAACTAAACAGTGACATGTATGTAGCTTGCGTGTGGATATTCAGTATCCTAAATTTTCTACTCACATGTTTAGTTTTTTTTGTTGGTGGAGTTAAGAGATCCTTTTCTACGTTGTAATTTTACTAGAATCTGTGATATTTGCAAATCTAGGACAAGTGCTGGGCTTCAGTCCATTGTGTGTTCAGTTTCACATCATCCCACACCACTGTAGAGCAGGGGATAGGCCGTTAGGGTAAGACCAGTCTACTGTGTACTCCCATGTAAGAGATCATAAATGTCAGCTATCCTTTTAGTTAGTTGCTTACTTTCATTTTATGATTACTAAAGTAAATTAAACATAGTGCCCATCTTTCTTTGAAATGTACTCTGAATTTCTAATGCAAATGTAATAAGTTATAAATCAGAAAGCATTAAACCCAGACAAAGCCTGTACAGAAGCCCACCTAACATTCATTGTTTTTCCCAGAGCCGACTTTTTTGAAGATGAGGCAGTTGAACAGGCTTTGCAGTATAACCCTTGGTGGACTGATACGTATTCAGAGATGATGGCCTTTATGGGAAAGAATCAGGAGCAAGAAAATCATGCTGCTTTAGGTAAGATACTAAAAAAATAGGCTCTTTTACATCCTCATAGAGTGAGTAGGTATTTTTTTGGTTTGCTACTTTTGGGAATGGGGTCCTCAATGTGGGTTGGAAAATGCTACTCAACATTAGATTATTTGTCTAAATTGTCCTGGAGTATGTTTTACTTCTGAATCATGGGAGTCCTTTTAAAATAATGAATTTAGTAAACTTAGGAGAATTAGCACATAGGACATTTGTAGTTGAGGAAGCAGCTTGAGAGATCTGAACATTCCTTTGTGGGAAGGTCATGTGAGTGGTAGAGTGGTGGGAGAAAACCCGCTTTTTCTTCCCTTTGTCTGTTGTATAAATTTGATATGTCCTCCCAGTTTTTTTCTGAATGGATTTAAGTAGAAGTTGGAATAGTTATCCTTATACCTGCATCAGGTGGACCAGTTTTTACCAATGACAGCTGAACTGGGGTTGGGAGTTAGGTCATGAATCACAGGAGATGGCTATGCCATATGCCATATTTAACATTAAGCAAACATTATCCACAGTGTCCTTTCTTAAGTGTTCAATTTATTGCTGCCTTCTCTAGTAGAGGTTGGTATATTAAGTGTAAATTAGAATTATAACAGTTTTAGATAGATCAAGAGTAGAAGGCCCATATTTCCTGTCATACTGATTTGGCTTTATTTGTATATTAAAAATAAAATTTCAGTGTTTAAATTAAAGGAATACACATACACTCATATATCATGTATGTATACACATTAAATAGAATATAGAATCTCCCACTTAAAATTCCTCTTTTGAAAGTATCACTGTTAATGTTTAATCGTCATCCAAGGATATTTTTTCCATTGATTTATAGAGAGAGTGGAAGGGATAGGGAGAGACACAGAGATAGAAACATCGTTATGAGAGAGAGACATCGATTGGTTGCCTCCTGCTCAGGCCCCGACCCAGGCCAGGGATTGAGCCTGCAATTGAGGTACGTGCCCTTGACCCAAATAAAACCCTAGATCTTTCAGTCCACAGTCTCCAACACTGAGCTAGACCAGCTAGGGCTATATTTTTAATGGATATGCCCACATCTAAATAAATGCTTTAAGAAATTTATATACATAGACTCATATTCTCTTCTTACCTTGTCTTAAGTTTGTGGTATACGTTGTATATCTTTTAAGTTAGCACAATTGTAGCTGGTACTTTTCATCTCTCTCCAGTATTCTGTTATATATTTGCATCATGATTGGTAGACATTTGTGCTGTTGACTACTGATGGAACTTTGGGTTGTTTCCAGGTTTCTGGAGTTGTCTTCTTTGATTACTAAAGTCAGTAGTTATAGGGTCTCTATTGCATGTCTTATTTTGATTTTATACATAGAAAAGCAATAGTCCATTATATGTCCTATATTTAATGTCTAACTTTATGCATGTTACAAAATAGGTACTTAGTAAATAGTTATAGAAAAAGTAAATATTGCAGAAAATTTTTTTGTAGTTAGGTTTTGTTAGAATTTAGGTGATTTCTACCAGATTGAAAAATTGCTACTCTAATCTTTTAGAATTGACTCTGCTGCATAAAAAACTCATTTTTAGCCAAAACCAGTTTGGCTCAGTGGACTGCCTGCGGACTGAAGAGTCCCAGGTTCGATTCCAGTCAAGGCCATGTACCTTGATTGCGGGCACATCCCCAGTGGGGGGTGTGCAGGAGGCAGCTGATCGATGTTTCTCTCTTATCGATGTTTCTAGCTCTCTATCCCTCTCCCTTCCTCTCTGTAAAAAATCAATAAAATATTTTTTTAAAAAGAAACCCATTTTAAAATAATGATTCTTGTTATATTGTTTTCAGTAAATTCTTGGATTTATATTTGAGTTTAAGCACAATATAGATAGTATCGGTATATGCCATGTAGCTCAAACTTAAGAATATCCACTGGTTTGAATCAGTTTCCTCAGTTTTAGTGCAGTGTTTTAATGAGGTGGTGATGTGTAGTTATGTTTTCCGTCCACAAGGATGAGCTAGTTGCTCTATAAAAATCAAGAGAAGGCATTTTTGTCATTGATTTAAATTCTAATTTGCTCTATTTTGATCATTGGTGACTGTTCTGTTAGTTCTCTATGTGTAATTCTAACATGTTAAGCTGGGCTGTGTATTTAACCACTGCCCTCTTGACCCTTCATCTTCCTCTGACCCACAGCATATATCCAGTCTGATGCTTCAAGAAAAAGTACAATCTGCTAAGCTAGTTGTGATTCGTTCTAAACATCACTTTAAAGACAGCAGGAGCTTCTGATCTAAGTTAGAACAACTCGAGTGCTGTGTTGTATAGAAAATGCCTCTTGTAAATGTGTCAAGTATAGGATTAAGGATTGAACATAAGCTAAATACGGGGCTTGAGGTTTAATGCCTTGGTCCATGACAGCCTGGCAGTGTGATCTTGCTGTGGAACTCCTGTAGCTTCCACTTAAGAGTTGTCATGAGGATTGAATAAGATGATGTGTTTAACATACTTGCTAGATTGTAGTAGTTAGAAGTTGTTATTATTATTATTATTATTATTAAGTTAAATCTTTGTTGTTCAAGGATTACATATGTCCTATTTTTCCACCCACTGAACCCTTCTAGCCCACCCCTGCCCCAGTCCTTCACCACCCTATTGTCTGTGTCTGTGGGTTATGCATATCCATATAAGTTCTTTGGTTGATCTCTTCCTTCACCACCTTTCCTCTGAGATTGCACAGTCTGTTCTATGTCTCTGGATCTACTTTGATCATCAGTTTATTTTGTTCTTTAGATTCCACATATGAGTGAGATCATGTCTTTCTCTGACTGGCTTATTCACTTAGCATAATACTCTCCAGGCTCCTCTATCTTGTCTCAGAGGGTAAGAGATCCTTTTTTTTACTGCTGCATAGTATTCCATAGTGTAAATGTACCACAGCTTTTTTAAATTCCCTCATCTACTGATGGGCACTTGGGCTGTTTTCAGATCTTAACTATTATAAATTGTGCTGCTATGAACATAAGGATGCATATATTATTTCTGATGGTTTTTCAGATTTCTTAGGATATATTCGTAGAAGTTGAATCACTGGGTCAGATGGCAGTTTCATATTTAATTTTTGAGGGAACTCCACACTGTTCTCCATAATGGCTGCACCGATCTGCATTCTCACCAGCAATGCATGAGGGCTCCCTTTTCTCTACATCCTCGCCAGCACTGTCATTTGTTGATTTGTTAATGGTAGCTATTCTGAAAGGTGTGAAGTGATACCTCATTGCCGTTTTAATTTGCATCTCTCTGGTGATGAGTGAGTTTGAACATTTTTTCATGTCTCTTGGCCTTCTGTACGTATGCCTTGGAGAAGTATCTATTTAGGTCCTTGGCCCATTTTTTAATTGAATTGTTTGTCTTCCTTCTGTTAAGTTGTGTGAGTTCCTTATATATTTTGGATATTAGTCCTTTGTCATTGCTCCCTCACGCCACGGCCCCACCCAGCGCGATCACCTGCAGATGTGTCATTGCCAAATATGTTCTCCCATGCAGTAGGCTCCCTTTTCATTTTAATGCTGGTTTCTTTTGCTGTGAAGAAGCTTTTTAGTTTGATGTAGTTCCATTTGTTTATTTTCTCCTTAATTCCCTTTGCCCTAGAACCCTGGTTAGCAAACTGCAGCTCTAGAGCCACATTCGGCCCTTTGACCCCTTGTGTGGCTCTTCCACAAAATACCACGGCCTGGGTGAGTATTTTTGAAGAAGTGGTATTAGAAGAAGTTTAAGTTTAAAACGTTTGGCTCTCCAAATAAATTTTAATCGTTGTACCGTTGATATTTGGCTCTGTGGACTGAGTTTGCCAACCACTGCCCTAGGAGATGTATCTGTAAACATCGCTATGAGAGATGTCGGAGATTTTGCTGCCTGTGGTTTCTTCTAGGATTTTTATGGTTTCACAATTTACATTAAAGTCTTCTATCCATTTTGAGTTTATTCTTGTGTATGGTGTAAGTTGGTGGTCTAGTTTCCTTTTTATTTTTTTATTTTTATGTACTTTATTTTCCCAATACATTTTATTGAGGGGACTCTCTTTACTTCACTGTATGCTCTTGCCTCCTTGTCAAATATTAATTGAGTGTAATGTCTTAGGTCGATCTCAGGGGTCTTTGTTGTGTTCTATTGATCTATAAGCTTGTTCTTGTGCCAGTACCAAGCTGTTTTGGTTACAATGGCTTTGTACTATAACTTGAAATCTGGTATTGTGAGCTTGGAGTGTTGCTTCTTCTTGGATTTTTTGGGAATAGATTTAGGAGTATCGGAGACAGTTGTTCTATAAGTGTTTGTGAAAACTCTCCTGTGAAGCTGTCTGGACCTGGGTTTTTCTTTGCCAGGAGTATTTTTATTACTGCTTCTGTTTCATCTTTTGTTATTGGCCTATTCATTTCCTGATTCTTCCCAGTTCATTTTTGGGAGATTATATTTTTCTATGAATTTGTCCATTTCATCCACATTGCCTAGCTTATTGGCATATTAGGGGCCCAGGGTATGAATATGTGCACCATGATGCTATAGTGGGCACAGGGGCAGGTCCCCCGGTTCCCTGTCTGCCAGCAGCCCCACCACCACTGCTCCCATGTGCTGACGGCTCTGGCACCGCTCACACCTGCTGGGGGCGCGGAGCCACTGGGGCTGGCGCCAGCAGCGGGTGAGAGTGGCAGCTGCTCCTCGCACCCGTTAATGCTGTGGAGCAATCGGGACCGGCACCAGGTGCCGGCAGTGGGTGTGAGTAGTGGCCCCAGCACTGCCTGCAGGTGTGATCGGGGGCCAGAGACAGTAGCAGGTGTGAGCAGGGCTGTCGCCAGCAGTGGGTACAAGAGAGGACTGCCAGCCCCATTCACCCCTCAGGAGCAGGGGGAGGTAAAGAAGCTCTGAGGGGCGATTGGGGCTGGCAGCAGTCACTCGAACTCACTGCTGATGCCGAGTGATCAGGGCCTGCACCGGGGGCTGCAGTTGGTGCGAGTGGAGGCTCTGGCACTGGCAGCGGGTGTGAGTGAGCCATTGCCAGCAGCAGGTGTGAGCGCAGGAGCAAAGAATTTCCGTAACTACGAGGCTCGCCCCTATGTCAGTAACCAGCGCTCTGCCTTTGTCTAGCGCCCCCACTCACCTGCTCCACTGTCCCACTGTGGCCAATGTCCTTCCTATTCCCCGCTCTGCCGCCTGCTGCCGATGCCTGCCATGTTCTGTGCGCTCCACCTGGTGGTTAGCACATGTCATAGTGACTGGTTGTTCGGTTGTTCTGCCTTTTGGTCTATTTGCATGTTAGGGTTTTATATATATATACACTAGAGGCCCAGTGCATGAAAACTCATGCACTGGCGCGGGGGTCCCTCAGCCTGTACTGCCCCCTTGCAGTCCGGGAGCCCTCAGGGACAATCAGGGGAAGGTGACGCCCATCACACCTCTGCTGCTGCCACTGCCAACAGTGCAAGCCTCGGCCGGCCCTGGTTACCTGAGCCTCGGACCGGCTCTGGGCAGCTGTGCAGCTGCCATCCGAGGCCTGCATGTGCTTCGGGTGTCAGCTGGGCAGCTGCCATCTGAGGTTTGCCTGGGCCTTGGGCTGGCCCTGGGCAGCTGGGGGGCTGAGTGGATTGGGGACTCCAGAGGCAGGCGTGCAGAGTCATACCTGCACCTGTCACGCCTGCCACCCCGGTGCAGTTGAGGGGACTGGGTACTGCTCTCTTGGGAGGGCGCGATGGCATATTCTCTTGTGAGGGCGCGATGGCATATTCCTTCTTTCTTACATTGGATAGTTGTTCATAGTATTTTCTTACAACTCTCTGTATTTCTGTGGTGTCAGTTGTTACTTCACTGCTTTTATTTTATTATTTGGCTCCTCTTTCTTTGTTTCTTATGGGTCTAGATCAGTGGTTGGCAAACTCATTAGTCAACAGAGCCAAATGTCAACAGTACAACAATTGAAATTTCTTTGGAGAACCAAATGTTTTAAACCTAAACTTCTTCTAACGCCATTTCTTCAGAATAGACTCGCCCAGGCTGTGGTATTTTGTGGAAGAGCCACACTCAAGGGGTCAAAGGGCCGAATGTGGCTCGCGAGCTGCAGTTTGCCGACCACAGGTCTAGATAACAGATCATCTGTCTTGTTTATCTTTTCAAAGAATCAGCTGTTGGTTTTATTGATTTTGTTTTTGTATTTTTTAAATCTCTGTGTCATTTATTTCTGCTCTAATTTTTATTATTTTCTTCCTTCTCCTTATTCTGG
This sequence comes from Pipistrellus nathusii, assembly GCA_963693515.1. Taxonomy (NCBI): domain Eukaryota; kingdom Metazoa; phylum Chordata; class Mammalia; order Chiroptera; family Vespertilionidae; genus Pipistrellus; species Pipistrellus nathusii. The sequence goes on from OY882870.1 coordinate 722,664, forward strand.
TCTTCTCTGGATTTAAAAAATATATATATTTTTATTGATTTCAGAGAGGGAGAGAGATAGAAACATCCATGATGAAAAAGAATCATGGATTGGCTGCCTCCTGCACACCCCACTGGAAATTGACCCCACAACCCGGACATGTGCCTCTGACTGGAATCGAACCTGGGACCTTTCAATTTGCAGACTGACGCTCTATCCACTGAGCCAAACTAGCTAAGGGCTTTTTGTTCTCTTTTTAATTCTTTTAAAGTGTAGGGTTAAATATTTTATTACTGATTTTTGTTGTTTTTTGAGGTAGGCTTGTAGTGCCACGAGCTTCCCTCTCAGGACTGCTTTTGCTGTGTCCCAGAGATACTGGTTGTTATTGTGCATTTATATTTGTTTCCAGGAAGTTTTTTTCCCTGAGTCTCATTGATATCCCATTCTTTAATAATATGTATGTAACCTCCATATGTTTTAATGTTTGAGTGTTTTTACTATAGTTGATTTTTAATTTCTTGCTATTGCTATCTGAGAAGATGCTTGATATGATTTCAGTCTTCTTGGACTTGTAGAGACTTGTGTCCTAACATGTGGTCTATCTTTGAGAATGACCCTAGTGCCCTGAGAAGATTGTATATTCTGCCTCTTTGAGGTGAAATATTCTATAAATGTCAGTGAAATCCATCTGACCCAGTGTGTTATTTAGAGTCTCTGTTTCCTTGTTAATTTTTTGTCTGGAAGATCTATCCCGGGTCAGTAGAGTGTTAAAGTATTCTTCTATGACTACATTGTTGCCAGTGTCTCCTTAAAGTCCTTCAAAAGATTTTCTTATATTTTTAGGTGCTCCTATTTTGGGTGTTTATATGTTTATGAGAGTTATATCCTCTTTAAGGATTGATCACTTTAGTAGTACTCTGTATTGTCTCTAGTGATGGCCTTTATTTGGAAATCTTGTGTCAGATATGAGTCTTGCCACCTCAGCTTTTATTTCATTTCAATTTAAATATATATATATATATATATATATATATATATATATATATATATATATTATTGATATTTTACAGAGAGGAAGGGAGAGAGATAAGAGAGCTAGAAACGTCAATGAGAGAGAAACATCAACCAGCTGCCTCTTGCACACCCCCTACCGGGGATGTGCCCGAAACCAATGTACATGCTCTTGGCCGGAATCGAACCTGGTACCTTTCAGTCGCAGACTGGCGCTCTACCACTGAGCCAAACCGGTTTCGGCTCATTTCAATTTTTATGGGAAAAATTTTCCATCCCTTCAGTCTCATCCTTTGTGAGTCTTTTGTTCTGAGGTGGGTCTCCTGTAGACAGCATATAATTGGATTATGTGTTTGTATTCAATTCAGTTGCCCTGTGTCTTTTTTTTTTTTTTTTTTTTTGATATTTCATCAATGACATTTACTGTTATTATTGAAGGTACTTCTTTATTGCCATTTTAATTCTGTATACCTATGTTTTTCTCTCTATTTCTTTTCATTACAGCAATCCCTTTAGCATTTCTTTTTTTTTTTTTTTTTAATATATTTTTTTGATTTTATACAGAGAGGAAGGGAGAGAGATAGAGAGTTAGAAACATCGATGAGAGAGTCATCGACCAGCTGCCTCTTGCACACCCCCCATTTGGGATATGCCCGCAACCAAGGTACATGCCCCTGACCGGAATCGAACCCGGGACCCTTCAGTCCCCAAGCCGATGCTCTATCCATTGAGCCAAACTGGTCCCGGCCCTTTAGCATTTCTTACAGTACTGGGTTGATGATGATAAACTCCTTTAGCCCTTTTTGTCTGGGAAGCTCTTTATTTTACCATCTATTTAGATTGATAGCCTTGCTGGATATAATAATCTTGGGTTTCAGATCCTTGCTTTTCATTACCTTGAATACTTCATGTCATTTCCTTCTGGCTTATAGAATTGCTGACAGCTTTAAGGGAACTCCTTTGTAGATAACAAATTGCTTTTTTTCTTGCTGCCTTTAAGATTCTTTGTCTTTATTTTTTGGCATTTTAATTATGGAATGTCTCGGCATGAGCATATTTGGGTACTTCTTTCTTGGACTCTATGTCTTCTGAACTTGTGTGACTTTTTCCTTTACCAGGTTAGGGAAGTTGGCTGTCATTATTTTTTTCATACCCATTCTTTACTCCTTGCTCACTTTCTCCTCCTTCTGTCTCACCAATAATGTGAAAAGTTGTTAAGTTTCATGGTTTCTCACAGCTCCCTTAAGTTGCCCTCCTATTTTTAAATTATTTTTTCTATTTGGGTTTCTGATTGAGTGACTTTTTTTCTACTCTTGTTTTCTAATTCACTAATCTTGGCTTTTTCCAATCTGCTGTGTGTTCCTTCCACTATGTTCTTTATAGTTACTATAGTCAATCTTCATGGTTACCGTGTCTTTTCTCATGCTGTTGGTTATCTTTGCCATCATTATTCTGAGCTCTATATCTTATCTCCATTTCTTTTTTTCTTTTTTTATTTTGAAGGAATATTTAATATTAACATTGTGAGTTATTATCTTTTGCATATCAAAGTTACACATTTCAAACAAATTGTCATTTATATTTATAGTATACAAATGCAAAGCACTAATTTCCCACTAAATCATCACTTCCTTAAAATGGTACATGTGATGTTATGAAATTAGCTATTAAGTATTTGAAATAGTGGAAGAGAGGTCCTTTCTTCAGTCTTTTTTTTTTTTTTTTTTAATATATTTTTTTGATTTTTTTTTTTTGCCCCCCTCCCTCCCTCCCACGCATCCCTTCCCTCCCCAGAGTTTTATGTCCATTGGTTGTACTTATGTGCTCTTATCTCCATTTCATTTATCTCTTCTCTCAGGTAATTCTCTGTCCTTTCATCTGGTGCTTGTCTTTTTGTCTCTCCATTTTGGCTGCCTGCTTGGATTTGTGTTTGTGTATTAAGTAGATCTACTAGGACTTCCAACCTCTAGTGCAGGACAATGTCAGATGCTGTTTGTGACTGACCCCGAGTCCCTGTTTGGAGCTATCAGCAATCCACAGCCTGTGGCTCATCTGCTGGGCTGGGTGCCTTTGGGAAGGACTAGGATGTGCACCAGGTCTGCTTTTTCTAGCCCTGGGCTCAGAAGGAGGTCAGGCAAAGACTCAAGCCTCCAGAGACCCTCCTCTGCCAGCAGTCTGATTGTTTTCGACTTGATTAGCCTTAAGCTACCGACCACTGGGTGGGGAAAAGGTCTTCCAACTGCATGGGACAACTGCCTTTCCCCCAATCAAAAACCTCCTGGTCAGCAAAGATCCTCTGGTAAAAGATGTCCACAGCGTGAAGGAAGGACTCAGCACAGGAAACCAGGGTGGCTGCCCTCTGAGCTCCAATCCCAGGATCCCCAAGCCGGGAATCTCCTCACAGGGCTGCAGTCTACTCTGCCCTCTCTCTGCTGGAACCCCAGGTGAGTGGCCAAGCGAAATTTTGTACATTGGCCCTTTAAGAGGGTGCCTGCATTTTCAGCCATCTCTCCTGGCAGACAACAATCCTGCTGCTTTTCACAGCCAGTTGTTCTGTGGGTACCTTTCTCAGTTTTAGTGTTCAGCTTGGGGTTTAGAACCCAGACTTTTCAGTGGAAACCCCCCACACCTTCAGCCTCCATCTGCAGGAGCCCAGCTAACCATTTCTCATCTTCGCATCCCTTCTAGTTTCTATGTGATCTCACCTTTCTATCCTTGGTTGTCAGGGTACTCTCCAGCTAGTCCTCAGTTGATTTTCCAGATTGGTTTTTCTGCATATCAGTTTGGTCCTAGGACTGTTAGTGTAGCTTCCACTTACTCTGCCGCCATTTTGGAATCAATCAGAAATATTATTATTATACAGTAAAATCACTGGCAGGAGAGCAAGGAATTGAATGGCTTTCTGTGAAATTACAATTTTTATGCATTTACAAAGCTTTAAAAGGGAGTTCTTTATTAGTGAGATTTTTCTTTCAGTTTTTTTCTGTGTTCAAATATTTGAGGCCTCTTGAAGTAATACATTGAAGTGTGCTAAGCCAGAATAAAATATGGGAGAAAAGAAGTAAACCAAGAAATAAACCTTCAAGTTCTCAAGGAGCATGCCGCTGCTCCAGTTTTCCCTCCTTTTCCTCTCTTTCCTTCGCCTGCAGGCCTCCTTCCTTTAGGCTCCCTGGTCACGTGTTACCAGACAGATATAACAGTGCAAATGTGAGGGGCCTTGGACTCCTCCTCATCTTACAATATTGTGCTATAGTTGTTTTCAGCTTCAGATAAGCCTCTTGCCTCCATTATGGTTCTTGTCATTTTCTTCAGAGCCCTGAGTTACAGTGCAGATACTTTCGTTAATCTCTTCAGTTTTGTCATGGTCCTGATCTTTCTCCCCAAATGCTTATAATTGCAAGTGTTAAATGCTATGCTTCTGCTGAGCTGCAGTTTCATGAGGATGGATTTTCCATGTTTCCCATGTTGTCTTTCACTGGTCAACTTCAGATCAAGAATCTGGTACATGCTGAAACCAATTTGGCTCAGTGGATAGAGCAGCAGCCTGCGGACTGAAAGGTCCCGGGTTCATTCCGGTCAAGGGCATGTACTTTGGTTGCGGGCACATCCCCAATAGGGGGTGTGTGCAAGAGGCAGCTGATGGATGATTCTCTCTCATCGATGTTTCTAACTCTCTGTCCCTCTCTCTTCTCTGTAAAAAATCAATAAAATATATTAAAAAAAATAATAAAAGAATCTGGTACATGACTGCTTGTTATGGCACTTTGTATTTATAGTCAGTGAACTTCCTAGCAGGGACAGCCTTAAGGAAGTAGAGCTGTGAGTCTCAACTGGGAAGTTGTAGCCACTGCAGGGCTAGCCATTTAGACCAGGGGTTTGAATATAACGATTTTTTTTGGTCCCCTTGTTCTGTTCCCAGAAAGTGTACCATGTAATGGATTTGCATTTATCTGAGAGGAGCCAGATCACGGATGATTTAGTTATTGACCCACAGAAGATAAAGATTTTGGGGTGGGGTATATAGAAGGGAAGATTTAAAAGTAACTAAACTAGAAAATGTTTTACATGAAGTAAGGTCACTTTGGATTTTGGGGGGAGCCTCTTTGCAGTCATCAAATGTATTGATGGTATTTTTAATGCTGGGAGGTGGGCTTGGGCCATTTGCTTCAATACCCGGACACCAGTTTCTACCCTGAATGATTGGAGCTTTCAGCAGGCTTTTATACACCTGTAGTTTATTCATAGAAGTATAATTAATCGGAATGTCCTGAACTATAGGCTCGGTTGCTCTGTAGTGCAGCTAAGTCATACAAGTGCTTGACAAATGTTACTCCTGATGGCAATCATCCAAGTATCGTTGGCGCTGCATCTGCACTTACTTCCAGCACTGCTGCTCAGGTTGTTCCTTTGGTGATATGATTTACAGCTCTAATAAAAAAGGTCTTGGGTTGCTCAGACTTTTGATTTCTCTAGTGATTTTCTGGTTTGTTGTTGTTATTATTTACCATCTATGGTTTCTTTTATTGAATTTAAGAATTTAAATGTGTCTGTGTATTATATTATTAATGAAGTTCTTAGTCCAAAATGGAACTTGACACATTCAGAAAATCTCAGACAAGTTTTTTTTATTTTTGAATCCTCACCTGAGGATATTTTTTCATTGCTTTTTAGCGAGTGTGGAAGAGAGAGGGAAAGACAGAGCAATGTTGATGTGAGAGAAATACATCGATTGGTTGCCTCTTGCACAAGCCTTGACCAGGACCTGGGCTGGGGAGGAGCCTGCAACTGAAGTATGAGACCTTGACCTGAATTGAACCTGGGACCCTTCAGTCCACAAGTTGACACTCAATCCACTGAGCCAAACTAGCCAGGACAGAAAAGATATTTTGAGGAAAGGCTTCTAGAATACAGAAATTCAGAAGAGCACATTCGAGTAGGTTTTTCCTATTTATAGAGTCATGGGAAGTGACCTATGATGTGTGCAAGTACTTGTGGGTAATGTAACATCACACCTTTCAGTTCCCAGGTCAACCGTTAAAAATCATTAAACATATACAGGTGTGATTATTTGTAACGTGATGAGTTGATGTATCATTTAATGGTTTTGGATACACTTACCTTGTGATTCAGAATTATGTGGAAGAAGTCGTTATTGCTCAACTAAGATATAAAGGCTTTTCCTATTGATTTAGCATCATTGGGTACACCTGGCACTTTCCTACGTTAGCTAAATTAATGAATGTCTCAAAAGTTATACCTAGCCGAAACCGGTTTGGCTCAGTGGATAAGAGCGTCAGCCTGCGGACTGAAAGGTCTCGGGTTCGATTCTGGTGAAGGGCATGTACATTGATTGCGGGCACATCCCCAGTAGGGGGTGTGCAAGAGGTAGCTGATTGATGATTCTCTCTCATCGATGTTTCTAACTCTCTATCCCTCTCTCTTTCTCTCGGTAAAAAATCAATAAAATATATGTATATTTTAAAAGTTATACCTAAGGGAGTAACTGTCTCAAACCTTCTTGCTGAATACCAGGGGGTCTTAAAATGCTTTGTCAGGCATACTTTCTTCATGCAATGTGTTCTTTACAATTTCCTTAGGTCAGATTAATTAGCTTCTGTTTAAAGTAAGGGGTCTTGATATGAGCCCTTATTTTGTTTTTAAATGTGTTCTAAAGAATGCTTTACCTGACACCTGCAGTATAAAGTTTAAAAATATGCATTTTTATGTTGCTTCCAGCAAATTAAATAACTGCATTCTTAGTCATTTGTCATTTATGAAAGTAATGCTTGTGCAAATACATTTTTTTGTTTTATTTTTTAAACATTGTTGGAAAAAATAATTATAAAATATATTGTAAAACCTTTTTTTGGTGCTGTGTATTTTAATGACATCAGTAAGTGTACTTAAGATTGGTCCTGTGGTTTACAAACCTGCTGGAAGGAAGCCTTAAAACCAAAGGAGGTCCGAGAGGACAGAGTGAGTTTGGAAAACTATGTGAACTGAACAGAGGCCGGCGCATGTGAGTGATCGGTCCTGCTTCTTCCTCTGGCTTTGCTCTGGCCTGGCGGGAGGAGCTGGCGGCGCTGTGGCCGTGAAAGGGAGCTGCCAACCTTCGAGGAAGACGGAAAGGGATGAATGGTCGAGTCCAGGCAGAAACCGGAGGACAAGGGGCTCAGCCTCCCTGGACCACCGAGTAGGGATTCGGGGAGAGCGGGTCAGGGCAGACACGGAAACGGTGGTGCAGAGTCCCCCAGAGCAGTGGCCAGACACTCCCTCCACCTCTGACCCGTGGGGAGCACGTCGCTGACCTGCCTCACAGCTGTATCAGGCCCGTTTCTGTTCCCATTGCTCAGATCGCAGGCGGGGCTGTGGGTGGGGAGACGGCCCAGGCGGCCAGTGGGCTCAGACTTGACCCTGTGCAGCCGGGTCCTGGCTGAGAAGGAATTCGGAGCCAAGAGCCCCTTGCAGGAGTGTTCCCTAGGGAAGCCACAGGATGGGAGTGAGCTACTAGAGAAATGGCCGCGGGAACTAGAGCGGACGAGGAAGAAGGGCCCTGGCCGCTGAGGAGAAGGGAGCAAGACACGCCCTGGGGGAGGGACGGGCAAGGCCAGGCTGCTCCCAGAGAGCAGCACTGGTCCTGTCCTGAGGGTGTCTCTGCGCCCTCCGGGGAGGGTCCCCGAGATGCATCAGCTCCCAGGTGTGTCTTTCAGGCCCTTCCTGGGCAGCTGGTCCGGGCAGCCATGGGCTTGCTTGTCTGCTTTGGCTGTTTCTGGGTCTGGATGTATCTGATGCGGTTAGAACCTCTGTCCTGGGGGCTTCATGCCGAAGAGCTATTCTCCAGCCCCTGTTTCTTCCCGCAGAGGGGCTTAATCACAGGACTAGCAACATGCCAGGGGAGAGGCGAGGAGGGGAGGGTCCAAACCGCAGGACCAGCCATGTGAAAGGTCAGGGGTCTCATTTATAGATATAAAGAACATTGTAAACTGTTGAACAAAAATAGAGGCAAAGAAGCATCAAACAGACTGTCAAACTATAGCGGGAAGGTAGGGAAGGATTGAGGGGAGTAAGACATCAACCGAAGGACTTGTATACATGCACATAAGCTCAACAACAGACTTAAGACACTGGAGGTAGGGGAACGAGGGCAAGTGCCAGGGGTAGGAGAGGCTGGGTGGGTGGGAGGTCAGTGGGGGGGGGGCCTAGGGGAGACATATGTACTAATATTTGTAATACCTTAAACTAGTGGTTGGCAAACTCATTAGTCAACAGAGCCAAATATCAACAGTACAACAATTGAAATTTCTTTTGAGAGCCACATTTTTTAAACTTCTTCTAACACCAATTCTTCAAAATAGACTCGCCCAGGCCATGGTATTTTGTGGAAGAGCCACATTTAAGGGGCCAAAGAGCCGCATATGGCTCTCGAGCCGCAGTTTGCCAACTACGGCCTTAAACAATAAAATTAAAAAGAAAAGAAAGAAAAATTAGTATATGCTATATGTAATAATTAGTATATATACTAAATTTTTAACTTAGGGCTGTTGGTGAAGATGAAAAGAGGGTGCCAAGCAGAACAAGAAAAAGGAAAGGACTATTGAAAAGAAACATCCTCTTTCCATAAGTATCATGTGTGATATGGCCACACTTATGTATTTATGTATAATTTTGTTTCTTTTTATACAGAATATTATAAAGATATTATAAAGAATTTATAGAGAATATTCTGCAGGGGGCTCTTGGCTCCGAATTCCTTCTTAAATGGACTAATATATGAGAATATTCCTACTTTTTGTATGGAACTTTTAAAATGAATAGCGAATATTTAAAGTGTGCTTTACTTAGCTATATTATACTAGAGGCCTGATGCATGAAATTCATGCAGGAGTAGGCCTTCCTTCCCCCAGCTGCCGGCACCTGGCACCTGGATTTCCCTCATAGTCCCGGCTTTGTCCAGAAAGTCATCCAGTCTAATTAGCATATTAAACTTTTATTATTAGAGATGCTTTCTGTTGTCAAAATATATTATGGTAATTTTAAAGTCAATAACTGACATTCAGATGCCTTGAATACAGAATACTTTAGCAAGAAGAGATGTAAGAGATCTGGTAATAGCAATAAGTATTGTGTAGACATTTCTGCTTTATTTAGCCCTCATAGGATTTGAGCAAATACAAAGCTATTAATAACATGGTGAAATCTAGCCCTCTCTGGTTTGGCTCAGTGGATAGAATGTCAGCCTATGGACTGAAGCAAACAGTGGTCTGTGGACACTGGTGGTCCGTGAGGTCTGAAAGGTTGGCAACTACTGGACTGAAGGGTCCCGGGTTTGATTCTGGTCAAGGGCACATGCCTGGGTTGTGGGCTTGATGCCAAGTAGGGGACGTGCAGGAGGCAGCCAATCAATGATTCTCATCATTGATGTTTATATCTCTATTTTCTTCTCCCTTCCTCTCTGAAATCAATAATGAGATATTTTAAAGAATAAATAAAAAACAAATAGTAAAGTCTAATTTAAAAATGGTTTATGTATCTAGAATTAAATGTCTTTCAGTTTCTATAATCAAAGTTCTAATTTTGACAGATCTCAGTATTGGGGAGTTCTACAAAACTGGATGGAACATCTAATTTTTAAATACATTTTCTTCTAGTATCTTTCTCTGAAGAAGAGAAATATCAGCTGCGAAAATTTGTCCATAAGTCTTATCTGCTGGACAAAAGAGCCCAACGTCAAGTGTACTACAGTCTGATTGATATCCTTCTGGCCTATTGCTATGACACTCGTGTCAATGAAGGAGAGAAGAACGTAAGTGCGTGTGTGCCTGTGCTTGTTGGCCTAGACTCCTGCACTGAGTAAGCTGTATTAGTACTTCACGCTCCTCATGGAGGAAGACCTGTGGTGATCACCACTTAGGGGTGCTTGAGGCAGAGTTGCATGTGTTTGTTGGTGGTGGGTATCAACATGGAAGCTTATTGCTTACTTGGTGTCTTTCTTTTCTCTCTTGGCATCAGTCTCTACACATATAGCAAAGGGGAGAAGTAAAATTGAGGTTAAGAAAAAGGATCTTTAGGAGATAAATTGCTCAAATAAGACACTTGACATTGGCAAGAGGCAAACTAGCAACCCGTTTATATTCTTTCTCTGAGCTGTTAATTAGCAGGTGCAAAGTATGGGAATCTTTTAAAGAAATCCTATATGTAAAAGGCTAATATTGCACATCGACTGAACGGCAGAATGACACTCAACGCAGGAGCTGCCCCTTGGTGATCAGTGTGCTCCCACAGGGCAGTGCCGCTTAGCCAGAAGCCAGGGCTCGCAGCTGGCATGTGTGGGAACTCCTATTGCCTCCGAGGAGTGCTAACAGTGGCCTACTAGAGCGGCCTAAGCCATCAGTTGGACATAGCCAAGGGCTCCTGGACTGCGAGAGAGTGTAGGCAGGGGTGAGGGACACCCCCCCACACACAAGTGGATGAATTTTGTGCGGAGGGCCTTAATCCTGTTCTAAAAGTAAATTCTTTGTGAAGTACATCAATATTCTTAAATTATACTCTTTTAAATTATGTAGATTTTGTAGCTCTCCTCAAACCACATTTGTTTATAAATAAAGAGCCAAACATTTTTCTCACCTCTACTTTTTTTTTTTCTTTTAATATATTTTAGTGATTTTTTACAGAGAGGAAGGGAGCAGGATAGAGAGTTAAAAACATCGATGATAGAGAAACATTGATTAGCTGCCTCCTGCACACTCCCGACTGGGGATGTGCCTGCAACCAATGTACATGCCCTGCCAGAATCGAACTTGGGACCCTTCAGTCCTCAGGCCCATATTCTATCCACAGAACCAAACCGGTTAGGGCCTCACCTCTACTTTTAAAAAATCTGGGAAACAGGAGGAGAAACCAAGATGGCGGCATAGGTAAATGCCTAACTGCAGCCTCACACAACAATTTCAAAAAACACAACTAAAATATAAATTGGACATTATCCAGAACTACAGGAAAGTTGACTGGAAATTCTACAACTAGAAGGAAAGAGAAAACCAGAAGGAAAATCAGAGGAGCTGTAAAAGCCTAAGGTATGGAGATACGGTGTGCGCGGGGAGAGAAAGGAGCCAGAGAGGAGGGGCGGCTGAGTGCCTGGATGGTGGTACCTAGCGGAAAGGAGATAAAAGCTCTGGACTGTGCTGAACCCCAGCTCCGACAGCGCTGAACCCCAGTTCTGGGTGAGACCCTGGGGACCCAGGCTCATATGGAGGGAGTCTGGGCTGTAAGGCGGACACTCAGGGGAGCAGTGAAAGGCAGTCCTGGAGGCACGCACATTATGCACAGAGAACAGTGTTGACTGTACCGCGGGATTGCCCTAGTGGGAAGGAGACGAAAAAGTTCCAGATTGCTCTGATCCCCCCTTCCAACCGCATTGAACCTAGTTCGAGACTCATTGAGGGAGAGCCTAGACTATTTGGTAGCAGGCGAAACTTGAGGGCACCTTTCTCTCAGAGGTGCTTGCAGCGAGTACTGAAGGATATTGAGGAACACTGAGACTCAGGAACCTCATAGGGCTGATGAGAAGCCAAGGCTGTAGCTTCCACCCTGAAACTCCGCCCCATCCAAGCTGAGAACAGAGGCTTTTACAATTTTCCAAATCTAGTAGAATAAGGTTGTCTCCTGGCAGACACAGCTGATCCTCACGGCAAGTTGGCTTGGAGGTCAGTTCCTCCCAGTGATACCAACAACAATCAAGACTTAAGTACAACAAGGCTGTATACACAGTCCATAAAAGGGGGCACATGAAGAGTGTCCACCTCAGGTAACTGGGAGACTGACCCACTGAACCATATAGGACGCCTTAGCACATAAAGCCACCCTACCTCCTCAGGGAAGCAGCGAAAATGCCAAGACAAAGAAACAGATCACAAATGAAAGAAATGGAGGACAAAAAGCGACTGGATATAGAGTTCAAAACCACTCTTATAAGGTTTTTCAAGAATTTCCTAGAAAAGGCCGATAAAATAAACGAGACCTATGAGCATATGATAAGGGATCAACTAGAAATATAAAGGGATCAACTAGAATTAAAAGGGATCAACTAGAAATAAAGAAAACTGTCTGAAATAAAAAATATTATACAGAGTCCTAAAAACCGAATGGAAGATTGCAAGAATGAAGTCAAAGATTTGGAACATAAAGAGCCAGAAGACACTCCTCCACAGAAGCAAGAAGACAAGAGAATCCAGAAAGTGGAAGATAATGTAAGAACTGTCCTCTGGGACAACCTCAAGCGAACCAATATCAGAATTTTGGGGGTCCCAGAAGAAGAGAGAGAGCAAAACACCGAAAACATACTGGAAGAAATAGTGACAGAAAACTTCTCTCACCTGGTTAAAGAATTAGACTTACAAGTCCAGGAAGCACACAGAACCCCAAACAAAAGGAGTCTAAAGAGGACCACAGCAAGACACATCATAATTAAAATTCCAAGAGCAAAAGACAAAGAATGTTAAAAGCAGCAAGAGAAAAGCAGGTAGTTACCTATAAAGGAGCACCCATACGACTGTCAGCTGATTTTTCAACAGAAACCATGCAGGCCAGATGGGAATGGCAAGAAATATTCAAGGTGATGAATAACAAGAACCTACAGCCAAAAATACTCTACTCAGCAAAGCTATCACTCAGAATCGAAGGCCAGATAAAGAGCTTCACAAATAAAAAAGAAGCTAAAGGAGTTCATTACTGCCAAACCAGAATTATGTGAATTGCTGAAGGGGGTTCTTTAGGAAGAGGAAGAAGATATAGATAAAAATTATGATCAACAAATACGTAACTATCAACAAGTGAATCTAAAAACCAAGGGAATTAAAAAATCTGCTGAACAATATTAACTGTTGAATATAATAGAATCAGAGGTATGGAAGGGGAGTGGACTGACAATTCTCGGAGAAAAGGGGGAGTGTGGGGGTGCGGGAAGAGACTGAACAAAAACTGTGCACCTATGAATGAGGACAATGGGGGGTGGGGAAAGGGCAGAGGGCGGGGTGGGAACCTGGTGAAGGGGAGCAATGGAGGGGGCAAAAATGAACATTTGTAATAAATAATATGAACAATAAAGATTTATTTTTTTAAAAATCTGGGAAACAACAAAAAGTCTTTCTGGTTAATGTGTCGTGCAGCTATTTTTGTTTATCCTTGCTCAAAGGGCTTTTCTTGAGCTGTGCACATGCTTTCTTAAAAATTTAAATACACAGCCAAAACTGGTTTGGCTCAATGGATAGAGCATCGGCTTGGGGACTGAAAGGTCCCGGGTTCGATTCCGGTCAAGGACATGTACCTTGGTTGCGGGCACATCCCCAGTAGGGGGTGTGCAAGAGGCAGCTGATCGATGACTCTCTCTCATCGATGTTTCTAACTATCTCTATCTCTCTCCCTTCCTCTCTGTAAAAAATCAATAAAATATATTTTTAAAAAAATGTAAATACACAAATACTATGTATCATTGTAAAGGGAAAAAAATCATTAAAATTTCCTGTAATCTGAGCCCCAGGAAAAGCCACTGTAAAAAGGTGATGTATCTCTTTCACTCTTTCATTGTGCACATGTATGTTTGCATGTATGTGTATATTGGGCCGTGATGTATGCATTATTTAATCTGCTGGTCTCAGTTAACATCATGGTTTTAGGTTTATAATTTTATATGTGCCAAGATTATTTATATTGTCATGATTCTGAAAATTTCAAAAGAGACTCTTGAGATTTTCATTTCACTCGAAAATGAATATAAATGATTGTATCCAGGGCCTAATATAACTGAAAATGGTTTTTGTTTACACTCATCTTTTTAAGATACAAAATTGGAGAAAATGTTTTCTTTGGCAAAAAAAGTGATTTATATTATTGCTTGAGATAAGTGTTTAACTTTACTCAATAAATTTATTCTTTATTCTTTTTGAAAAATATATCTTTATTGGTTTTTTTACAGAGAGGAAGGGAGAGGGGTAGAGAGTTAGAAACATTGATGAGAGACAAACATCGATCTGCTGCCTCCTGCACACCCCCCACTGAGGATGTGCCCGAAACCAAGGTACATGCCCTTAATCGGAATCAAACATGGGACCTTTCAGTCCATAGGCTGACGCTCTATCTACTGAGCCAAACAGGTTTCGGCTATTCTTTATTCTTGTATTTACATATTTGAAACGATGAGGTCTAGAACTTTAAACCCTCCTTTAGAATGTACTCGGTCTCACAAGCATTTTCTGAAGGCCAGGTTCTTGAGCAGCTTTTCTGTGTGTCAGACACACATTTCTATTATCTTTACGTCCATTGGTAGCAGGTTGGGAGGTGGTAACTTAGCTGAAAAGGACAGAAGTTGAGCAAGCACCACTTTCCTTTAATTTTACTTTCAAAACTGTGCTCATTTGCTCTTGGCTCCTAGGACTCTTCTCAGTGGGAAAGCTTTGCTTTGTAAAATCCAAATAGACAGAAACTTGTCTTTGATAGCACCTGCATTTAGTAAAGCAGTTATTATTATTATTATTTTTTTGCAATCATAGACACTTCTTAGTTTTTATATGTATGTCAACACTACTCACATGCTATTTGGATAAATGGATATTTGTTTTATATTACTTTATCTCTCATGTGACAGTATTCTTTTCTCTAAAACAAATAAAGGTTGAATCTGCGTGGAATATCAGAAAACTGAGTCCAACACTGTGCTGGTTTGAGGTATGATTTTTAATTACAATTATTTAGATTTGTTTGTCCAGAAATGTGGTGTTTTTTTTTGTTTGTTTGTTTTTAATTGTTATTAATTCAGTTTGGGTAATTCAAGCAATTCCTTGACTTTTTAAAAACAGAAGCTTTATTGTACAAGTTTACTTTTCATCTTTTTAATAAAATTCTGATTCCATTTGTTACTCTTATTCTAATTATAGTATACTAATGAATAGGTGGGGTATTTTGGAAGTCAGGAGAGGGAGAACACTCTTTGGAGAAAGAATGGGTATGTGGTCTGTTGGGGGAGACTGTGGGTGGAGTTGAGGCATGTTTGTGAGTTGCAATATATTGGGGCTCAGAGCTCAAAGATGGGAATCACACCGAGTGGTCCTACCTCTGGCTGTCACTGACCACCAGGAGCTGTGGAAGCATAGTACATGCATTCCCTCACTAACTCCTTCCCATAGTCTGTGAGAAGTACTATTTACATTTTACAGACCAGGAAACTTAGCACATGTAGCGTAACTAACTTCTCTTAGGTCCTAGAATTAGTAGTTAGAACTGATAAGTCTTTTAATATAGTGATACTTATTTTTACATATATTTTCTAGAAAATAGTTGTGTAGGTTTTATCGAAAATACCAATGGGTGATATCTTTAAATTTACCTGTTTTGGAAAATCTGTAATTAAGAGTAGAAGCTTTAAAAAGTGTCCCATTTAAATTTCCCCCAGTTAAAATTCCACATATAGTACATTTTAAGTTGTAAAATCAAAGTTGTTTCATGGCATCATTTGATTAAAGTAAAAGGTAAGTTGTAAACAGGAACTGAAACACTTACTTTATCACAGAATCTTGCTGCTCCCAGACTGGTCCGTGGACCAACAGCTTGACCAGCATCCTTGACTGGGAGCTTGCTAGCAGCACATAACATCAGTCCAGATACACTGAGTCAGAATCTGTAGCTAGATCTCCAGGATTTTATGTGTATACTAGAGGCCTGGTGCACAAATTTGTGTACCAGTGGGGTCCCTCAGCCTGGCCTGCAGGATCGAGCCAAAACCGCCTCTCTGAGATTCCCCAAGGGGTCCCAGATTGTGAGAGGGCACAGGCTAGGCTGAGGGACCCCATTGGTGCATGATCGGGGCCGGGGAAGGACACAGGAGGTTGGCCAGCTGAGGAGGGACAGCGGGAGGACTCCACAGCATGTCTGGCCCATCTTGGCAGTCCCAGTCAGCTGGACTCTAGCAGCAAGATAACATACCTGTCCGAGTGTCTTCCCCCTGGTGGTCAGTGCACGTCAAAAGGAGTGGTTGAGTGGCCTTAGCATATCATTAGCATATTATACTTTGATTGGTTGATTGACCAACCAGTTGACAGGACACAGCATATTAGGCTTTTATTATATAGGGTTAAATATAGAGAAGTGCTGTTCACTAGACTTCATTTAGGTTCTGCATATTGCCATTAACATATATTGGAGAAACTGGTTTTGTAATAATTGCATTCATTATGGAGTTGGTGAT
Source organism: Pipistrellus nathusii (assembly GCA_963693515.1). Lineage (NCBI taxonomy): Eukaryota > Metazoa > Chordata > Mammalia > Chiroptera > Vespertilionidae > Pipistrellus > Pipistrellus nathusii. Next base: position 738,889 of record OY882870.1, read on the forward strand.
CAATTTTATAGTTTGGTTATTAAAGTCTACATGAATAACATCACCTATATGTGATTTTATTTTGAAATTTTTGTTTTTGAGAAAACTTGAAATTGCCAGATGTGTTAATAACCGTCAAACTTTTATAAGTATTCCATTTTTTTGCTAGAATTTTTTAAAAGTTCATAGCTCGCCCTAACCGGTTTGGGTCAGTGGATAGAGCTTCAGCCTTTGGACTGAAGGGCCCCTGGTTCGATTCCAGTCAAGGGCATGCACCTTGGTTGCAGGCACATCCCCAGTGGGGAGTGTGTAGGAGGCAGCTGATTGATGTTTCTCTCTCATCAATATTCTGGCTCTCTATCCCTTTCCTTTCCTCTCTGTAAAAAATCAAGAAAATATATATTTTTAAAAAAAGTTCATAGCTCTTTTTAGATACAAACTATTCTTTGTCAGATACTCAAAATTCTTAATCAGGTCTCCCATTTATTAAAGTTAATATACATGGAAATTATACTGCTCCCTTAGTGTTAATTTTATATTTTAGTTTTATATATGGGCAACATTGTTTATCAAAACTCATTTTAAGCCTGGCCAGTATAGTTCAGTGGTTGAGCATCAGCCTGTGAACAGGAGGTCATGGTTTGATTTCCAGGTTGTGGCCTCAATCCTTGGTAGGAGCATGTAGGAGGCTGATCAGTGACTCTTTCTCATTGATATTTCTAACCCTCCCTCTCCCTTCCTCTCTGAAATCAATGAAAACAAAACAAAGAAAAACACCTCAATTTGAAAACAGTTTGATAAAAAATTACCTTTGTCTAGTAATTTCAGTAAGTTTTCAATTGCTAATGGTTATCAGTTTAATACTATTTACAAAACACTTTTTTCTCCAGGAATTATTAGTTTTCTCTTTGATAATTAAAAATAAATTGCTGAAGTAAATATAAATACTTTGTATTATTTATGCCCAAAGTGAAAAAGAGAGAGACTGAACACACACCACTAAAAAGTTCTAAACCTTTCATCTCTACTCTCTGGGATGGTCCTGAAAGACGAAAGCATAAAATGTAGATTATTGAGAAAGGTCTTTTGTGTGCATGTGTGTTTGGTTTAGTCCCATATGTTTTAGATTCACATTTGTAATTCTTAAGAAACTTTTAAAAGCTTTCCTACTACATATGTGATTTTTAAAGAGCCTTTGTGATATGTTGATAAAATACAGAAATTACAAAGACTAATAAGATTAATTTATTATAAGGTGTACAAAAAACTCACTTTATGGTTTTATATTTCTCTTCTATTTGGCTTCACAATAATCCAAACTAAAAAATTTTTTTTTAAATCCTCACCCGTGGATATTTTTCCATGCTTTTTTTTTGGGGGGGGGGGGGGGAGCGAGTAGAAGAGAGAGGGAAAGACAGAGAGAAATATCAATGTGCGAGAAATACATAGATTGGTTGCCTCCTGTGTTTGCCCTGACCAGACCCCAGGCTGCGGAGGAGCCTGTAACTGAGGTCCATATTTAAAACAAGCTAAGTTCCACATTTAAATCACTTTGTAATTTTGTTTTTCATGGGTGCCTATAATTTCTAGGTACTATGCTAGAACTGTGGGGATAATAATAACTAATAAGGTCCCGAATTTGATGCCCTGACTGGAATTGAACCTGGGACCTGTTGGCACTCTATCCACTGATCCCCAGATCAGCTAGGGCCATACTTTTAATTTTTAATGGACAGTGTTTCATGATGTACTTTTGTTTGTGTAATATGGAATGTTTACTTATTTAACTGATACTTCATAGACTTGGACTAATGTTCATGACATCCTGGTGTCTTTTGGAAGAAGAGTTTTGTGCTACCCACTTTACCGCCATTTCAAGCTGGTGACAAAAGCCTGCAGAGACACTATAAAGATACTGCAACTAGGTGAGGTATTATTGTGCTTACAGAATTGAGAATAAAAAATTACAAGTTTTTAGTCTGAGGAAGTAATACTCTATTTTTCTATATATAAATAATGAAAATGATTCATCCAACCACTTTTCCTCCCAGGTATATGTAAAGTAATAGTCTCTTTATACAGATATATAATCAGATATATAATCAGATAAAAAGAGTGGGAAGGTAAATAAAGAAGGTACACATCGTATTCCAAACCACTTTGTATTCTAGTAGATTTCAACATTCAGTTTTTCTTGGGTGCTTACAATTTCTAGGTACTATGCTAGGACTGTAAGTATAAGCCTATCTAATAAACAGGGAATATGCTAATTGACCATCATGCCCTCACAAAGATGGCAGCACCCACAGCCACAGGATGGTAAGTCCCAGTCCCCTTAGTCCTGCTGGGGCAGCAGGGGCCTACCCCCAGGTGGGTCCGCCCATCCCATACACCTATTTCTGGAGTCTCCAAGTTTCTTTTCTTTTCTTTTCTTTTTTTTTTTAAATAAATCTTTATTATTCAGATTATTACAAATGTTCCTCTTTTTTTTCCCTCCATTGCTCCCCTCCACCAGGTTCCCACCCCACCCTCTGCCCTTTCCCCACCCCCATTGTCCTCATCCATAGGTGCACAGTTTTTGTTCAGTCTCTTCCCGAACCCCCCACTCCTCTTTCCCCCAAGAATCATCAGTTCACTCCCCTTCCATACCTCTAATTCTATTATAGTCACCAGTTAATATTGTTCATCAGATTTTTTAATTCCCTTGTTTTTTAGATTCACTTGTTGATAGTTATGTATTTGTTGTTCATAATTTTTATCTTTATTTTCTTTCTCTTCTGAAAGAACCCCCTTCAGCAATTCATATAATTCTGGTTTGGTGGTGATGAACTCCTTTAGCTTTTTTTTTATTTATTATTATTAGTGAAGCTCTTTATCTGGCCCTCGATTCTGAGTGATAACTTTGCTGGGTAGATTATTTTTGGCTGTAGGTTCTTGCTATTCATCACCTTGAATATTTCTTGCCATTCTCGTCTGGCCTGCATGGTTTCTGTTGAGAAATAAGCTGACAGTCGTATGGATGCTCCTTTATAGGTAACTACCTGCTTTTCTCTTGCTGCTTTTAATATTCTCTCTTTGTCTTTTGCTTTTGGAATTTTAATTATGATGTGTCTCGGTGTGGTCCTCTTTGAAATCCTTTTGTTTGGGGTCCTGTGTACTTCCTGGACTTGTAAGTCTTATTCTTTCACCAAGTGGGGGAAGTTTTCTGTCACAATTTCTTCCAATATATTTTCGGTATCTTGCTCTCTCTTCTTTTGGGACCCCCATAATTCTGATGTTGGTTCTCTTGAAGTTGTTCCAGAGGTTTCTTACACTATCTTCCACTTTCTGGATTCTCTTGTCTTCTTGCTTCCGTGGAGGAGTGTCCTCTGGCTCTTTGTGTTCCAAATCTTTGACTTGATTCTTGCAATCTTCCATTCGGTTTTTAGGACTCTGTATAATATTTTTTATTTCAGACAATGTATTCTTTATTTCTAGTTGATACCTTTTCATATCCTCATAGATCTTGGAAATTCTTGAAAAACCTTCTCACTGTGATTTTGAACTCAATGTCCAGTCTTTTACTTTTCTCCATTTCCTTTCTTTGTGTCCTACCTCTTCTCTGCATTTTAGCTATAATACTTCCCTGATTTGATGGAATAGTTTTGTATACTAGGTGTCCTGGCAGAGCCCAGTACCACAGCCTTCCCTATTACCTGAGGTGGACAGTTTTGGTGCAGCCCTTTGTGGGCTTTGTGTGCAGTCTTGTTGTTAAGCCTTGCTTGTTGTTGGTATCACTGGGAAGTCCCGCAGTTATGGCTGCTGGATACATGCACCTCTGAGAGAGCTTTGCCCACTGCCTGACAGTCCGGCCTCTCCCTAACTGGGGTTGTCTATCAGAGCCATAGGGCGGTTCTGTTTTCTTCCCGAACAAGAAAGCCAGCCGCATGTTAGCTGCCAGCCCTCTCCATGCACCGTGAGTAAGCCAGCAGCGAACTTGGTGGTTGCCTTTTCCGTGTGCACAGGTCTCCACACCTCCACATTTCCTGATGCTCAGCGTCCCTTTTCTTCCCTTCCTAGATGGTAGAGCTTCCACTCAGCCAGCCGTCTGATGTTTCAGGGTGATATTTCCTCTGATTTCCAGTTGTAAATTTAAAATTGTTGTGGTAGGCTGCATTTAGGTGTCTACCCTATGCCGCCATCTTGGTTTCTCCCCCAGAGTCCCCAAGTTTCCTCAGCTCCCCAGCTGCCCAGGCTGGTCTGAGATGCAAGCAAGCCTTGGATGGCGGCTGCCCAGCTGCTCAGGGCCACCCAAGGTTCAGGTAACCAGGGCCTGTTGAGGCTTGCGCTGCCAGCAGTGGCAGCAGCAGAGGTGTGATAAGGGTGTTGCCTTCCTCGGATTGCCAGGTTGGCACCTGCCCCTGAGGGCTCTCAGACTGCGAGAAGGGGACAGGCCAGCCTGAGGGACCCCCATCTAGTGCATGAATTTTTATGCACCAGGCCTCTAGTAATAAGTAAATTTCCTGTGTCTATGAAGTTTATAGTTTTACCTGGCTGACAGATGATAAATAATAAACATTTTCAGAATAGAGTGAAATGCACTTTGCTTGGGGAAGTACAGTGATTCAGTAGGAAGGGGACGTAGAATTGGGAGATAAGGAAAGGCTTCCAAAGAAAAGCACATCTACTCTGAGGACTGTTTTTTGTTGTTAACTTTTCCCCCCTATTGATCTTAGAATAAGGGAGGGAGGAATAAACAGAGAGAGAGAAAGAGAGGGGGGGAGGGTATTGATTGCCTCCCTCACAAGCCCCAACTGGGCAGGATCAAACCTGAAACTGAGGTACACATTCTGTGAAAATAGGATGAATAAAACTTAAAATGAAAGCAAGGTTTTTAAAGAGTATATAAATTTCCTTTTCAAAACTATTTCATAAATTTTTAAAAACACCTGATCAAAATATTGCTTCTCAGTTGTTCAAAAATGCATGTTAAAGAAAATGTTCAATTATGAATTTAAATGTTTAGCTTTTTTTTTATCAGTATTTTAAGGCTTAGTTATATAGTCTGTTTTTTTTGAACAAATAAATGTTCATTGTGGAGAATTTTGAAAATAGGAGAAATGCAAAGAAGAAATAACAACTGTATTCTTCATATATAAAGTAATGCCAAGCACACGTTACATATTTGTTCAATGTCTGTAGAGACAAACATATATATATATATAATATATGTATATATTGTCTATATACATATTTAAAACTTTTCCCCCATATGTATTTATCTTTTTAAAACAAAATAGGGATAAAAATATGCAAATACAATGTAACTTCTCTTTAAATTAAAAATATGGAATACTTTAGACATTTCTTTTATTATTCTTTTATGATAATAAGTTTGCCTGTTAGCACTTGGCAAGGAGGCAACCTTGCTTTTGTCATGACTGTTAAATGAAGCTATATAATTTCATTAGGTGATGTTGCTATGGATTTTCATTTGTGGCCTTACTTCCATAACTTTCTTGTTAAAATCTCTGGAGTAGTGTTTTATTCCTACTGTAGACACCTCATTTAGACCTCTCACCACAGGACTGTTTGGTTGCATTAGTCTCCTCCTTGTCACAGTCTGACTTCTACCAAACTCACCTATTTACTCCCCTGTTTCCCTACTGGAGCTATCTGCTCTAAGTAAATATTTTTTTTTCCCTGTTATTCTCTGAATTACCCCATTTTAAGTCCACATCTACTCCTTTCTATGCCGCCCACAAGGCTGGCATACCTACCTTTTCTTCATGCACTGTATGATTTGCAGCTTCAGACCCTGCATTGTCTGCAGCCTGGCATTGTCAGGGAGCTATGTGATCACGAGAGGCAGTATCCGGGGTGTCACACTGTGGAGGCACTTAGACAAGTTTCAGGTGAAGCGTTTTAGAGGTTTTTTGGTAAAGGCTTATTGTTGACTTTTAAAATGTTAAGTTGGTAGTTATAAAAATCAACGTCTTTCCCTGAACCTCATACCCTAGAAGGGAGAGATTGGCATATGCTCTGCCTGTGTTTTCTTCTTTATGACAATTAAAACTATTCAAAAAATTCTTATAGTTTAGTTAGTTCTTCCAGGAATGTTTCTATTTGGATAATATGGCTAATTTGGTTTCCTTGCTTCTGTGAGTTTTGATTGTTCTGTGAGTCCTCACTTAATGTAATCAGTAGGCTCTGTGACTTGAAGTGAAAAACAGAAGAAAACCAGTTTTACCACAGGTTACTTGATATGGACAAGTGTTCAGATCATACACAGTTGCAATGAAATGAAGTGGAATAAAAGTTATTTAAGAACCTGCTGTATTTCCTCCTCCTGTCATAAAATTCTCCCTTCAACATTACCTTCTTTTAATTAAAATTGGCCTGTAGGGTGTATAGGATAATCTACACTAATCCTATCCAGTAAAAGAGTAACATACAAATTAACCATCACCCCGCTACACACAAGCCATGCCTACCAACCAATCAGGAGTGAGTATGCAAATTAACCCAACCAAGAAGATTGTGGGCACAGAGAGAGCAGGATGGAGTCTTAGGTTTCCCTAGTGATGGAGGAAGCCAAGCTTTCCGCCTGCCCTAGCCGGCCCAGGCCTCCACTTAAGGCTGCAAAGTTTCAATTGTAGAAGAAAGCATCTGTGGAGCTGGAGAGAGCAAGAGACTAGGGTTGCCCCCAGCAATGGAGGAAGCTAGTCTTCTGCAGCCCTGGCCTACTTTGGCCTCTGCTTAAGGTTACAAGTTTCAGAAATGACTGCCACCATAGAGTGAGCAGAAGGCTTGGCTCTGCTTTAGGCTACAAAATTTCAATTGTAGAAGAGAAATAAATCCCAGATATCAGGGCCTCCGATTGGGTCGCTGGGGTGCGTGGCCGGCCTGCAAACCGCCACAGGCCCCTTGCCCAGGCGGCTCCACGCCCAAGCGAACTCCCACCCTGATCTGGGACTTCCTTCAGGGCAAATCAGCTGGCCCCCACTCATGCACCAGGCCTCTATCCTATCTAATAAAAGAGTAATATGCAGATTGACTATCCCTCCCAACACACAAGATGGCTGCCCCCATGTGATCAAAGATCCTGCCCCCATGTGGAAACAAGGTGGCTACCACATGATGGCCAACAGGGGAGGGCAGTTGGGAGGCACCGGGCCTGTAAGGGAGGGCAGTTGGGAGCGATTAAGCCTGCAGCAGAGAGCAGTTAGGGGTGACCAGTCTGGCAGAGGAAGTTGGGGGCAAACAGGCTGGCAGGGAAGCAGTTAGACATCAATCAGGCTGGCATGGGAGTGGTTAGAGGATGATCAGGATGGCAGGCAGAAATGATTAGGGGTAATCAGGAAGCCAGGCAGGCGAGCAGTGGGAGCCAGCAGTCCTGGATTGTGAGAGGAATGTCCGATGGGCAGTTGGACACCCCTCGAGGGGTTCCAGATTGGAGAGGGTGCAGGCTGGGCTGAAGGACACACATATACCCTTCCTGCCATGCATGAGAAGAAGAGAGAGGGAGAAGGGAGTTAGAAACATCAATGAGAGAGAAACATCAATCAGCTGCCTTCTGCACACTTCCCACTGGGAATGTGCCCACAACCAAGGTACATGCCCTTAACCAGAATCGAACCTGGGACCCTTCAGTCCGAAGGCAAATGCTCTATCCATTGAGCCAAACCAGTTAAAGTTTTACCCATTTTTTTTTAACTGTATTGTTTGTCTTCCTTTTATTAAGTTGTATGAATTACTTGTATATTTTGGAAATTAACCCCTTATTAGATTCATCATTGGAAAATGTTCTCCCATACAGTGGGCTCCCTTTTCATTTTGTTGATGGTTTCTTTTGCTGTGCAGAAGCTTTTTATTTTGCTACTAGAGGCCTGGTGCATGAAAATTCATGCACTGGAAGGGGGTCCCTCAGCCTGGCCTGCCCTCTCTTACAGTCCAGGAGCCCCCAAGATTGGGAGGCGACCCGGCAATCAGGGGAAGGTGACACCGCATCATACCTCTGCTGCTGCCACTGCTGGCAGCGCAAGCCTCGGCCAGCTCTGGTTATCTTAGCCTCGGCCAGCCCTGGGCAGCTGGGCAGCCACTATCTGAGGCTTGCCTGTGCCTTGGATCGGCCCTGGGAGGCTGAGGGTTAGGAGACTGGGAGACTCCTGAGACAGGCACATGAAGTGGCTGGGAACGCCTGCCACCTTAGCGGGATTGAGAGGATTGGACGGCGCCATCTTGTGGCTGTGGGTGCCACTATCTTTGAGGGTGGGGCAGTCAATTAGCCATTCCCCCCTTATTGGCTGTGGGGGCCGCCATCTTTGCAATGGTGTGAGGGTCATATAGCATATTCCCTCTTTATTAGATAAGATAGTCTTATTTGTTTATTTTTCCCTTTGTTTTCCTTGGTATGTGTAAAAATATTGCTACAGGAGATTTCTGAGATTTTGCTGCCTATGGTTTCTTCTAGGGTTTTTATGGTTTAGACTTACATTTAAATCTTATCCATTTTGAGTTTATTCTTGTGTGTGATGTAAGTTAGCAGTCTAGTTTCATTTTTTTTTTCATGTACTTGTCCAGTTTTCAATGCTATTTATTGAAGGCACTGTCTATATTCCTTTGAATGCATTTGCCTTCTTTGTCAAATATTAATTGAATGTAATGTCTTGAACCAATTTCTGGGGTCTGTTCTGTTCCATTGACCTGTATGCCTTTTTTTTTTTTTTTTTTTTTTTTTTTTTTTTTTAACTTTGTTCTTTTTTTCTCAAGATTGCTGCAGATATTTAAGGTTGTTTTTTGTTCCATATAAAGTTTTTGAGTATTCGTTCTACGTCTGTGAAAATGTTGGTATTTTAATTGGAAATGCATTGAATTTATAGGGCTTTGGGTAATATGGACAATTAATGATGTTTATTCTACCAATTCATGAACATGGCATATTCTTCCATTTGTTTTTGTCTTCCTCTATCTCTTTTTTCAACATCAGGTAGTTTTCTGAGTACAGGTCTTTTACCTCTTCAGATTATTCCTACTAATAGGTTTTCATTTTTTTGTTGCAGTGGTAAATGGGATTGTTTCTTTGGTTTCTCTTTCTGAGAACTCATTATCGATATATATAAAAAGCCAGAGGCCATAATGACTGGAACAACTGGTCACTATGACACCCAATGCGACCAGCAAAATGGGTTGATTGGATGTGGGGCTGGTTGGCCAACCTTCCTCAGCTTCTTTCCTCAGCCTCTCCATTCCCGTCGGCCTGCCCCTCCCTGATAGGCCCGCAGCCCCTCTTTCTGGCTGGCCCCATCCCTGATTGTCTCCCCACCCCTATAGGGGGCGTGGCAGGCCAGCCAACTTCCTACAGCCCCTCCACCCAGCCAGCCCCACCCCTCATTAGCCCCTCTACTTTGATCAAGGGCAGGGCCTGTCAGCCAGTCACCCAGGGCCCCTCCCTCAGGCCGCTGGCCTCTGATCGCCCTCTACCCCATTCCATTTAGGGGTAGGGCTGGCCAGTCCACTATCTACAGCCCCTTCCCACAGCCGGCCCCACCCCCTGATCAGCCCTTGGCCCTCCCCACAGCCAGCTCCACCCCTGATCACCAACCTCCCACTGTCTCCTCTCAACGGGCCCAGCCCCATTCCGCTGACTGGTGCTGGGCTGGCCTGACCCCACCCGTACAGAATGCGTGCTTCCAGTTGGTGAATAAAGAAGTATCTATTTTGGGGTGTTAATTTTATACTTTGCTCTCTTGCCTAATTCATTTGTTTAATCTAGTAGTTTCCTGATGGAGTCTTTAGGGTTTTCTATGTACAATATCCTGTCATCTGCAAATAATGACATTATGCCTTTTACTTCTAGTCTGATCACTGTAGCTAGGATTTCCAATACTATGTTGCATAAGAGGAGTGAAAGTGGGCATCCCTGTCTTAGGGGAAATGGTTTTAGTTTTTGCCCATTGAGTATGATGTTGGCTGTAATTTTGTTATATGTGGGCTTTATTATGTTGAGGTATGATCCTCTATTCCCACTTTGCTGAGAGTTTTTATCAACACTGGGTGTTAGATTTTGTCAAATGTTTTTTCTGTGCCATGCTGATTTGATGGTGATAAACTCCTTTAGCTTTTTAAAAAATGTTTGGGAAGTTCCTTATTTCACTGTCCATTTTGAATGATAGCCTGCTGTATATAGTAATCTTGGTTTCAGATCTTTGCTTTCCATTACCTCTAGTACTTTATGCCAGTCTCTCAGCCTGTAGAATTTCTGATGAGAAATCAGTTGACAGCCTTATGAGAGCTTCTTTATAGATAACAAATTGCTGTTCTCTTGCTGTCTTTAAGATTCTCTCTTTGTCTTTAATTTTTGTTATTTTAATTATGATGTGTCTGTCTCTATGTGGGCATGTTTGAGATTTTGCTTGGCACTCTGTGTGTCTCCTGAATTTATGTTCCTTTTTACTTTACCAGATTAGAGAAGTTTTCTGCCAGTACTTCTTCAAAGAGTTTGCCTATTCATTCCTCTCTTTCTTCACCGCCTGGTACTCCTATGATGCAAATATTGTTACATTTTATGGTTTCCCACAGCTTCCTTTAGATGTCCTCCTGTTTTTTAAATTGTTTTTTTCTTTTTGGTTCTCTGATTGATTTTTTTCAACCCTGTCTTATAACTCACTTATCTGATCCTTGGTTTCCCCTAATCTGCTGTGTATTCCTTCCAATGTATTCTTTATTAGTGCTACCTAAAGCCTGGTGCATGAAATTTGTGCACTCGGGAAGGTTTGGAGGGATTCCCTCAGCCTGACCTGCACCCTCTCACAGTCTGGAAGCCTTTGGGGGATGTCCAGCATTCGGACATCCTTAGTGCTGCTTCAGAAGTGGGAGAAGCTCCCACCACTGCCGCTGCACTCACCAGTCATGAGCCCAGCTTCTGGCTGAGGGGCACTTACCCTTTGGTAATGCACCGACCAGCAAGGGGCAGCTATGGCATTCGGCATCTGCCCCCTGGTGGTCAGTGTGCCTTATAGCGACTAGTTGTTCTGCCATTTGGTTGATTTGCATATTAGCCTTTTATTATATAGGATGGCATTCTTAATTAGTGATTAGTCATTTTCATGGTTTATATATCTTTTTTCAGGCTATTTCGTATCATTGTAATTATTATTCTGAACTCTATTTCTGATAAATACACTGAGTGGCCAGATTAGTATGATCTCTGAATGCATAATAATCTGCCACTCACTGTATATCCCATATAATAAAAGGCTAACATACAAATTGTCCCCTTGACCAGGAGTTTGACCAGTAGGTAGGCTGGCCAACTGCCCATGTCCCCTTCCCCTGGTCAGGCTGGCTGGACCCACAACCATGCACGAATTCATGCACACATACATATATACACACACTGAGTAGCCAGATTTTATACGTTCAGAGATCATAATAAGCTGGCCACTCAGTGTATATTATCTCCATTTCATTTAGCTCTTCTGGAGAATTCTCTTCTTCATTTGGGGCTTGTGGTTTTGTCTCCCATTTGCCTTCCTGTTTGGTTTTGTTTCTGTGTATTAGGTAGATCTGCTGCAATTTCTAATCTTTTTGGAGGTTCTCAGGTGCAGAACAGTGTCTGACAGTGATGTGACTATCTCTGAGTACCACAAAATTTACAGATCGTGGCTCCTCTGCTGGGCTGGGTGCCTTTGGAAAGGACCAAGATGCGCACCAGGGTCTGCTTTTCCTAGCTCTGGGCCCAGAAGGAGATCAGGCAAAGACTCAAGTCTCTGCCTGCAGGCTGATTGTTATTCTCAGTCTCTTAATGAGCCTCAGGCTATAAACTACACTGGGTGAGGTGAGAGGTTTTGCAATAGGTGGGGCAGTTGCTTCCTCCCCACACAGAATCTGCCTGTATTGTAAATGTCTCTCTGAGAAAGATATCCATTGCAGTATGGGAAAGACTAAACACAGGGATGGCAGGTTGGCTTCAAACTCTTACCCCTAAGCTCCCAATCCTGGATTCTCATACAGATCTAGTCCATTCTGCCCTCCCTCTGTCAGCACTCAAGGCAGAGGGTAGCTGCACATGAAATTTTGTTCATTGGCCTTTTAAGAGGGTGCCTGCATTTTCCGGTGTCTCAACTGGCAGACACACACACACACACACACACAGAAAAAACAAACAAACAAACAAACAAACAAACAAAAAAAACCGACAATAAAAAATCTACTTCTTTTCACAGCCAGATGTTAGTGGGAACCTTGTGCTCTTGGTTGGGGAGCCCAGGTTGGGTTTAGACCAGAGTTCTCAGTGGGAAATCCACGTGTGTGTGTGTGTGTGTGTGTGTGTGTCCCCTCCCGTTCCCCTGAGATATTCCTCCGAGACTCTAGCTGCTGTCTGTGGTAGCCCAGCCAGCCCTCCTGCACCTCCATATCTCATACCAGTCTCTATGTCAGGGGTGGGAACCTTTTTTTTTTCTTTGCCAAGGGCTATTTGGATATATAGAACATCATTTGCAGGCCATACAAAATCATCCACTTAAAACTTAGCCTACTATATTTGGTCAAACATTTCATTTCTCATCCCTAATTTCTTGGCAGGGCCAGACCAAATGATTTTGCAGGTCTCATTTGGCTGATGGTCCAGACGTTCCTCACCCCTCATCCATGTGGTCTCTGCTTTATGTCCTTAGGTATCAGGGTTCTTTCCAGCTAGTCTTCAGTTGGTTTTTCAGGATGGTTTTTCTACATTTTAGTTGTAATTCCAGTTTGGTCCTGGGCGAAGGTCAGTATAGCTTCCACTTAATCTACTGCCATTTTGGATCCTCATCCCTGCTCATTTGAAGCTTACTTTCTAATGGTAACTGTGTTAAAAATTTAGTGACAGCTTTTATTGGGTGTAAAAGTCAAGTGGAAAATGTTAATGGCAGCACATCTAGTGTCTTCATGAAATCAGTGTGCTGTGTTTTAGGACCATATTGATAAGAGTGAAACAGTTAAACTGAAAATTCTATATTTTTCAGATCAAAGTAAGTAGTAGTACTATAAATTTAGTAATTTGCCTGATAGTTAATAATTTCAGGGAAAGTAATGAAATTTAGAACATCTAGGAAACTGTTGTTGTGAAAGGTTTTTTGTAGGTTTTGGGTGGATTAAAATTCGGTTCATTAATAAGCAGGAGGAAGTAATTAGAGTGAACAAGAAGATAGTATTTGATGGCTTTCCCCAAGTGGTTTTGTCGCTTTGTGTTTGAAGCAGTGCTATGATGTTATTGTTTCCAGTCTGGCTTTTCTTCAGTTCTTTAAGGTAAAAAAAATGTAAGTTAGTACTAGATAATTCCTTGATAAAAAATATTGACATAAATAAATAAGTTGAAAACTGAAATATAATTCCCAATGGTGTTTTGAACGTTTGATTAAAAGAACATTAACTAATTAAAGTTATGGTGCATGTAAATATTCATTTAATCTAGGTTGCTTCTTTTTATTTAATGTATCTAGTTGTGTTCATAGTACTTTTTTTTTTTTTTTTTGGTAACCACAGTAATTAGCTATAGCAATAACTTATGCAGCTTTCTCATAATTCTTAAAGAAAATATAATGAGTTTTGGACCTAATAGTATGATATAAACTTATGCAACAAAGGAATTTGAAAAATATTTTAAAGAACAATCTAAAACTCTGAGCTGCTATATATTACCCTCTTAGTGTCTGAAATTCTCAGTTTAAAAAAGTCAGATATATTAAGGATGATTTTATTTTTTTAAATTTCTTTTAGGTAAAAGTGCAGTTTTAAAGTGTCTACTGGATATTCACAAAATTTTTCAGGAAAGTGACCCAGCTTACATTCTAAACGATCTCTATATCTCAGACTACTGTGTATGGATTCAGAAAGCCAAGTAAGTTTGAATTACATATGACTTTTGTATGTTCCCATTTCTGGAATACCCCAAGGAAGAAAATTAAATAACCTGGGAGATAAATTTTAATGAAAGAGATGCCTCATTTACCAAACATTTTAAGAAGTGGATCAACACTGGTAGCTTGGTGAATTTGCTTAAGGAAGAAATGCAGATGTTGAAAAGCTAATTTACTTAAAAAATAAATAAATAAATAAAAATGGCACTGCTTAGAAAATAAATGTTTAAAAAAAGACAGTTATAAATACACATTTGGTGCAGTGTGCTTACAGTTCTTTTTAAAGCATTATATTTTGTCTTTTTCTTTAAATTAACATTGTTTAGAAAAGGAAATTGAGGTTAAAGTGTTGGCAGCAGCATTAGTTACGGTAATTGTATTCTCGGAAAACTGCAGGGGAACCAGAAGAAAGTCCTGCCAGTGTCCTCTTCAGGTGCATGGAATCCCACTGGTGTCTGCTTTGGTGGGTGATCCATGCAGAGTCTGAGATGGGCCTGCAGGGTTGGGGCCTTGTCCTTGGTGGGCACTTGGGGTCCGGTACACTTACCCTCTCACTCACTCTGGTCCTTTAGTGTTGTGTTGTGTTTTTTAAAAAGCTAATTTTTTCCTAGTTAGGAAAGGAGTATATGCCCACGGAAGAAAACACTGTGCTGTTCTTTGTTTGTTTGTTTGTTTTAATATATTTTATTGAGTTTTTACAGAGAATAAGGGATAGAGATAGTTAGAAACATCAATCAGCTGCCTTCTGCACACCCCCACTAGGTATATGCCCGCAATCAAGGTACATGCCTTTGACTGGAATCAAATCTGGGACCTTTCAGTCCACAGGCCGACGCTCTATCCACTGAGCCAAACCGGTTTTGGCTGTGCTAAATGGTTTTAATGCATGGTGTATTTTGAAAGGACAAGAGATCATATAGGGTATTATTTGGTTTTTGCTACATGGAAAGTTTTTTTTGCTTTTTATTTTCTCTAAACAAAATTAAAATCTAAAATTTCAGCTGTCTTCAGTACACATCTGAGCTTGCGAAGGTTGTAGATCACTGTTTTTTTCATTCCAGTATAATTTTTTAAGGTAGTTGTCGGGGTGGGGGTGGGGAGAAAAAAGACTTTGCAATACTGAAGCTTTTTACATCGAACTTTGGTTAATTTTCATGTTCCATGTGTTTTCATTGCTTTTTAGCACACTTCCCCTCCAACAGTGAAATCTTGTTTTGTGACCATTTCACTAATGTGGGAACTTTGCAGACAGAAACCATTTCATCACCGGAGAGTTTTCTCTCTTCTGGTCAGCCCTGATCAGCTTCCTCAGTTGTAAACAACACTAAGCCGTTTCAGCACCGAAATCTTAAGCTTTTAGAAAACATGGGGCCTGTCTGCTCTCGGCTGCTTCCCCTGTGCGCGTGCTTTAGTCGAGGAGAGGGCTGTGCCCTGAGCAAGCACGGTCTCCTCCATTCAGCTTGCTCTTATTTCTGGTTTACCTGCCAATGCCATGGGAGTAGTCGTGAATCACATTCGGAGGTAAAACATCGGTATTGAATATGAAAATGGAATTACTTACTTTTTCAACCACTAGTCATTGAGCCCTGCAGTGTGGCAGGCACTGAGTGACATAGGTGACGGGGCTACTCTGGTGAGTAAGAGCTGATCTTGTGGGGGCTTGACAGCCACTGCAGTGGGGAAGTGTGGATGCTGTGGGAGCACCATGGAAGTCACTCCCACTCTTAATATAGGAAACAGCCTCCAGAGGAAGAGTTGAAGCTGAGAACTTAGAGATCAGTAAGAGATGATCAGATGCAGGTGGGAAGTCAAGTGAAGAATATTTCAGACAATAGGAACAGAAGAATATGCCCTTTTTAAAGAGCTTAAAAGCCCTAGCCAGTTTGGCTCAATGGATAGAACGTTGGTCCGGGGACTGAAGGGTCTTAGGTTCAATTTTCAATTCTGGTCAACAGCATGTACTTTGGTTGCAGGCTCAATCCCTGACCCTGGAGAGAGAGAGAGACGGGGGAGTTTGGGAGGTGCGGGTGGGGGTGGGGTAGGAACTCAGAAGCTTAGGATGGATGGATCATAGTACAGGAATGGGAGGAAAGAAATGAGGCCAGAATTTCATGTGAGTACTCTGTCCTGGGAGGGTATGAAGCAGCTGAAGAGTTTAAATTGCAGAGTATTTGTATGAGTCACATAATGAGATTAGGCCGCATTGGTATGGGCAGAGATCAGACTCAAGACTGGAAGGCTAGTTAGGAGACTGATGATCCAGGCAATGGGCAGTTGTGATCTGAGGGAGGGTAGTGATAGTAGGGAAGGAGCCTAGTGGTCGGATTTGAGAGAGTGATGAGACAGGACTTGGTAATTGATTGGATGTAGGTGTGGGGGAAGTGAGAAGAAGAAGGACTCAAAGGTGAGATCCAGACATTTACTTGGCCAGTTAATGGGCTGTTGGAAGTGCATTTGATAAAATTAAATAATATTGGAGACAGGTTGGAAGAGTAGTGAGAGGGAGGGAAGATGTGGAGATCAGGGTTAGAAATGTCAATTTGAGATCTCTAACGAATATCCATAAAGAAATAGAAACATTTGGATCACAGCTGGAAAAGATATATGGATGAGAGTTTGGACAAAGAAGGCATATGAATTAATAGAAAAATGTGAGAAATGGTATCTGGCTGCATAGTTACACATTGAACATAATAACCGGGGTGTGCAGCATCCCTGGCTGAGGAAGTGGCATCATCAGAGGGGACGGCGAGTGGAAGGGAGGACACGGTGCCCAGACTTCCCGTGGCCGTGACTGTGGTGCTGGAGGCGGGGCGGCGTCTCTGCACTTGGGTCAGTTTTCTCCCCCTGTGATGTCCTGTATTGTGAGGTGGGAGAGTCCATGGTTAGCCTGGGTCACAGGCCAGCTAGGCAAGCCTTACCCCTGAATTCCATGTGCTGGGTGCTGTCCATATTCTTGCCTTAGAAGTCAGTTGGCCACATGGGAGAAACTCACTCAGACTTTAGTAAAAATGAGGAGCTTATTAGGAGTCTGCAGGTCATCTTAAGTCAGACCCCGGAAGCTCACATGAAGTGTGACAGTGCTTACCCTGTAACGTGTGCCGCTTTCTGCAGAGTTGCTGCTTGTGTCTCTGAGGCCTGGCATTCCACAGCCCTCCGTTGGCATGTCCTAGAGTCAGGAGAGATGGACTCCACTCCCTGTCCTTCATGCAGTGTCTTTTCCTGGTCTCAGTGAGCTTGAGGGGGGGGTCCCCAAAGTGGTATATACATGGCCCTGGGCCCACTTTGTCACTAGTGAGTGGCATATCTCAGAGAAGGGTGCAGGTGGAGCATGCAGACACTCTAAGGAGTGTGTCTGGGCACTGTTTGGACCAGAGCTGAGGGAGATCACTGGGGTTTTTGTAAAACCTGGCACCGAGATGACTCGGCTCCGCTATGTCAGGTGGCCAGGTGCCATCATTCTCTCCAGGTGGTTGTACTATCCAATGGGAAACCCTCTGAGGAATGGTAAAATGTCAGGTTACATTGGCTGCTAATGCTGAGCATACAGAAATTTCAAGAAACAATTGTACTTAATTTCAAGCAAGTTAAGCCTCCTGTGAATTGAAGTCATTCTTGGTAAAATGCTTGTTCTGACATGTTGGGCTACTTTTTATTTTTACTGTTTTAATTTAATCCACAAATTCATTCTGGATGGAAGGAGGTTTATCAATATAAGAAAAGTTAGCACATGCCAGTACCCACTCACTTGATCCCTTCTGTGTGGTTCTGTGTACAAGTACTTACTTCTTGCTTTACCAACCACCAGGAGTCCAGCATGCCTGTTGGGACTACAGCTCTTCATTAGACTTTTCTCTCAAGAAATGTGCCCGCAACTCTAAGGGCTATGAGGGTTCCCATAGATTTCAGATGAAAATAACCCTTTGTGAAGATAGGAGTGCTGCCTGGAACTGCATATAAAGAAACTAGCCAAAGTTTATATATCTGAATGTTAAAGTTTTGTGTTCTTTTTTTATTGATCTTTTTGTTATTATTTTTTTTTTAATTTGTAATTTCAATCCTATTTTTTCTTAAAGTAAACTTTGTATTTTAGAATAGTTTTGGATTTTTTTAAAAATCTGAAGATGGTAGAGTTCCCAGATACCCCCACACCCAGTCTCCCTTATTCCCAACATCTTATTTGTATGGTATGTTTGTCACATTCATTATTGCTAATACATTATTGATTGAAGGTCATAGTGTCTTTAGGTTGTCCTAGTTCTTATCTAATGTTCTTTCCTAATCCATGATATCGTGTTTAGTGCTGCTTTTACTAAGAACTGAAACTCAAATGCACATTTTGATTACCCAGGAATGTGAATGCTATTGGGAGGTAGTGAAATAATATGGGATATTAAGATACCTGAAAGGCTTATTAATACACTAGAGGCCCAGTGCACGAAATTTGTGCATGAGGGTGGTGTGTGTGGGGGGGTGCCCTTCAGCCCAGCTTGCACCCTTTCCAATCTGGGATCCTTCTTACAATCCAGGACTGCTGGCTCCCAACTGCTCGCCTGCCTGCCTTTCTAATTTCCCCTAATCGCTTCTGCTTGCCAGCCTGATCACTCCCTAACCACTCCCATGCCAGCCTGATTGATGTCTAACTGCTTCTCTGCTAGCCTGTTTGCCCCCAACTTCCCTCTTCTGCTGTCCTGGTCCCCCCTAACTGCCCTCCCCTGCAGGGTTGATCGCCTCCAACTGCCCTTCCTTGTAGGCCTGGTCCCTCTCAACTGCCCTCCCGTGCAGGCCTGGTCCCTTCTTCCCCTGCTGGCCATCTTGTGGTGGCCATCTTGTGTCCACATGGGGGCAGGATCTTTGACCACATAGGGACAGATATCTTGATCTTGTGTGTTGGAATGATAGTCAATCTGCATATAACTCTTTTATTAGGTAGGATAGAGGCCTGGTGCATGGGTGGGGGCCGGCTGGTTTGCCCTGAAGGATGTCCTGGATCAGGGTGAGGGTTCCCTTGGGGCGTGGGGTGGCCTGAGCGAGGGGCCTGTGGTGGTTTGCAGGCCAGCCACAACCCCTGGTGACCCAAGCAGGAGGCCCTGGTATCTGGAATTTATTTACCTTCTACAATTAAAACTTTGTAGCCTGGAGCCGAGCCAAGCCTCCTGCTCACTCCATGGCTGCAGCCATTTCTGTTTGGATTTGTTTACCTTCTATAATTGAAACTTTGTATCCTTGAGTGGAGGTCTGGTCCTGCCAGAGTGTGGGGAAAGCTTGGCTTTCTCTGTTGCTGTGGAAACCCAAGCCTCCCTTCTGGTAGCCATCTTGGTTTGGTTTACTTGCATACTCGCTCTGATTGGCTAGTGGGTGTAGTGAAGTGATGGTTAATTTGCATATTACTCTTTTATTAGGTAGGATACATCCTAATCATTGTGAATCCAAACTTTGGGGAAAAAATAGGTTTGGTTAGTTTGAGAATTTTTAGAAATTTGGAAACATAATTTATGTTTACTTCTTCATGTACTTTGGGCATCATAATTACATTTATATTAATAAAACTATAGGCCCAATACACGAAATTCATGCAAGGGGCTCGGCCCCTGCTGCCACAGTTTTGTCCAGAAGGATATCCATTCTAACTAGCATATTATGCTTTTATCATAGACCAGTGGCCCGGTGCAAGGAATTTGTGCACGTTAAAAGGAAATTAATTCGAGGAAATACTTTAATATTGCTATTTGTCCTTTCTCTATAATAGAAGTGTCAGAGATGAATTAAAATAAGTAAAATGTATATGAAAATCTTCTTTCTGTCCGAGTCTGGGTCATGCCGCGGGACTCAAGAGTCAAGTCTCCGTCCACCCGCAGCACCTTAAAATCCCATGAGACCCAGACCCAGCCAGCCTCATTCCCATTGGAATGAGGCCCCACTGCCATCAAGTCCTGCCGGGTCGGGTGTGCAACCTCAGGGCCTCTGTCAAGCCCCTCAGGGTGGGGGATGCAGCCTGATGTCCCCTGGTCGAGTGCCGGGGTGGGGAACTTGGCCTGAGGTGCCCTGGCCCAGTGCTGGGCGGGGCTAGGAGTGCCTTGAGGTCCCCTGTCAAGCCCCACCTGGCGGGGAGCACATCCTCAGGTCTGGGAAGGTGGCGCAGACTCAGGTCCTCCATCAAGGCCTGACGGGCGGGGGGCGCAGCCTTGGGCCCTGTCAAGCCCTGCTGAGCGAGGGGCGCAGCCTCAGGTCCCCTGGCCAGGTGCTGGACCAGGGGCACAGCTTCAGGTTCCCGGTGCTGGGGTGGGGGTGGGCACAGCCTCACGTCCTCCAGCCCAGTGCCAGGTAAGGACCCATCTTGAGGTCCCCTGTCAAGTCCAGCTGGGTCGGGGGCATGGCCTCAGGTCCCCCACTGGGAGGGGGAAGAGGGGCACACCTTGAGGTCCACCATCAGGCCCTGCCCGGGGGGTTGGGGGGGACACTGCCTGAGGTCCCCCGTCAAGCTGCAGCCTAAGGTGGGGGTTTTGGCCTGAGGTCCCCTATCAAGCCCCATTGGGCGGGGGGCACAAGCTCAGGTCCCTGTCAATTGCTCCTTGAGGTTCTTTATGGGAACTCGGCCTCCACTGTGGGTGCAGCCATTGTGTGTTACAGAAACCCTGCCTCTGCTGTGGGTGCTGCCTTCTTGGTGACAGTCTGACAGCCATTTGCATATTCCATCTTTATTAGATAGGATACTTATTATTTACATCTTTTTTTAAAATATATTTTGTTGATTTTTTACAGAGAGGAAGGGAGAGAGAGAGAGAGAGTTAGAAACATCGATGAGAGAGAAACATCTATCAGCCACCTCCTGCACGTCCCCCACCGGGGATGTGCCCGCAACCAAGGTACATGCCCTTGACCAGAATTGAATCTGGGACCTTTCAGTCTGCAAGCTGAATCTCTATCCACTGAGCCAAACTGGTTTTGGCTATTTAAATCTTTTATTGCACTGAACTCCAAAGGGAAGAGCACTTACCACCTAAAGCACATAAAACCTTCCTTTTGCAGCCCGAGAAGACATAACAGACCTACCTGTTTATTCCTTAAGAAAGAAATTAGTCCTTGTATTTAGTATGTGGGGTTGTTAGTGGCAGAGTGGGACTTTGGTTTTAGAAAGTCACGGAAAGTAGAACATAGCCCTCTGGCTGCGTGGACTCAGGAAATAAGTTCAAGTGGCAGACGTAGGGCTCTGAGAACACAGGCAGGAAAAGCAAGGATGACATGTCCGAGGGAAAAAGAGAGTACGGAGGGTGTTCTGGTCCCTTGCCTCGGGGTTTTAACTGGTTTGTAAAGGAGGGAATTTTAGAAGAGGTCTCAAAGAAGATTCACCAGTCTTTCTAGGTGTGTTCTTTCAGGGTTGTGGTCTCTACCGATTGGCACCAGGGCAGGATGTCATTAGTCATTGCAGCTAGTTAAGATGTTGGCCATGGCGCCCCATCTGGTTTTGCTGCTTTTCTAGGCCTGGAAAGGAAACACAACTGAGGCCTAAATGTCATCTCTACTTTGACCAAAACTCGGACTCTATGATCAACAGACCCAAGGCTTTATTCAAACTAAGATTGTTTGATCTGATCAGAACCTTGTTGTTCTGAGGGCTTACTGGTAGGAAGGAGTCACACAGGGCTTGTACACGAGTCCTGGGAAGCTAGTCTCCAGGCCCCTCGTCAAGTGTGTCTGGTTTGCATGCCTGGCAGTACGTAAGGCCAGGGGTCCAGCTGCATGCCCAACCACATAGTAGGAGAGGAAAGCTCACTGGAGGTAAGGTCCTGGCCTGTCATGGTTGTTTTCTCTAGTTTTGCCCCTTGTTAGGCACCCAGAACTTTCGGCCCTGGTGACATTCTATACCTGGCCCATTGTTCCTGCTCTGCTTATGCCTGACTGTCTCTTCTCAACCATTTTTTTAAGTAATAGGACATTTGATCAGAAGTTTGGAGGAACAACCATCCTTTGTTTCCAAAGAAAAGCACACACATTTATTCTGTAAGCCTGAGTTCCGGTTGCCCTGCCTAGGAAATTGGAGTTGGAAAGCTAGTCAGTCTCTGCCTGTTGCTTGAACTAAAGTAAAGACAGAAATTGTGGAGGAGAAACCAAGATGGCAGTGTAGGTGAGCAACTGGTCTGCCGCTCCCACAACAATTTAAAAATTAAAACTAATATAAAGGACATCTATCATCCAAAACCATGGGAAGGTTGGCTGAAAGAGAAAGGAGTGCAAGCACTGAAAAGCTGAGGAGCCTAGGTATGGAGGCACGCAAATCGGGCTGGTTGCGAATAAGTCTGGTGGCAGGTGACTGGGCACTCGGCTTTTCTTTTCAACCTGCAAGGAAACAAGCTCCCTATCACTTTGGAATCCAGTTTCTGGGGTCATGTGGGGGACCCAGACGCCTACGGGGAGAAGCTGGTCTGTAGGACATCGGTCCCAAGTGAGGGCAACTCTTGCAGAGGTGCGCGCAGCAATCATAGTTTACTGTGCTGGATCTCAGGGAAGCGGGGACTTGGAAACATGGGAGGCTGGGACAGCCATTGCTGTTAGCCACGCCCCAACCTAGTGATGTCTTGGACCCCGCCCTGCCCTGAGGCCCTGCCTGCAGATTCTGCAGACCCGCCCAGGCACCACACAGCTGCTTTTGTGTATAAATGGCTCCTATTGTGGATGAAATAAACCAGTTAATGAAATAAACCAGTTCCAGCAGCAAAGTTCCAGCAACAAAACCTATAAGTCCCAAGCAAAGGAACTGTACCCCATTGGTGATCCAGAAGCCAGTGTTCCTAGTGGTCAGTTTCAACCACTCACACCCATAAGTGACACATATGGGAAACTTTGAGCACCAAAGCCCCACTGAAACAAACCGTGTCTGCAGCGCAGCAGTTCTTCCTTTATAGACACCGCGGGTCCTCACAGACAATTGGCCTGGAGATCAATTCCTCCCAGTGTACCAACAGCAATCAAGGCTTAATTACACCAAGACTTTGCACTCAGCCCACAAAGGGATATAGCAAAAGCGACCACCTCAGGTGATTGGGGAAGCTGAACTACTGGACTCTATAGGTCACCTACCACACAAAGCCACTCCATCAGCCAAAATGAGGAGACACAGAAACGTCACGGATGGGAAAGATGAAGGAAAGTAAACTACTGGATGACACAGAGTTCAGAATCACATTTATAAGATTACTCAAGAATCTTCCAAAAACCTTTGAGAAACTTGGTGAGACCTCCAAGAAGCTTGATGAGACCTTCAAGGACCTTAAAGAGAATACCAAAAAATGGAAAAGGACCCGTCAGAAATTAAGCATGCAATCTCTGAAATAAAGAATACACAGAAACTCAACTATAGATCAACATACCCCAAGAATCAAACCAAAGATCTGGAATATAAGGAAGAAAAAATCACCCAACAGAGAGGCAGAAAGAAAGAACATTCCAAAAGTGTGAGGATAGTATAAGGAGCCTCCGGGATGGCTTAAAGCGTACCAGCATCCAGATTCTTGGGGTGCCAGATGAGAGTGAGCAGGATATTGAAGGCTTAATGTAAGAAATAATGACAGAAAACTTTGCCTACCTGGTTCTAAAGAAATAGACTTACAAGTTCAGGAAGCATACAAAACCCCAAACAAGAGGAATCCAAGGAGGGACACACCAAGAAACATCATAATTAAAATGCCAAGGGCAAAAGACAAAATCTTACAAGCAGCAAGAGAAAAACAGCTAGTTACCTACAAGGGAGTACCCATACGACTGTCAGCTGATTTCTCAACAGAAACTAGGCAGGCCAGAAGGGAGTGGCAAGAAATATTCAAAATGATGAACAACAACAACCTACAACCAAGATTACTCTACCCAGCAAAGCTATCATTCAGAATTGAAGGTCAGATAAAGAGCTTCACAGACAAGAAAAAGTTAATGGAGTTTATCAACACCAAACCAGAATTACATGAAATGCTGAAGGGTATTCTTTAAGGAGACGAAGAAGAAGAAAAATGTAAAGGTAAAAATTATGAACAACAAAAAGACTTAAAATACATACCTACCAACAAGCAAACCTAAAAATCAAGTGAATAAAAAATCTGAAGAACAAAATGGACTAGTGAATATAATAGAATCAGGGACATAGAAAAGGATTGGACTAACAATTCTCAGAGGGTGAGGGAAGAGATTGGACAAGAATCTTACATCTATGGATGAAGACAGTGGCCAGGGTAAGGACATGGAGTGGAGTTGGGGATCAGGTGGAAGGGAGCTATGGGGGAAGAAGGGGGAAAGAGGAATAACTGTAATAATCTGAACAATAAAGATTTATTAAAAAAAAAAAAAAAAAAAAAGACAGAAATTGTGTGCAGAGAAAAAGGCTGGCTCCCTGCTTCAGAGTGATGCTGGTGGCCTGGGAGACCACTGACTCATGTATGCCAGCCTTTGTCCTCACAGCACATGTTTCCTGGGCACAAACCATTTGGCCTTAGGCTTCGTTTTGGGATTCTTAGTGTTAATTTAAATACTAAAGAAAAGCCGAAACCAATTTGGCTCAGTGGTAGAGTGTCGGTCTGCAGACTGAAAGGTCCCAGGTTCAATTCTGGTCAAGGGCATGTACATTGATTGCGGGCACATCCCTGGTAGGGGGTGTGCAAGAGGCAGCTGGTCTCTCATTGACGTTTCTAGCTTTCTATCCCTCTCTCCTCCTCTCTGAAAAAAATCAATAAAATATATTTTTTAAAAAATAATTAAATAAATACTAAAGAAAAGCCAACTATCATTTTAAGAAAAAAAAGAAATTTGAAATGGATGATCATATCTGGGGTTGGGAGTGACATGGGTTTAATATCAAGATGTATGATTCCTTGAGGAATGATTTTTGTGATTTCACTGTTAATTAGTGATCCAAGGAAAAGGAATCCAAAGAAATTTAGACTGTGGCCAAAACCTGTTTGGCTCAGTAGATAGAGCGTCAGCCTGTGGACTGAAGGGTCCTGGGTTCGATTCCGGTCAGGGGCATGTACATTGGTTGCAGGCACATCCCCGGTGGGGGGTGTGCAAAAGGCAGCTGGTCGATGTTTCTCTCTCATCGATGTTTCTAGCTCTCTATCCCTCTCCCTTCCTTTCTGTAAAAAATTAATAAAATATATTTTATTAAAAATAAGTAAGTAAATAAATAAATAAAATATATTTTTTTAAAAATAAAAATTTGGACTGTGAATGTCCTAAAGGTGAACTTGGTGCCCTGGAACCTAAAAAAAATGTCAGACACTTTAAAATATGTATTTGTATTGATTTCAGGGAAGGAGAGAGAGAGAGAGAGAGAGAGATATCAGTAATAAGAATAATTGATCAGCTCCCTCCTGCAAACCCCCCAACCAAGCACTGAGCCTGAAACCCTGGCATGTGCCCTGACCAGAAATCGAACCCATGACCTCCTGGTTTATAGTTCGATGTTCAACCACTGAGTCACACTGGTTGGGCAATGTTAGACACTTTTTAATGGCTCCTGCTAAATGCTCATAGAATTGAAAATTTTCTAATTCAGTTTAAAGCTTCAATGAAAACAAGTAGTTTTACTCTCACTTTACACAATACTAAAACTATTTCTTCTAGGACCTTCAGTGTCTGTCCTCCTTTTCATGTCATAGTCTCAAAATAAGGACTTATGCATTCACCTACAGATGTTATATAATCACATAAATGACAGAGGAAACATAACTTTCTGCCAGTGCTTTAGTTAGGCCTGGGAAAGTCAAAATCGGTAGGAGGTGTGCCAGAGAGACAGAGAGTCCGTAGTGTGTGGATGTTTGGAAGGTCAGGTGAATGGAGGTTCAGATCACTTGCATCTCAACTTTTTATTGTTGAGCAACGTTGGCTCAGAGAGTGTAGTGTTGGAATGCTTGTAGCTCCCCAAGAAATCAGGCCAAATACTTGACTACCCCAGAGTCTCCACCTGTGTTCTGTCCCCATGTCTAGAGGTGGAGAAATGAGCCGGTTGAGAAGGAAAAGGGTGCTCTAACCTTTAATTCCTGGACCTTCTCCAAATTATGCACCAGCATACTGAAGGATATTGTGGTAGCTCTTCAGTCAAACTGGTTTGCTACATAGGGAGATACCTGTGAATATCAGCTTCTAAAATCAAACCACATTTATCTGAAATATTTATAATTGTATTCATAAGTTTGTAATTATAATTTCTGTTCTTCATGGTTTATGTGTTTAAATAAATTCAGTCTAATTGAAGCCAAAATTTATTGAGCACCTGCTGCAGCCTGCCAGCATCTTACTCAGTGCTGCAGATAAGATCAAAGTACAAGTTTTGCTTGAAGGAGCTCACTCTCTAGGAAGGTTCATTGGAAAGTGTTTAGGAGGCAACAATGCCATACTGTCATGAAAAACCATAGCTGGGAAGCCCATAGAAAAAAGCAGCCTATGTAAAGCTGTATATGCTACAGAGGCTCAATCATATGAAAACTATCCTATATAATAGAGAGGAAATATGAAAATTGACCATCACTCCATCACAAAGCTGGCTGTACCCACAGCTGAGGCTAAGTTCCCATAAGGAGCCTTCATGAGCAATCAGCGGGGACCTTAGGCTACGCCCTCCTCTGCCCCTGTGGGGCTTGACAGGGACCTAAGCTGTGTCCCTTACCCAGAGGGGCTTGACAGGGATGGGACGGGCCAGGTCCTGGCCTCCTGCGTTTTTGAAACGTGGGTGATGGGTGGGTACTTGACTCTGACAAGAGGGAGATTTTCATATACATTCTACTAATTTTCTTTCAACTCTGACACTTCTATTATAGAGAAAGGTCAAATAACAATATTAAAATACTTCCTCTAATTAATTATATTTTAACGTGCATGAATTTTGTGAACCATGTCACCAGCCCTATCTAATAAAAGAGATATGCAAATTGATGGGGCCTCTGCTAAACCCATAAGCCATGCCCACCAGCCAATCAGGAGTGAGCACGCAAATTAACCCAACCAAGATGGCTGTGTCCAGGGAGAGAGTAGGAGGCTTGGGTTTCCCTGGCAATAGAGGAAGCCAAGCTTTCGGTCTGCCCTGGCCTGCCTTGGCCTCCACTTAAGGCTACAAAGTTTCAATTATAGAGGATAAATAAATCCTAACAAAAATGGCAGCAACCACGGAGCTGGAAAGAGCAGGATGCTTGGGTTTCCCCTTGTGATGGAGGAAGCCAAGCTCCTGCTGCCCTGGCCTGCCTTGGCCTCCGATGCAAAGTTTCAATTATAGAAGATAAATAAATCCCAACAAAAATGGCAGTAGCCACAGAGCAAGCAGGTGGCTTGGCTCCGTTCAAGGCTACAAAGTTTCAATTATAAAAGATAAATAAATCCCAGATCCCAGGGCCTCTGCTTGGGTCACTGTGGGGCCTGGCTGGCCTGCAAACCACTACTGGCTCCTTGCCCAGGTGGCCCCACACCCCAAGGGAAGCCCCACCCATGCATCAGGCCTCTACCCTATCTAATCCTATCCAACAAAAGAATAATACGCAAATTGACTATCACTCCAACACACAAGATGGCTGCCCTCATGTGGTCAAAGATGACTGCCCCCCCCCCCATGTGGACACAAGATGGCCAGCAGGGGAAGGCAGTTGGGAGGGAAAGGAGGGCATTTGCGGGCTATCAAGCCTGCAGGGGAGGGCATTTAGAGGTGACCAGGCCTACAGGGAAGACCAATTGGGGGAAACCCAGGCCTGCAGGGAAAACCAGTTTGGGGGGTGGAGGTGACCAGGTCTGCAGGGGAAGGCAGTAAGAGGTGACCAGGTCTGTAGGAGAGGGGGTTAGGGCAAACAGGCTGGAAGGGGAGCAGTTAGACACCAATCAGGCTGGCAGGCAGAAGTGGTTAGGGGCAATCAGGAAGGCAGGCAGGCGAGCCAGTTGGGAGCCAGAAGTCCTGGATTATAAGAGGGATTGGGCCTAAACATGCAGTCGGACATCCCTTGAGAGGTCCCAGATTGGAGAGGGTGCAGGTTGGACTGAGGGACACCCTCACCCATGCACGAATTTTGTGCACTGGGCCTCTAATATTCACATAAAAGTCCTAGAAGGGAGTATATTATATTCATAACAGTTATTTCTGGTTTGTAGGTCCTTGAGCAGCTTTTCTATTTTATACTTAAGTTTTGTATGTTTTCTAGTGAACATGTCATTTTCTTATGCATTTTAAGAAATTACAAAAGTGGTATAAATACATTGTTGTAATTTTTTCCCCTCAAGTTACAATATTACAGAACTGAATAAAGTAAAAAGTATGGTGATCTATACTCACAGTCCAACCAATTAAATAAATGAATGGGAAAAGAAAGCTTTTATGCCCTGAATGAAATGGATTAAACATAGTCCTAAATAATAAAAGGCTAATATGCAAATTGACCTAACAGCGGAACAACTGGTTTCTATGACACACATTGACCACAAGGGGGCAGACGCTCAATGCAGAAGCTGCTCCTTAGTGGTCAGTGTGCTCCCACAGGGGGAGTGCCACTCAGTCAGAAGCCAGGCTCATGGCTGGCAAGCGCAGCAGTGGTGGGAGCCTCTCCCATCTCCGCAGCAATGCTTGAGCGTGCCTAAGCCAGCAGTCGGACATCCCCCCTAGGGCTCCCTGACTATGAGAGGGCACAGGCCAGGCTGAGGGAACTGCCCCCCATGCCCTAGGGCACGTATTTCCTGCACCTCTAGTATAATAATTAGATAATTTACCAGTGCTCGTTTGAGATTTCTCAAATATGAACTTAGCATATAAAATTACATAGCAGAAAAAAGATAACATGTCATTAGAAGTCCACTATAAATGTGCCCCCCGAGTTTCACAACACATCAAGTGATACCAGCACCTTCGGTGTCAGGGCAGTTCTGCCCTGTGCAGCGAAGCAGCTGGGGGTGCTTGTTGTGGGTGCGCCGTCAGCACTTGGTCATGGTGAGGTGGAGTGCCTTAGAGGGCGGTGAGGTGCGAGGCATGT
This sequence comes from Pipistrellus nathusii, assembly GCA_963693515.1. Classification (NCBI taxonomy): domain Eukaryota; kingdom Metazoa; phylum Chordata; class Mammalia; order Chiroptera; family Vespertilionidae; genus Pipistrellus; species Pipistrellus nathusii. The sequence continues at coordinate 767,732 of OY882870.1, forward strand.
CACTCTGATGAGTTGGTTTTCTCCCGCTTTTTCTTGCTGCATAACCCAGGCCACATATACAGCCAGAGTTGTTCTCTGGGGATGCCATTTTTGATCCCTTACTAGAATCCAAAGACAATGTATTTGAGAAAAGAGTAAAATTCCATTTTGTGTCTGGTATTAAGAACCTTGTGCCATTAAGTAAGTACTAAGCAAGATTGTAGCCAATTTAAATTTCATTTCTCTCCTTCCTTAGAATATCTTTTTTAAAAAATATATATTTTATTGATTTTTTACAGAGAGGAAGAGAGAGGGATAGAGAGTTAGAAACATCAATGAGAGAGAAACATTGACCAGCTCCCTCTTGCACACCCCTTACCAGGGATGTGCCCTCAACCAAGGTACATGCCCTTGATCAGGATAGAACCTGGGACCTTTCAGTCTGCAGACAGACATTCTACCGCTGAGCCAAACCGGTTTCGGTTCCTTCCTTAGAATATCTTAATACTTCAGAAAAATTGGGGTTTAGTTCTTACTGGACAATATAAGCTTCATTTTCAACTTGATGTTTAAAATTATTGTTGTTAGCATATGCCCTGTAGATGTAATAATGGACATAATTGCTAAAAGGATTTCACTTCTGCTGTATAAGCTAAAGCCAAGTGAATAAAAATATTGGCAAAGGATTGCTACTGTATTAAATACTGGATTATGAGAAACCAAGATCGCGGCATAGGGTAGACACCTGAATGCAGCCTACTACAACAAATTTGAATTTAGAACTGGAAAACAGGGGAGGCATTGCCCTGAAGCACTGGACGGCTAGCTGAGAGGAGGCTCTGCCATCACGGAAGGAGAGAGAAGGCACGCTGAACCTCAGGAACTGTGAAGATACAGAGAACTGTGTGCGTGAAAAGGCGCTGGCTTAATCCTGTAGAGAGGGCGGACAGCTAACGCATGGCTGGTTTTCTTGTTTGAAAGAAAAACAGAATAACCCTATTGCTCTGATAGACAGCCCCAGTCAGGGAGAGGCCAGACGGTCAGGCAGCGGGCAGAGATCTCTCGGAGGTGTGTGAAGCTAGTGGCCATTACTGCGAGACTTGGGGAGGAGCCGATGGGAAAACAAAGCTTGTCTACACCAACCAGAGACTCTGCCCCATCCAAGCTGAGCACAGAAGCTCTCCCAGAGGCTGGCTTTTTCTAAGGAGGGACTGGCCAGAATCCAAAGTTTGCGCCTTTACCAAAGAGGTGAGTGCGCCTGCAACCAATCTTGCGAGGCTCACTGTGAACAGGACTTTCCTAAGGCGAAACTGACAGGGAACCAAAGATTGTCTGCGCCACCCTGATGGGACTCTGTCCCATCCAAGCAGAGTACAGAAGCCCTCTTAGCTGAGACTCTGCTGATCCTCACAGCCAATTGGCTTGGAGATCAACGCTTCCCAGTGATACCAACAATAAGCAAGGCTTAACAACAAGACTGTACACACATCCCAAAAGGGCTACACCAAGACTGCCCACTCAAGGCTGTGCTACCAGGCTCTACCAGAACACCTAGCACACAAAAGTATTCCATCAAATCAGTGAAACAACTAAAATGCAGTCAAGAGGAAGGACAAAAAGGAAAGAGAAGGAGGAAAAGAACAGAATGGACATTGAATTTAACACTACAGTTATAAGGCTTTTTAAGAATATCCTTAAAAAGGCCGATAAAATAAATAAGACCTATGAGGATATGAAAAGGGATCAACTAGAAATAAAAAGGGATCAAGTAGAAATAAAGAAAATGTCTGAAATAAAAAATATTACACAGAGTCCTAAAAACAGACTGGAAGATTGCAAGAATCAAGACAAAGATTTAGAACACAAAGAGCCAGAGGATACTCCTCTGCAGAAGCAAGAAGATAAGAGATTACAGAAAGTTAAAGATAGTGTAAGAAACCTCTGGGACAATTTCAAGCGAACCAACATCAGAATTATGGGGGTCCCAGAAGAAGAAAGAGAGCAAGATACCGAAAACATACTGGAAGAAATAGTGACAGAAAACTTCCCCCACCTGGGGAAAGAAATAGACTTACAAGTCCAGGAAGCTCACAGAACCCCAAACAAAAGGAATCCAAAGAGGACCACACCAAGACACATCATAATTAAAATTCCAAGAGCAAAAGACAAAGAGAGAATATTAAAAGCAGCAAGAGAAAAGCAGGTAGTTACCTATAAAGGTGCACCCATACGATTGTCAGCTGATTTCTCAACAGAAACCATGCAGACCAGACAGGAATGGCAAGAAATATTCAAGGTGATGAATAGCAAGAACCTACAGCCAAAAATAATCTACCCAGCAAAGCTATCACTCAGAATCGAAGGCCAGATAAAGAGCTTCACAAATAAAAAAAAGCTAAAGGAGTTCATCTCTGCCAAACCAGAATTATATGAATTGCTGAAGAGGGTTCTTTAGGAAGAGGAAGAAGATAAAGATAAAAATTATGAACAAATACGTAACTATCAACAAGTGAATCTAAAAGCCAAGGGAATTAAAAAATCTGCAGAACAATATTAACTGGTGAATAGAATCAGAGGTATGGAAGGGGCGTGGACTGATGATTCTTGGGGAAAAGGTGGGTGGGGGTGCGGGAAGCGACTGACCAAAAACTGTGCACCTATGTTTAGGACAATGTGGGTTGGGGAAAGCGCAGAGGGTGGGGTTGGAACCTGGTGGAGGGGAGCAATTGAAGTGGGGGAAAAAAGGAACACATTTGTAATAATCTGAACAATAAATATTTATTTTAAAAAATATATATACTGGATTACTTATAAAAACTAAGCTTTCAAAACTCCAGAAGTTGTGAAACTAGCGTTCTGAACACAGCTGTACTACACATTGGTATTACTATAAGTATGATTTCAGATGGAAATTGAAAATCTAAAATTTTCATATGGCAAATAATAGGCTTACCTAACCTGTTTGTTAGAAAAAATTAGATAAACCTCGGTTTGTGTAAGAGCAGTTTTGCTTTTGTTTTTTAAACAAAAGCCACAAAGACCCTCTCATTATCTGTGTCGGACAGTACAACATTTCCGTTGGTCAGACTTGGAAAACATTGTCTGCCAGCGTAGATGGGCATGAGAGGTGATGCTGGCTATCTCCTTCCTTTCACACCTTTGGGGTCCTCTCCTTCTAAGTTGTAACTGCTTCAGGCTTGAATATTTGTTTTCCATCCATCCAATCATTCAACAAATAGTCATGAGTTCCTATGGTGTGCAACACTCTGTGCGAAGGTTTAGACTGATGGCTAACAACAGCCAGACATGGCCCTGTCCTCATGGAACTTGTGATCTGATGGGAGAGATTAATCAAATACACAGAGTGAAATTAAAATCTTTGAAGGTACTGCAAACAAAAGATTCATGCTGCTATAACAGCATGTGCTGGCTGACCTAGTGAGGGGATGGGGTTGGGGAGGGTGTCAGGGCTGCTCTGGAAGCTGCTGGCTCTGAGGACTGAAGCACATGTGGACTTAACTTGGGAGAGCTGGGGGTCAGGAATATGGACCAGGCCCACCATGTGCAGGGCTCTGGCAGGAGGGGAATTGAAAGAAGGCCAGAGTAGCTAGGCATGAGGAAAAGGGGTTGAAGAGAGGTCAAGATTTGGCTGGTGATTTAGGCACAGCCCAGGCTATGGTACCTTCTAAGAAACATGAGTTTTGGACTTTTCATAAAGAGCAATGGGAAGCCAGTGGAGAGTGTTAAGCATAAGATGGGCAAACAGCCCCAGTGTTGTCGTGTGCAAACTTGTGAGCCAGTTAGAAAGGTTTTCTTGCTCATGATGGTGAGTAGCCTGCCCAGGGGACTACAATGGATTTGAAGAGAAAGGAGAGAGCAATATGGAGCATGAAGCCTGGTTTGTGGCTGGATGAATGAAGAGACTCGTTTGGGAAAAATGAGTCTTGGACTCTTGGCTTTTGTAAAAGAAATTCTTCTGTCTACATAATTTATCTCTTTTGTATCGTTTTTACTTAAGTTCATAATTCTGGGTTAGTTTTCTTTCTGTTCCTCTGTTATTGCTTTCTTTATTATTTAAATGAAATATTGGGCTCAGTTATCTATTGAAGATTGCCTTTTTTGTATGTTTATTGAGTTCAGTTATTTCATTATAAAATACAGAATATATAAAATAGATGTACAGTTCAAGGAATATTAATAAACTGGACATGCATGTACCTACAACCAATCTTAAGAAAAACAACATTGCCAGTTTCCTAGAGCAATTGTGCTGCCCCTTCCCTACCCCATAGCAACAACACTGAGTTTTATGTTAATCATTACTTTGCTTTTCCTTATGGTTTTGCCATCTACCCTGTTTCCCTGAAAATAAGACAGTGTCTTATATTACTTTTTGCTCCCAAAGATGCACTAGGTCTTATTTTCAGGGGATGTCTTAATTTTTCCATGAAGAAGAATATGGTACACATTTATTGTTAAATGAAAATAAAGGAAATTTATTACCTGTATACCGTACGGTAGTACGGTAGTTGTCAACACAAACCAGACAAACTGTGAATCCTACAGTATTAAGAATTTACTCATTTATTCAATGACAATCATGTCATCATCTTCTGGAACATCAACATAACAATCCAATTCCTGAATTTCCTGGTGAATTTCTTTCTTTCTTTTTTTTAAATATATTTTATTGATTTTTCACAGAGAGGAAGGAAGAGGGATAGAGAGTTAGAAACACCGATGAGAGAGAATCATTGATTAGCTGCCTCTTGCACACCCCCTACTGGGGATGTGCCCGCAACCAAGGTACATGCCCCAGAATCAAACCCGGGACCTTTCAGTTCGCAAGCTGACGCTCTATCCACTGAGCCAAACCGGTTTCGGCTGGTGAATTTCTTGTGACTCCATTTCTTTCAGAATCAGTGGACCAAATCCTCATGTTTAGCAATAGCACTGTCTTTAAATGAGTACTTCTTGTCAAGGTAGCCTGCTCGCAGTGCATTTGCAATGCAACTGTCAGTGATTTTCTCCCGTGAATTCTTCACCCAAGTCACAACTTCTTGCAGTTTAGGTTTCACAAAGTTTCCACGCTGATTTCTCTCCATTCTATTTTCAATGTAGTCATTAATTTCCATGCGCAAATTGTCTTTGAATGGCTTGTTTATTGCAATATCAAGAGTCTGGAGATAGGCCGTCATTGCTGCGGGAATCATTATCTGATCTATTTTTCTTTCGTGAAGAAATGTCTTCATTTCTTTAGCACGGTGAGTGCTGGCTGCATCCCAGACTAGCAGACCTCTTTGGCTCCCTCGCATAACAAGCGGCAGCATTAAATGGACCCACTTCCTTATAACTGCTTGTGTGGCCCAGGCTTTTTCCGTTTCAAGAATAAACCGCTTGATCGATGTGGTGATGTCGCGCTCTCCCGGGCCGGGCCTAAGCCGCGCCAGACGAGCAATGGACATTCCTTGGCAAATGGGACCGCTCTTCTCGCTCTGCCCGCGGCCCCTCGCCTCTTACCCTCCTGCCCGGTGGAGGTGTGTGGAAGGGGAAGGGGTGCGGAACCCGGCCCGACCTCGGTGGTGTTCGCGCCCTGTTGGTCTTTGTGACGCAGCGGACACTCCGCGCTGGCCATCCCCGCTGCGTCTCGCGGGCCGCCAAAAAAAGAAAAGAAAAAAGAAAAAGAATAAAAATGCCAAAAGCACGTTCAGTCTTTTCTTTCTTGCCCTTAGAAATGATTAAAGGTTGGATTTTAATGCCATCCAGACGAATTGCCAAAATACAGGAAACACGTGCAATTTAGTAAGCAGTGGAGGGAATGTACACTAAGGCACCCCACTGTTCAATTGTTGTTTGAGATGATTGGCCCATAAACACTGTAGTTTCATCCATAGCAATCATGTTGGAAAGATTGTATTTAGAGAAGTCAGCATCATCAATAAAGGACTTGAATGCAAGTGCTCACTTAATAACTTGTGTATCTTCCAACCTAAACAATGTTGTACTGGTAGATCTTCTTAAAGACAGTTCACTTCGCTGAAGGAAATTATCCAGCCAGTGTTGTGATGCTTTGAAGTCTTCGGGGGCTAAGTCAAACTGTGGTGCCATTGCAAGGGCAAATTCTTGAATCTGAGCCCTATTCACAACCAAAGCCTTTGCTCTCCTGTCAACAACCCATTCACAGATCAGGTCTTCCAGCTCGGAAAATAATGGTTGCCAATCTGATCCACACTTGTGCTTTTTAGCATTTCCCTTGTCCACTTGTTCAGTGAGGTTACCATACTCTGCTCGACATTTTCGGACCAATCGGATACTCAACATCTTCTCTTTGCAGAAAGCAGTAAGATTTTGGACCCAAGAGTCTTCCATGATTCCTTTATTGTACTCCACAGAGTAGTTTTTTTCTTTCTGCGCTCATTTCTAGGGGTAAAAAAAAAAAGGAATTGGGGTATCAAGGTGCGGGGAGGGGGATCACTTAAAATGACACGGGGAGGGCTGGGACCGGTTTGGCTCAGAGGATAGAGCATCCGCCTGCGGACTGAAAGGTCCCGGGCAAGGGCATGTATAATACCTTGGTTGCGGGCACATTACCAGTAGGGGGTTTGCCAGAGGCAGATGATCGATGATTCTCTCTCATCGATGTTTCTAACTCTCTATCCCTCTCTCTTCCTCTCTGTGAAAAATCAATAAAATATATATTTAAAAAAAAAAGACTTGCCTTAATAAATTAAGCATTTAAAAAAATGACACATGGGGGATAAGAGGGGGGAATCAAAATGGCACAGGAGAATCAGAAGGGAATTACCATTTTAGTAACCCCTTTTGACCCTCCTGTGTCATTTTGATTGCCCCCTCTGATCCTCCTGTGTCATTTTAAGTGATTCCCCCTCCTCCTACCCCTGTTCCACTGAACATCTTCACCAGACATCCCCCTACCCCTTTATCAGACATTTACCCCCTGCGGCCTGCCTGGGGACTGTCACTGGGCTTGCTGGGGCCTGGATCTGGGCTGGAGCAGGGTCTGCCACTGACTGAGAACTTTCAGTTATCATGAGGATGGCGGAGAGCATCAGGTAGTGTTACCAGAGACAGACCAGCACTCACCACCTTTGCCGTGCCCAGTCTGCTCTAATCCTCCTGTTCTTCTACACGCATCTGCGAAAGTCTCCTCCTCTCTCCCACCCCGTGCTCATAGCTCACTCCGACCTCTGCTCCGCCTCCACACAGCAGTGATGTCAGGACTCCGCGTAATGTCACTGGTTGCTAGACACCAGTCGGGGCGGTCCTAACAACCAGTTTACGGTAAATTAATTTTCATTCTGAGACAGAGCCTGGGGAGCCTTATTTTGGGGGGGATGCCTTATATTTTACTCAGAAGGAAATCTGTAAGTAGTCTTATTTTCGGGGAAACACGGTATGTATGTATCCCAACTTTTATTTTTGTCTGCTTCTGAACTTTCTGTAAATGGAATCATTCTGTTTATGTTTTTCTCTTACTTGCTTCTTTCATGTAATATTTTTTTTAAGATCTATCCTTTACTAGAGGCCCAGTGCACAAAATTTGTGCACGGTAAGGTCCCTAGGCCTGGCCGGTGCGATCAGGGATCAGGTTCCCTCCTCCCTGCCTCCTTTTCTTGCTCCCTCAGTGCCCTGCACCACCTGGTGGTCATGTCCCACTATGTTCCGCACCGCCCCCTGGCTGTCAGCACATGTCATAGTAAGTGAGCAAACTCCCAGTATACCAGTTGAACGCCGGAGGGGACAATTTGCATATTAGCCTTTTATTATGTAGGATGATGCAGAGGTGTTTCTGTTCTATAGATGTATTATTGATAAGTAGTTTCCACTTTGTGTTATTAGGAAAATGCTGCTCTAAACATTTGTGTTCATGTTTCATGGTGCACTTTTGTGCAACCTTTTGACTAAGGGCTCTATACCTAGGAATAGAATTGCTAGAACTTGGGGGATGGCTGTAGATTAGACTTTAGTGGGTAAGGCCAAACTGTTTTCAATAAGTCTACCAATTTATTGGAACTTATTCTCCCACTAGCAGTGTATGATAATTTCCCTGGTTCAGCCTTTATGCCAACATTTGTTTTCATTTTAAGATTTGACAATCCGTAGGGTGTGAAAGTATAATTTTCACTCTCATTTTTTTGATAACTAATGAATGGCTCATATATTTATGAGTCATTCGTGTTCCCTCTTCTCTGGAACTCCTGTCTGTTGTATTGCCTATTTTTTTATTAGGAATGTATTTTTTCTTTTTAGGACTTTTTTGGTATTCTAGAGACTAGTTCTTTATTGGTTAAGTATGTTGCAAACATTCTTTCCCAGTTTGCAGATTTATCTTTCAGTTTCCTGCAATTTCTTCATAAACAGAAGTTTTTAATTTTAATGTTGTAAAAATTGTCAATATGTTTCTTTATGAGTTTGGGGGGGTTGTTTCTTATTAAGAAAAATTTTTCATTTAGATGTCATAAAAATATTCTCATGTAGTATCTTCTAAAAATTTTTTGTGTTAAGCATCTAAAATCTTTAGTCCACCTGGAACTGATCTTTGTGTATTTTATGAGCTAGAGGAACCAGTTCTATTGTATGTATAACCTCATCCAGCTTAACCATGCTCCTCTGTCTTCTCAAGGTTAACCTATGGGTCTGGTTCTGGTCTGTGTATCCAGTTGCACAGACCTACTTGTTTATCATCTGTCAATACCATACTCTCTTCATTACGGTAGCATTTTATTTTAGACTCAGCCTGTCAAGTCCCATGGCAAACATTCTGATTAGAATTGCTTTGAATCTATTATTAATTTGGGGAGGCTAAAATATTTATTATCTTTTCAGTAACATAGTATAACTCTCTGTTTAGGTTTTCTTTAATGTCTTTCAGTAAAAATTTATAATATTTCTCAAAAAAATTGTGTACATCTTTTGTTAGATTTGTTTTGTATTTTGTGTTACTATTGTAAATAGCATTGAAAAGAAAAACTATTTGTTTAAGGTATATAGAAATGTAATTTGCTTTTTTGTATTGATTTTTTTTATCTATAGCTTCCTTGCTAAACCTCTATTATGAATTCTTATGTATAAACTCTCTCTGGCTTTCTATATAGGTAGTAATAGTGCAAATAATAACAGTTTGTTTTTTTCTTTTTCTTTATTCGTCTTTATTTTATTGTACTAGCTGGACCTTCCAAACAATGCTGAATAGATGTGATGGTATTGTATTTCCTTACCCTGCTCTTTGTCTTTAGAAAGTGCTCATAACAGTCTACCATTAAATATGATGTTTACTACAGGCTTTTGTATTATAGATGGCCTTTATCAAATTAAGAAAACGTTTACCTTAGTCAGTTTGGCTCAAGAGTGTTATAAATAAGGGGAGCCCCCAATTCAGGGTCCTGGTAGATCACAAAGGAGCCAGGTAGCAGAAGGGTGCGCACACCGAGCAGGTGGTCTGCTTGGCTTTATAATCCTTGATAATTGTGACCTGTCTCTCACTCCTGATTGAAGCTCAGGCTCACAGTCTTTCCCAGTTGGCTAATTAAAAGAGAGGGGTTGGCCTTTGCTGTTTCAAGATGGCAGCCCCCGGGGAGCTGCAAGCCATTAGGCCAACATGGCAGCTGCCAAGTTACGCAGTCTAACATGGCAGCTGCCTAAACTATTATTTGACAGATAAGATTATTTGTTTCTTCTCACAGAAGACAGAGCATCGGCCCTTGGGTTCGTACCTGGATGCAGGCCTGGTTGGAGCACATGCAGGAGGCAACGAGTTGATGTGTGTCTCTCATATCCATGTCTCTCTGTCTCTCCTCATCCCTTCCATTCTCTAAGAATCAGTGGGAAAATATCCTCAGATGAGGATTAACCAAAAGAAAAAATTAAAAAAAAAAAAAAGAAAGAAAGCTTGCCATTATTTTTAGTTTGCAAAGAGTTTTTATCCCAAATGGTCATTGAATTTTATTTAATATGTTTTTTTTTTTCTTTTCTTTTTTAAAAATATATTTTACTGATTTTTTTACAGAGAGGAAGAGAGAGGAATAGAGAGCTAGAAACATTGATGAGAGAGAATCATCGATCAGCTGTCTCTTGCACACCCCCTGCTGAGGATGTGCCTGCAACCAAGGTACATGCCCTTGACCGGAATCAAACCTGGGACCTTTCAATCCGCAGGCAGACGCTCTATCCACTGAGCCAAACCGGTTTCGGCTTAATATGTTTCTTCATCTTTTGAGATGATTTTTAAGGGTTTTCTCCTTTAATCTGTTAATGTAATGAATGACATTTATAAAATTCTGACTTAAGTAGACCTTGTGTTCCTGGGGTTATGAGCTATGATGCACATATAATGCTGGCTTTGGTTTGGGATGTTGTGTGCATCACACACTTCAGGAAAGAGAGACAGAGAGAAGGGATGGACGGGAGGAGCTGACCTATGGTCTGCATTTTCGTCACCCTTTTTCTAGGTTTGTCATCAGGTGTGCCAGGTGATGAAGTGAGTTAGGGGTGGAGGAGGGGGCCTTTTATACTCTCTGAAATAGTTTAAAATGGAATTGATCTCATCGGTAAAATTCACCAAAAAGCCATCTTGACTTTTTATCTGTGAGAATATTTTTAAACTCTTCATTCACAAATTTTGATTGTTATAGGACTATTCTAGTTTGTGGGTTTTTTTTTTTTATTTTATTTCTCCTTGAGTCAGTTTTAGTAGGTTATGTTTCTCTAGAAATTTGTCTATTTCATCTAAATTTTCAAAAGTTTCTAGCATAAAGTTGTTCTTATTTCCTCTTCTTTTCGTCTGTAGGGCATCTATAATGTCTTATATTTGTGCTTTACTTTTTTGTTTTATATTAATTTTGTGCCTAGCATGTGTTCTTTTCTTAAATTTTAAAACTCAAAAGTAATCTGTATTCTTTCATCATTAGCTGCTGTGTTTTATGTCTGTCCATTGGCTGAAACTTGTCAATTGATTTATTTAAGCTTTTTATACGCCCACTGATTTGGCTGTTTCAAACCTTTTTAGATTCAAAAAGGTTTGAGAAAATCTCTAAAACGTTGGTTATCTTGTTAGTCTCTTCCTTTAGACCTGTATCAATTTTCATTTTATATTTTAGGGCATATTATGTGGTGTTTTATTTTAAGATTGTTATATTTCTCTGGCAAATTGCAGTGTCTGTTATGCAGCAACCTTCTTTATCACTAATAATGCCTTTTCCTCACATCTGCTTTGATATAAATGTAGAGACCGCCGAGACCGGTTTGGCTCAGTGGATAGAGGGTCGGCCTGACTAAAAGGTCCCGGGTTCGATTCCAGTCAAGGGCATGTACCTTGGTTGCGGGCACATTCTCAGTAGGGGGTGTACAAGAGGCAGCTGATAGATGACTCTCTCCCATCGATGTTTCTAACTCTCTATCTCTCTCCCTTCCTCTCTATGCAAAATCAATAAAAAATATATTAAAAAAAAAAAAAAAAAAAAGAAAGAAAGTTCCCCTTTCAATTGGATTGAAATCTACTTTGGTCACATTAATTTTCATTTTAAGTCCACATAGTTCAATACATTCTCTCTTCACATATCTGTTTTGAACTATGTAGAGAATTATTGTTACATTCTTTCCGAGCCTTCCAGATCGACTTGTTCTGCTTTAAAGTATTCTTGTAGGTTCACACTTCCCCTTCTTTTCCTTTCCTCCTGGTCCCTTTTTTGGCAAATGCTGCTTGTCAGCGCTTCCATCTTCCCTTCCCCCTTTGGCTCCGTGCCCTGTTAACTGTTCTTCAGGTTAAGATGACCCTCCAGGTTGGCTCTGTTCGGGGTGAGCAATGAGGCTGCCGTGTGCGTGTGGTCACGGAGCTCATCTGCCATTGGAAACCTAGCACACTCGTTGCCCTGAGGTTGCTGTTCGCCGCAGCCCTGCAGCAGTTGTCTCGGGCGTCGTGTAACTGCAGTCGCTCTTCTGTAATAAAGAACACTGTGTCTGTCCTCCCTGTTCGAGTTCACATTAGGGGTTCGGAGACCTGTTTTAATATTTTTTGGAACTTGAATATGTCATCCCAGCTACTTCCTGACCTTTTCATCTTTGCAAAGCTGTTAATAAACTTCTGAAATCAATCAGTAATTGTTTTTGGAGCACTTTCTGTATGTCAAGCACAAGGCAAGACATGGAGAGTGGAGAAATTGTATAAGGCTTCTGCCCTTAAGAAATTAGAAGAGCATTCTGTTTTCTTTTAAAAAAAAAATATATATATATATATATATTTTTTTTTTATTGATTTTTTTTTTTTTTCTTACAGAGAGGAAGGGAGAGAGCTAGAGAGTTAGAAACATCCATCAGCTGCCTCCTGCACACCCCCTAGTGTGGATATGCCCACAACCAAGCTACATGCCTTTGACCGGAATCGAACCTGGGACCCTTCAATCTGCAGGCTGATGCTCTATCCACTGAGCCAAACCGGTTTCGGTGAGCATTCTGTTTTCACTGAAGACAGGGAATAAAATGTTGAATGAGGAAGTCTTATGTCAGAACTCTGTCTTCCTCCACACCTTCCTTCCTGTTGAAATCTTTCTCACCTATAAGTCAAATGTGAGTCCAGTGAGCTTTAAAACCATGCACCCCTTTTTCTATATTTTGCTTATAACAAGCCACAAAAGACTATCCTATTTCTTCTTAGAACCCAAGCACAGTCTGCACACAGCTCCGCAGACTCAGGGATAGCATGCGTTTTCATGAACCCACCCACCTCCTGGGGATCACCATTTCATCTCTTAGTGGCCTGTGGTGCATGGATTTTGAGTTCCTGTAGGTGGTTTCTTCTCTTTCCTTCATTGCCCTTTTGGAGATTAAGGAAGATAAGTTTGCCTCTTTTTGTGGGTGTTGGAAACTAGAAACATTGTTCTGATTCTCTGTCCAGTTACTTATTTATTTTTGTGATCAGAAAAATGCTTTTTCTTAGTATCAATCTGTGTCAGTTTTTGCCTTCCATAATAATAGCTATAATTTTATGGCACTTCATGTGCATTTTTCTCTTTTCCTCAGTATCCTCAGGGGAACAAAGTGCAGCCTCGGTCAGACTGGCAGAAGCAACATTCTTAGAACTTCTGAGTTGCACTTTGGCCCATGGGCCCCCTCGTCCTGTCATCTTGAGCCTTGTCCAGTGTCAGATCCTGCTTTTGATTGGAAAACATTGAGGTAGAATGTTGTCCCTTGCCGTTAGAAATGTAGAGACCATCAAGGGTCACGTTGAGAGTGCGGAAGCTGACAAGCCATTTACACTATGTGCAGAGCTGTTGACTCGAGCAAGGGGAGCATGAGGACAGGTGGGCGAGCTGGCCACACAGTGTGTTAGAGCATGTTGACATAGTCAGGAGTCAGTAAATGATTTGCAGGCAGCAAAGCTCCAGTGATGCAGTGCTTAACAGTGACCTTGGCTGAAGGCACTTGGTCCCTAACAAAATGAGCGGCATTGTGGTACGTGCTTGACATTAATCATCTCTCTCAGCCTCACAGGCTCCGTAGAAGTTGGGATATGTCCTGTTTCATTAATGCCTCAGGTTGCAAGTATGGAAACGCAGAGAGAGAAGTAACCCAGGCCTGTTTGTTTGCAGAGCCTGAGTCCTAGCTCCCTTGCTGTGGTCAGTCAGTCCCCCGTCATTTTCTGTAGCACATTGCCCCTCCCCCCATAACACTGCATGCTCTGTTGATGAAGTTCCAGTGTGGTTTCCATTACTGCACTTAGTCTGGTTGGTGAGAGAGGAATGCAGACGCCAGAGTTAGAGGACGGTGGCATGGCCTCTGCCTCATCGCTAGTAATACAGCGATCAGAGAAGGGGCACAGGGCCGTCAGCCGCGGTGTGCGGTAGCTGTCTTGTACTTGAAGCTAAGGATGGAGGGATATGACCAGGCATAGAAACAAAGGGCAGAGATGTGGGAGGTGGGGCCAGCTGAGGTGGGAGCTGCGAAAGGTGGTTGCTCTGGTGAAGCATGTTTGCGTTGGGGTGTGGACCATGTTAGGAAAGTGGGGAGATGGAACTAATTTTGCAGATGGTGACAGTTGCAAGCCAGTGGCCCTTGGGTCACATTTGAGACTCATAAGTTTTCAAAAACTTCGGTTATCAGCACTAAAAATTTGGAAGATTTTATGTAAAAATTTGGATTTACAGCAGCTTTTGAAATAAGGGAAGTTCTGGCAGTTGTTGGGCCCACATCCTCACATGGGAACCATTGGCTAGAGTGAGACCAGCTGTCTCCAATATGCAGGACGAATACCTTCCACTCTCACAGGCCCTCCCTGCCCTCCCCTAGACTGTCAGCCTGGCCTGTGAGGCAGCAGCGGTTGTGGCCTCGGCTTGATGGGTGAGAAGATGCGGACTTTCCTCCTGCCAGACCACAGGCCTCAGGCCCGTGGGACCCTGCTTTGTGCGCAGCTTGTGCCAGGCAGGCAGAGGGCTCAGCAGGCATCCGGCCCCGGGTCAGGGTGCCCCTGGCGGCAGCAGTGACTGCATGCTGGCAGGGTCCTTTCCAGAGCTGCAGAAGCCTCTAGCATGGCCAGCCTCAGGAGCAAGCTCTCTGTTTAAGGCAGAATGTGGGTGCCAGGAAGCAGGAACGAGATGGCTGATAGAGCGGAGAACAGTCTGTCGGGAAAAGCTGATGGCCATGCATTGCTGGTCCCGCCCCACCGCCCACCATGGAGAGCTGCCCTGCGCTTTTTCAGACACACACGAGCAACAGAGTGGGCAGTGCGTGGGGAGATTGGTGGCTTCTTTCTTCCCTCTGCACTGATGTTCTCTCCAAGCCTCTCCAGTGCCCCTTGTCCTCGGGAACACCAGAGAGCAGAGAGACGCACTGCTGCCCCTCGGGCTCCGGCCCTGGAAAGCAGGGCGAGCGGGGTGCAGCCTGTGGTGCTGCCCTGCCAGCCGGCCTGGTGCTGGCTGAGGGGTCCCTGTGCTGCCTGGGTTGCGGCGGAGCTGTCCTGGGACCAGGGCTGCTTCGCGCCTGAGCACACGCAGCCCCGTTCTTGTAAGCCGCTTCTTGGGGGGCGGGCGTGTCTGTAGAGTAAGGGGCTGCAAGGAAAGCCTCCCGGACAGATACTTGGATGCGGGACGGAAGTAGAGAGCACCGCGGCTCTCCTGTGAGGAAAGTGTTTCAATGGCATCATTGGAATCAGCCTCTAACTGGCTTTTTGCATCCAGTTCCTGTAAAGCAGAGTCGCTCAGCCAGCAGCGGGGTTCTGAGGCGTGTTCCTATTCTTAGTCACATTCTGTTCTGAGCCACTTTTTCATTCTCAATTTTAGTAATCAGCACTTTCCATACGTAGTGACTGGGGTCTGCTTGAGACATTCTGGCAGCTCCTCCGTTCTAGTTATAAAGACTTTTTGCTTGTATGACTTGATGCTAAAGTAGATGTGGGATTTTAAAGAGATGTCTAGGAAATTGAGCCCTAATTTTTGAGAGTTACAGTTCCTACCTTAAAATACGGACTAACTTGTAGCCCCCCACGCTGATAAACTGCCTTAGGAAGCTGTCTGCACAGTGTGTCAGGGGCCGGGCTCCACAGCACAGAAGGGCTTTTCCGTGGCTCCGCCGGCAGATCTCATTCTCCAGGGTCTTGCTTTCTCTAGCTCCGTGGTCGGCAAACTGCAGCTCGCAAGCCACATGCGGCTCTTTGGCCCCTTGCATGTGGCTCTTCCACAAAATACCACCGCCTCGGCAAGTCTATTTTGAAGAAGTGGCGCTAGAAGAAGTTTAAGCTTAAACATTTTGGCTCTCAGAAAATCGAAGCAGCATGAAACTCGACCTGTGGCGTCGCTGGTCCCAGCCGGCTCTTATCGTCCCGGAAATGTCAGCTTCCCAGTCCAGCTGTTGACTTGGCCCTGCCCGCGCCCTCAGCAGCCGGGGAAGAGGGAGCCCGAACGCGCCGAGGCGAGCGTACACCTCTGCGCATGCGCGGTGACCCCGGGAACCAGCGAGGGGCCGGCGCGGCCGGAGCGGGAGATTCTGCGCCTGCGCCCAGCCCCCGCTCGGCGCCGGCCCGGAGCCTCCGGGAGCGTGTGAGCCCCTTTGGAGGAGCCAGCGGGGTGGTTCCGGCGGGCGCCCCGGCCAGTGGTGTCAGACCTTGGAGGGGATGTTCTTTGAGGGGCAGGTGCCGCCGCACTCGCGCCCAGGATATCCCGTGCGACCTGCAGTGCCGGCACGTGGCGCTGGCGGTGGGTGGCTGCGAGATCCTCAAGGGCAAACTTTTTGATTCTACAATAGCAGATGAGGGAACATGGACTTTGGAGGTCAGAAAAATGGTTCCTATTGTTCTTACAAAGACAAAGAGAGATGCAGCAAATTGTTGGACTTCTCTTCTGGAATCTGAATACGCAGCTGAACCTTGGGTGCAAGACCAAATGCAGAGAAAACTTACATTAGAGAGATTCCAGAAGGAAAATCCTGGTTTTGACTTCAGTGGAGCAGAAATCTCAGGAAACTACACTAAAGGTGGACCAGATTTCTCAAATCTGGAGAAATAACTGCTATTTTTTTGCTGCATTTTGTGGACCCTAGCAGATGTTACCAACTTGATCAAAGGAACAAATTATATGGTGGAAGAAAAGTGTGGATGGCTACAGTTAAAACATTGCAAAATATATTTAAGTATGGTTCTAAAAATTGCATTCGTGATTTACATAGGAAACCTCTTAAATACTGGGGTAGCTATTAATATATGGTAATGTTTTTTGGACTTGGTTTTGCTCAGCATGAAGTTTCATATGATGCATTTTGCTAATTTCATATTAACCTATATTTTTAATACAGAAAAAGTTAGGGAATAGATCATGAAAAGATCTTCAGGGAAAATTAATTTTTTTCTTCTAAGAAGTGTGATGCAGGAGTAATGTCCAGTAAACTTTTAAAAATAGGAATTGTGTACCCTTTTGGCTAAGCATACCATTCTATAGAAGGAAATTATATTAATGAAAACAATTTTAGGAAAGAAAAAAATCCACAAGTATATTCTGAGTAAGTTAACTTTAAGAGTTAATTAAAATCTCTGAATTAGTATATTATTTCTTGAGAGATCTCTTAATTCAAGAAACTTAAAAGTAGTAAACCTCAAAGTAGGAATGGATTAATACGAAAAGATATTTGGTGAAGTATGATTATTGGGCAAGTATATTGTTAGCACCATAAAACAAATTATGGTCAATGATTATAAATCAGAGACATAATTTTGATCTTCAGTGATCCAGGCATAGAAGGAAAAATTGTCTTGAAATTTTATTTCATCCTTTTTATCTCTCTTTATATATAAAAAATTTTAAACAATCTCAAATATATAGAATAGTTACAAATAAAGAACATAGAATTTTTTATTTTTTTTTTCCACTCAACCAGTTTGTGTAAATTGATGACATGAAGCCCAATTACCTCTTTGTACCTTAGTCTGTATTTCCTTGAATACACACAGGCATGTATTTCCTTACATAATTCAATACAACCTTTAAAAGCAGGAAATAAGCATTGGTACATTACAACTGTCCAATTCTCAGACCTTCATTCCTTTCAAGTTCAATTGTCCCAATGTCTTTTATATTTATAGCAAAGGTGTACAGTCAGAATCGTGCTTTCCCTTTAGATGTCACATCTCAATTGTGCTTAAATTTGGAATAAGTACTCATTTTTCCCTTGACTTTTACAACCTTGGCACTTTTGAAAATTATAGACTGTTTTTTTTTTTTTTACAACATTCCTCAATTCGAATTTTGTCTGATATTTTTTCATTAGGATCAGGTTTTGCATCTTTGGCAGGAATGCTAAAGAAGTAATACTGTGTTTTTATTGCATCCTACCATGAGTTAATTTTAATTTGTTCTTTTTCTGATGGTGATTACTTAGATCACTGTTTAAGTGGTATCCGTTAGTCTTCTCCATTGTAAAGTTACTTTCTTTATGTGTATGATTGAGTACTTTGTGGAGGTTAGTTTCAAATTATCTTGTTTCTTATCAAACTTTTATTGATATCTTTATGGACTCATTATTTCCTACTTTATTCAGCAGGTTAAAAATCTATTATTCCCATTACTTTGATTCTCAAAATTTTTCTAAATTTGGCCTGTGCCAGACTATTGTAGGTGGCTTCTATGTCCTTTTGACATGTCCCCATCATTATCTGAGCAATTTCTTAATCTGTCACAAGGCTTATTATGCTTTCTCTGCCCTAGCCCAAGAATTAGCAATTTATCCACGGAATTTTGGTTTTCATTCATGGTTTTTAGAAGTGTGCAATTACTGTTGATGTGTGTGTAGTGCATACATTTACATCTATATTTATATGTATTGAAAACCATGTGTGCATACTTGGTTTTTAGTAAAGTCACTTTCATTTTTAATCTCTTATGGTCATTTTTGTTTTCTCTGTAACTCCTTTCAACAACAGTGAGAAACCTGATTCTATTATCCTTAATGTATTTGGTTCCCTATTCTAGGCCATGTTGCTATGATGAATGCCTTCTCTTACTGTATTTAGGCTCCAGCACACTATGCCAAGCAATGATGTCCTCACCCGGGACCCTAACCCTCCACACTGGGCCACTGTAGCCCAGCCACGCCCTATGTTCATATTACCCCATAACTCTAGGAAAAAATTATGGAGAAGAAGCTTTTTTCTTTTAATTGGCTTCTTATTTTAACATTTTGAAAATATTTTATAATTTGAATAAACATAAAGTAAAATGAAAAAAAAATTGGCTCTCAGAAGAAATTACAATCGCTGTACTGTTGATATTTGGCTCTGTTGACTAATGAGTTTGCCGACCACTGCTTTGTTCATTCACTGATTCCCCAGATGGTGTCACTGTTCAGTGTGAGCCAGCACATAGTGGGTCTGCACGTCAGAAGCTCTGGTCTTCCCTCTGGCAATTGGCAGCTTTTTCCCTATGAGCATGGGTGAAATGTAGAGAGCATTTTCACCTGCTTAGCTGATGAGGCTGGGAAAGGGTCGGATGGGCTTGTGCTGACACCAATGCGGAGTACCAGTACCAGGTTGTGGCTGGGCCTGTGTCTTACCTATGTCTAGGCCTCATCTTCATCACAGAAAATTAGGGCTTAGATTAGATCTGTCTGGTCTAATTGTGTACTCATAGCCACATGAGGCTTTTTAAATTTAAATTAATTAAAATTAAATTAAGCTGAAACCGGTTTGGCTCAGCGGTAGAGTGTCGGTCTGCGGACTGAAAGATCCCGGGTTCGATTACAGTCAAGGGCATGTACATTGGTTGCGGGCACATCCCGGTGGGGGGTGTGCAAGAGGCAGCTGGTCGATGTTTCTCTCTTATCGACGTTTCTAGCTCTCTATCTCTCTCCCTTCCTCTCTGTAAAATATCAATAAAATATAAAAATAAATAATTAATTAAATGCAAGATTTCGCTTTCCAATCATGCGGTGACATTTCAAGTACTCAGTGGTCACATGTAGTTTGTGGCTGCTGCATCGAATAGCACTGAAGGTACCCATCGGGCAAAGCTTGCTGATGGCCCTGCACCCAGTCTCAGGCTTGTTCCAGTCTATGATTGTGTAGACTTCAACAAAGGGTCTTACTCAGTCCTAAAAAAAAGGGTTAATTTGGCTTTAACGCCACCCACTACCCATCCCAGGGATGTGATGTGCAGAAATCTTTGTTCCTTGTCTTCCTGGTGACTGGGCATGAGGCCTTCCTATGGTGTCTTTTCCGATCAGTTTCCTAGAAGAGAGAGGTTATTATAGGATGATACTTTCTGCAGCTTTCAAATAGTTTCATCTCGCTTATATTTATAATATAAAATTCTGCCAAACTAGAATTGTTCTCTTTTCCTGAACCTCTGGTCTTCCTTTTCAGAAAGAAGGTAACCAGCTTCCTTTCCCATGAACATGAGTCGGCGCGGCCAGGTCGGGGCCTGGGTGCAGGGTGTGCGGGAAGTGGGAGTGGATATCCAGGACTGGGTGCAGGGTTGACTGTGAGTGTTGTACTTGGGTTAAAAGACTTGAGATTCAATCTGGGAAGAAATGAAATAAGTGAAAAGCAAGAATAAAGTGAGGCCTCAGTGTAGAAGTCAAATGTTATTTGATCCTAGTCTCACCACCAGTGAGGGGCCATCCTGACACATCAGAAACACCGAGCGCTCCTCTGCCTCACGGGCCCTTTTCCCGTACTTCCCCGCAGTGCTGAGCAGCTACACTCACTGGGTATTTGTTCATTGTCTGCCTTTTCCTACACAGGAGTGTGAGCTCTGTGAGCATAAGCATTCTTACCTGTTTGTCATTTAAGAATGCTTTTTACTTTAGTTGAGAGAGTTTTTCAGAGCACATAAGCAAGCATTTCGAAAATGGGCCTTTCCCGTTTGGATTTAGTCTGGCCTTCGATTCCAAAGGCTCCTGGGGCCATCGTCAACACTGCAAGCCTTAGTGGACTTTTCACATTAATTCCTTACGAGAGGTTACTTGTGCCCAGTGAGGTTTGCTATGTGCTGAGCCGTTAACCAAACTGGTCTATCGGGGCCTGGACTGTTCTTGGGGTGCGGGGAAGCCAGCAGCACCCAACACTCTGCAGGCTCTCTGTGCTTTTAGAAAATTCCTGTCCTGGAGATTGAATGGGGGAAAGGGAATTTGTGTTCTAATAGTCAAGGTCTCTTATAAATAGACTAGAGGCCTGGGGCACGAAACAGTGCATAAGTAGGTTCCTAGGCCTGGCTGGCAGTCAGGCCAGTTCGGGCCTTCCAGCTGACAGCTGGTGCCTCCCTTCCCTGGCTGCCAGCTGCCAGCCAGGACATCCCTTAGTTCTGTGCCGCTCCCTGGTGGTCAGCGCACATCATAGCGAGTGATAGAACTGCCGGTCCAATATTAGTCTTTTATATATTAATAGATAGATAGACGGTTGTGTGCCACATTCCAAGGTGTGAAAGTCCCGTGGAATGCAGCCACTCTGTCCTGCCTCCAAGGAGGTTGCCATGGGCCGAGCAGTGCTGCTTGCTTACACTTTGATGCTGCAACTTCCGTATCACTGAACCTTCCTACTCCTTTCCCCTTGGCACCTCTTAGGAAAGTGTCACTTTAGCCCTAGCCACCCTTGGTTCAGCGGATAGAGTGTCGGTCCTCAGACTGAAGGGTCACGGGTTCAGTTTCAGTCAAGGGCTCGTACCTTGGATGCAGGCTCGTACCTTGGATCGGCCTTAGGAAAGTGTCACTTTAGCCCTAGCCACCCTTGGTTCAGCGGATAGAGTGTCGGTCCTCAGACTGAAGGGTCACGGGTTCAGTTTCAGTCAAGGGCTCGTACCTTGGATGCAGGCTTGATCCCCAACCCTGGTCAAGGCACATGTGGGAGGCAACCATTTGATGTATCTCTCTGTTTTTCCCCTCCTTTCACTCTAAAAATTAATGGAAAAATATCCTCGAGTGAGGATTAATAAGAACAATGCCTGCAGATGCAAAACCATGTCCCTGAACTGACCCTGAGAGGACCCTGTGTACGAAATGAGAATAGAGGCCAGACACAGCATGCCCTCTGCTGGGCCTCAGCGGGAGTGTGTGTGCTGGCTGGCAAGACAGTGTTACTGGTGTGTGCATATCTGTGAGTGACCACAAAAATGTGGAAGAGTATTGATTTTGAGGTTACAAATCAATTTTGGCAAGTAGACGAATTCACAAATGTGGGATCCACGAATAATGAGGATCGACTTTATGTTGTAGACAGACTACGCATCATTTGAAATGTCAACCTGGGCAAAATTAGGGCTTGGTGGACTTCTGGCCCTCGTTTTGAGGCACAAAATGGTTTTCCTGTCACAGTAAGTGGGGAGAAGACAACTTCCTCGGAGCTCAGGGCTTCCAGAGCCGCTATGCCGGGAGCCTGTGCTGACTGGTCGCCTAGATGTGCTTGGCTGGCGTGGCAGAGTGTTCCTTACTGGCTGGAGACTGTCTGGCCACCATTGTGCACAGCAGATCCGCCATGTGGCGGGTAAGCAGTGCATCTTGTCAGAAGACTGACCTTGGACCTGGGGTTTGATCTGTGAGCAAAGATCAGTCTGCTTGCTTCTGGTCCTGGTCCATAACCGCTGTCCACAGTGCTGGAACCCAGAGAGTTTTAAAAGCACAAGAATTTTCAGAGCAATTGGTAGCAAAGCCTGACTGACTGACCTGAACTCATCTGGTGGCATGAGACTGTTTTTAATCTTTATTTTTCCCACTGGAAGTGACTAATGGTACATTTTTGCTACAGAAATATTAGTATATTCATGTATTTGATTATAGGTTGCTACTGGGGGTATTGGGTAATCCTATCTAATAAAAGAGTAATATGCAAATGATCATCACTCCAACACAAGATGGCCATCCGCATGTGGACACAAGATGGCCACCAGGGGAGGGTAGTTGTGGGGGACCAGGCCTGCAAGGGAGGTCAATGAGGGGGAGGGGACCAGGCCTACAGGAGAGGGCAGTTGGGGGGACCAGGCATGCAAGGAAGGGCAGTTGTAGGGGACCAGGCCTGCAGGGGAGGACAGTTGGGGGGAACAGGCTTGCAGGGAAGAGCAGTTAGGTGCAATCAGGATGGCAGGAGAGCAGTTAGTCATCAATCAGGCTGGCAGGGGAATAATTAGGGGCGGGCAGGTAGGCGAGCGGTTGGGGACCAGCAGTCTTGGATTGTGATAGGGAGGGATGTCTGACTGCTGTTTAGACTGCCTGTTTAAACGGGCAGTCAGACATCCCGTGAGGGGTCCCAGATTGGAGAGGGTGCAGGCTGGGCTAAGGGACACACACACACACACACACACCACTGGGCCTCTAGTATATGTAATAATATATATTCGGAATTACCTCTCTCAAATGCAAAACAATTGGAATTTTTAAACTCCTTTAGGAACAAGGGTTAGAGATAAGGCATTAGTGACCGTAAGTAGAATTTAAAGTTTTTTGGTAGATATTTTATTTGAGGGAATTGATCATTTATTTAGAAGAGAGTGAGCCAGAGGCATGAGTAGTTACAGTCCCATGAAAAGATAAAATTATTTTCCGCTGGAGACTTCTGGGAAATAGTCAATACATCCTTAAAGAATGGTTTGATACTAATTATTTTCTAGCTTTACTCACAGTGTTTTCCTAAACCTTTTATATCACAGTCAAATTGACTTCTCAATAAGAATTAAGTAGCATTAACATTTTCAAGTGTCTTTTTCAAAGATTAAATAATTTCTATTGTCATAATCACTGTTGTAAGCAACTGAAAGAGTATAGCCCTTCAAAATTGGGAACTTTGGGATTAAGATATAGTCGCAGCTCTTTCTATATAAGTTCCTCAAACTTAAAAGCTGCATCCAGACAACCAACCATATCAGCTTCACTTATAAAATGGAATGATTGGAATAGCTGATGTGCATGCTCCCTGCAAAAATAAACTTTTAGAGGATCTGTTATAGCCACCTCTCAGGAAGGGAAGGTGCCCTTATTTCTGAAAATTCATTACTTGAGTTTCTGTACTTAGAAAGTTACAGAGAGAAATGGTAATAGTCAAAACATCAACAAACTCACTAATGAGCAAACTATATAATAAGTTTAGTCTCAATTCTAACTTAAAACTTTCTTCTTAGCATCTTTTCACCCATCCTGCCAGGCTTTTGCTGTCTGACCCTTGTTGAGCGTTGGTATTGTGCAGTGCAAATAAATTGCAAATTGAGCAAAAGGTCAAGGATTGCACAAGGCAGTGAAAGGACTGTGGGAGCTGTGCTCACCACAGAAGCACTGACAAGGAGGGTCAGAGGGGCTGGTTAATAGTGAAGGAGAATCTCTACAGCAGAGTGATGCTAGTGGGAAGTCTTTATTTTGAAGATCACAGGCTGACTTGAGTCTCACATGATTGAGATGCCTGCGAGAACTGATGATGTTCTGGGTGGTGGTCTGGAAGTCCTGTGTGATTCTCTGTAAAAGACCAGCCCAAGTGATGAGTGTCATATACTGCCATAGCATAATTTTGTTGTAGCAATCACAGTTACAAATACATTAATATTTGGTTCATTCTTTATCTTGAGAATTAGTGCATAGTTGCCGTTATAACATATATATTGACTTTGTCAAGTATTTTATAAACTTACTAGAGGCCTGGTGCATGAAATTCATACATGGGGGAGGCGGTCCTTTAGCCCTCTCACAATCCAGGATGCTTGCCTGCCAGCTTTATTGATTGCGCCTAACCCAGTGGTTTTCAACCTTCCTAATACCATGACCCTTTAATACAGTTCCTCATGTTGTGGTGACCACAACCATAAAATTATTTTGTTGCTACTTTATAACTGTAATTTTGCTACTGTTATGAATCGTTATGTAAATATCTGTTTTCCGCGACCCCTGACAGTGGTTTTCAACCTGTGGGTCGCGACTCTTTTCACAGGGGTCGCCTAAGACTGTCGGAAAACACAGATACTTACATTACGGTTCATAACAGTAGCAAAATTACAGTTATGAAGTAGCAACAAAAATAATTTTATGGTTGGCGTCACCACAACATGAGGAACTGTATTAAAGGATAGAGACATTAGGAAGGTTGAGAACAACTGACCTAGCCACTCTGCCTGCCTGATTGTCCCAACTCCTCACTTGCCTGCCTTATCGCCCCTAACCACCTCTGCCTTGGCCTCGCTACCACAGCTTCATCTGGAAGGATGTCTGGAATGATGTCCGAAGATTGTTTGGCTATCCAGTCTAATTAGAATATCACACTTTTGTTATTATAGATTTGTGTAGTTTGTAATTTTCCCCCCAAAGTGAAATCTTAACTTTTTAATCACTGTTTACTATTATATTTTGGATTCTACTTTATGGCTTTGATTATGTTCCATGAATGAGCATCTTTACTATCTACTTAACTTCAGGAGGTTTTCTGTGTTGGAGAGTGTCCCCTTCAAATTTATGTCCTTTCCAGAATCTCAGAATGTGACCTGCTTTGGAAATTGGGTTGTTGTAAGGCACGCCTGGAGGAAAGAAGGCCATGTCCCGGCAGAGGCAGAGCTGGCTTATTGTGACAACACCCGAAACTGAGAGAGAAACCTGGGACTCCTTGATTGTTGACTTTTAGCCTTTGGACTGTGAGAGAATAATCATCAATTGCTTTAAACCACCAGGTTGTGGTAGTTTTTCATGCAACCCTAGGAAACTAATATGGGAGTGTTCAGAATATCATTCTGCTGATTGGTGAACTAGATGTTATTTTTCATAGGCAAGTTGGAAATAGGGTGAAAAGTTATTTCATTGGCCCAAACTCAGTATGGTTGGAGGAACTTGCAATGTTTTCTCTATTGAATCAGTACTTGATTGTTGGTAGAAGTTGTTCCTGGAAAGACTAAGCAGGAAGTGGTGCTCCCAGTTACAGGGAGGGCAGGCTGTCGGTGCTCCCCTGCCTCGGCAAGCAGCTCCGTCCCCGGCAGCTAGAGGGCGCTCGCAGCCTCTACTTACAGCAAGGGCATTGCATTTAGATCAGCTCCTTTGTGTGCTTTGGGCAGGCGGCTTTGGAGTTCGGAATTGGTTCTTTTCAGTGGAGAGGAATTATATGTCATTTCATCAATTCTCTTTAAAAAGAAAGATGAGCTGAAACCGGTTTGGCTCAGTGGTAGAGCGTCGGTCTGCGGACTGAAAGGTCCCAGGTTCGATTCCGGTCAAGAGCATATGCCTTGGTTGCGGGTACATCCCCGGTAGGAGCTGTTTGTTCCCAGATGGAACCTGTGTGTGTGTGTGTGTGTGTGTGTGTGTGTGTCCTTTGAAACGGAAAGGCCAAGCCTGCGTATCCCATCACCAGTGGGAAATGTCTCTTTAACCGCGTCACTGGTGTCCTGTGCCACATTATCCACTGCGGCTCTAGTGTCAAATCTCTTATGCCTGGAAGGTTCGCAGGTTTGGGCAGGGAAAATGAAACCTAATCAGTTACACAAAATTTATGATAGTCCTTAAGTTGATTGAGACAAAACTACAGCAAGAAACAGATGAATGCTTTCTATTTATACTCCGTTTTCTTTTTCTGCATTTTGGGCTCTGTTTTCACTTGGTTTTGGCTGTTTTGTAAGGCTGTGGATCCTTCTTTTTTTTACCCTAAACTTGGTACCGTATCCTATCTAATAAAAGAGTAATATGCGCCGAAACCGGTTTGGCTCAGTGGTAGAGCGTCGGTCTGCGGACCAAAAGATCCTGGGTTCGATTCTGGTCAAGGACATGTACCTTGGTTGTGGGCACATCCTCGGTAGGGGGTGTGCAAGAGGCAGCTGGTTGATGTTTCTCTCTCATCGACGTTTCTAGCTCTCTATCTCTCTTCCTCTCTGTAAAAAATCAATAAAATATATTTTGGAAAAAAAAAAGTAATATGCAATTGACCGTCACTTCAAGACAAGATGGCAGCCACAAGGTGGCCAGAAGAGGATGGCAGTTGTGGGCAGTTAGGGGTCACCAGGCCAAAAGAGGAGGACAGTTGGGAGGACCAGGCCTGCATGGGAGGGCAGCTGTGAGGGACCAGGCTTGCAGGGGAGGGCAGTTGAAGGCGGGGGGGACCAGGCCTGCAGGGGAGGGCAGTTGTTGGGACCAGGCCAGCAGGGAAGGCTGTTGGGGGGACCAGACCTGCATGGGAGGGCAGTTAGGGGGGACCAGGCCTTCAGGGGAGGGCAGTTGTGTGTGATCAGGCAAGCAGGGAGGGCAGTTAGGAGTGACTGGGCTGGTAGAGGAGGGCAGTTGGGGGGGACTGGGCCTGCAGGGGAGGGCATTTGGGTGTGACTGGGCCAGCAGGGGAGGGCAGTGGCTCCCCCTGGAGCACGAAATGCCCGGCCTGTGTGTGTGGCACGTGTTAATTTCCAGAATGGTTCTGCTGGTCAGGGCCGTGAAAGCCGTGGCCAAGTGCGCCTCCGTGGAGCTGTGCCTCTTCCTCTTACACCAGCGAGTGGAGGCCCTCCCACAGCTGGGCAGGTGAGCAAATGCTTGGATCTCCTCCAGTTTGTTAAGTGAAAATATCTCAGTGTCTTCAGTTTGTATTTCGCTCATTTGCCTGAAGTTAGATACCTTTTTATTTATTCCTTCTGGTCCGCTTGTATCTCTCACCCGCGCTCCGGGTGGAGGTGGGTGCCAGGCTGTGCTGACATCAGCCTCGGCTTCAGGGATGACGGCGCTGGTGTTTGCCTACAGGCGCTGTTGGCCTCTGTAGGTGAAGTTAGCCATCTTTGCTTTTCTCTTGTGGCTTCTGGGTTTTGAGTCCTGGCTAGAAGCCCCTTCCTCATCCTGGGAGCATAAGGAAAGCTCCTGGCCTCGGGTCATGCGTGACCGCTCCATGTCAGTGGCTGCGGGGCGGTCCGGGTGTCGTGAAGGGAGCATCCCGCTGAAAGCACTGCCTCTGTGCACAGGCCGGCTAGTGAACACCTTCCTCTTCCTCCTTAACTGGTTTCCATTACCTTCCTTTCTTCTTGCAGGTCCGCCAGGCTGGCAGCCCTGGCAGAAGCCTTGAAGGAAGCGCCCCTGACCAAGGCGCAGCTGGGCCTGGAAGTGAATGAGCTGGAGGCGGCCGCCCTTCTGGTCCGCGAGGAAGAGGCCGCCCGCCCTGCCTCGCCGGCCCCCGGCTCCGAGGCCTCCGACGGCTCCGAGGCCTCTGACGGCTCCGAGGCCTCCGACGGCTCCGAGGCCCCCGACGGCTCCGAGGCCTCCGACGGCTCCGAGGCCCCCGACGGCTCCGAGGCCCCCGACGGCAGTGCCTCCTCAGCCCGGACCACAGACCCAGCCCCCGAGCCAGAGGGGCTGGCAGGCAGGGGAGCCGCTGGCGGAGGGTCCTTACAAGGCCCGGTTCTGGACGAAAGCGGCGCCCTGCGTGCTGATGGCCACGGGCTGTGCGGCCGCTCTCCCACCCCCCGGGCTGCTGTCCTCCAGGGGGCGCTGCCAGCCTCCGGGCCGGCCCCAGGGAGAGCGGGGCCTCTGATCCAGGAGCTCGGAGAACGGCTGGAGGCCGCCGTTCGACTCTAGGAGCCCCAGGCTCCGCTGGGCCCCGCAGGGCACAGGCCGGCAGCGCCCTCCTGGGGCGGGCAGGGAGGGCTTCACTGGCGGGCGAGCACACGTCAGGCCTACTGACTGAGGATTCTTTCGCTTCACTCGTGCTCTTCCTCAGTGTATACAGCATGTCTCCAGTGAGCATCCTTCCTGCTCCTTGAAAGTTCTGGAGTACTTTTACCAAAGCATAACTAACATCCGCAGAGGAAATGTTCTGCGAGAACCCCAGGGTGGGGAGCCCATTGGTATTCTAACAGCTTTACCCAGCTGCACACGCTTCACATGTACGATGCCATCCATGTTGATGACACGCACCACACCAGTCCTCTTTGCGATCAAGAGACTGTACTTACCTCATCTCCCAGTGTCTTCCTGGCGCCCTCCCCACTGCCTCCCAATAAAGCTGTTGTGAATGTTTCTGTGCAAGCCTTTGTGTGGGCATGGGCTTACCTCTGGGAGCGGAATGACGGAGCGGTCAGGGTCAGTGTGTGTTGAACAATGTGAACAACTGCTAAACTGCTTTTCTAAGTGGCTGTTCCATTTTACATTCCCCCAGCTGTGTATAAGAATTACAGTTCTTCCACATTCTTGTCATTACTTGGTATGGTCAGCTTTTTAAATATTTATCATTTTAGTAGGTGTGAAGCTGTATCCCATTGTGGTTTTAATTTGCCTATTTTAAGACTTATAATGTTGAGCGAAACTATAGAAATAGAGATTAAAAAAGCAATTCCATTTACCATCGCACCAAAAAAATTAAGGTACCTAGGAATAAGTTTAACTAAGGAAGTAAAGGACCTATATGCAGAAAACTACATGACACTGAAAAAAGAGATAGAGGAAGATGTAAAGAGATGGAAGAATATACCATGTTCATGGATCGGTAGAATCAACATCATCAAAATGTCCATACTTCCTAAAGCAATCTATAGGTTCAATGCACTCCCCATTAAAATACCAACGGCATATTTCACCGACCTAGAAAGAACTCTCCAAAAGTTCATTTGGAACAATAAAAGACCCCGAATAGCCACAGCAATCCTGAGAACGAAGGGTAAAGTAGGAGGGATCTCAATACCAGACTTCAAACTGTATTACAAAGCCACTGTTCTCAAAACAGCCTGGTACTGGCACAAGAACAGACATATAGATCAATGGAATAGAATCGAGAACCCAGATATCAACCCAAATCACTATGCTCAATTAATATTTGACAAAGGAGGCACGAATATACAATGGAGTCAAGACAGTTTCTTCAATAAATGGTGTTGGGAAAATTGGGTAGACACATGCAAAAGAATGAAACTAGATCACCAACTTACACCATACACAAAAATAAACTCAAAATGGATACAGGACTTAAACATCAGACGGGAAACCATAAAAATACTAGAAGCATCCGCAGGCAGCAAAATCTCAGACGTATGCCAAAAGAACTTCTTCACTGATACTGCCCCTAGGGCAATGGAAGCTAAAGAGAAAATAAACAAATGGGACTACATCAAAATAAAAAGTTTTTTTACAGCAAAAGAAACCATCAACAAAACAACAAGAAAGCCCACGGTATGGGAGAATATATTTGCAAATAATACCACAGATAAAGGTTTAATCTCCAACATCTACAGACAGCTGATACAACTAAATAAAAGGAAGATGAATGATCCAATTAAAAAATGGGCAATGGACCTAAATAGAATATTTACAAAAGAAGACAGAAAGAAGGCCAAAAGGCACATGAAAACATGCTCAAAGTCACTAATTATCCGAGAGATGCAAATCAAAACAACAATGCGGTACCATCTCACACCTGTCAGAATGGCCAACATCAACAAATCAACAAACGACAAGTGTTGGCGAGGTTGCGGAGAAAAAGGAACCCTCGTGCACTGCTGGTGGGAATGCAGACTGGTGCAACCACTGTGGAGAACAGTGTGGAGTTTCCTCAAAAAACTGAGAATGGAACTCCCATTTGACCCAGTAATCCCACTTCTTGGAATATATCCCAAGAAACTAGAAACACCAATCAGAAAGGATATATGCACCCCTATGTTCATAGCAGCACAATCTACAATAGCCAGAATCTGGAAACAGCCGAGGTGCCCGTCAGCTGATGATTGGATCCAAAAACTTTGGTACATCTACACAATGGAATACTATGCTGCCATAAAAAAGAAGGAATTCTCATCATTTGCAGCAACCTGGATGGAATTGGAGAACATCATGCTGAGTGAAATAAGCCAATCAATGAAAGAGAAACACCACATGACCCCACTCATTTGTGGATAATAAAGATCATTATAAACTGATGAACCAAAAGATAGATATAGAGACAGTAAAGCAACAAGCAGATTGTCAAATTACAACGGGGAGGGGAGGAGGGTCTGGGGGAGACAATAAATCAACCCAAGGACTTGTATACCTGCATATAAGTACAACCAATGGACATAAAACTCTGGGGAGGGAGGGGATACATGGGAGGGAAGGAGGGGGGCAAAAAAAAAATCAATAAAATATGTAAAATAAAAAAAAATAAAAAAAAATAAAAAAAAAATAAAAAAAAAAGAAACAAAAAAAAATAAATAAAAAAATAAATAAAAGATACAGGATTTATTGAAAAAAAAAAAAAGACTTATAATGTTGAGCATTTTTTCATTTGTGTACTTGTCATTCACATGTCTTTGGTGAAATTTTCTATTAGAATACAGACATGAATTTTATCTCATTGGGTACTGAGTATGTATTACAAATATTCTGTACTTTTGTTTGGGGATGCAGTTAAGTTACTTGGAAACAGTTTGATCTTTATGGGTCTTGCTTTTGTAATTTTTTAGGCAGGCCTGGAAGAGTGGGCTCAGCATGGGACAAACTATGTCACGGGACTAAGGAAAGCGTTTCCCGTGCCCAATGAATTACGAGTTTTCCAGTCTAGCTGGTGGGAGCAGGTGCCTGTGTGAGTGCTGAGTGCTGCTCCAGCCTCACTGCGTGCTTATCAGCAGGTATTCTCTCCATGTCCAGGGCCCTCTCCCAACTCCAGGCCAGTGTCCGGAGAATTCCCTCTGCAGTGTTCTGCACTGTCTCCTCTCGGTGCTCAGACCTGCCAGTTCCCGCTGCCTTGCTCTCCCCGAGCCCTCACCTCTGACCCCTGCACCCGAGCCACTGCTTCTGTCTGGTTGCCCTCTCTGTGCAGCCTGGACAGCCCCCAGGGCAGTGGGTGAGCCTCACCGAGTTTGTTTTCCACCCACAGGATCACTGCCTTCTGTTGCCTGATGTCCATTGGTTTGTGTTTTATTTCTTTTTTTGTTTTTTGGTTATTTAGGCGGGAGAGTAAATCTGGTCCCTGTTACTCCATCCTGATTGGAAGCGTAAATGTCCATTAATATTTTCTCATTTGAGTGTCAGCTCATAGGGAGTGGGGTCTGGGTCAAAAATTAGTAGTTCGAATTTTGTTGTAGTTTTCATGTGGCATGTGTTTGTGTATTATGTGTGGTAATGGTTTGTTACCGCTAAATCATCAATGCCCATGTGCTTGGTATTCCCTATAAATACCTGTGGAATGAATTAAATAAACCAGTTTGCTTTAGGGGTAAGGGGGAAGTGATATGCATTGATCTCAGCATTTTTAAAAATATATATTTTATTGATTTTGTACGGAGAGAAACGGAGAGAGAGAATTAGAAACATCGATGAGAGAGAATCATCGATCAGCTGCCTCTTGCACACCCCCTACTGGTGATATGCCCGCAACCAAGGTACATGCCCTTGACCGGAATCGAACCCGGGACCCTTAAGTCCCCAAGCCGACGCTCTTATCCATTGAGCCAGACCGGTCTCGGCTCAATAGCATTTTTATTTCAAGAAAGGCTCTGATACTTTACTTTGGGTTATGCAGGTTGAGAGTATTTGTATTCTCAATATAAATTCCAGTTGTCTTAACAGGCTGGTTGGGGTGACTGCCATTTGGGATGCATGTAAACTCCTGAACACCAGCAGCATGATCAGAACGTGGCCAAGACTCTTCTTGGGCTTCCCCACCACCCCGTCCCGATCATAGATTGGCCCTGATCACCACCAGGCACAGGGACCCTACCCGTGCATGAATTTAGTACACTGGGCCTCTAGTAATAATAATTTTTAATATCTAGGTATTTTGAAATAACAGGATACTAAAACATTAATCTGAGTTTGCCTCATATGGAGAATCTACAGGATAGATTTGAATCTTATTAATTGAATATGTCTTGTATTTTATTTGAAATATATTGTTAAAAATGTGAATGTATTACTAATCTGAGAAACATTAACACTTGCCACCTAAAATTTGAGGCATCTAAAAGTTACAAGTTCAAATTAAGTTGGGATAAATTATACAGTATGGTTATGTTAATAATAGAATGCATAAAGTATGGAAATTAATTTTTGAGGAAAATACTGCTTTTTCGCTGGAAAAATTAGTAGTTCAAATTATGCTGTAGTCTTTGGAAGATGGCGACCGAACAGTCAGACTTGTTCTGACTCTGGTCCCAGAAAGGATAAAGGTGGCTTCTGAGTCGCTCAGGGAGTGTTGATTGGCAGCTAAGGGACAACGGAGCTCTCAAGGAGGGTAAGGAAAGGTCCGCTGGACAGGATTTCCTGACCAGGTGGCCAGCACAGCGGCGGCGGCAGCGAGCTGCAGGCTGCGGGCTGCGGGCTGCGGGCATGGAGGGAGGGCTGCATCGTCTTGCCAGGAAGGGAAGAGCTCTGAGGCCTGGAAAATCCATCCAGCAGCTGAGACTCCCGGAGCTGCGGAGACACGTGGATTCGGGGGAGTTCTTCAGTCACCCACGGAAAGGTCAGAGTTTGCAGGGATAGCCTGAGGGGGCTGGGTTCCGCAGAGGCGCAGGCAGCTACAGCAGCTAGGGAGCTCCAGCCCCGCCTCCACTACGGTAGCCTGGGAGCTCTGGCCCCGCCTCCACTACGGTAGCCGAGGAGCTCCGGCCCTGCCTCCACGGTAGCATGGAGCGCCGCACCACCGCCCGCGGAGACGGAACGGAGCCCAAAGAAGGCTGCAGCGACACCTAGCGCTGGGTTTGAAGTAATCCTCCCGCCCCGGAAGCGGGACGTTTTTAAAACGCCAGGGGACACGGGACAGAGTGTTAAGAATCGCGGCTGTCCCGCCAAGGGCGGAACATCTGGACACCTTGGCACCGGTTCCCATTCACCCGCTTGCTTCTGAATACTAGGGAAGGACTGCCCAGTTGGGCATAGCCGGGGAAATTGCAGGGGGAATTTGCCTTCTGGAAACAAGTGATCGGAGCCAGAAGAGAAGTCTGGGAGCCAGCTGGCACGCTGCCCACAAGAGCCACAGAGAAAGAAGGCCAGAGCAAGCAAAAAGACGGAGGTCAAACCGGAAACACTGACACCTAAGAGCTGAATTACAAACTGCCTTTTTTTTTCTTTTCTTTTTCTTTTAATTAATCAAAAATAAATGGACACAAATAACTAAGATATAGCCTGCTTAAAATTAAGGTTTACCTTACAAAACTGAGGTGCAGTGGAATGCTGGGGACTGCAAGACTGTCTGGTCCGAGAATCAGGAGTGCCAAATACATTAACAGAGGAAGTGAATGACCACTACTGGACATTTTTATGCTAATTTTACTATTCTTTATTTTATTTTCATTTTTTATATCTTTTGTTTAATTTTCATTTTTTATAGCTTTTAAGAAAAATTTTTTCTATTTTTTTTCCTTACTTAATTTTACCTTTTCAATTATTACATTTTTCAATCTCTATCATCACTATTACTACTGCTATTTTGCAATTTTTGTTTCTTTTTTTGTTTTTTGTCTTTTGTTTTTGTTTTTGTTTGTTTGTTTGTCTGTCTGTTTCCTCTCCAGTACCATTTTACTTTTTCTTTATTTTACATTGGGAATAACCTTCATTCTATTTTAATCACTACTATAGCATCGTACAACCCTATCTCAACTTGACCTTTACACCATCACTCTCTTACTAAACTTTACCCTTTTAGTCTATGGTTTATCCTATGCCTTTCCGGCTTTAGTTTTTCCTCTATTCTTTCTGTATACCCCTTGCTAAAGCTCTCACTATACTTATAGACCTAAGTTCCAACCCCTGATCCAAGTGTATAAATACCAATTTCTGTACTATATTAACTAGTTAAAAAAACTGTTCTCCCCTCTATCCTTTTCGCATTGTTTGTGTGAGGGTTGATTATTGTGAATTTTTATGCTTTTTAGTGAAATTGTTATGCTTATTCCTGTGTTGTTATTGTTGCTTTGTATTTTTTTTTAAATCCTCTATTTTTGTTTGTTTCTATTACTTCTGTATATCATAGCCTTACTTAATAATAGTGGATATTGTAGTTTGTATTAATCTCCAAGTATTGTTACTGGCATTGGCTGGGTTCAGTGGTTGTTCTATGGCAATTTTCTCCACATTTATATAGTTTGTTTCCCATTTCTCTTTTAGTTTGCTTCTTCTCTCCATTTCTCTCTCTCTCTCTCTCTCTCTCTCTCTCTCTCTCTCTCTCTCTCTCTCTCTCTCTCTCTCTCTCTTTCCCCTGTTTTCGAACTTTATTTTGTCATTACTTTTTTTCTTCTTTTTCTATCTCTTTATCCTTTTTTTATTTACTTTATTTAATTTTAATTTTATAAAAATTTTTCTTTATTTTATTTTTACCTTTCTTCCTTCTCCCTTATCCCCTAAGTTGCCTTTCTCTAGTGGTCACCATTATTAGAGGTTATTAATATTGTAAATACATTTCTGTTAAGTGCCTCTTGAGTTGTACCTGGTAGTGTTGTATTTTGTACCTTTAAATCAACGCAGGAGAAGGAACACCACATAACCAGACATCCTGATAAGAGAGCCATGGGGAGACAGAGAAATAGCCCACTCATGAAAGAAAAGCAGGTATCACCAGAAAAGGAAGTAAAGGAGTCAGAGGCAAGCAGCCTATCAGAGCAAGAGTTCAGTATAATGATCATAGGATGGCTAAAAAGAATGGAAGAGAAATTTGACAATAACCAAGAAGAAATGAGGAAGAACCATGAGGAATTGGAAGAACCAAGAAGAAATGAAAAATGACATCTCTACCATGAAGAACTCAATAGAAAGCATCAAGAGTAGACTAGATGAAGCAGAGGACTGCATCAGTGAGCTAGAAGATAAGATGGAAAAAAATACCCAAGTAGAGCAGCTTTTAGAAAAAAAGATTAAAAAGCAGGAGGAGAGCCTACGGGAGCTTTGGGACAATACAAAACAAAATAATATTCGAATAATAGGGGTTCCAGAAGGAAAGGAAACTTGAGGTAGACATGGAAAAAGTATTTCAAGAAATAATGACAGAAAACTTTTCTGAAATAGAGAAGAAAAAACCCACACAAATCCAAGATGCTCGCAGAGTCCCAAGCAAAATGAATCCCAGAAAACAGACTCCAAGGCACATTATAATTAAACTGGCTAACACCAATGACAAAGTAAGAATCTTAAAAGCAGCCAGAGAGAGACAGAAAGTTACATACAAAGGAACTCCCATCAGACTAGCAACTGATTTCTCAACGGAAACTTATCAGGCCACAAGGGAATGGGATGAAATATACAAAGTCATGCAAAGGAAGGGTCTGAATCCAAGAATACTGTACCCAGCAAGGCTATCAATCAAAAATTGAAGGGGAAATCAGGAGCTTCACAGACAAAAAAAGACTGAAGGAATTTATCTCCACCAAACCAGCAATGCAAGAAATGCTAAGGGGTCTACTGTAAAAATAAAGAAATATTAAGTGAAGAAGGAACACGGGTATAGATTAAAAATGGCGTCAAATGCGTATCTATCATTAATAACTTTAAATGTAAATGGTTTAAATTCTCCAATAAAAAGACATAGGGTAACAGATTGGATAAGAAAAAAGACTCATACATCTGTTGTCTACAATAAACCCACCTCAGAAAAAACGATGCACACAGACTGAGGGTGAAGGGATGGAAAAAAGTTTTCCAGGCAAATGGAAATGAAAAAAAAGCTGGGGTAGCAATACTTATATCTGACAAATTAGATCTCAGAGTGAAGGACATAATAAGGGATAATGAAGGCCACTTCATAATACTAAAGGGAACAATCCACCAAGAAGAAATTACCCTGGTAAATATATATGCACCCAATACAGGAACAACCAAATACATAAAAAAAAAAAAAAAACTGCTGGAGGATATTAAGGGAGACATTGATAGCAATACAATCATAGTAGGAGGTTTTAATACTGTCACCCTTCGACAAATCATCTAAACAAAAAATCAGCAAAGAAATATCAATCCTAAATGACTCACTAGACCAGATGGAATTAATTGACATCTTCAGAACACTCCACCCCAAAGCCACAGAATATACATTTTTCTCAAGTGCACATGGGTCATTCTCAAAGATAGACTACATTTTGGGACATAGGCAAAGTCTCTTCAAATTTAAGAAGATAGAAATCGTATCAAGTATCTTCTCAGACCATAATGGCATAAAACTGGAA
The DNA here is from genome assembly GCA_963693515.1 of Pipistrellus nathusii. Classification (NCBI taxonomy): domain Eukaryota; kingdom Metazoa; phylum Chordata; class Mammalia; order Chiroptera; family Vespertilionidae; genus Pipistrellus; species Pipistrellus nathusii. The sequence continues at coordinate 804,241 of OY882870.1, forward strand.
ATTAACTACAATAAAAATAATCCAAAGAAATCAAACACATGGAGATTAAACAGCATGCTATTAAACAAGGACTGGGTTACCAGAGAAATCAAGGAAGAAATTAAAAACATCCTGGAAACAAATGACAATGAAAACACAATAATCCAAAATCTATGGGACACAGCAAAAGCAGTTTTGAGAGGGAAGTTCATATCCTTACAAGCCTATTGCAAAAAAACTAGAAAAAAGGGTAACAGATGATCTAACTCTACAACTCAAAGAGTTAGAAAAGGAGCAACAAGAAAAGCCCAGTGTAAGCAGAAGGAAGGAAATAACAAAAATCAGAGCACAGATAAACGACATAGAGACCAAAAAAAAAAAAAAAAAATACATAAGATCAACAAAACCAAGAGCTGGTTCTTTGAAAGAATAAACAAGATAGATGAACCTCTAGCCAGGCTAACCAAGAAACAGAGAGGACCCAAATAAACAAAATCAGAAATGAAAGAGGTGAATAACAACAGACCCCACCGAAATACAACAGATTGTTACAAAATACTACGAACAACTCTATTCCAATAAACTGAACAAACTAGAGGAAATGGACATATTCCTAGAAAAATACAAACTTCCAAAACTCGATCAGGAAGAATCTAAAAATCTCAATAGACCAGTGACTTGGGAAGAAATTGAAACAGTCATCAAAAAGCTTCCAGCAAACAAAAGCCCAGGGCCAGATGGCTTCACAGGAGAGTTTTACCAAACATCCAAGGAAGAACTAAAACCTATCCTCCTCAGACTATTCCAAAAAATTTAAGAGGAAGGAACACTTCCAAACTCCTTCTATGAAGCCAGCATCACCCTAATACCAAAACCAGATAAAGACAATGAAAGAATTACAGGCCAATATCCCTCATGAACATAGATGCCAAAATCCTAAACAAAATTCTAGCAAATAGATTCCAGATGAACATCACAAAGATCATACACCATGACCAAGTAGGATTTATTCCAGGAATGCAAGGATGGTACAATATCCGCAAATCAATAAACGTGATACATCACATAAACTAAAAGATAAAAATCATATAGTCATATCAATTGATGCAGAAAAAGCATTTGATAAAATCCAACACCCTTTCCTGATAAAAACTTTTAACAAAGTGGGAGTACAAGGATCATACCTCAACATAATAAAAGCTATATATGATAAACCCATAGCCAACATTATACTCAATGGGCAAAAACTAAAACCATTCCCTCTAAGAACAGGAACAAGACAGGGATGCCCACTCTCGCCACTCTTGTTTGACATAGTACTGGAAGTACTACCCATTGCAATTAGACAAGAGGAGGAAATAAAAGGCATCCAAATTGGAAAAGAAGTAGTAAAGTTATCCTTATTTGCAGATGACATGATATTGTACATAAAAAAAACAAAAGACTCCATTAAAAAACTAATTGACTTAATAAATGAATTTGGCAATGTAGCAGGATACAAAATTAATGCCAAGAAATCCATGGCATTTCTATACCCCAACAGCGAAACTATAGAAACAGAGACTAAAAAAGCAATTCTATTTACCATTGCACCAAAAAAAATTAAGATACTTAGGAATAAACTTAACTAAGGAAGTAAAGGACCTATATGCAGAAAACTACAGGACACTGAAAAAAGAGATAGAGTAAGATGTAAGGAGATGGAAGAACATACCATGTTCATGGATTGGTAGAATCAACATCATCAAAATGTCCATACTTCCTAAAGCAATCTATAGGTTCAATGCAATCCCCATTAAAATACCAACGGCATATTTCACCGACCTAGTAAGAACTCTCCAAAAGTTCATTTGGAACAATAAAAGACCCCGAATAGCCACAGCAATCCTGAGAACGAAGGGTAAAGTAGGAGGGATCTCAATACCAGACTTCAAACTGTATTACAAAGCCACTGTTCTCAAAACAGCCTGGTACTGGGATAAGAACAGACATATAGATCAATGGAATAGAATCGAGAACCCAGATATCAACCCAAATCACTATGCTCAATTAATATTTGACAAAGGAGGCACGAATATATAATGGAGTCAAGACAGTTTCTTCAATAAATGGTGTTGGGAAAATTGGGCAGACACATGTGAAAGAATGAAACTAGATCACCAACTTACACCATACACAAAAATAAACTCAAAATGGATACAGGACTTAAACATCATATGGGAAACCATAAAAATACTAGAAGCATCCACAGGCAGCAAAATCTCCGACGTATGCCAAAAGAACTTCTTCACTGATACTGCCCCTAGGGCAATGGAAGCTAAAGAGAAAATAAACAAATGGGACTACGTCAAAATAAAAAAGCTTTTTTACAGCAAAAGAAACCATCAACAAAACAACAAGAAAGCCCACGGTGTGGGAGAACATATTTGCAAATAATACCACAGATAAAGGTTTAATCTCCAACATCTACAGACAGCTGATACAACTAAATAAAAGGAAGATGAATGACCCAATTAAAAAATGGGCAATGGACCTAAATAGAATATTTACAAAAGAAGACAGAAGGAAGGCCAAAAGGCACATGAAAACATGCTCAAAGACTAATTATCCGAGAGGTGCAAATCAAAACAACAATGCGGTACCATCTCACACCTGTCAGAATGGCCAACATCAACAAATCAACAAACGACAAGTGTTGGCGAGGTTGCAGAGAAAAAGGGACCCTCGTGCACTGCTGGTGGGAATGCAGACTGGTGCAACCACTGTGGAGAACAGTGTGGAGTTTCCTCAAAAAACTGAAAATGGAACTCCCATTTGACCCAGTAATCCCACTTCTAGGAATATATCCCAAGAAACTAGAAACACCAATCAGAAAGGATATATGCACCCCTATGTTCATAGCAGCACAATCTACAATAGCCAGAATCTGGAAACAGCCTAGGTGCCCATGAGCTGATGATTGGATCCAAAAACTTTGGTACATCTACACAATGGAATACTATGCTGCCATAAAAAAGAAGGAATTCTCATCATTTGCAGCAACCTGGATGGAATTGGAGAACATCATAGTGAGTGAAATAAGCCAAACAATGAAAGAGAAACACCACATGACCTCACTCATTTGTGGACAATAAAAAACATAAACTGATGAACCAAAAGATAGATATAGAGACAGTAAGGCAACAAGCAGATTGTCAAATTACAGCGGGGAGGTGAGGAGGATCTGGGGGAGATAATAGATCAACCCAAGGACTTGTATACATGCATGTAAGTACAACCAATGGACATAAAACTCTGGGGAGGGAGGGGATATGTGGGAGGGAGGGGGGCAAAAAAAATCAATAAAATATGTAAAAATAAATAAAATTAATTTAAATTTAAAAAAATTAAAAATAAAAGAACCACTAAAACAAAAAAAAATTATGTTGTAGTCTTTATATTATATGTATGGTCTTGTGGTATGTGTTTGTGTATTATGTGTGGTGAATTTTCAGCTTTCGAATGGCATTATTAGGATATAATATTTTATTGGCCAGATTAAAAAATACTAAATACTTATAAATTAAGCAGAATTCTGTGGTCTGAACAAAATTTTTAATATTAAAACTGATTTAAGTTTGATTAATGTCTTTTACAGTTATTACCATAAAATATATGTTTTTTCCTAGATTTACAAAGAGTTTATTATGTAATCGTTTGGTTAAGTATATTTGACAATTTTTCTAAAAGTTAAAATGTTAAGACTTGAGCGAGGAGATGACTTTGAGTCATTCCAGTGGGCCCCGGAATTACTCAAGAATTTATTCTCTCTTCTTAAAAGAAATATTTTTGAACTAAATTAGGCTGATTTAATATACTTTAAATTAACATGGGAAGCTTTGTCAAATAACAATTAATAACTGTTTTCTTTATATACATATATTTTGTTAAAATGAATGTTAAAGAAATTTAAGATCGCTTCAGAAAGGAACTTGTAAAGATTCAGATCCAAGTTCAAACAGGAAACTTTCAGGGGGGACATATGTCAGGGCAGGGACACGAGGCAAGCCAAGAGTGATGATTCTCAGTGGGGCATCTGCCAGTGATGCTCTGGGTATTTGCATATTGGGTACTTATGAATTACTTTCAGTGCTCAATAAACACGTGCCCCATTTTATAGTGAATCTAAAAGTATACAAATTTTATATCATTCTCTGTTATTTTACAGTAATTATTTACCAAGAAATTGTTGTCTTGGAATGTTATATTTTACAGATAAGCAAAGTTGTTGTTTTTTTAATCAAATCTATAACCATGCCACTTTTGAATTTAGTTATTCATGGGCGGCTGTTGCTTTACTCTGATGAATTTGCAGGTAGATTATGTCTTTAGAAAAATCCACGAAAATGACTCTGACCTACTCTATCTTGCAGTGAAGATTTATAGAGCTTCAAGTAATAACTTCTTTTTTATGGCAGCATAGTATTCCATTGTGTAGATGTACCATAGTTTTTGGATCCAATTATCAGCTGACGGGCACCTAGGCTGTTTCCAGATTCTGGCTATTGTAGATTGTGCTGCTATGAACATAGGGGTGCATATATCCTTTCTGATTGGTGTTTCTAGTTTCTTGGGATAAAAACAATAACCAGGATAAACAAAAATAACTATGGGACTAAATGAATTGAGAATAATTATTCTTATGACTATGTTTAAAATATTGTTGATGTTTTAAATCTTTTGTTTTCCAAATATAAGGAAGACTCAACAGCATTGTAGGGACTAACAAATTAGTAACATTCATTTCACAGGAGACAAAGACTCAAAGACTACGACAACCGGAGATTTTTGTCCTTCGGGAAATACATTCATGAAAGAAGCTCTCCAACCTCAGCAGGTGCCTACCCGTGAATGGACATTTGGCCTGTCTCCGACACTCGCCTTCATCTCAAGCATGAGGAGCCGCTGACTACAGAGGAGGTAGACGGCCATCCCAAGACGGCAACAAGGCCTGTGTGCTCACAGATTGCTGCTGCTCAGACTTTGTTCTTATATCACCCACTTGTTAGTGAATGTATATGAAATAATTTTTATATTGTTATTATCCTCCTTATGGATTCCTAGTGAAAACAACATCTCTCTCCCTAGATCCCTTTATCTGACGTGAAAAATTTAACTTGGGCATCTGATTATCAGCTGTGATAATGAAGTTAATGTTTCGTTGGGCCACACATTGATGGTCTCCTACTATCAATATAAGCTTTGGAACATTTTTTCAGGCTATCTAATAATAGGGTAACATGTAAATTGGTTGGGATACCCGTCATGTAACAACCAATTAGTAATTCTGCATGTGCAGCAGGGACAGGTGGGCAGAGACTTGCAATGTTGGGGACGGGTTGGGGAGGTGGGACCCAGTGGAGGGCAGCCTGTGCTCCCCACATGGTGGTGGCGGCTGTAAGCATTCCCAATGGCTACTGCTGCTTGCCCAGGATCTGCTCAGGGCTCTGTCAAGCCACCAATGGCTGCTGCTGCTTCAGGGCCCATGGCTCAGGCAATGAGGTCTAGGTAAGGCTGTGGCAAGCCATAATGCGGCGATGGCCGAGGCTCAGGGCACCTCGTGGCCGTTGGTGGCAGCAGCAGAGGCATGAGTGGGCGTTGCCTTCTCCTGGTCACAGGGTCACTTCCTGCAGAGGGGGCAGTGGCTTCACCTGGTCAGCCGTCGCCTCCTGCACAAGGAGTGAGCCTGAGCCCTCAGCAGGACATCCCCGAGGGCTCCCGGACTCTGAGAAGGGCCGGTCAGACTGAGGGACTCCCCCCACCTCCACCTCCAGTGCATGGACTTCAGGCACCGGGCCACTGGTGTCCCATATGATAATCCTATGTTATAAAGAGGTGATATGCAAATGGGCATTATGACTTGACACGTGACGACCAATCACCAGGAGGGTGGGGCAGCATGCCGTGAGCTGCAGAAAGCTACAGCAGCAGTGGGCAGGACAGCCAGCTGAGGCAAGTGGCAGCAAGCTGCTTGCACACAGATTATTCATGCGCAGGGCCACTATTGTATTATAAAGGACCTACTGTGGACAAACCTCTCCAAGAAAAACTCCTGATAATTCCCCTGGCAGAATTATATATAGATCTAATCTGGATGAGAATTTCATATGAAGATTGTCTAAATTTAGGAATGCATGAAATTAACTGCCCAGAAGAAAAATTGGAACTTCTGGTTAATAGCAGATAATTGTTTTCCCTCATACTTTTCCTTGTCTAGTATTAGACATTTTCTGTTCCTAATCAATATTACTGGTTTATTGCTGTTATTTTTGTTCCTGGTATGTAAATGTTATACTAGATGCAAAATAAAATAAAATAAAACTTGACAAATAGCAAAAAGACTTGTATCATGGTGGCACAAAATTATAAATGATCCAAAATATTTTTTAACAAGGATATAAAGGATCTGACTGCCTCCCATTTACATACTTTTTTAAATTAACAATAATTTCACCTTAGATGCCATCTAAGGTTATGGTCTTGCCCCATCCTCTGTGGTCCACCCTGTTCAGCAAGACAAATGCTGACAGTGAGACATCCCAGGAATGAGCCTTCCTAGCACTATGGGATTCTGGACTCCATTATCCAACCAAAAGGTTGGTCATCAATGCATTCTTTGGATTGATTGATGACCCAAAGGGAGATGTGTAGACCAAAGGGGCCACCTGCTAACCTGTCAAGCTCATGGGAGGCCTGCATGGCAGTCCTACAAACTCAGAGACCTAAAGTAACTGCAAAGATTGTCCTGAAATTAAATTTAAAAGCAGCTATGGTGGGTAGTCACCTCCTATGCCAGTATCTTCACCGACAAGGTCAACCTTTACCTTAACTGAGCCTATCTGTCTTTTTGCATCTATGACAACACACCCTTGAAATGTCTGGGTAACTTGTAATTCTCCTTTTTCCAGAGGCCTTTGGGGCACAACCTAATGTGCCTGGGCACCAGGACAGAGACCACAAATTCCTTCATTGTTATCATGTTAATTGTTTCTGCACCCACCTAAGTATGTGTCTATCATTTTACTTCTTATCCAATCACAGGGGTTTCTCTGCTTTGCTTTCTCCTGCCTCTCTTGTCTATCACCAGTGGATTTCATGTAACCCACCTACATCCCCTCCTTTGATTGCACTGTATAAAAATACCCTGTTTCCCTGAAAATAAGACAGTGTTTTATATTAATTTTTGCTCCCAAAGATGTGCTAGGTCTTATTTTCAGGGGATGTCTTATTTTTCCATGAAGAAGAATACGGTACACATTTATTGTTAAATGAAAATAAAGAAAATTTATTACCTGTATATGGTACGGTAGTACAGTAGTTGTCAACACAAACCAGACAAACTGAATCCTACAGTATCAAGAATTTACTCATTTATTCAATGACAATCATCTGGAACATCATCATAACAATCCAATTCCTGTATTTCCTGGTGAATTTCTTGTGACTCCATTTCTTTCAGAATCAGTGGACCAAATCTCTCATGTTTAGCTTGGGGGGGTGGGCTTATTTTCAGGGGGATGCCTTATATTTCACTCAGAAGGAAACCTGTAACTAGGTCTTATTTTTTGGGAAACACGGTAGATATAACCTGCCATTCTCTGGAGCATTATCTTAATCCATTGAGGAGGCTCTGCTTCCCAGCAATTGTCAACAGTTTGGCTCAAGAAAACTCAAAAACGCTTTACAAGTTTCAGTGTTTTACGTCAACACTAGAGGCCCGGAGAACTGAGGATTCATGCGCCGGTGGGGTCCCTCAGCCTGGCCTGCAGGGACCAGACCGGAATCGGCTCTCCAATATCCCCCAAACGGTCCCAAATTGTGAGAGGGTGCTGGCCAGGCCGAGGGACCCCACCGGTGCATGATTGTGACCAGGGAGGGCTCCAGAGCATGTCCATCCTGTTTCACCCAGTCCCAATTGGGGTCAGTCGGGGCCATCTCACCCAGTCCTGATTGTCCAGACCCCAGCTGCAAGCTAATGTACCAGTTGGTGTCTGCCCCCTGGTGTCCAGTGTGCATCATAGTGACTGGCTGAACGGTTGTACATTTAGCATATTAGGCTCTTATCATATAGGCTAAGATAGTAAAACCCCTGCACTGGTCAGGGTGTATTTGCACCCAAGTTACAGAACCCTCAAGGACAATAAAGCACTTCGCTGTGGGGTACTGACTGGTGTGGGTGTGCCAACCTTGGGTGGTACTGACCGGTGCAGGTGAAGTGGTCTCAGTGGCTAGGACCACATTGGCTGGCACTACCTGCTCATTGGCCCCATCCCTCACCACTGCTGGTTGAGGCCTGTGGGCTAGGGGCAGCTCCTGCGTTGAGCATTTGCCCCCTGGTGGTAGGTGTATGTAATAGCAACCAGTCATTCTGCCATTCAGTAGATTTGCATATTAAGCTTTTATTATATAAGATTACTTTTTTACTATTTAACCCAGCAATGCTCCAAAGCTTTTAAGTTACCAACTAGGAATATGAGGGTTAGGTGAAGGGGGAAAGGGGGCAGGCCCTGCAGCTTCTAGGACTGCAGTTCCCAGGCCCCAGCGGCTTGGATTTACAACTGCCGCATTTTTCCTTAGGGATGACCTGTTAAGGTTTGGGTGATAGTGAGCTCAGCTTCTGAGGGCATCAGGACTATTAAGGAAAGAAACTGCTCTTTGGAGAGGGGGTGAGAATGCTGGCCTTGGGATCTAAAGGCTCCGTGAGGGGTCCCTTTTTCTGTGGGACCTCTCCTTTGGGATGCCCAGGCTGTTATGGTTTCTGTTTCTGGCCCTCAGGCCAACCCTTCCCTGGGCCATTTGTTCTACAGTTGTGAGCATTGTTAGCTTTCTGTCTCTGCTCGCCCATCTGTTTATAGACTTCCTGAGCCTCTTTGAACAGCCCTTCTCCACGGCTGTCCTTCTGCTTCTCTAACTTTCGCAGTTTTCTTGAGATGACAGGTAATGTTACTATTTGTAACAACTCTTGGTGACGACATGTAATGTTACTGTTCCTTGTCTGGCCCAGAGCACTTTCTCATTTGATCTTTTAGTCTTGGTAAATTCGGAAGACCCTTCTTCTTTGCCCTGCTGAGTATTGAAGGCTTTGTTTAGGTTCCGAGACGGGGAACTGCTCCCCTAACTCCTTTGATTATTATTCCCTGAGAGCTCTCGTGTCCCCTATGGGCCTTGCTGGTAAGGTCCCACTGGGGCTCCGGGCTTTGAAATTTCACATCTGCTGGAAGCACACCAGGCAGCCAGGTGCTCCCTTCCCCAGTCAGCTACAGCCGACTTCTTCTCCTGAGAATAGTATTCCCAAGATAGACATTAACTCGGTCAACGTATACACTTGTGGGCCCCAAAATGGGTCTAGCTGGTCAGCTAAGCCACGTGGGTCTTCCAGCAGAGGTTTTAACTCCTTGTTATTTTTAAAGAGGGAATATGCTCGACTTTTATCGGGAGAAGGACAACTCCAACAGAGAGCAGAGTCAGTCTCCTCTTGAGTGACTGGACTTTTATCATTAACATATTTATAATTATCACTGAAAAGCTATCATAAACCCTTCATTTTAGTTACATCTATTTATTCTAATCTTATCAACTTTGCGATTTTAAAGCAAATTATTACCCAAAGCATTTTATTGACACCCCCCACCCCATTTTTCTTAATTTTTAAAACTGAAAATTCACAAGCTTATTCTTTACAAAATGGGAGTGTCCTCCTCCCGCTTACCATTTCTGCAGCCTGCAGAGCTGGTAAACAAACAAAAACACTCACCCTACGGTAAATAACCAGTGCTCTCCAAAGGATGGAAAGGGACATTAGCCTTAGAATCTTAACACGTTGAGCACTCAGCCTGTTTTGTCTTCCAGACGGAAAGTATAGTGTCCATCACTGGTGATTGACATGGAGCTTAACGTGTTAACCCAGCAGAGCAACATGACCTTTGCTTCTGAGCGGCACCAGTCCACACAGCACAGAGACAGAGGGTTCCGTGTTCATAAAGCACCGGGGAGCACGCTCAGCTGGCAAAGATGCCTTCCCGTTCCTGCGGTCCCTGCCACGTGTTGGGCCTGCCCACAAGCAGCTGGGCCCCCAGCAAAGTGGGACGTGATATTATCGTTATCACCCATTTTTAAACAGGTCGATCCAAACAAGACACAAAACATCAATATTTGCAAGTGTGCACAGCCCACAGACCCCACAGAATGCTGTTGAGAAATAAACAAAAGCACACCAGTGTTTTCCCCTAAGGCAGTGGTCTGCAAACTCATTAGTCAGCAGAGCGGCAAACCGCGGCTCGCAAGTCACCTGTGGCTCATGAACCGCAGTTTGCCGACCACTGGTCTAGGGGAATCATCCCAGGACCTGTGCCATCGCCACGTGTACCCCTCACCTCCTTCTCCCCACCCCACATCCTGTTTGCTCTGGGGAATTCAGTCATGGCTGGCCACATGCTGTATCTTTTCTATGGAGATAAATCAGCATGCTTCCTACAGGGGGGAAACTGGGTGTAGGCATTTATTAACTCCAGTATAGTTCTGAGACAGTCTCTGAAATTTATTTCCATCTTTTTTGGGGAGAATTTTTTTTAATGCTTTTCCTTAGAAGCTTCTAATTTCCAAATCAAGATATGCCTTCCATATGGTCATTCAATTTGATTTCAGAGCTGGCACTTTTTCTAATTTCTTCATGCAAAATATTAATGTAGGTACCCAAACAACTGCATTTTGGCCATTTCTAAGTTGATATTTTCTAGTTAAATCTTCCCATTTCTATAAAGTACTTGCAAGTAAAGGCTTTCTACTAAATGAGGGCTAGGGCTTGGGAGTCTTGAAGGGCATTCTGTGGTGTCTATCTTGTAATTTTATTATTTTTGGATATCTGTAGTCTGAGCGAATTATTTAGACATGTTATGTAGTGGGTGCTAAGCCTTATAGTGGCCCCCTAGATGAGACACTTAGTTAATTACAGTTGAGTTGGGACTTCCCTGTGGGGCTCCTGCATTCCTGACACCTCCACAAAGATTCTTAGTCACCTAAGAACTCCCCAGAATCAGACTGGAGGGAGGATATGACCTTTATTTTCGGGGCTGAATGAATTCAGCTCATTTATATGCATAGATTCTTTCTCAAACTCTCAGAAAGCAATACTATCGAATAAAGAGGGAATATGTAAATTGACTGTCAAGCCCTCACAAAGATGGCAGCACCCATAGCCACTAAAGAGGGAATATGCTAATTGACTGCAACACCCTCAAATATGGTGATACCCACAGCCACAAGTGCCAGGGCCAGCCTGATGGTTGATCCGGGCTGAGGTAGGGAGGTGGGAAGTGAGAAAAGAGACAGGAAAGCGGGGTTGGGAGGACTATGGTAGCCATTGACTGACTGTAGCCAGTTTATTAACTGCACAGACCTCCAATTCTGCGTTTTTATACACAAAACGCAGAATTGGAGGTCTGTCAAGAGGAATGTATTCTTTGTTCCTCTTAATCTCTAAGGGAGAGACAGAGCAGAAGGACAAATTCTTGGTACAGCAAATCTCAGTAAATAGTTGCTCTCATTTTACTGATAGTCGCCATCCAAACAAGCCTGGGAGAACTGTGTGGGTAGGGGCCAGCCTTGCTAGCCCCCTTGAATGCAAGGACCTTGTCAGCTTACATCCTGTCTCCAGCACACAAGATGGCGGTGCCTAGTCCCTTCAGGCCCACTGGGTGGCAGGCGCGCAGCACAGCCAGGCCTGCCCCCAGGCGGGTCAGGCTGTTCTGTGCACCTGCCTCAGGAGTCCCCCAGCCCCCTCAGCCGCCCAGAGCCGGACAGAAGCACAGGCAAGCCTCAGATGGCAGCTGCCCAGTTGCCCAGGGCCACCTGAGGCTCAGGTAACCAGGGCCACCTGAGGCTCAGGTAACCAGGGCCTGCCAAGGCTTGTGCTGCTGTTACCTCCCCTGATCGCTGGGTCGCATGCAGCATCCCTGTGGGACTGGGCCACGGAGAGGAGCTCTTAAGAAAAATGATCCAAAAATTAGAAAAAAGGAAAGCTAGAGTCTTTCAGTGTCAGCTAGAGTCTTTAGTTTTTCCGGAGATTGTTGCTGTTTGCTTTTGATGTTCACTAATTGGGTCTGATCGCTGTGTGGACGGAAAGGGGCCATGCTCCCTGCCAGCCTCAGGGGAGGCCTGCGGAGGTGGCCTTGCAAACTCAGAGACTAAAGAAACCACAAAGGATGGTGGGAAATTAAAACTTTTCAACTAAAAGTAGATGCTGGTGGGTAGTCACGTCCTAGGCAGGCACCTTCCCTGACCAAGGTCAGCCTTTCCCATCACTGAGCCTGTCCATTCCTTTTGCATCCACAGTAACATGTCCTTGTAAGTCAGAGTCATGTTCCCTTTCCCGACCCCAAAGCCAGGCGCCCTGTGGAGACCACAGCCCCTCCTTGTCATGAGGAGCTGCTGAGTGCTGGCTCGAAGAGGCTTGTGTCTATCATTTTACTTCGTATCCAGTCCCAGAGGCTTCCCCGCTGCTTTCTCCTGCCTCCCTAATCCGTCACCAGGGGTTTCTTGGGACCCATGTGTCTCCTCTTTTGATTTAATGTATAAAACAAGGTGCAAACTGCCTTCTTGCAAGGCCCTCGAAAAGGACCGGAAGCATAATCCATGTTTGCAGGACAGACCACAGGGAGGGAGATATAAGAGAGGGCCCATCCTTGGCTCAGATTTGGAGGCTGTTCCCCGAGTCCGCCGGCACACTGCACAGTGTCCCTCCTCTTCTTTGAAGCGTCCTTGGTTTTCTTGGGTCTCCTGCAACAACAGGAGGGTGGCTTGTTTGTTCTCACACCCAGCCCAGCTCCCGGGACACAGCGTCCACACCCACTGCAGATGCCCTGCTGTCACTGCCACCTGCCTCCTTGCACGGGTGCCAGGTCTGAAAGGCCCTTCTTGCCATGACCTGTAGCTCATCAGACGCTACGGAGGGCAGGGCTGCCAGGCGCAGGGTCATCTCTCTGCTCCCTTCGTCCTGTTCCTCTGCCCACACCAGGAGCCCGAGCTCTGTGCAGAGCGGCTTGGGCAGGCTCCAGGCTCCAGGAGACAAGGCTTCCGGTGTCTCCTCCTTCCTTGGCTGCCCAGGTACGATTCCCAGCAAGGAAGCTCACAGCCCAGGTTCGCACCATAACTCACTGCAGTGTGGGAAGGAGGGCGCATTCCTTTTGTTGGCTGCTCCCCTCTGTGCTGCATGGGACAGACTTGCTGCCCGGCTTCATCTTGCAGCCTGGACCCTCGGAGGGGGATCAGAGGGGGTGCCTCGGCATAGGACTGGGTGCAGAGGGTCATGGGGAGCAGGGCCAGGGAGACAGGAGCCACCGGGCTTCCCAATGCACCAGAGGGTCCTTGCTGGTGAAGCAGGAATTTTGGGGGGGACATAAGTGTTGTGGGGTCGAACCCTGGGTTCAAAATAAGACCCCCGGAGGCTGGTTAATTAATTAAAAAAGCAGGCAAGGGTTTATTGAACTGGCCAGGGCAGCCTCGAGAGCACCACACACATTGGTCTCACACTTTTAAAGGTTTAAACCGAAAGAATTTTCCTTTTGTTCCTAAATCCTAAAGACTAAATTCTAGAGACTGGGGACAGCCTGCAGGGTTGGTTCCCAGTCACATCCTGCTGGACATTGGAATGTGCCCTATCTTGCGATAGCGATAACACAGAAGCAGAGCTCAGCGGTTAGTCTCTAAAGGTTATCTACAGTTTCTATCCCTGAAGCTACAGTCAGTGGGAATCAATCTCTTGTGGTTCTGGCCCCAGGCAAGGGAAAATTGCCTTAGCCTCCAGGTCTCCATCTGGAAGCTGGGGTAAGTATTCGTGCTTAATCAGACAGGAGCCAGACTTAGTAGAGTTAAAATTCAAACAGCAGTTTTTACCAAAGTATGGTTGCCACTGTATTTCAATAGGCAGGCTTAGGGCTCTTTTAGAATTGGGGTCCATGGAGAAGCATGTGGATGAAGATCAGGAGAGAAGGTACATCTCCGTAACACAAGGAAGCTAGGTGCAGTCACATCTCCATAAGACAGGAGGCAGCACAGTATATTTATGTTAGACGGGGAACTGGAAGTAGCCAGGAAAGGCCTGTTTATAAGATAAAGAGAAGGAAGCCCTTCAGTTCAGAAGGAGAGGAAGAAAGCCCAAAGGGATAGGGAAACAATGAGGGGGAGGGGGCGTTATATATGCCATGTGAGGTTCGACCTTTGAGCCCAGGAGTTACTATAGTAGCCAACTTGAAGGGGATTATTGACCAATCAGAGGGGATATCAAGGCACCAGGATCTTCAGCCTATATAAGCCATGGGGGGAAAGAACTCTGTGGGACTTGTAAAGTTCGAGGTGCAGAAGATGAGAGTTTGAGCGGAAACCGGTTTGGCTCAGTGGAAGGAGCTTCGGCCCGAGGATTGGAAGGTCCCGGGTTCAATTCCGGTCAAGGCACCTTGGTTACAGGCACATCCCCAGTAGGGGGTGTGCAGGAGGCTGCTGATCGATGATTCTCTCTCATCGATGTTTCTAACTCTATCCCATTCTCTTCCTCTCTGTGAAAAATCAATAAAATATATTTTTTAAAAAAGCAACTGTGAGTTGTGTCCCAAGTCCCTGTCTGCAGCTGCAGGACACACAGAAGGGAGATTTCAACAAAAGTCTGAAAGAGTAAACGATGCCAGAGGGAGAAACTACTTGTCAACAGGAAATGGTTCCCTCTGGGATGGAGTGTCAGCGGGTCAGAAGCTCCGAGCAGAGCCCTCGGTTCACTTTCCCTGGGATATGTGAGAATAAACAAGTCATCTTTTCTGTCAAAAAACAGTTCATACAGCCGCCATTTTGGACTGTGTGACTTGGCAGTCGCCATGTTGGCCACATGGCTTGCAGCTCTCCTGGGGGCTACCATCTTGAAATTGCAAAGGCCAACCATTCCCTTTGAATTAGCCAATCGCAAAAGACTGCACCTGAGCTCCAATCAAGAGCAAAGGACAGGTCATGTGAGTAAGGGATTATAAACCCAAGCAGCCCGCCTGCTTGGTTGGTATGCACGCACTTCCAGACCATGTGTGTGCATCCTTCTATTTAGAAGTAAAGATGTCTGCCTTGCTGCCTGGCTCCTGAATGTTTTGTTTCTATCAGAACCCCTGATTTGGGGGCGCACCTTAATTCTAACAGATGGGAATGAAGTCCCTGTCCTTCCAAATTGACAGCACTACTCAGAGCCAAGGTCAGGGCTGCATTCTGATGTCACCTGTTCAAAGTTTGTGTTGTCAACTGCTTCAAAAAGCCAATATTCAAAATGTCAAATTTTGGAACAAGGAAAAGTTTACTGATTGAAAATGTGCCCATTTGAGAAGATGGGAGCCTTAGAGGTTCCTCAAATCCATCTTAAGGGGACCCAGAACTTAGGCATCACTTATGTCAAAGGAAGAGAGAGTGGGAGCAAGAGGCGACTGACAAGGGCTTCCATCTGGGAGACAAAGGGTCCAGGGATGTGCCTAAATCTCAACCTCTTTTTGTTGACCCTGCTGATCTGAGTCTGGTCTTAGGGTTCCACAATTCTTTGATAAATAGTCATTATTTTATACAAATTTTCCCATTTCTTAGGGAGAAGCACCCTGGCAAATTGTTCTTCCAAAAACTCAAGCCTCGGAGAGGGGTGGGGAAGGGGGGAGAGAAGAAAGTTTTTAAATTAGCTTGTAAAAAGAGTGAAGGAGTGAGGGAGGAGGGGGAGGATAAGAAAGGAGGAGGGAAGAACTTTTTAAAGGAGTGGGAAGAGACAGTTAAAGAAGGAAAAAGGATGTGTGAGTGAACTGTAGGAGCTGTAATGAAAATCAAGTATGGTTGTGTACTGGGAACAGATTTTAAAAGCAGGAGTCAGAAAACAAAAAAGATAAATGATAGTGAATAATTAGGCAGAGAGATGGATAGATATTAAAACAGTGGAAGTAAGTAGAGAAGAGTTTATGGGAAAGGAAGGATGAGAGAGAAAGAGGGAGGGAAGAAAAGTTTAGCCCTACTGGTTTGGCTCAGTGGATAGAGCCTGCGAACTGAAGGGTCCCAGGTTTGATTCCGACCAAGGGCACATGCCTGGGTTGCAGGTTTGATCCCATGTAGGGGTCTTGCTGAAGGCAGCCGATCAATGATTCTTATCATTGATCTCTCTCTCTCTCTCTCTCTCTCTCTCTCTCTCCCTTTCTCCCTTCCTCTCTGATATCAATAAAGAAATAAATATATATATTAAAAAATAATTTAAAAAGAGAAAATTTTAAAGGAAAGTCTGTAGAGCTTACAAGGAGAATGGGAAGAAGGAAGAAATGGGGGAGGGAACAAAGCAGGTCCGAGGGAGGAAGTAAAGAAAAAAATTAAGGTGGGAAGGAAGGAAAAGGGGAGGGAGGAGAGGGTTAAAGATAAAGGAAAGAAGGAATGTGTGGAGGGAGGGATGGAGGGTAGGAGAAAGATGGGAAGAAGATTGATGGAACAGAAGTAGGAAATAAGGAAGAAAGAAAAGCTTATAAATGATGAGTCAGTAGGAAAAAGTGTTACATAGAGAGAAAACTTGTGTGAGAGGGAGAAGTCAATATGGAAGTCAAATACAATTGTGTGTGAAGGGGATAAGGTTTTTTAAAAGTTAATAAAAAATATAAGAAAGATAGCTAGGTAGGCGTGTGGATGAATAGATAGATACATGCACAGGTAGATAGAACTGATTTGAAAAAGGAGAAACCTTAAATAGTAAAAGTAGAGAATTTGAAAAGGAAAGAGAAGAAATGAAAAATGTTAAAATTGGTCAGTAAATAGAGGGTAAAAGAAGGGATGGGCCAAAACCAGTTTGGCTCAGTGGATAGAGTGTTGGTCTGAGAACTGAAAGGTCCCAGGTTCGATTCTGGTCAAGGGCATGTACCTCAGTTGTTGACACATCCCCAGTGGGGTGTGTGCAGGGGGCAGCTGGTTGATGTTTCTCTCTCATCAATGTTTCTAGCTCTCTGTCCCTCTCCCTTCCTCTCTGTAAAAAATCAATCAAATATTTAAAAAAAGAAGGGAAGGGATGGAATAGAGTGGAGAAGGGAAGGAGAGGGAAGAGAGTAACTTTTTTTTTTTTTTTTAATGAGAGAATGTGTGCAAGAGAAATTTTAAAAAGGCCGAGCCAGGAGAAAGAGACAGCAGAGGAAGAAATGAGAAGCTTAAGAAGAGGGTTTAGTTCAATGGGATGATGGGATGATGGACTGTAACCTCTCGCCTCGGATAATGAATCTCTTTAACAGCTATCTTGCTCCCTCTACCTGCAAACTTTAACATCTACTCCCAGTGGAAAGTTTCAGGTAGGCACCTCGAACAGTGGCCACCTCAAATGCTTTTTGAAAAAAAAAAAAATAGAAAAGAAATTATTGTGAAATAATTTTGTATCCTATATAATAAAAGGGTAATACTCAAATCGACCAAATGAGGAACGACCATTCACTATGATGTGCACTGACCACCAGAGGGCTAGCACAGAGGCCCGCCTCCGTGGCTGCAAAAGGACATCCCCTGAGGCTTCCCCTACTCCGTGCATGAATTTCGTGCACCAGGCCTCTAGTGACTATACATGCTTCCAGGTAGGTACTAGACTTCTCAGGGTGACCATTTTATAAAGTATATAAGTGTCTAATCAGGACCTTGTACACCTGAAACTATTACAAAATTATATGTCAACTCTACATGAAAAATAATTTTTAAAAACCAAATTAAATTTGTTTTTAAAAAAGGGAGATGGTGCTCTCGGCGTCCGGCCTGGTTCGCGGCGACATGCTAAACGCACCAAGAAGGTCGGAATCGTCGGTAAATACGGGACCCGTTATGGCGCCTCCCTCCGGAAAATGGTGAAGAAGATTGAGATCAGCCAGCACGCCAAGTACACCTGCTCCTTCTGTGGCAAAACCAAGATGAAGAGGCGAGCCGTGGGGATCTGGCACTGTGGATCCTGCATGAAGACAGTCGCTGGCGGTGCCTGGACCTACACCACCACTTCTGCCGTCACAGTAAAGTCAGCCATCAGAAGACTGAAGGAATTGAAAGACCAGTAGAAGCTCCACAGTTGGAAACATTGAGACCCTATAATAAATGGGTTAATTTATAAAAAAATAAATAAATAAAAAAAAAAATAAAATAAAAAATAAAAAAGGGAGATGGTGACCCACCTTGCAAGCCCACCCAGCTGTTTCCAGTGGTTTTCATGCAAACAGCCAGTCTTGGCCCAGGCTTCACACTTTCCTAAATTCTCTGAAACAAGTAGCATCTGGCCTTGGCTGCCCCATCCCTCTTAGTAAGGGGCCCAAGACCTAACACTAGTGGCAGCTGGCCTTGGTTTGCAGCTTGGCCTTACCTAGACACCTCCAAGTCCAACACAAATAGCAGCCATCTGCAAATGGCTCTGTAACTCATGCCAGTGCCCTGGGCAGAGCACAGTCATGTCTGACCTGGGCCTGCACCTCCCAGGAGGCCCCAGAGCCAGCACACCTGTGGACGGCTTCAGACCACATCCAAGTACCTCCCATCACCTCCACAAGGTCACACTCAAGCAGAAGACTCAGCAGACACCAGAGCTCTGCTGAAGAAAGTCCTGCTTTGTGGGTGGGCCCTCCATGGTGGTCACAGCCAGTCCTATCAAGTGATTGGCCTTGGGGGAAACCCTCCCATTGATTGCCAAAAGCAATCAATGCTCAACTACAACAGGAGGATGAACAGGACATATACGGGAGTCTGGTGGGGGAGGGGTACACCGGAAATATATTGCTCGGGTGAGTGAGGAGGAGTCTACTACGTAAGGCCTTTCTACCAAGCCCGGGAGATGTAACAGCTCTGTCCAATGCATAGAAATACACATAAGGAAGTGGCCAAAATGAGGAGACAAAGAGCCACGTCCCAAATGAAAGGCCAGAACAAAACTCCAGAGAAAGAACTAAGCAAAATGGAGACAAGCAATCTATCAGATACAGAGTTCAAAACACTGGTTATAAGGATGCTCGGAAACAGACTCATAGAAACAGGACTTTTTGACGATTGCCAGAAAGCAGGGGTGTTGGAGAGACAGGCAGAAAAGATGAAGGGATCAGGCAGTACAAAATGGTAGTTACAGAAGAGTCACAGAGATGTAGGTTACTGTGGAGAAAGTAGTCACTAACACTGGGATAACTATGATCGAGATTTACTGGGATGATCACTGATAAGTCATGTCAGACCTAGTCACAGAGTGTGCACCTGAAGCTAATATAACATTACATGTCAATTTTAATAGAAAAGCAAAACATTAAAATCAAACAAAATGAACAAGTGAAAGGGTGGTGGTGAAGAGACCAGTAGCTTGAACGTGTCAGATTCCAGTTCTCAGGCCCCACTCCCCTGCTGGCAGAAGCTGGTTGTGGCAGCCTGGACCCATGACCTGGGCGGACTGACCCTCAGTGTGGGGCAGGGGCAGGCCCCTCCGGGAAAGGCTCTTGCCGGGTGGCTGGTGAAGAAGACGGCCCACATGCGCTAAAGGTCGTAAGGAGCTACCTATGGGACAGGAGAGGAGCAGGGGAGGCCACGCACATGGGCACGTTCGCTGCTAAGCACTGGGGAGGGGCGACATCGGAGAGGCACTTGTCAATCGCGCCTGCGAACAGAGCTAGGTGGTCGGGATGGCCGTGGCCCCGGCAGGTGCACGGACTTGGGTGTATGACTCCGGAACACAGACGTTTTCTGTCTCGGCTCCTGTTGGCTTGTCGTTCATGCTTGGCTTCTTGGCAATCTCCTGTGTGGCTGCAGCCATGTGGGCCCACACACTGCACTGAGGGGCTGCAGCCAGCAGCTGCCGCTGCCCCTGGCCCAGCCACTGGCGTGGCTCTCCCTTACTGAATCCAGCTACACCTCTGAGTCTGGCCCGAGGGGACCGGGGCTTCGGAAACCAGGGGTTTAATTCTACAGGAGTGAAAATCGTTTCTTCAGGCGAGTCCCAGGAAATCCTTTTCCTCGGGATACTGCAAGGAGCTCACCCCTCCAGCACCCACAGGTGCGTGCCTCTGCACCCCCAGTCACAGCTTGTATTAATAGCACCGGGTCGCCAGACTGAGTGCTGAAAATAGCCTCATATTAACCAAATTATTACCTTTAGCCACGTGATCTTGGGCCAGTCACATGCTCTTTTTCTAGGGGACAGCTAAGGGCACTGTTTACTAAGCCTTTGCACTACATTCTTGCTTTGTCATAACACCTTTCTTGGCTTAGAGATGGCTGTGAGGCTGCACGAGGTGCTTCTTTGGAAAAGCCTTTGGGATGGAAGGAGCATCTGCCAGCTTCTAGGGAAGCCTGCTGTCCACCGAGGAGGCCCGTGGGCAGTAACTGCCTGCGACGCCCCAGCCAAGGACAGGACAATCTGAATTCTGAACGCTCTGTCCAGGAGTCACCACCATAACAAACCACAGCCCTTTGCTCTGACACCTGCTTGGTGCCAGACGCCAGACTCAAAGGCGTACAAAGGAAGCATCTTATCCAGCCTGCACAGCCATCTCTTCGCTTCGAAGGCCCTCGGAGCCCAGCTCTCAGTGAGCTCAGTGAGCTCGGCCCCTGAGAGCAGGCAGACTGGGCGTTCCCGGAGCCCTCCCCTCTGCTCCGGAGCCCCCAGGAAACTCCCTGCGCACCCGACAGGCCCAGGCGGTGCTTCCTGCCTGGTGTGACACAGCATGTTCGTTTTGTCACTGCCCTGTGAGCTGTACGGATGTGTTCACACACACACTGCACACATCAGATATCTTGCAGCCACGCCTTAAACCCAAACAGAAAGTGGTAACAAAGGGGAGTTCTGTGGGTGTTTGACCAGAACACGGAGAGGTCTCAGGGCAGGAAGCAGGGAGCCGGGACTTGACGTAAGAGCAGGGGAAGCCCCAGGGTTTGACCGGAGCCCATGGTTCGAACCCGGCAGGACCGAGGGCCAGAGGGGGAGGGGAAACAGCAAAGTTTCTAAAGCCGGCCTGAGGAAAACCACTGTCTTTTGTCTCACAAACCCCAGCCGGGACAGGTGAGGTGGCTTATCGTTTTCTGATTTCCCAGGACCTCCGAGGGCACCGTGGTGATACCAGGCCGGTCACTCCTGACTGTGGGAATTTGGGAACCGCCCAAAAGTCCAACAATAGGGACGAAGGTAATGTTCCGTGCCTTCATGTGGGAGACGGCCCCTGGCAGCCATTTAGAAACCAGGACACGGCGGTCCTAACAAGGACGCCGACCACAGCGGTGCCTGTGCCCCCTGAGCTGCACCGCGCCCGCCTGCTCTGCCCCGCGCAAAGCCCGGGGCTGTCAGCAGAGCTCATGGGGGACGCAGCTCACGTGGCGGGCACGAAATTCCAGTTCCTGCCGAGGCCACACCGGGGCTGCTGCACAAACCACTCATGTGTGAGCCGACTGGCACACCGCTCTCCACCCCCTGCAAACTGCTGCAAACTCTAGCACATGCACCTGGGGAGAGCTCATGACATATTAATTTAAAAAAAGAAGATAAGATAGTATGTGCAATATGATTCCATTCTACAAATCGTGTGTCTGTGTCTGTGTGTACAGTCATTTGAACGGAAAGGTTCTGCCCGCAGGACACTGGCAGCGTCTGCAGTCATATTTGGTTGTCGCAAGTGTGGAAGCCTGTGCTGCCCAACCTCAGTGCAGGGGACACGCCACCCCAGAATCACTCCACCCTGACGTCAGCAGTTATGTGTACACACACACACACACACACACACACACACACACAAATACACACATACACACAGGATGCTAACAGTCATCTTAGGTGCAGGCATATTCTGACTTTTTAAAAAATTATTTATTTATTTTCACAGTTTTATGTATTTACTTCATTGTCTGCTGACCAGTCGAATGCACATAGATGTAGCTCAGTCACTTTAAGCCACATAATTGCCAGGACATAAGCACATGCTAGCTCACCCCTCTGGCTGAGCCCTCGGGGGTACTCACGTCCCAGTGTGGCCTCTGGTGGTTACACCTGCTCTGGCCAGTTCCTCCTGACCCTTCCCTGTTGCTCCCTCCTTCCTTATCCCTCCTCCCTCCCTCCCTCCTGTTCTCCTTCCTTCTTTCCCTCTTTCCCTGATGCTGTCCTTTCCCTCTCAAATCTGTGCTGTTTGGTAGATTCAGACAGACCTGGCTTAGCGGCTTTGCGACCCTGAAAAGAGGCTCAACCTCTCTGAGCTTCCATCTCCCACTTGCAAAGCAGGACTCCCTAACAGTTGTAGCTGGTAACTACGGGCTGGCCGTGCAGCCAGCTCCCCAGGCCAGGCTCTGGGTAGGCACTTGGCTTGCATTAGACCTCATTATTCCTCACCACAGCTCTCAAGGTGGGTACGGCCAATGCCCCATTGGACAGATGGGCAAAGTGAGGCTGGAAGAGGCGAGGTAAGTTATCCAGCACAATTTGAGCAGAACTGGGATGTGATCTGGGTCTGTCTTTCTCCACCAATTTCAGGCTCATGAAAATCCACATGACTGCCAGCTCCCTCCTCCCTTCTTTCTGAGATAGTGGCAAAGGAGGGAGGAGACAGTCGAGGCTTCACAGCAGCCTAAACACGTGGGCTGGAGGTGCTTGGCATTCCCGTTCCATGCAGGTGTATTTCACCACCAGGACCCGGACTCCGTAAACTCCAAAGACCAGGGCATCTGCTTCTCGGCGCGGGAAGCACAGTGCCTGGCAAACTGCTGGGCTCAGTGCAACTGTGAAGGCTCAGGGGTCTGAGGGAAGGGCAGTGGCGACAAGCAGGGACAGGACAAGCAAACGGACCAAGGTGCTGTGGGCTAGAGATTCGCGGAGGGTCATCAACTGGCACCGCCATGTACCATGTCCTGTGTCAGGCTCTGTCACTTCATTTCATTTTGTTCTCACAAGAGAGGAATCCAAGCTCAAAATCAACGCCCTTGAAAAGCCGCTGAGCTGGGATTCCAATCCAGATCTGTCAGGCTCTGACACCCATGGCCTGCCCTCCACACAGGCCGCCCTCTGAGGGGACGCCCACTCGGGTCTCAAAGAAGGACATCCAGGATAAACGAATCACTTTCAGAGCAAAGTGACAAAACACATTCTCCCCAACTCTCCCATCAGAACCGCCTGGAAAAGCGGGGGTCACCGGGGTCACAAACAGCCTAAGAGCCATTTGAGCAAATGCCAGCTGCTCCCACACCTGGCGTCCTGCTCTCTCGACCAGCAGGACAGTGGAGAGTCCCGAACTGCTGCTGCTGCTTCCTTCCAGGAGGCCTCTCATCTTCAGGGCCTTCAGCGCGGCTTCACTCTGAGTCTCGGTTTTGCTTTTTATATTTGTTCATGATCCAGTCAGCATCTTCAATGGCTCCTTTAATAATCTGCTGGATTCTCTCAGGGCTGTCTTCATCTGAATGAACCCGGAAACTCTGCCTGACAGCGTGTCTGTAATGCTCCTGCATGCCCTTGGTGGGCAGCTGTCGCGACAGCGCAGCAGGCATCGGTAGAGCTGCAGGGGCGTGTGCACCAGCTCTGCCCGGGAGCCGGGCCATCGGCAAGGCCGACTGTCCCCGCCTCCACTGGGAACCGTCAGCCCCAGCCCAGGCGGACGTGGGGCCACGAGTCTGATTTTTTATTTTTTTAACAAGGAGCGTGATTAAGTATGGGAGGGAGGAAAAGAAAAAATCCTGCAGTTGCAATGATCTAGAGATGGTTGGTGCAGAGGAGCTGCAGAGGGGAAGGTGGGGGAGGTCCCTCGTGAGGTATGGCTTTCTGCTTCTGAAAGCTGGCGCATGGAAAGCACAGACAGCTGTGGGGAGAGGGTCTGAGCCCAGGGTCAGTGCCCCCTCCATGCCGCCCTCCCCTCCGGGGGCAGACCTGGGGCTGTGCAGGTGCCTGCGGCGAGGTGTGTCTGGGCGGCTCGCGCAGTTACCAGTGTTGCTCCTGGCACCCTCGCCTGCTCCTGGCTGTACAGCCCATTGCCTTCCACGGCCCAACAACGCGGGCAGCTCCTTAAGGTCACGGTCCTCAGGGAAGTGAGGGAGGCAGCATGACCCAGCTCAAAGCGACGGACGCCAGCAGCCGCTCAGCAGCCCTGCGTGAGGTCCCCCAGGACTGAGGCAGACAGAAGCTGCCCCCCGGAAAGAGGCCCAGAGAGGCCCGGACGTGGCTGGGAACGCAGCTCCTGGCAAGCTCCTGAGCGCTGGGAGAGACGCACACGGCACCGACGGGCCTCTCAGGCCCTGCTCCCTCCGGGGACACGTCCTCTGCCAGCTCCTCACTCCGGGGCTGTGTTTGAGTCGGACCGGATTCCCAGGCTGCGTGTGGCCAAGGCTCTCCCGCCCGCCAAGGTGCCCTTTGACCCCGTCAGCTGTGGGAGAAATACTGGTGATGCTCAGCTCCCCTCAGTGCATGCTGGGAAACCTTTCTTGCCAGGGTGTTCCAAACCAGTGTCTGACCGAACCCAGCAGATTCCTGGACCAGTGGCCTTAGAGCAGGTGGCAAACTGCCTCAAGCCTCAGGCCAGCTCCGAGGGAGGTGGCTGTCTGCAAGGTGGGCTCTGGCCAGAAGAGGGAGCTGCTGGGCCGAGCTGCTGTGAGGCCTCTGTCTGCACAGAGGGCGTATGTGACCAGGCTCCTCCGGTCGGTCAGCCCTGGGCAGGCTGTCCACCACTGACCAGCGGTGTCCGCGCTCCGGACTGCCCGTTCCCACGGCAGCAGGTTCTCAGATCGCCGGCCAGAATGACGCTGGGACTTTTAAATGCAGATTCCTGAGCACAGCCGCCTGCAGGATTTGATGGGGCGGGGGTGCCTGAGCTGGGAGAGGGCGGAGGGCTGTACTCCAGGGCTCCTACTGTAAACAGCACAGAGGTGGTGCAGGAATCTCCCATCTCTGTGGCTGTTAATCCTCCCTGAGCACACGTTCCCACTGCTTTTCAGAGAGTGGGGGGCGGGAGGGAGGCGGGAGGGAGACATCGATGTGAAACACATGGCTTGGTGGCCTCCCACCTGAGCCCAACAGGCCAGGGGTTGAACCTGCAAGCCAGGTACGTGCCCTTGACTGGGATCGAACCCACAATGCTTTGGTGCATGGGCCAATGCTCTAACCACTGACTCACTGGCCAGGGCAGGAGTCTTTAGTCTTTACCAGAGCACTCATATGCGCACCGAAATCTGCAAATATTAACTTAGAACTGTTATCCCCACCTGGGCTGTCACACTTAAGAACACTTTTCAAGTCCCTGCTCCAGCTGGGGTCCGGCCGGGTCAACGTGCCCCTCACTCCTGCCCCTGCCCCTGCCCCTGCCCCAGGCGGCACCTATGCCTCTCCCTCACGTGGAAGCTGGACCAGAGCTCACTGATAACCAACAGATGTGGAGGGTGTGATGTGGGCGACACCCAAGATTAGTGCATAGAAGGAATTTTGGCCTCCTCCTCCCTCTCCCTTGAATCATCTGCTCTGAGGGGCCCTCCCAGCGGTGAGGACACAGCACCCCACGGGCGGCTGTGTGGGCCGGAAGGCAGGCCCCCTGCATCCAGGCAGGAGCTGTCAGGAGGCCTGGTGCTGACTGCAACGTCAGGCAACCCTGGGCCAGAGCCACTGGCCACGCAGCAGCCACGCTTCTGACTGGAGAGACGGAGACAGCAATGCCGTGAGGGGAGCCTGAGGTTCCCAGCTGTGCATCACAGGTAAGACGTGCACGGGAGCGCTCCCGGTTCTCACAGCAGCTCTGACCCACAAGCCCTCCCGACAGCGAGCTCAGCTGTAGCTCGAGGCTGTTCCCCAGAGATGCGCCAGGCTGCCCACAGGCTGAGGCCCAGCTGCGGTCCGAGGACCCCTGAGGGCCAGCTGTGTGCATCCCCTTCCCTCTCCTCCTGCAGCCCAAGGTGGAAGGCTCAGCTCCGCCTCAGCTGCAGCTAACCTCCCAGCCTGTTGCCTCTCCGCACACAGTGCTTCCAAAGGGACTCACCAATGGGCCCATCCTGGTGAGCAGGCCTCCGCCCTCTCCCAGCTCAGGCACCCCCCACCCCATCAAATCTCTCCCTGGCTCAAGGCTTTGTTCCTTCCTCAAGTCTAGCGGAGTGCTCCCCAGCCCGTGTGCCTGCACCCCCACAGGACAAAAGTGCAACCCAAATGCACAGACATGGTGAACTTGACACGCAGCTGAAGAGCTCAGAGTGACCGACCGCCGTGACCTGCACCTGAGACGGGGATCCTGGGGGTCTCCCCTGGCACCACAGCTGCCATGCTGGAGAGAACCTTCCACACAGACAGGCCTGGGTTCTGCGGCGCCCTTCGGGAATAAAATGAACAACTGAAAATGGTGGCCCTCAGTTCTTGCAGGAGCACCAGGCTCCAGATCCCTAACCCCAGGCCAGAGTGAGGACCTGGTCCAGACCTCCGCCTGCAGTGGAGACGCTGAGCCCAAGCCAGGTCCCTTTGAGAACCCGACATGGACCAGGGGCTTCCCGGTCTGGTCTCCTGAACCCGAAGCAGGAGCGGCATAGACCACAGGCTGAAGCAAAGTGTGGGACAGTTACCACACGGACTCGGAAGCCCTGTCAGGAGGGGGTTCCCAAAAGCCAGCTGTCCGGTAAAGCCAGGGTATGTATTTGCTTCCTGCTCCTTGTCCACCCTGATTGGTTCCCAGAAATGAACATGAACGCTCCCTGTTCCTGTGTGTTCTCTCCATGTCCCTGTGCCGGGCTCTCCCTGTTCCTGTGTGTTCTCTCCATGTCCCTGTGCCGGGCTCTCCCTGTTTCTGTGTGTTCTCTCCATGTCTCTGTGCCGAGCTCTCCCTGTTTCTGTGTGTTCTCTCCATGTCCCTGTGCCGGGCTCTCCCTGTTTCTGTGTGTTCTCTCCATGTCCCTGTGCTGAACACTCCCTGTTTCTGTGTGTTCTCTCCATGTCCTTGTGCTGGACACTCCTGTCCCTGTGTGTTCTCTCCATGTCCCTGTGCAGAACACTCCCTGTTTCTGTGTGTTCTCTCCATGTCCCTGTGCGGAACACTCCCTGTTTCTGTGTGTTCTCTCCATGACCCTGTGCGGAACACTCCCTGTTCCTGTGTGTTCTCTCCATGTCCCTGTGCTGAACACTCCCTGTTCCTGCGTGTTCTCTCCATGTCCCTGTGCTGAACACTCCCTCTTTCTGTGTGTTCTCTCCATGACCCTGTGCTGGACTCTCCCTGTTTCTGTATGTTCTCTCCATGTCCCTGTGCTGGGCTCTCCCTGTTTCTGTGTGTTCTCTCCATGACTCTGTGCGGAACACTCCCTATTTCTGTGTGTTCTCTCCATGTCCCTGTGCTGGACATTCCTATTTCTGTGTGTTCTCTCCATGTCCCTGTGCTGAGCTCTCCCTGTTTCTGTGTGTTCTCTCCATGTCCCTGTGCCGGGCTCTCCCTGTTTCTGTGTGTTCTCTCCATGTCCCTGTGCTGAACACTCCCTGTTTCTGTGTGTTCTCTCCATGTCCCTGTGCGGAACACTCCCTGTTTCTGTGTGTTCTCTCCATGACCCTGTGCGGAACACTCCCTGTTCCTGTGTGTTCTCTCCATGTCCCTGTGCTGAACACTCCCTGTTCCTGCGTGTTCTCTCCATGTCCCTGTGCTGAACACTCCCTCTTTCTGTGTGTTCTCTCCATGACCCTGTGCTGGACTCTCCCTGTTTCTGTATGTTCTCTCCATGTCCCTGTGCTGGGCTCTCCCTGTTTCTGTGTGTTCTCTCCATGTCCCTGTGCTGGGCTCTCCCTGTTTCTGTGTGTTCTCTCCATGACTCTGTGCGGAACACTCCCTATTTCTGTGTGTTCTCTCCATGTCCCTGTGCTGGACATTCCTATTTCTGTGTGTTCTCTCCATGTCCCTGTGCTGAGCTCTCCCTGTTTCTGTGTGTTCTCTCCATGTCCCTGTGCCGGGCTCTCCCTGTTTCTGTGTGTTCTCTCCATGTCCCTGTGCTGAACACTCCCTGTTTCTGTGTGTTCTCTCCATGTCCCTGTGCGGAACACTCCCTGTTTCTGTGTGTTCTCTCCATGACCCTGTGCGGAACACTCCCTGTTCCTGTGTGTTCTCTCCATGTCCCTGTGCTGAACACTCCCTGTTCCTGCGTGTTCTCTCCATGTCCCTGTGCTGAACACTCCCTCTTTCTGTGTGTTCTCTCCATGACCCTGTGCTGGACTCTCCCTGTTTCTGTATGTTCTCTCCATGTCCCTGTGCTGGGCTCTCCCTGTTTCTGTGTGTTCTCTCCATGACTCTGTGCGGAACACTCCCTATTTCTGTGTGTTCTCTCCATGTCCCTGTGCTGGACATTCCTATTTCTGTGTGTTCTCTCCATGTCCCTGTGCTGAGCTCTCCCTGTTTCTGTGTGTTCTCTCCATGACCCTGTGCTGAACACTCCCTGTTCCTGTGTGTTCTCTCCATGTCCCTGTGCTGGACACTCCTGTCCCTGTGTGTTCTCTCCATGTCCATGTGCTGAGCTCTTCCTGTTTCTGTGTGTTCTCTCCATGTCCCTGTGCTGGACATTCCTGTTTCTGTGTGTTCTCTCCATGTCCCTGTGCTGAGCTCTCCCTGTTTCTGTGTGTTCTCTCCATGTCCCTGTGCTGGACACTCCTGTCCCTGTGTGTTCTCTCCATGTCCCTGTGCAGAACACTCCCTGTTTCTGTGTGTTCTCTCCATGTCCCTGTGCTGGGCTCTTCCTGTTCCTGTGTGTTCTCTCCATGACCCTTCTCTGAGCTCTTCCTGTTTCTGTGTGTTCTCTCCATGTCCCTGTGCCGGGCTCTCCCTCTTTCTGTGTGTTCTCTCCATGTCCCTGTGCTGGGCTCTCCCTGTTCCTGTGTGTTCTCTCCATGTCCCTGTGCTGGGCTCTCCCTCTTTCTGTGTGTTCTCTCCATGTCCCTGTGCTGGGCTCTCTCTGTCTCTGTGTGTTCTCTCCATGTCCCTGTGCTGAGCTCTCCCTGTTCCTGTGTGTTCTCTCCATGTCCCTTCTCTGAGCTCTTCCTGTTCCTGTGTGTTCTCTCCATGTCCCTGTGCCTGGCTCTCCCTCTTTCTGTGTGTTCTCTCCATGTCCCTGTGCTGAGCTCTCCCTGTTCCTGTGTGTTCTCTCCATGTCCCTTCTCTGAGCTCTCCCTGTTTCTGTGTGTCTCTCCATGTCCCTGTGCCTGGCTCTCCCTCTTTCTGTGTGTTCTCTCCATGTCCCTGTGCTGAGCTCTTCCTTTTTCTGTGTGTTCATACCTCTTGTTTACTGCAGGTCCTCCCTGTTTTGCATTCTTTCCACTTTGAGTCCAGAACATGATAGCATTTCTCCTTGCTGGTTCCTGAGGTCCAGTTGCTCAAACTGCCTTTGTTTTCCACTGGCCCCTGCCTGTCTGCCTGCCTTTCAAGCTAACTCCCCTCAATTCTCGTTCCCCTCAGGGGCTCTCTCCGTCTGTGGCTGTGTCTCCCAGCCCTGGGCCTGCCAGCTGCCCCTGCCTGCTGATGTCTAGGGCGGCGGCCGGCCCCTGGCCCCTGGCTACCTGTTCCTTCCCCCGCGATGCAGTGGGGCAGCGCTCTCTCCCGGCCATTTCACTGCTCAGAGGGTCCATAGTGGCAGGGCTGGCCATTCCCGTCCTGCTCTGAGAGGCGCCGGGCCCAGAGGTGCTGACCACCAGTGTGTGGGTCCAGGCAGAGGCCTCAGCGGAGCTGAGACTGGTGGGTCAGAGGAGCCCGATTTGTGATAAAGGAACTCAAGACCAAAAGAACATCAGTGGAAGAACAGGAAGTGAAGAAATACGTGCTCATGTAGGAAACCATCTCTAAAATGAGCTGAGTAGGCGCAAACCAAGTGATAAAGACACAGGAGCTGGGCTGATGCCAGGGAAGGCGACAGATATGAGGAGAGAGGACCAGACCAGGGTCCTCCGGGAAGTCATCACAGGGAAGGTGGTAGGCCGCTTAGAGGTCACTGTTGGTGTCTGTTAGGATAGTCTTGACTTAAAGCATGCAAAAATAAGAATAAAACACCCAGTGCCTTAGCCCAGAAGGTGTTAAACCTCAAGTCCAGAGGCAGGTCAGCCTGGGGGAGAACACAGCCAAGGCCTGGCCGGCTCCTCTGCTATGCCCTCCGCTCTGCCTCAGCTCTGCCCTCAGCCTGTCTGCCATCCGCTGTGCCTCAGCTCTGCCCTCTGCTCTGCCCTCAGCTCTGCCTCAACTCTGCTCTCCCCCCTGCCCTCAGCTCTGCCCTCCCCTCTGCCCTCAGCTGTGCCTCAGCTCTGCCCTCCACTATGCCCTCAGCTCTGCCCTCCGCTCTGCCCTCCCCTCTGCCCTCTGTTCTGCCCCAGCTCTGCCCTCAGCCTCTCTGCCCTCAGCCTGTCTGCCATCCGCTGTGCCTCAGCTCTGCCCTCTGCTCTGCCCTCAGCTCTGCCTCAACTCTGCTCTCCCCCCTGCCCTCAGCTCTGCCCTCAGCTGTGCCTCAGCTCTGCCCTCCACTATGCCCTCAGCTCTGCCCTCCGCTCTGCCCTCCCCTCTGCCCTCTGCTCTGCCCCAGCTCTGCCCTCAGCCTCTCTGCCCTCCCCTCTGCCTCCGCTCTGCCCCCTTGTGGCAGCTTCATCCACGCTGGCCTCCTTCTGCAGCGCTGAGTCCATAGGGGCCTCAAGCCTGCACCCTGCTCTCTAGAGCAGGAGGGGCTTTTCCTTCAGTCTCTGAGCCAAGGTCCTGGCTATGGTGAGGGTCTGCCTGGTGGCTGTGGCAGGAGATGAGATTACAGCCAGCGCTGGGTGGGGTGAAGCCTGAGCTGCCGCCCAAAGGCTGGGCGGGCGGCCAGGCACCTGCCTGCTCGCTCATGGGTGTCAGGGGCTGCGCACCATCTGCTGGGATTTTGACAGCCTCCTGTTTCTCAGAAGTCCCGGTGTGACGTGGCCCACACTGCATTTCCAGGGCTTTCTTCGGACTCCATCTCTAGGCATGATGGAGCCTGGCACTGAATGTGCCAGTTCAACTGTTACAGTCACAGGAAACAGAAGAGGAAGGGGCGTTTGAAGCCATGGGGTCCAACTCTTCCTTTCCATTCCCCGTAGGGGTGCTTCCTGTCTGGACCCCGTGCCCAGTGCTCCCCTCCTGTCCCTGAAGGCACTGCTCCCAGCAAGGCGCTGCTGACACAGGAGCCCAAACCACCCGAAAGGAAAAGGCTCCTAGGCGGAGGCGCCGCTGAGACTGTCCCTGCCCTGGTCTGAGCTGAGAGCGGGAGGGCAGGGGCGGAGCGGGCAGAGAGCTTTTGATCGGAGGGTTTGCAGCTTGGCCTGTGAGGTGTTGAGTGAAGGCGAGAGCCCGCACAGGAATCTCAGCTCAGCGCTCTGCTGGCTGCACTCCCGGCATGCCTTCCTGCTGAGGGAATTCCTTCACGTGAGTTCCAGGGCAGCTGTCCCTGTAAAGTACCTCACGGGCTGTTTGTTTTGTAAATCCTCACCAGAGGATCTTTTTTATTGCTTTTTAGAGAGAGTGCAAGGGAGGGAGGGAGAGAGACATCTCTGTAAGAAAGGCACATTGATTGGTTGCCTCCCACATGCACCTGGATCAAGACCCGAGATTGAACCTGCAACGCAGGTGTGTGCCTTGGACCAGTAATGGAACTGCAACCCTTTGGCGCAGGCCAACATGCTGACCACGGAGCCACGCTGACCAGGGCCTCC
The DNA here is from genome assembly GCA_963693515.1 of Pipistrellus nathusii. NCBI lineage: Eukaryota > Metazoa > Chordata > Mammalia > Chiroptera > Vespertilionidae > Pipistrellus > Pipistrellus nathusii. The sequence continues at coordinate 835,901 of OY882870.1, forward strand.
TTTCTCTGGCTGATCCTCTGGCCTCGCTGTTTTAAGGCCTTTGGAATTACTTGGAACTCACCAGATAGTCAGGATAGTTTCTCCAGTTTAGATCCTGAGCTCAATCACATCTTCAAAGCTCCTTTGCATGTAAAACAGCATTGCACCAGCTCTGGGGGTGAGGGTGTAGACGTTCTGGTGGGAGGGCATGGGGTGTAGAGTGGGGTTGGAAACATTATTCTGTTCATCACAAATAAAATAATCCACATAAAAGCATGCAGATTAGTGCCAGGTACATACTAAGCCTCCTGGAGCGAGGGCGATGGCCAGATACAGACTCCCGGCAGGGAGCCCAGGTGCCCAGCGAGGGGCCAAACTGGGAAACAGACCTCGCCCCCAGGTGACCTTCCCCCGAGCACATGGCTCGGGACTCCCTGACCGATCCTCCCAGAGACAACATGGAGCCTCAGCTGCGTGTCCGCCCCGGGCCCAGAGAGGCAGCCAAACCCGAGCAGGCAGCCTGGCGGCCTCAGGGCCCGCTGCACTGACCGCACCCTCTGCCCTGGCACTAGCCAGTCAGTGAGACGAGGACCCGGAGGGCACAGCTGGAAGCTGAGGACTCTTCTGTGAGACTGTCCCCTGAGCTCCCCCCCAGACTCCCACCTGCGAGAGAGAGAGAGAGAGAGAGAGAGAGAGAGAGAGGGAACTAGGCTTGGGACAGAGGACCAGGGCGGGCTCTCCCTCCCAGGCGCATGCCCCGCCATTGCCCTCCCCCAACAGGCGCGCATCCCCAGCCTACAATGGCCCCGTGAGACTTGCGGCCAGGGGAGCGATGGGCAGTGAGCTCCTCCAGGCTCACAGGCCCGAACCTGCTCCAAGGCCCCTTTTTCTCTACGTGGCCCTTCCCTTTGCACCTCCCCCCTCCCACCCCTGCTCCTCGAACGAATTCAGTCTGTCACCGCTGTCTGAGAAGGCCATGGGCCTGTGCGCACTTAGCCTTCACAGAGCACTAATGTATGCCGTTGTCCTCATGCAGGCCCCCCCTGCAATGTGCCCAGCACTGCCAGGCGTGGAGCTGTCCTCCTAGGCAGTCATTAACATGAGGAAGAAAGCAAAAGGGAAATAATTTCATACATTTTCAAAAGCTCTCAATCTTGTTAACTCATCAGTTTCAGCTCTGGCCTGGGGCACATGGCTGGGCTCAACAGGCCACTGGGCTGCTGGTCCATGTGGGTTCGGCTGGGAGGCCTGGGCTTCTCCGCGTGGTTTCTGCCATGCAGCAGCTGGGTGATGGGCAGCGGCTGGTGTGGGCGGCTGAGAGAAGGCAGGGACTGTGCAGAAGTGCCATCCTGGTCTGCCTGGGCTCTGGCTGATGCCCTGGGTCACTTCCAGGGGTCAAAGCAAATCACAAGCCCCGGAAGTACACGTCACCGCTTGATGAAGAAGTAGCGAAGCGGAGTGGACATTTCGCCGTCTACCAGGGTCTGCCAGAGGGAAAGGGAGAACGGACCCGAAGAAATCTGCCTGCAAAGCCGAGAAAGCGCAGAGGCCCCGCCTCCAGGCTGACATGTCAGTCCTGCTTCCTGCTGTAAAGGGCACCCGCCACCCGCCCTCTTCGCCCTCCTGAAAGCTGGTGAGGACACGCCGAGCACCAAACGAGGACATGCCGACGCCACATGCGAGGACAAGCCAAGCACCTACACACGAGGATGAGCCAACACCACACGCAAGGGCAAGCCGAGCACCACATGCAAGGACACACCATGCACCACACGTGAGGACACGCCGAGCACCAAACAAGGACACACCGACACCACATGCGAGGACACTCCAAGCACCAAACGAGGACACACCGACACCACATGCGAGGACGAGCCAAGCACCCACACACAAGGACATGCCGACACCACACGCGAAGACATGCCAAACACCACACGTGAAGATATGCCAAGCACCACACGCGAGGACGAGCCGAGCACCACACGCAAGGACAAGCCGAGCACCACATGTGAGAACATGCCAAGCACTACATGCGAGGACATGCCGACACCACACGCGAGGACGAGCCAAGCACCCACACACAAGGACACGCCGAGCACCACACGGGACACCAGGCTGCATGCAGCCTGAGACGTGGGGTTTGGAGATGGAAATGGGTCATTGGGACGAGCACCTTTAGAGCAAAGGCCTCTGTCACTGGCCAGGGTGATGACTAAGGCAGAATATAAAAGTTTTCAGCCTTATTCCAACTTTTTAAGGAGAAAAATATTTACTTACTTGTAGGTCCAGAAAAACAATTGAAAAGATATATATGCACAAAACTAACATGGTCAGTCATCTTTGCTGGGATTAGAGGTGGCTTTTATTGTGTCTACTTCTCTGAACTTCCCCAAGTTTTCTATAATAAACATGAGTTACTTTACTAATCAGAGAAAAATGTAATTAAAAAATATCCACAATGAATTCTAATTGCTTCAACATTTAAAAATGAAATTCTAAGTTACTGGGCTGCTAAAGGTATTTGCTGGAATTGGGCTTTTGTATTTTTTCATTTAAATTATCCTGGGGCACTAATTTGCACACTGTCATGAACTGTTAATTTTAAGTTTATGAAATAAAATTAGTGCAAGTTCCTTCTGCTGGTATCTGACCCCTCCCTTCTCTGGACGCTAGGAGCTAGAAATCAGTTAGCGAGTGCGACTCCCAGAGGCCACGCTTTGGCTTCACCATACAAATGATCATAGCTGTGATCTAATATCCTCCTCCTGACATGCAAAACATGGAACCAGGTCACCATCTACACCACACATGAGATGAACTCAACGTGGATAGAAGACTTAGATATTCTAAGTCTTGAAGCTATAAAAACCCTAGAAGTAAACATGGGGGTGAAATCTCAGACATCTCTTATAGCAGTGTTTTTGCCGCTGCTGCATCTCCTAGAGCGAGGGAAATATAGGAAAAAGTAAAAAATGGGACTGAATTGAAATAAAAAGCTTTTCACAGCAAAAAAAAATTATCGACAAAATGAAAGGGAGTCTGCTGCTTGGGAGAGTATATTTGCCAATGATACTTCTGATAAGGGGCTAATATCCAGATATATGTAAAGAACTCATACAACTCAACAAAAGGAAGACAAATAACCCAATTTAAATATGAGCCTGAATAGACTTATCCAAAGCGGACATGCAGATTGCCAATAGACATGAAAAAATTCTCAATGTCACTAGTGATCAGAGATGCAAATTAAAATGACACCTCACTCCTGTCAGAATGGCTACCATCAATCCATAAACAACAAGTGTTGACGAGGATGTGAGGAAAAGGTGACCCTAGTGCACTGCTGGTGGGAATGCAGACTGATGCAGCCACTGTGAAAAACAGAATGGGGGGGGGGGGGGAGAGAGGAAAAACCAAGATGGCAGCATAGGTAAACACCCAAACTGTTGCTTCGCACAACAATAACAAAACTACAACTAAAAGACAAATTGACACCATCCAGAACCACAGGAAAGATGGCTGAGTGGAAATTCTAAAACTAGAAGGAAAGACGAAAGCACATTGAGACTCAGAGGAGCTGCAAAAGGCAGAGGTACAGAGATGTGCACTCGGAGAGTATGGGTGGCCGAGTGCATGGACAGCTGAGTGCGAGATGGCTTTCTAAAGCAGGAGAGAGACAGAAGAAACTAGACTCATTTGGGGGGAAACTGGACTGTCAGGAAAAGAGAAAAGCACACTGAGACTTGGAAGCTGCAGAAGGCAGAGGTCCGAAGGTGAGTGTCTGCAGAGAGGATTGACTGCTGAGTACAAAGCTGGCTTTATAAAGTGGGAAGGAAATAAAAGGTCCTGACTGCACTGAATTCCAGTTCCAGGTGAGTTTCTGGGAACCCAGACTCATTTGGGGAGAAAGTGGATTGTCTGGCATCGAGCAAAATTCAAAGGTGGTTTTCTCTCAGAGGTGCTTGTAGTGATTACCATGGGACACTGAGACATAGGGGCCTCATAAGACAGAGCTGACAGGAAGCCAAGGCTGTCTGTTCCGCCCTGCGACTCTGCCCCATCAAAGCTGAGCACAAAAGCTTTTGAAATTTTGCAAGTCTTGTCTCTAGCACAGTAATTTTGCAAGTCTGTGTCTCCAGCACAGTTCTCCTTGCATAGACATAGCTGATCTTCATAGCCAATTGGCCTGGAGGTCAATTCCTCCCAGTGTTACCAACAACAATCAAGACTTAACTACAAAAAAGCTGTGCACACAGCCCACAAAGGGTTGCACCAAGAATGTCCACCTCACGTAACTGGGGAGGCCAAGCCACTGGGCCCTATAAGACACCTAGCAGATAAAGCTACTTTACCAATTCAGGGAAGTAATGAAAATGCAGAGATAAAGAAACAGATCACAAATGAAAGAAATGGAGGAAAGCAAACTACCAGATATAGAGTTCAAAATCACAATTATAAGGTTTTTCAAGAATTTCTTAGAAAAGGCTGATAAATTTAGTGAGACCCTTGGGAATATGAAAAAGAACCAACTGGAAATTAAACATACACAGACTGAAATAATAAAAAAATATTATACAGAGACTCCAAAGCAGACTAGAGAAACACAAGAATCAAGTCAAAGATTTGAAATACAAAGAAGCAAAAAACACCCAATGGGAAAAGCAAAAAGAAAAAAGAATAAAAAAATATAAAGATAATGTAAGGAACCTCTGGGACAGCCTCAAGCATACCAACATCAGAATTATGGGGGTGCTAGATGAAGAGAGAGAGCAAGACACTAAAAACCTATTTGAAGAAATAATGACTGAAAACTTCTTCTACCTGGTGAAAGAAATAGACATACAAGTCCAGGAAGCACACAGAATCCCAAACAAAAGGAATCCAAAGAGGACCACACCAAGACACATCATAATTAAAATGGCAAGGGCAAAAGACAAAGAGAGAATCTTACAAGCAGCAAGAGAAAAAGTTACCTACCTACAAGGGAGCACCCATATGATTGTCAGCTGATTTCTCAACAGAAACTATGCAGGCCAGATTGAAATGGCAAGAAATATTCAATGTGACGAGTAGCAAGAACCTACAACCAAGATACTTTACCCAGCAAAGCTATCATTCAGAATTGAAGGTCAGATAAAGAGCTTCAAAGATAAGAAAAAGCTAAAGTAGTTCATCACCACCAAACCAGTATTAAATGAAATGCTGAAAGGTATTCTTTAAGAAGAGGAAGAAGCCAAAACCAGTTTGGCTCAGTGGATAGAGTTTCAGCCTGTGGACTGAAGGGTCCCGGGTTTGATTCCTGTCAAGGGCATGTATCTTGGTTGTGGGCACATCCCAATAGGGAGGGGGTATGCAGGAGGCAGCTGATTGATGCTTCTCTCTCATCTATGTTTCTAGCTCTCTATCCCTCTCTCTTCCTCTCTGTAAAAAAATCAATAAAATATATTTTTTTTTTAAAAAGAAGAGGAAGAAGAAGAAAAATGTAAAGATAAAAATTATGAACAACAAATACATGTCTATCAACAAGTGAATCTAAAAATTAAGTGAATAAAAAACCTGATGAACAGAATAAACTGGTGAATATAATAGAATCAGGGGCATAGAAAGGGAATGGGCTGACAACTCTCGGGGAGGAAGGGTATGGGAGATACAGGAAGAAACTGGACAAAAATCATACACCTATGGATGAGGACAATGGGGGGGAAGTAAGCATAGAGGGTGGGCACTGGGTGGAAGGGAACTATGGGGGGAAAAGAGGAACAATTGTAATAATCTGAACAATGAAGATTTATTAAATTTTAAAAAAAACAGTACAGATTTTCCTCAAAAAATAAAAAATGGAGCTGCCGTTTGACTCAGTGATCCCACTTCTAGGAATATATCCTATGAACCCTGAAACACCAATCAGAGAGAATATATGCACCCCTATGTTCATAACAGTGCTATTTATTATAGCTAAGATCTAGAAACAGCCCAAGTGCCCATCAGTAGATGAGTGAATAAAAAGCTGTGGTACACTTACACCACAGAATACTATGCAGCTGTAACAAAGAAGGATCTCTTACCCTTTGAGTCAACGTGGTCAGACTGGATATTACTAAGCTAAGAAAAATAAACCAGTCAGAGAAAGACAAGTATCACTTGTATGCTCTAACTTACACATGGGATCTAATGAACAAAATAAACTGACGAACAAAATAGGACCACAGACATGGAAGCATGGACCAAACTGATGAATCTCAGACAGAAGGGGGATTGAGGGGGCTGGGAAGAGACTGACAAAGAACTTCTATCATAGTCCACGGACACAGACAACAGAGTGGTGAAGGACTGCGAGGAGAGGAGCCGGGTGCACGGGGGGAGGAGGGACCTAATGGGGGACGTCTGTAATAGTCTCTACAACAAAAATAACTTCCTCTTGGGTCCTATCAGTGGTCAATAAACAGAAGAGACATGTAAAGAACATTTCTGTGTCCGTTAGAAGACGATTGCCGAGGACCTCGTCTGTGTTTGGTTCGTGGTCCGTCCAAGGGATCTCCTTGATAAGCCCCTGCAGACACTGAGGGATTCGGGGTCACGGTGCCTGCCTGGGCTTCCTGGTGGAGACCATGAGAGGTGACATTTATTCTGGTTTCTCTTCGCCTTTGCTACTGAGAAGCTTACAATCAAATTTTGTGCTCAATTAAGGGGAGTCCCTTTAGCCGAGCTTCTCTGTCTACCTCTCTGGCAGAAGTCAGAAATCCCAGACAATATTCTAGATTTTTCTGTCTCCCTGTGGCAATTACCCATCTTAGAGATTTTTCCCTTTGAAATATTCTTCTCTCTGCTCTGTCCCTCTCTCATGTCATGCTTGGATTGCTCAACCAGTTTAACTGGGCTCCCTGAACTTCATCCTGCCTCTCCCTTCCCACATGCCCAGCTGCAAACGCCTGCATCATCCCCCTAGCAGGGCTGACAATTTCTCTCATGCCAGTCTGCTCCTGTGACCTCTACTAATGAAAATGCCTCTGCAGGACGTCTCTGCTCCTTTGCTTCTGGCCACATGTCACCATCCACCTCTCTCAATCCCATCTCCCTTCACTCCGGCCATCCCGAGTCCCACGCACACCCTCTTGTCTCAGGACTCTGTGCTTGCCATTCCCTGCCTCCAGTGCTCTCACTGCTCTCACTCCTGCTCACCAAGCATTGTTTCCAGAATCTTGCGTTGGTTATTCCCTGAAGACATCTCTGGTTCCCTCTCCCTCACACTGCCAGCGTCCCTCCTGGGAGTCCACAGTTCCCCTGACACAGCACTGACCGTGACAAATTGAAACTGTGTGTCCTTATTATCTCCTCCAAAATACAGGTCTCCAGGGGGCTGTTTCAGGTCTGCCTCCCATTTCATTCCTAGGCCAGCATCATGCCTGGCCAGCAGGAGATGTTCATTGAATATTTGTTAAAAGGATGAATAAACTAATTTTCTGGCATATAAACCTTTTCCTTTCACTACCTCCTCTCCATAAATCCTCATTACTTACTACTAGAGGCCCGAGGCACAAAATTCTTGTAAGAGTAGGCCTTCCTTCCCCTGGCCACCGCACTGGCTTCCCTCTGGCACCCAGGACCCGGGCTTCCCCCACAGCCCCGGCTTCATCTGGAAGGTCATCTGGAAGGACATCCAGTCTAATTAGCATATTACACTTTTATTATTATAGATTATTATAGATAAGGCTCAATTGCTTTATATTGTGCATTTCTGTTATTTTAACTCAACCAGTATCTGTTCTTCAAAAGTCACCACCACGGGAGAAACCAAAATGGTGGCATAAGGTAGACACCCGAATGCAGCCTACCACAACAAATTTGAATTTAGAACTGGAAAATAGGGGAAGCATTGCCCTGAAGCACCGGACGGCTAGCTGAGAGGAGGTTCTGCCATCTAGGAAAGAGAGCAAAGGCGTGCTGACTCACAGAAACTGTGAAGGTACAGAGAACTGTGCATGCAAAAAGGTGCTGGCTTAATCCCAGCAAGCGGAGAGGGAGGGCCAGACCGAGTTTGCTGCTGGCTTACTCCCTGCACGCGGAGAGGGTGGACAGCTAATGCGCGGCTGGCTTTCTTGTTCTGGAGGAAAACAGGATCACCCTATTGCTCTGATAGACAGCCCTAGTCAGGGAGAGGCCAGACTGTCAGGCAGTGGGCAGAGATCTCTCAGAGGTGTGTGAAGCCAGCAGCCATTACTGCAGGATTTGGGGAGAGGCTGATGGGAAAACGAAGCTTATCTGCACCAACCCGAGACTCTGCTTCATCCAAGCTGAGCACAGAAGCTCTCCCAGAGGCTGGCTTTCTCTAAGGAGGGACTGGCCAGAATCCAAAGATTGTCTGCACCTTTACCAAAGAGGTCTGTACACCTACAACCAATCTTGCGAGACTCACCACGAACAGAACTTTTCTAAGGTGAGACTGACAGGGAACCAAAGATTGTCTGCGCCATCCTGAGACTCCACCCCATCCAAGCAGAGTACAGAAGACTTCCTAGCTGAGACACTGCTGATCCTCACAGCCAATTGGCTTGGAGATCAACTCTTCCCAGTGATACCAACAACAACCAAGGCTTAACAACAAGACTGCATACACAGCCCACAAAGGGCTACACCAAGACTGTCCACTACAGGTGACTGGGAAGGCTGTGCTACTGGGCTCTAACAGAACACCTAGCACACAAAACTATTCCATCAAATCAGGGAAGCAACTAAAATGCAGACAAGAGGCAGGACACAAAGGAAGGAGATGGAGAAAAAGAAAAGAATGGACATTGAGTTCAAAACTACAGTTATAAGGTTTTTCAAGAATATCCTAAAAAAAAAAAAAGTCAATAAAATAAATGAGACCTATGAAGGTATGAAAAGGGATCAAGTAGAAATAAAGAAAACATTGTCTGAAATAAAAAATATTACACAGAGTCCTAAAAACAGACTGGAAGATCTCAAGAATCAAGACAAAGATTTAGAACACAAAGAGCCAGAGGACACTCCTCTGCAGAAGCAAGAAGATAAGAGAATCCAGAAAGTTGAAGATAGTCTAAGAAACGTCTGGGATAATTTCAAGAGAACCAATATCAGAATTATGGGGATCCCAGAAGAAGAGAGAGAGCAAGATACCGAAAAAATATTGGAAGAAATAGTGACAGAAAACTTCCCCTACCTGGTGAAAGAATTAGACTTACAAGTCCAAGAAGCACACAGAACCCCAAACAAAAGGAATTCAAAGAGGACCACATCAAGACACATCATAATTAAAATTCCAAGAGCAAAACACAAAGAGAGAATATTAAAAGCGGCAAGAGAAAAGAAGGTAGTTACCTATACAGGAGCACCTATACGATTGTCAGCTGATTTCTCAACAGAAACCATGCAGGCCAGATGGGAATGGCAAAAAATATTCAAGGTGATGAATAACAAGAACCTACAGCCAAAAATACTCTACCCAGCAAAGCTATCACTCAGAATCGAAGGCCAGATAAAGAACTTCACAAATAAAAAAAAGCTAAAGGAGTTCATCACCACCAAACCAGAATTATATGAATTGCTGAAGGGGGTTCTTTAGGAAGAGGAAGAAGATAAAGATAAAAATTATGAACAATAAATACGTAACTATCAACAAGTGAAACTAAAAACCAAGGGAATTAAAAAATCTGATGAACAATATTAACTGTTGAATATAATAGAATCAGAGGTATGGAAGGGGAGTGAACTGACGATTCTTGGGGAAAAGGAGAGTGAGGGGTGTAGGAAGAGACTGAACATAAACTGTGCACCTATGGATGAGGACAATGGTGGGTGGGGAAAGGGCAGAGGGTGGGGTGGGAACCTGGTGGAGGGAAGCAATGGAGGGGAAAAAAAGAGGAACATTTGTAATAATCTGAACAATAAAGATTTATTTTTTTAAAAAATGATCATCACAACCCCTTCCTTGCAACACAGCTTGTTTTCTGCCCTGAGTCTGTGCTAGCCCTGAGCAGTGACCTGCAGCTGCTGGAATGGCCGCCCTTGTACTAGTGACTAGTCCAACCCAGGGAATGGGGCTGCTCTCAGGAGAATGAGCCCAAGCGAGCTAGCTAGATCAGGAAAGATACCCTGATTCCCCAAAAATAAGACAGTGTCTTATATTAATTTTTGCTCCCAAAGATGCACTAGGTCTTATTTTTCAGGGGATGTCTTATTTTTCCATGAAGAAGAATATGGTACACATTTATTGTTAAATGAAAATAAAGGAAATTTATTACCTGTATATGGTACGGTAGTACGGTAGTTGTCAACACAAACCAGACAAACTGAATCCTACAGTATCAAGAATTTACTCATTTATTCAATAACAATCATGTCATCATCTTCTGGAACATCATCATAACAATCCAATTCCTGAATTTCCTGGTGAATTTCTTGTGACTCCATTTCTTTCAGAATCAGTGGACCAAATCCTCATGTTTAGCAATAGCTCTGTCTTTAAATGAGTACTTCTTGTCAAGGTAACCTGCTCGCAGTGCATTTGCAATGCAACTGTCAGTGATTTTCTCCCGTGAATTCTTCACCCAAGTCACAACTTCTTGCAGTTTAGGTTTCACAAAGTTTCCACGCTGATTTCTCTCCATTCTATTTTCAATGTAGTCATTAATTTCCATGTGCAAATTGTCTTTGAATGGCTTGTTTATTGCAATACCAAGAGTCTGGAGATAGGCCGTCATTGCTGCAGGAATCATTATCTGATCTATTTTGCTTTCGTGAAGAAATGTCTTCATGTCTTTAGCGCGGTGAGTGCTGGCTGCATCCCAGACTAGCAGACCTCTTTGGCTCCCTTGCATACCAAGTGGCAGCATTAAATTGACCCACTTCCTTATAACTGCTTGTGTGGCATAGGCTTTTTCAGTTTCAAGAATAAAAATGCCCAAAACACGTTCAATCTCTTCCTTCTTGCCCTTAGAAATGATTAAAGGTGGGATTTTAGTGCCATACAGACGAATTGCCAAAATACAGGAAACACGTGCACTTTCGTAAGCAGTGGAGAGAATGTACACTAAGGAGGCACCCCGCTGTTCAATTGTTGTTTGAGATGATTGGCCCATAAACACTGCAGTTTCATCCATAGCAATCATGTTGGAATGATTGTATTTAGAGAAGTCAGCATCATCAATAAAGGACTTGAATGCAAGTGCTCGCTTAATAACTTGAGTATCTTCCAACCTAAACAATGTTGTAGCGGTAGATCTTCTTAAAGACAGTTCACTTCGCTGAAGGAAATTATCCAGCCAGTGTTGTGAATGCTTTGAAGTCTTCGGGGACTCTGTCAAACTGTGGTGCCATTGCAAGGGCAAATTCTTGAATCTGAGCCCTATTCACAACCAAAGCCTTTGCTCTCTTGTCAACAACCCATTCACAGATCAGGTCTTCCAGCTTGGAAAATAATGGTTGCTGACCTGATCCACACTTGCACTTTTTAGCATTTCCCTTGTCCACTTGTTCATTGAGGTTACCATACTCTGCTCGACATTTTTGGACTAATCGGATACGATACTCAACATCTTCTCTTTGCAGAAAGCAGTAAGATTTTGGCCCCAAGAGTCTTCCACAATTCCTTTCTTGTACTCCACGGAGTAGCTTTTTCTTTTTGCGCTCATTTCTAGGAATTGGGGTATCAAGGTGGGGGGAGGGGGATCACTTAAAATGATACAAGGAGGATCAGAGAGGGGAATCAAAATGGCACAGGAGAATCAGATGGGGGATTACCATTTTAGTAACCCCTTTTGATCCTCCTGTGTCATTTTGATGGCCCCCTCTGATTCCCCCTGTGTCTGATTGCCCCCTCTCTCCACCCCTGTGCCTCTGAACACCTTCACCAGACATCACCCCTATCCCTTTATCAGATATTTACCCCCTGGGGCCTGCCTGGAGACGGTCACTGGGCTTGCTGGGGCCTGGATTTGGGCTGGAGCAGGGTCTTCCACTGACTGAGAACCTTCAGTTATCATGAGGGCGGCCGCGAGCATCAGGTAGTGTCACCAGAAACAGACTAGCACTCACCACCTTCACTGCATCCCGTCTATTCTAATCCTCCTGTTCTTCTACAAGCATCTGCGAAAGTTTCCTCCTCTCTCCTGCCCCTTGCTCACTGCTCACTCGGACCTCTGCTCCGCCTCCACACAGCAGTGACGTTAGGGCTCCATATAAAGTCACCAGTTGCTAGACGCCAGTGGGGGGTCCTTAGCAACCAGTTTACGGTAAATTAATTTTCATTCTGAGACAGAGCCTGGGGGAGGCCTTATTTTCGGGGGGATGCCTTATATCTCACTCAGAAGGAAACCTGTAAGTAGGTCTTATTTTCGGAGGATGTCTTATTTTCGGGGAAACACGGTAGCACCAACGCCCCAGCCCCCCACCAACAGCCTGAAGCCAAATCTCAATGAGACCCTCCTGGCTTGGCACCCAGCAGCTGGCCACGGCTGCAGAGCCTGAGCCCAGTGGGCCCTGGGAGCTCAGCCCTTATAGTGCACAGGCCTGGTTTGACGAACAGGCGTGAGCAGTAATGAAGGCTTAGTGTTTAAACCTCAAGTGCTCGGGGGCTTGTTGATCTTGGTATATTTCCATGGCCGATCTCAGGGGACAGCATCTCCGTCCAGTATACAGGGTAAGCCCTTGAAGTCTCCAGAGGGTTAGGATCAGCCTGGTCTTTTTCTCCAGTGCCTTAGGGTACAGATCTTAGATCTGTTTTTTGTTTGTTTTTAATAAATACATTTTTATTGATTTCAGAGACAAGGGAGAGAGAGAAACATCAATTATAATAGAGAATCACTGATTGGCTGCCTCCTGCATGCTCCCACTGGGGATCAAGCCTGGACATAAGGTATGTGCCCTGATCAGGAACTGAACAGTGACCTCCTGGTTCATAGGTCGATGCTCAACCACTGAGCCATGCTGGCCAGGTCCCAGATCTGTTTTTAAGGACAGAATTAGAAAGTCTACCCACATTTTTGCTTCAGATCCTTTGCACTAACCCAGCAACTGATTCTGCTGTCTGTGTGGCATGGTGCAGTGACTGGCTCTTCTATGACCTCCAGCAAATCACTTAACCTCTGTTTTAATTTTCTTGTCTGTAAAATGGGTGTTATACTTGTATCTCCAGGAGTTTTGAAAATTTATTGATTCATTCATTTGCTCATTCATTCATTCATTCATTCCATGAATATGTACTGAGGGCTTCCTTTACACCAGACATTGCTCTGGACACGGGGGCATACCCATGAGCAGAGGAGGAACAGTTCTGTCCCGTGAAGTTTACATTCTCTCACAGGGAAACAGTGAAGAATGAATAGAATAAAGAAGAAATTATGTAGTGTGACTAAAGGTAAGTACAATTTCCTAAAATAGATGGGGCTAAGGAAGATCAGGAGGATGAAGAGGGGGTTAACAGTATGGGTCCTGGTTATAATTTTTTTAAAAATCTTTATTGTTGAGAGTATTACAGATGTCCTCTCCTTTCCCCACCCCCGCCCCATTTTCCCTCTCCATCCAGATCCTGCCCTGCCCCAGGCTTCACCACCCTATTGTCTGTGTCCATAGGTAATGCACATGTGCATATAAATTCTTTGGTTAATCTCCCCCCACCCCCTTCCCTCTGAGACTCATCAATTTGTTCCATGTTTCCATGCCTCTGGCTCTATTTTATTCATCAGTTTATTTTGACCTTTAGATTCCTTGTTCACTTATTTTGATTTTTAGATTCAATTGTTGATAGGTATGCATTTATTGATGTTTCATTATTCATATTTTTTCTCTTCTTCTTCAATCAGACCTTTCACATTTCATGATTGGGTGGTGAAGGACTGTTGAGTGAGACTGTCACTGACTTGTCAGTCGCAGGCAGCTCACCAGGGACTGCAGATGCCCAAGCCCAGTGGAACTCAGCTTAGATTGCTCTTTCTTGTTTCAAATCTCTTTATCTGACCTCAATTCTGAATGAGAACTTTGCTGGGTAGAATAATCTTGATTGCAGGTCCTTGCTTTTTATCACTTTAAATATTTCTTGCCATTCCTTCTGGCCTGCAAAGTTTCTGTTGAGAAATCAGCTGACAGTCGTATGGGTATTTCTTTGTAGATAACTAACTGCTTTTCTCTTGTTGCTTTGAAGATCCTCTCTTTGTCTTTTGCCCTTGGCATTTTAATTATGATGTGTCTTGGTGTGGGCCTCTTTGGGTTCCTGTTGTTTGGGACTCTGCGTTTCCTGGATTTGTTTGTCTATTTCTTTCACCAGGTAGGGGAAGTTTTCTGCCGGAACCTGCCGGCAACGAACAGTACCTGAATGAGGGGGTGAGGATAAAAAAAAGACAGACAAGAACAGATGGGGTCGGGAGGGCTCAGACCCGAGGTCTGCCACCCCGAATTTTATTTTTCCAAACTTTTAATACAATTCTGAAGGAGGAAATATTTATTTCAGGCAATTGTGCAGGTGGCCGTTTCTGCTAACATGATGAGTTCCTGTACAGATAAGTTCCTTTAGCACCTGACCTTTTACAACCATCTGACTTCTTAACTTGCAGCTCCTTCTGTGTCAGCAGGCTCCTATAAAGTTTTACCCTAAAGCAAAAACATCTGCAGTTAGCAGCATTCCTAGGGGTAGTGGTAATTTTCCACTTATGTTATTGGAAAGAGGGGCACATGGAGAGCTGTGTCCTACACCCATGCCTGCATTCAGGCGTATAGGACACCAGCATTCAGGGCAGCTCCCCACAGTTTTCTATCATTATTTTTTTCTCACCTAATTTTTAATTCCTTACTCCCTCTCTTCTCCTTCCAGTAACCCATGATGCTTACAGAGGCTCCTTACACTATTTTGGATTCTTTTTTCTTTTTGTTCTTCTGATTGGGTGTTTTGTTTTGTTTTTTGCTTCCTCATATTCCAAATTACTAATTTTATTATCTGCATCCTGTAATCTACTATTGATTCCCCATAAATTATTCTTCATTTCAGTTAGTGTCTCCTTCATTTCTGACTGGTTCTTTTTATGTTGTTGATGTTTTCACTAATTTCCTTGAAATTCTCATTAAGTTCCTTGGGCCTTCTTATAACCATCGGCTAGAAGTCTTTATCTAGTAGTTTGCTTGTTTCCATTTCATTTAGTTCTTTTTCTGGGCATTTCTTCTGTTCTTTCATTTGTGACGTGTTTCTTTGTCTCCACATTTTGGCTGTGCTGTCATAGTTACAAGAGTTTCATTGAAAGATTGATGGAACTTGGGGACTCACAAATGTTATCACCTGTTGTAATGGCTAAAGGAATTTCCCCAAACCTGAAAAGGATGATTGCTTACTGCCAGACAGCTCAGGACATCTTAATCTACATATAGTTACCTCCTACTGGCCAAACACCTGAACAGCCACAGGCAATTCCCGATTCTGACAATGGACTGTGTATATGAAACCCTTCCCTTTAATGTGTATATCTACCTTGTCTTAGGACAAATTGTGTTAATAAAAAGCAAGGGGTCCTGAGACAAGGAGAACTTAGTTCCTTTAGCTAAGTCTTTCTCTGACTCCCCAATATGCCTTTAAAAATTATGTTTCGTCTCTGGACTCTCAATTAATTTATGCACAGCCCCTTCTCCAGATGGCTGAACCCTTCTAGGTGCGAATCAAGAACCACCAGTGTTATGGCTGCCTCCCTGTGTTTGTTTCTATGTATAAAGTAGAGCTGCGATGTCTCCTGGAATTGGTAGAGTGGCCTTGTGTAGAAGGTGTCCTGTATGGCCCAGCAGCTCACCTCTCCAGTCACCTGAGCAGGGCACTCTAGATGAGCCCCTGTGTGGACTGTGTGCACTGTCCTGTTGTAGTTGAGCCTTTATTGCTCTTGGCATCACTGGGAAGAACTGACCTCCAGGCCAGTTGGCTGTGAGGGCCACCTGTGACTACAGTGGAAGAGCTGCTGTGCAGGAGACACCCCTAAAGAGCAAGACTTGCTTCAGTGGGGCTTTGGTGCTCGCTGAGTCTTCCCCTTGAGGGTGTCACTTGTGGATGTGTAAAGCTGTAATCCGGCATGGTCTGAAGCTGTCCACCAGCTACACTGGCTCTGGGACCTCTCGGGAGGTGTAAAGTCAACCATTGCCTGTGTCCTACCAGCAGGCCACAGAAAGTATGCCAGCTGTTTAGTTGTAGCCACTGTTGATTCCCTATAATTATTCTTCATTTTAGTTAGTGTACCCTTTATTTAAGACTGTTTTTTTTGTTTGTTTGTTTTGTTTTTTATGGTTTCCATGCCCTTTATGCTATTGAAATTCTCACTAAGTTCATGGAGGATCCTAATAACCAATGTTTTGAACTCTGCATCTAGTAGATTGCTCATCTCCATTTTGTTTATTCCTTTTCCTGGGGTTTTGTTCTGTTATTTCATGTGGGACATGTTTCTTTGTCTCCTCATTTTGGCCACCTCCCTGTGTTTGTTTCTATGTGTTGGGTCAAGCTTCTACATCTCTTGGGCTTGTTAGAGTGGCCTTATGCAGTAGGTGTTCTGTCAGATCCAGTGGCATAGTCTCCTTGATCACCTAAGCTGGGCACTCCAGGTGTGCCCTCTCCACCCAGGTAGGTTGTGTACACTCTCCTAAGGTAGTTGAGCTTTTCTTGCTGTTGGCACATCAATGGGAGGGATTTAACCCTGGTCTATTGCCTGCAAGGACTGACTGAGACCAACCACTCTGGAGAATCAGTTGTGCAAAAGCCCACCCCATGGAGCAGGACTTACTTCAGCTGGGTTCCGGTGACTGCTGAGTCAGCCTCTTGATCGTGTCCCTTGTGGAGGTGGTTGAGTGGTGCTTCGACATGTTCTGAAACTGTCCACTGGGTGTGCTGGCTTTGGGGCCTCCCAGGAGGGGCAAAGCAAGGTCAGCCACTGCTTGTCTTCTGTTAGGGGCCACCAGGTATGAGTTACAAAACAATCTGCAGATGTATGCTACTTGTTCTGGGCCTGGAGGTGCCCAAGAGAGGCCAACCTATGAACCAAGGCCATCTGCTGCCAGTAACCCAAACACCTGACTCTTAATTGAGTTCTCATGTTACTTCCTCATAACCTTACTTACTCAATCAGTGAAATGGTAATAAGAATGCCTATCTTGTCAACTGTAATCTAGGATGACAATGAATATAAAAGGAGGCCATAATCTGAAATGTTCTTTAAAAGATTGAGCTACTCTATGGAATTATGGAAGGCATTTTTGATATTGTGTGTTGGTGGTTACCAGAGCCATCTGGGATCTACCAATCTTGAGTTAGAGTGACATCTATCTAATAAAAGAGAAACATGCAAATTGGCTGCACCTCCGCCCACCAGCCACACCCACCAGCCAATCAGGAGTGAGTACGCAAATTAACACAACAAAGATGTCGGTTAATTTGCCTGCACTTAGACCCTGAGTGGCAGGGGTCCCAGAACACCCTCAGCCACTCTGGGACTGTGGTTGCAGCCATCAAGCAGTTTCAAGTCCGTGCCCCCAGCCGGCGCCCACTACACAGGGCTGGCTGCTGGCCTCTGGAGTATGTGGAGACCCTGGTGGCCGCTGCCATGCACAGCCCAGGGGTCCCTGCATGCCCCTCAGCCCAGCACCCACGACGGGGGGCTGGCTGCTGGTCTCTGGGGTGTGCAGAGGCCTCACATACCCCTAGTCCAGTAGATACAAGGCAGAAGCCACATGAGCTGCAGAGGAAACACCATTTAAAATACATATATATTTTTATTGATTTTTTTATAGAGAAGAGGGGAGAGGGATAGACAGTTGGAAATATCAATGAGAGAGAAACATTGATTAGCTGCCTTCTGCACACTCCCCACTGGGGATGTGCCTCCAACCAAGGTACATGCCCTTAACAGGAATCAAACCTGGGACCCTTCAGTCTGCAGGCGTACGGTCTATCCACTGAGCCAAACCAGTTCAAGAGTAAATACCTTTTATGACCACTCATTGGATAAGCTCCTGTATGCCGCCACTTGCAGTGCTCTTGGTAACTTGGGTTATAAGAATCCAAGAAGGTGATCTAGGGTTTTTCCACCTCACTCCTGGAGGAAAAACTAAGGTCTGCTGCTGGAGGGGCTAAGAAATGTCATCTCCTGCCCTAGCCAGTTTGGCTCAGTGATTAGAGTTTCGGCCTGCTGACCACAGGGTCTGGGTTCGATTCTGATCAAGGACATGTACCTAGGTTGCAGGCTCCTTCCTGGCCTGGTTCATGCTGAAAGCAACCAATCAAAGAGTTTCCTCTCACATTGATGCTTCTCTGTCTTTCTACGCTCTCTAAAAATCAGTGGAAACATATCCTCAGGTGAAGAAAGGAAGAAAGAAAGAAAGAAAGAAAGAAAGAAAGAAAGAAAGAAAGAAAGAAAGAAAGAAAGAAAGAAAGGAAGGAAGGAAGGAAGGAAGGAAGGAAGGAAGGAAGGAAGGAAGGAAGGAAGGAAGAAATGTCATAGCCTATGAAAGACATCTTGAAAATGCCTAAGGAAAGTTGTCATTTTTTCATGGTGAAGGGATTGGAGTCCATGTTGATGAAAACACGGTGGTTTTTGCAGCAGGATGATGGGGCTGGTGCCTTCCCTTGATCAGCCCAGTCACCTCCTGCAGAGGGTGGCCAGATTGCAACTGAGGCCCGCTCCTCATGAGGGAGCCATCAGTAGCACATCTCCTGAGGGTTCCCAGTCTGTGAGAGGGGGCAGGCTGGGCTGAGGGAATTCCCCACTGTGCATGAATTTTTGTGCAGCAGTTCACTAGCTTGAATAATAAATGGGGCTTATTAACTAAAATAACATCAACAAACAAGGACAGGGGGAGGTGGAGATCAGAAAGGCATTTCACAGAGAGGACTGTCATTCCTGGAATCCAGGCTGAGCAGAGGCAGGCTCTTGGGGTAAGGGTGAGTTAAGAATCTCAGAGTGGCTCACACATGAAATGGGAATCAGTAATGTTGTTTCTGAAAGCAATGAAGTTATTGTGATACACAATAGAAGCATGGTTTGTCTAAACCATGTGATCAGCATAGTCGACCTATTGGATCTGAGGATGGTGTCCATGAAGAAGGATTGATTTATTAAGGTGGGGGTGGAGAGTAGGGGCTGTAGGTAAAATCCCTTCCATCCTCCACATTTTGGAAGTAAAAATACTGAGGCCCAGTGATGCTGAGTGAGTTGTGCAATAATCAGCAATTACCTGCTGT
Organism: Pipistrellus nathusii; assembly: GCA_963693515.1. Taxonomy (NCBI): domain Eukaryota; kingdom Metazoa; phylum Chordata; class Mammalia; order Chiroptera; family Vespertilionidae; genus Pipistrellus; species Pipistrellus nathusii. Next base: position 855,093 of record OY882870.1, read on the forward strand.
AGCCCTGATGGGCTCAAAGTCTTGGAATGACAATTCCAAAGTCTGTCCTTGCATGCAGATGGCAAAAGGAATGCTACTGGGACCACAGTGCCATTATTACACCCCCCTCCCCAACTAATAATAGTCCTCTATTACCATCGAATCCCCAGACCCTGTTCAATTTCCCCCAAACACTTCAAAAACATATCTTTATGGCTGGTTTGTTCAAATCAAGAAATATATTTCTCTTGCAAAACCCACATTTTATTAGGTTGATAAGGCTCTTAAGTTTGTTTGAACTTGTGAAGGTTTCCCCTCCTTTTTTATGCTGTTTACTAGCTGAGAAAAGAGAACCCGGTTCCCTGTTCTGCAGAGTGCACCACATTCACACTGAGTGTGCCCGGGTGGGGATCTGAGTGTGTTCCAGGCCCTGCAGCTCCTGAGCTCTGGAGCGCGCTAACTCGGCTCAGTGTTTGTGGCAGCGCTCCCTTCCAGTGGTGCCCTGACTTCCTCTGTGGGTGTGGGACCAGCCAGCCTCACCCCTCTGGGTCTCAATGCCCCCATCCGACTAACCCAGCAGTAACATCTGCCTCAAAAACAAAACCTTCAGTGTGTGCTGCTTGCTGGATGTCCCTTAGCCTTTTAATAGAGAGATTTTCAAAAGCACAAGACTGCATTCAGGAATGCATACTTAAGTGCTGGCCTGAGGGGGGGGGACTGTGGCCTGAGCGGGGCTGGGCCCTGGGCGGGGCTGTGGCCTGGGCGGGGCTGTGGCCTGGGCGGGGCTGGGGCCTGGGCGGGGCTGTGGCCTGGGTGGGGCTGGGGCCTGGGCGGGGCTGGGGCCTGGGCGGGGCTGTGTCCTGGGCGGGGCTGTGGCCTGAGGGGGGGCGGGGCTGTAGCCTGAGGGGGGCGGGGCTGGGGCCTGGGAGGGGCTGAGGCCTGGGCGGGGCTGGGGCCTGGGCGGGGCTGGGGCCTGAGGGGGGGCGGGGCTGTGGCCTGAGGGGGGGCGGGGCTGGGGCCTGGGCGGGGCTGTGGCCTGAGGGGGGGCGGGGCTGTGGCCTGAGGGGGGCGGGGCTGGGGCCTGGGAGGGGCTGAGGCCTGGGCGGGGCTGGGGCCTGGGCGGGGCTGGGGCCTGGGGCGGGGAGTTCTGGGGGGTAAACTCCGTCTCCTGCCTTGGGAACTCAGCTTCTGAGCTTCCAGCCCACGTGCAGGGGTTCGGCACTTCCCTGAGGAGCAATTCATTTGCAATAGATCCTCCCTTTCTCCAACTGATGGACAGACGCAAACTCCACCTGCAGCCAGACATTCCTGAGCCCTGAACTACCAATCAGCACCTGCCAAATACCCTAAGCCCCGATTCCTAAGTCCCTATGTCCCTAATCATAGGCCTCACATGAAGCACCAATCAGCGTGTGCTGAGCGCCCTCAGCCCCGCCCCCTCTTTCCTCCCCTTAAAGGCGCATGGACCCGGCCTCGCCCTCTCCCGCGCTCTCTCTGGAAGCAGCGGCAGTGGTGCTCCTCTCTCCAATACAGCCTGTGTGCTGGCATCCCGGTCTCCGGCCCCTCTGTCTCATCTTTCAGTTTGAGTCTGAAAGCAGAGATTCATTTCACCTCTCACCTTGGATCCCCTGAACCCGGTCTTTGCCTTGGTCGGCTGCGCCCCCGCACTTCCCGTTTCCCTGAGCAGCAGGCCTGGGCAGAGCTCGTTTTCCGTCCCGTCGGCTGACCAGGCCCTGCCCCTGAGCCCGGACAGCCCTACTCCGGGACAGGTCCCAAGCGGCTCTGCAGGCAGGAAACGCCGGAGGAAGAGGAGGGGGCCCTGCCAGGAGAGGGGACACCCTTGGGGAGGGCGTCCAGGACCGATGTGCTGACTCTTGATCTGGGGCTGGTGATGTGGGTGTCATTGTGTATGAAAAGTCATCAGATGGTACACACTTATGATACTTATGATTGGTTGTCTTTTCTGCAGCCATGGTTATACTTCACCGAACATTTTACATAGCAAGACAAGTAGAATATGAGTGAAAGTCTCAAAAATACCAAAATGAGAGAGAATTAAAGCCCCGTGAAAACAAGTCTCCAGGACAGAATTTTATTTTATTTTATTTTTTTCAGGACAGAATATATATATATATATATATATATATATATATATATATATATATATATATATATATATATATATATATATCAGAAAAGACCATTGAAACCTGTAAAGAATTTTTGTGAGTTTATTTGAGCCAAACTGTCGATGTGCTGGGAAGCAGAAGCTCAACGGATTGAAATGATGCTCTGAAGAATGGTGGGGTTACATTTCTCTATTTATACACTGAAATCAAAGGAGGGACATAGGTGGGTTACATGAAATTCATTGGTGATGGAGTAAGGAGGCGGGAGAAAGCAAGACTGTGGGAAACCCCTGGGATTGGATAAAAAGTAAAATGACTTAAGGTACTTAGATGAGTGCAGGAATAATTGACATGATAACGAAGGAATTTGAGGAATCTGTCCTGGCGCCCACCACATTTGGTTGTGCCCCAGGGGCTCCAGAAAAAGGGAAGTTACAAGTTACCCAGACATCTCACAGATATGTTATCTTAGAGGCAGGAAGGCAGAGGGGCTCAATAAAAAAGATCTAAGTTGATCTTTGTCGGGGGAAAATATCATCGGACATGACTACCCACTATAACCTGTTTGTAGTTTAAATATTTAATTTTCAAACCATTTTTTGTGGTTATTTTAGGTCTCTGAGTTTGCAAGACTGCCACGCAGGCCTCCCCTGAGCTTGTCAGGTTAGCATGTGGTTCCTTTCGTTCACATATGAAACGTGCATTGTTTTATTTTTTTAAATGTGTCAAACCAAATTAAACACAGGCTCTGTGACAGATGCGTAGATGGTCCCTGGGGTTATGCCCTTCTGGGTAAGAAACTTAGACTTGCCTCTCACCCATAGGCTGCTGTGGGTGACAGAGCACGCATGCTCACTGTGCAGGACACGGGCATGGGACATGGCTGAGCCTCTGCCCCCACGTGTGGCTGTGAAGAGGCAGCAGCACGCTGGGGTCCATGTAGGAAGAGCACATCCCGGGACGTCCTCTAGGAGTGGAGGATGGACCCTGCCCGACAGTCAGCAAGAAACTCAAACCTGTGGAGAAAAGATGGCGACTGGCAGGACGGAGCTGAGGAGAGGAAGTGAGTGATGAGGGTATGAAAGGAGAGTGTGTGGATGTGCGTGGTGTGTGAGGGAGGGAGGGAGGGAGGGAGGGAAGGTTAAATCTCTCAGGAGCAGCAGGGATGCAGACAGGCTCTCCTTGACAAGGAGAGACTGCCACTGCTGCGGGCACTCCCGGACAGTGAGACTCCAGCATGGACAGAGCCCGCGCCCTCTTGAAGGGGAGTACGGCCTTTTCTAGGAACTCATCACCACCACCACCAAGACAGGCCTTGGAACCGCCCCGCGACCCAGCACTCACCCCAGCCATTATCCTGCTACCCCAGCTGCAGACCCCCGGACACTGGGATCTCCACCTCCAAAAATACACCTTTCCGCAGCTCAAGATACCCATGGAAACATACGTGGTGTCAAAATAAGCCAGAGGAAAATAACTTGGGGGGGGGGGGGGGAGGAAAAAAAAGGATCCTAAGTCAAATTTATAGAAAATATCCCTTTATTAACTTTTGATATAGAATATGTTTGTATATTTTCAGAAAACAACTCTGAGTCTATGTGGACTCCTGCAACAGAGCGGAATTGACAGGACTACTCCAGCAATGAAGACAGAAGAGAAGCAGTCCAGAGATGGAAGACGCTGACGCCTTGCCAGACCAGCAGACAGCAGCTGTGCATTGCTGAAGGATGCCCAGGACCAAACCAGAAACGGTCAGACCTGCATTACCACCGTTTGTCCATCATCCAGAACTGAAATATCATGGCTGACATGTACACATAAGGAACTGTTTGACCTTGAAATAAGAACTCAAAAGAACTGGTGGCCCAGAAAGAAACTCACTACAGACTGATTCATTTGCCTCTCAGCATAACCATTAAGGCTGGTCTCAGTTTCAGTCCTTATAAGGGAATTCCTTGTATCACATGATTTCATGCATCTAGGGAAATAGTGAACAACATGAACTGATGAACACAAACAGACCCGAGGACAGGGAAGCATCGATCAGACTGTCAAAACTCAGAGGGAAGGTAGGGGAGAATGGGAGCAAAGGGGAGAGATCAACCAAAGGACTTGTATGCATGCATATAAGCCTAACCAGTGGTCAAGGACAACAGGGGGGTAGGCATACGTGGGGAGGGGTTTGGAATGGGATGAGGACAATTATGTGATACCATAATCAATAAAGAAATTTAAAAAAGAAAGAAACTCAAAACTTCAGCCCTCAGCCACCAGAGACGGATTTCCAACAACAACCTGAGGAGTGCGAAAGCAGCACTTCCCCCGGGGACCTCTGAGGAGCTGCAGCCCGCTGGCATTGTGATTGGCCCCGGCTAAGCCACTGGAAAAAATAAACCTGTTACTTTAAGTGGCTGTGTTTGTGGTGGTAGAGTTACACAATAACAGAAAACTAATGCAACAGCAAAGAAAAACACTGCTCAGCACCTGACCTGCAGTGAGCTGTCAACTGAATTTTGTTGAAGAATCCTAAGATATCTCTCTCTCTTTCTCTCTCTCTCTCTCTCTCTCTCTCTCTCTCTCTCTCTCTCTCTCTCTCTCACACACACACACACACACACACACACACACACACACACACGCCTCAGGAATTCCTCATGGATCATTTAGTGTGCAAGGGGAAACCTTTTAGATAATACTTCTTTAAAGGTGAAATTAGTATATATATTCACTGTAGAAATTTTGGAAAATACAGGCTAGCAAAAAGAATATAAAACCACCAATTTCTTAATACCCATAAGTAACTATAATTGACATACATACATGTGGCATTGATTTTGTGCATTTATAAAAATAATACTTGCTTATTTTCACAAAGTTTGGAAAACAGAGAAGTAAAATGGAGCCGTGTGAAGCCAGTCCGTGCTCACAGAGGCAGCCTGTCGTGACGCGTGTCCTGTCCTGCGCGGCTGCCGCACTGCCGCCACGAAGCCCCTCACGCTGCTGCACGTCCCGGCCGCGTGGGTGAGGGTGTCCCGGCGCCACTTCTCACCGTCCCATTGGTCGGGCGGAGGTGCTGCCTGGCGTCTCTGCTCACAAGGAACTAATCCTATTGTCTCAGGGCCCCACTCATTTTTAAAATTAAAAGCAGAATTTTACTCTGTTGTCAATTAGTAACATACCCCATTGCTCACATCATCCCATATTCCTCTCAGCTTTGGTATTGGCTGCACAGTATTCCTGCATAAAAGCGACGTAGGATTCGGTTGTTTAAACAATCCTGTGTGGTTGGATTAAAGAGTTTTCAACTCTTCCATTATAGATGATATAGGCATGCTTGTAGTTTATGTTCTGTATATTTGCATAATTAATTTCTTCAGGATAGATAGAAAGCATTACCTTTTTTTTTTTTTAATTTCAGAGAGGAAGGGAGAGGGAGAGAGAGAGAGAGAAACATCAATAATGGGAGAGAATCATTGATGGGCTGCCTCTTGCATGCCCCACCCTGGGGATTGAGCCTGCAACTTGGGCATGTGCCCTGACTGGAAATTATCTGTGATCTCCTGGTTCATAGGTTGACACTCAGCCACTGAGCCAGGCCAGCCCGGCTCGAAGGCATTGCTGGAAGAATTTAGCAACTAGGAGCCCCGCCTTGGCTCTGAGCAAGAAGGGCAATGTCAATTGGAATTTAGATCTTGCCTTTCCCTGTGTGTCCAGGAGTCTCAGCTGGAGCAGTCACGCACACGGAGTGGAGGCTCTGGGGCTCGGTGTCGGAGCTTCCAGAAGCTGTTGACATCATGCTTTGTGCCCGGGGCCATGTGGGGGCAGCCCTCGCCCCTTCGGACAGACGCTGTGGAGGATGAGTGCTCTTTCACAAATGAGAGAAGACGATGGCAGGGTGTGTGAGGACCGTCACGGGGGTTCTGGGTCGTAGGAAGAAGTGGGGCCAGGAGATACCGAGCGGCAAACCCCTGGCCAGTCCCAGGAGCTCCGTGGTGCCGGGTGCTAAGGAGATGGTTTGGGGCCAAGGCAGCAGCCCACCCCATCCTGCTTTACCCCACATTCCCTTGGGAAAGGCAGGAATGGGGGAACGAGACTAAGAAAGAGATTGCAGCAGGCCTTTGTTGATTTTGCCAGCCCAACCTTCATTGTCTGTCCCTCTGATAACAGTACCGGCCCTTTTCAGAACAGAGAACCCAGGCCCGACAAGTCCACAGGCAGGACAGAGGGCAGCAGGAGGCTGTGACCAGGCCTGGCAACGGAGGCTGCCAGGGCTGCTGCCTGATCTCAGAGAAATAAAAGGCTCTGTTCATGTTAAACACGGCAGAGGCTCATGGGAGCCTGGAGCGTTGATGGCGGTAATCCCCCCTCAGGAGTAAAGGCAAGCAGAGAGGAGAACTGTGGCTCAGTGGGTTGGCCATAGTCCCTTCCACCAGAAGGTGTAGGTCCAATTTCGGTCAGGCACACTCCCAGGCTGAGAGCTCAGTCTGGTAGGAGGCGTGGAGGAGGCAGCTGATGGATGCTTTGCTCTCACGTGGATGTTTCTCTCTCTCTCTTGCTCTCTTCCACTCTCTCTAAAATTCTATTTTAAAATCTAAAAAAGGAGGAGGAGGAGGAGGAAGAGGAGGAGAAGGAGGAAGGAAGAGAAGAGAAGAGAAGAGAAGAGAAGAGAAGAGAAGAGAAGAGAAAAGAAGTGAAGAGAAGAGAAGAGAAGAGAAGAGAAGAGAAGAGAAGAGAAGAGAAGAGAAGAGAAGAGAAGAGAAGAGAAGAGAAGAGAAGAGAAGAGAAGAGAGAGAAAAGGGCAATGAGAGGGGTGCCCTGAGCAGGTGACCGCCTACTCTCACTGCCCTCCCCCACACCCTGCCCTGCCTTCTTTGTTTTAAGCTGATTTGAACGGAGTTTGTTTTTCACCGGTAGCAAATTGCAATACGATCCCTTCATATGTAACGGGGATCACTGCACCTGCTGCAGAGCTCTGTGTGCTATGCTGTAGAATCAGGGTGCCCAGGTCCATGCGATGCCTGTGAGAGACCCAGGCCAGCAGAATGAGAAGAGGGAGGGAGGCGGGAGGAAATGTGTCCGCAGGGGGAGGTGGGAGCAGAGCAGGCAAGTGACAGGCAGGAAAACGGCTGTCTGCTGGGCCCCAGGAGGAGGGGGGGAGCCACCTCAATGTGGCTGAGGTTCCGGCTCCTGCGCCCACTGCTGTGCCTCCTCCTGCCTGGCGGGTGGGCGGGAGGAGCTCATCAGCTCCGTTAGCCAACAAGCTTATGGGCCGGAGGCCAGCACAGAGAACCCCTCACCGGGACTGCCTCCTGAGGAGTCTGCTTCTCGGCCCTTCCTGGGCTCTCTGCCTCAGCTCCCAAGCACAGCTGCTTCTTGCCCCACCCCACGTGTCGTCCTCCACTCCCCCCCCCCCCCCCCCCCCCCCCCCCGCAAGACTCAGCTTTGGCTGCTAGGCTTCCTCAGGCCTGCAGACAGCGGTTGGGGCCAGCAGGTCCGACTGTGGTCAGGGAGGTGGGCTGGAGGGGTCTCACATGCTGCAGCAGTGTCAGAGCAGAAGATCCCAAGAAGCTTCCAGAATCCTCTTGGTTCGTGTCTCCCTTCCCAGGTTGGAAGAGCCTGCATGAGCCTTCGGATTTCAGGGCCCTTGAACTGGGCTTCTCTTCTCGCACTCATTCTCATTCACACCACCCACTATGGCTGCATCTGTCTAGCTCTCCTTTCAGTCCTCCAGAAGGTTTTTATGTTTTTAGGTGTTCCTATACTGGGTGCATATATGTTTACCAGGATTGTAGCCCTTTAGCTTATGAAATGGCCTTCCTTGTCTCTTGTGATGGACTTCACTTTGAAGTCTATTTTGTCAGATATAAGTATTGCTACCCCAGCTTTTTTCATTTCCATTTGCATGAGAATTTTTTCCCCATACCTTCACTTTCATTCTCTGTGAGTCCTTTGTTCTGAGGTGGATCTTTTGTATATATGGGCCATGTTTTCTTCTTTAAAAATATATATATATTTTATTGATTTTTTACAGGGAGGAAGAGAGAGTGATGAGAGTTAGAAACATCAATGAGAGAGAATCATGGATCAGCTGCCTCTTGCACACCCTCTACTGGGGCTGTGCCTGCAACCAAGGTACACGCCCTTGACCGGAATTGAACCTGGGACCTTTCAGTCTGAAAACCGATGCTCTATCCACTGAGCCAAACCAGTTTTGTCTGGGCCATGTTTTCTTATCTATTCAGCTATCCTATGTCTCTTGATTGGAGCATTTAATCCATTTACATTTAAGGTTATTGCTGGAGGTTAAGCACAGTAGTTAGCATAATAAATGCGAGAAGTTCGTCAGAAGGCTAATGGACATTTTCAGCAGGGTTGAAGAACTGCATAGTATTACCTGCTGCCAAATAGATTTGTTTACCAAATCTTACCTTTAATGAGTATGTCTGCTTTGCTAAAGGGAGAAATGTGTTAATAGAAAGCCATAGGTCCAGAGATTTGGGGAGCTTAGTCACTAGAGTTAAGTTTCCATCTGGTCCCCCAATGCCTTCAATACATTTATATTTCTTGTCTAGTTTTTATTCATTTATGTGCAGCCCTTTTCCAAATTCCTGAATCTTTGCTGTGAAAAGAGTGCAGGAGTTATTATTGATAGGTCCTTATTTGTTTTCATTTTCATTCTTTATGCCTGTATTCCTCTCTCTTTCTGCTTCTTTTTACAACAGTCCCTTTAGCATTCTTGCATTTCAGGGTTGGTGGTAATAAACTCTTTTTGTCTACAAAGCTCCTAATTTCACCTTCAGTTTTGAATGATAGCTTTGCTGAATAGAGTACTCTTGGATTCAGTCCCTTGCTTTTCATTATTCTGTATACTTCACGTCACTCCCCGTGGCTGAAGTGTTTCTGTTGAGAAATCAGCTGATACGCTAATGGGAGCTTCCTTATAGGTAACTTTCTGTTTCCCCTGTAAGCCTTTAAGATTCTTTCTGTCTTTAACACACATCTTTGCCATTTTAATGATGATGTGTGTTGGTAGGGGTTTATTTGGGTCCATCTTGATTGTGACTGTCTGTGTTTCCTGGAATTGTAAGACATTTTTCTTTACCAGGTCAGGGAATGTTTTTCTCTTTTTCTCATTATTTCTTCAAACATGTTCTCTATTCCTAGTTCAGCTTCTCTTTCTAGTACTTCTCTTATGCAAATGTTATTTTGTTTTATGTTGTCCCAAAGCTCCCTTGCATTCTCCTCCTGTTTTTTTAATTTTTTTATTTTTTTATTTTACAATTACTGCTCTGAGTGGGTGTTTTTTCCTACCTTGTCTTCTAACTTGCTGATTCGGTCCTCATATTCCAGTCTGCTGTTACAACCTTCCAGGTGTTCTTTATTGTAGCTATGTCATCCTTCATCTCCTCTTGTTCTCACTCATGCTAGTGTACTTCTTCAGCTCCTTGTGATTCACAGTCAGATGTTTGAGCATCCTTATAACCATTACTTTGAATTCTTTATCTGACAAATTACTTGCCTGTAATTTAAAATCTGTAATAAGAAATGAGACTCTGTTGTGGGGTCGAAAACTGGGTTCAAAATAAGACCACCGAAGGCTGATGGTTAATTAAAAAAAGCAGGCAAGGATTATTGAAATAACTGGCCAGGACAGCCGTGAGATCACCACACGCAGGTGGTCTCACACAACTGCACCGTTTCAGGGGTAGGCAATTCCTTTTAAAGGTTTAAACCGAAAGAATTTTCCTTTTGTTCCTAAATCCTAAAGACTAAATTCTAGAGACTGGGGACAGCCTGCAGGGTTGGTTCCCAGTCACATCCTGCTGGACATTGGAATGTGCCCTATCTTGCGATAGCGATAACACAGAAGCAGAGCTCAGCGGTTAGTCTCTAAAGGTTATCTACAGGTTCTATCCCTGAAGCTACAGTCAGTGGGAATCAATCTCCTGTGGTCCTGGTCCCAGGCAAGGGAAAATTGCCTTAGCCTCTAGGTCTTCACCTGGAAGCTGAGGTAAGTACCCAGTGTTTTAATCAGATGCAAGAGCCAGACTTAGCAGGGTTAAAATTCAAACAGCAGTTTTTACCAAAGTATGGTTGCCACTATATTTCAGACTCCACTGTTGAAACCACCTCTGGTGCGGAGAAATTCAAAGGTGGCAAGAGAGGGCAAGGCCATCTGCTCTCCTGCAATGAGATTACTTAAAGTTTTCTTTAAAAATTATAAAAGAATTCGCAGGGAAATTCTGATCTTGGCCAAGTTGGGTGCTAGCTATTACTTCAAAAAGCGAAAAAGGAAGAAAAAATTTAAGATCTGTCTTTATCTTTTAAGCATGAAAAAATGTGTGGCCAGAATTGTTGCTGAAACTTCCCCCAGAGCAAGGAGGATTTGGGAGAAGGGAAACACGTGAAGATCCAATAAGGAAGCCCACTCTCCCAGTAAGCTGAGGAATGTGGTATTTTGCATTTGAATGGCTATAAACTTCCTCCAAACTCCTGTGGCAATATTTTTTTGGAAGTTGGCTTAATTATATAAATAAAAAAGTAAAGTTTAAATTTGCCTCATAAAAAATCTAGAGGACAGAATGGAAGTTCTTAATTGATTATGTCTTATATTTTTCTTAGAAATATAAAGTGTTATTAATCTAGGACATGCAAAATATATTTGACTTGACAGTTTTAAAAGTTCAAAGTGCAAATTAAATGGGCAGAAATTATATAGTTAAAATGAATTTTCTTTAATGATTAGGAATTCCAAAATAAGTTGCTTATTATTGGTCTAACTAAAAGAGAGGATTAAGCCGAAACCGGTTTGGCTCAGTGGATAGAGAGTCAGCCTGCGGCCTAAAGGGTCCTGGGTTCGATTCAGAACAATGGCATGTACCTTGGTTGCGGGCACACCCCCAGTAGGGGGCGTGCAAGAGGCAGCTGATCGATGACTCTCATCAATGTTTCTAACTATCTCTCTCCCTTCCTCTCTGTAAAAAAATAAATAATATATATGTATATAAAAAGAAAATAAATGCCAATATTTAAAAAAATAATAATAAAAGAGAGGATTAATTCTGTGATCTCAACCAAAAAATTTTCTATGCAAAAAACTAGTCTAAATCTAATTGATATCTTAAAATAATAATAAAAGGTATTATAATATTTAAATCATATATGGATATAGATATTTGTTTGATGGTTTTTTCCATGTTAAAATTTCAAGGCCTTAACAGAGATGATTCTTGGAAAGCTCCAAGGGCCCGGAGTAATACAAGAAATTTATTCTCTCTTCTTATAGGAAAAAATTTTTAAAACAAATCTAATATACTTGAAATTGCATGGAAAGCCTTATCAAATAAAAATTAATAGATATATTTTAAATGTTATGAAGCTTTTGGCCTCTTAAGAAGGGCAAAATGAAGTAATTAAATATTTTTTCCAGTTTAAAATTGAATTGCCATGGCTTAGAGCAAAGAATATCCTTACATGGTATTATTCTACAATGTCATTATAACTTTTGATATTTCATAAACAGTATATACCAAACAAATTTAAAAATCTAATTTTTTGAATGGCAGCAATTTAAAAGCATATGAAAGGATTTAATCTCTTCCACTATGTGGAAGGCACTTGAGCATTCTATATTGGCCCTTCTTGCTCTTTTTGCCAAAGAAGGACCAACTTCTCACAATCCGATTACTCACAGCTGTTGCCTGAGTTTTCAAATTATGCTGAGGTTGAAGCCTCGTGGTGGCTGGTACCATGGATCTGTCTCTTGCCCAATGGAGTAAGCTGGACCCTCCCTGGAGAAGAAACCTGGGTTCCCCAAGATATCAATGCTAAGGCTCCGCCAGCAGGCGAGGGGATCCCAAGGCAGGTATTGGGCATGAAGGCCATAGGGGCATAGGCTACCAAGGAGACAGAACTGAAACTCACATCACCCTGCTTAGCCCTGGAGGATGGCTGGTTAGCCAATGACGGGTAAGATTCCTCAAGGGAGGGACAACCTAAGACAGGCACAGTCGCAGAGGGCCATCAGGAGAGAACTTGGAGTCAACAGAGGTGGGGCACAGATCCTTACCCTCCCCCCCAACATTGCAGGGGCTTGAACCTTCACTCCTTCTGAGGGAGGTCTCCTTCCCTATGGCCGCTTCATGCTTCCCATGCCCAGCTCGGATCGGGACCCAGGCAACAAATGGAAACTTGTCCAGCTCAGATTGGGACCCAGGTGACCGACAGACTTGTCCAGCTCAGATCGGGACCTAGGCAACAGAGACTTGGCTGACAACAGCTGCCCTATATCTAAATCTAGTTTAATACCAAGAATGTTTAGAGCCTTTGAATTAATATTTACTGGGTAATCTAAAAATTATTGTTAGAATATTAAATTTTACAGTAAAATAGCAAATTTTACAGTTTTCAGATTAATTTGGATTGGCTGATTGAAATAAGTAAATATTCAAGAAAATTTCATTGTACAAAAAGTTGTTTCTAAAGTAGTAACTAAAATTTCTATTGGTAGTTCATTTCAAGGTAAAATTGCTTAACATGTAATGAACCTAAAAGCAGTCATATTTTTGTGCAAAAAATTAAAAATTTGAAGATTGCATTATAAAAATGTTCCAAAAGCATCCTAATAATTAAATTTAAAGGGGGGGGGGGAATAGTGGGAAAATATTATGTAAGGAAACATACTCAGAAAATTTTTTCTTTAAAAAAGCTAATTTTTGTTTGTAAATGATAACAGCAGGATGAAAAATACACATGATGTCAGAATAAGCCAAAGGAAAATTGTTTGGGTAAAAAATTAAAAGGATCCCAAGTAAAATTTATAGAAAAGATTCCATTATTAAATTTTGATTGAGAATATGTTTGTATATTTTCAGAAAACAACCCCAAGACCATGTGGATTCCTGCAACAGAGGGATTAGCAGAAATGCTCCAGCCATGAAGACAGAGGAGAAACAGTCCAGACATGGAGGACGCTGATGCCGCCTTGCCATGCCAGCAGTCAGCAGATGTGCGTCGCTAAAGATTGTCCAGGACCAAACCTGAGGTCAGACCTGCATTGCCACCTTTTGTCCACCATCCGGATACCATTGCTGACATGGACTCAGAACTGTTGGACATTAAAATTTGGACTCAGAACTTTTGGACATTGAAATTTGGACTCAAAAAACTGTTGGACCTGGTTGGGCATCTCTCTGGCCCAGAGCCTTTGTCCTGCCTCCTGCAAACCTGGCCCCAGGCAGAACAGACCCTCCTCAGGGGTACTTTGGTCTCAGCATCAGCCTGGGTTTCTTCCCCTTGTGTGGCTGAACTGAGTTTCACAAAAAAGCCCAGTCGATGCTGGCTGTGCTGAACCTCATTGCGAGTTTTTCATGCAGCAAGGAAGAGCACTCTGGGACCTTCCTCTTTCTCCTTCTCCTCATCTCCTCCTCTTCCTCCTCTGCTCCTCTCAGGCCTTGGTTTTTTCCCAGCTGCTCCAGCAGTGGGTTGCCTTCTGAGATGGGATCTCAACGCTGTCAGTCCTGATGACGGAGGGGGGCGATGCTGATTGAGCATCAGGAGGAGCTGCTGCCGCTCCTGCTTCAGCTCCTCCTTCTGGGTTTTCAGCTCTGCATTCATGAGCTCCCGCCACTCAGATTCCCCCTGCAGACGCTCCATCTGCTTCTTCTTGTTCTGGCATCGGGCTTCTGCCGCTTTGTTCTTTTCCTGGCGCTTTTTTCTCCACTCCTCTTCCTTGTCTAGCTCGCTTTTCACAGGTTTCTTGCCCAATTTCACCTCCAGGAAGTGCAAGGGAGTGATTCTGACCCCAATGTTGTGGATGTCAGTGTATTTCAGCTCCTCTGCAGTCAGGGCCAAGCTGGGGAGTTTGGTCAGGGGGCCGAGTTGTGCAGAGAGCCCACAGTCATGGAAAGGTCTAGGATCTACCCAGGCATCATAGCAGAAGGAGTGGCAGTTCAGCCCTGCAGGAGCCACTGGGGGAGGCTGCAACCCTGGGGTTTGGGCCAGGCTGCAGGCACTATGCCCACTCAGGAGCCACAGTGGCACCAGCCCTGTCCTGCAATGTCTACCACTGCCAGGGCCTCCTGTCGCAGCTGCCGAGCATCCCTCCTGCAGGCTGTGGCCTGGGTCTCCCTCTTTGAGGTGTTCTATCCCAGAGCTCTGGCCTGCTTGCCTGCCTCATTGCCCCTAATCACTCACCTGCCTGCCCAATCACCCCTAACTGCTGGCCTGCCTACTTGATTGCCCCTAACTACTTCCCTGCCTACCTGATTTCCCCTAACCCTTTGCCTGCCTACCTGATCACCCCTAACCACTCATCTGCCTGCCTGATCTCCTCTAACCGCTTGCTGGGGTGTGGGGTCAGCCCTGGAGGGGCCATGGGGGTTCTGGTCATTATGCCCCTGGGCTTTTATTATATAGGATTTATGCTATTTATAAATGTATAATATGATACCTGTCACTATTTGGTATTGTTGCATAACCCAATCATTTTAAACAACTTAATGTTTTGGACATTTTAATTAAAATATATTCAATAAGGACAGATAAAAGATAAGTACATGTAATTAAGTTGATTCTCACTAACACAGTAAGTTACTATTATTGGCCAATGTTTGGAATTGGAGATTCAGTTTACATAAAACAATGTTTATGTATTAAGAGAGTTTATAAATCTGTGGAGACTGAAACACAGGTAAATGGATACTTATTGTATAATGTAATATATTTTAAAAAATAGTTCAATTGTCAGGGGGAAAAACAAAACAAAAAACTGTTGAACATTGAATCTGGGATTCAAAAACTGTTGGCCCAGAAAGAAATGTACTGCAGACTGATTTTATTTTGTTGTGGGCGACCCGTGAATGACAACCATCAGTCAGCCAAACTGGAATTTAGGAAGCCTTTATTACGAACTCGAGTCTGGGCTCATGTCTCAACTGACACAGCAGCGAGCAACGAGAGCCCGACCCACTCTAAGCATGCTGCTTTTATCCCCGTCTTAGGGATGCCTGGCAGATTATGATTGGCTAAAGTTTTAACAAAGAAAGGTCAGTTATAAGTTACAGAAAAAGTCCACTAGTACAGTAACATTTAAAGTTTATACACCACCTGGGGTGGGGTTTATTTTCAGCTTAAGCAGTCTCTGTGTGACCTGGTTTGGTCTGTCTGTGCTGCCTTGCGGCTCCTGGAAACAGGACGTGCCTGCCTGGGGGTTGAGCCTTGCACAGAACTATTTTATGGCTAACAGTTATGCTTAGCTAAAGCGTATCAAGCTACATTCTTTGTTGTGGGTCTGGTTGCTCGTTCCTTCCCTGGCCTCAAGCCCTGCCTCAACTGGGTCTTGCCGACCACAACAATTTGACTCTCAGCATAGCTATTGTTGCTTGTTTCATTTTTTGTTTATTTCTAGTCTGCATATGCAAAATTTTTAAGGAAAGAAAACGGGGGAGATGCTGGAAAACAAATCAGTTTCACTAAAAAAGAGATGTTGACAGGAAGGCTGGTCAACAACTTTAATTGCTCCAACCTTTAGTTGAGATTTTGTTAGCTGAAGCAGAATCTACCTTGTTTGTCCGTGAAAGTTTCTGTTATTTCCGGCCTAAGGGCTACATGTAAGTTTCTGTATATGTTGCCTAAGATGTCTTCCCCAAAGCCTCAATAAAAGGGAATGGCAGGGCCAGAGCAGTGGGCAGTTCTCCCACTAGAGTTGGACTACCGCCTGGCCCCCATATCGCCAAGTTGAATTTCTTCAAGTCTCTTTTCATTTGTGTGCGGCCCTTCTCCAGAAGCTGAACCCTGAATTGGAACTCTTTCTACACGGGCTGTGAAAGAGAGTCCTATAGTAGGACCCTGTGTCCAGGCTGGGCCCATGTCAGGAAGGGGGGCTGGGACAGTGCTCTGCTGTTGGGGTGGAGGGGGCCAGCCAGGTGCTGCTCTGCTGGTCAGGGGGCAGGGAGGTGGTAGGCTGGGTGCTGCTCAGCTGGTTGGGGGGTGGGGGGTACGGGCTAGGTGGTGCTCGGATGCTGGGGGGGCAATGGGTGCTGCTTGGCTGGTGGGGGGCAGGCTGGGTCTGCTTGGCTGGTGGGGGGCAGGCTGGGTCTGCCTGGCTGGTGGGGGGCAGGCTGGGTCTGCTTGGCTGGTGGGGGGCAGGCTGGGTGCTGCTTGGCTGGTGGGGGGCAGGCTGGGTGCTCCTCGGCTGGTGGTGGGGGCATGGGGAGGGAGCGGTTGGCCATTTGCTCTGCCTGGAAGAGGCTGGCAGGTCGGTGCCCCGTCAGCTGGAAGGCACACTCTCTCAGGAGCTTCATAGTTTAAAAAGCTACAATTATAGGATGTAACTCGATAAAAAACAGTGCTGTAAATGGGACTGCCTGGTTTGGACCATATACATTTCTGCACAGTCTACATGGACACAAAATAATCTTCTTCTTGGTTCCATTTAATTGTTTTAGTAAGTAGTTCTCTATTCCAATATACCCAGCGGTGAAGTAACAGGCGGCAGCAGCCAAAGGTTGCTCCAAGCGTGCAGGAGATAGGCCAGACCCATCTCTACTGAAAACTCAGCCACCTCTGACATTTGGTCCTAACAAGGCGCAGTAGCAAAAGCAGACAAGACCACTGCAAATAAAAATGTTTCCAACACCAGTTCTATTAATGGTGCTCCATGAAGTACAAAAATTATATGAAAGACAAAACAAGACTTAAGAAAGCAGATGCAGCATTTCAAAAATCTGGTTACCTTGTAAGATAATGAACTTCTTTTAGTGAATACATTTGTTTTCATCACTAAATATAATACTAGATCGATGCAGTTACAAAAACAGAACAAATGCACAACCACATCAAATGTGTTTTCAATACTGAGGCGTTCCCCGAGAGGGATGACAGAAGGAAGACGCTCAGGATGATTGAGGAAAGGCATAAGAGGTGGGTGTACAGTAGTCTCTTGATAAAAAATACGGTAACATTTTTCATGGTGTTTTCTTGAGTGGCTGGCTGACTCTCCCGCTTGCAGATGGGAAATCTCCTCCTTGGATGGTAATTTGTAAAATAGGTGTAAAACTGCCATTCTTGGGAGCATTATCTCAACACATTGAGATTCTGCTTCCTGGCAATATGGACAGCTTGGCTCAGATAAAATCACAGAAATTCTTTACAGGTTTGAATGTTTCTCCAGTTAACACAAGGAAGAACCACACAGATGCAAACTCTAGGGACTTGGAAAACAGAACAGTGTTTCCACACCCTCACCAGCATCTGACTTTTCAGAGACACGGGTGTGAAATGAAAAATTTTTGCCTCAAAAATGGTTCTTATGTCTGTAGCCATGCACAGACACATCATCAACGTGACTGCATTGCACAGCATCACAGAATCAAGTGGGGCAAGAAGGGGATGGAGAGGATCTCCCTCAGATTTTGGAAACAGTTGTGCTTAGCGTTGCCCGGGGAGAAGCGCTCGGTGGTGAAGGTAGCCCTGTGGACCTTGAGAAAGGAAGGGCTCCTGGCGGCTGACTAGATCAACTTTAAAAACAAAGTACTCTCCTGACAGTGAGCCAGCCTTGATAAAGGATCCCTAGAACCATTTTCAGCCAAAAGGACTGAAGCTTTCCCCATCCACTCAGACCTATATTCCCATCAGCTTCTTCACGGACCAAGCAGAGCAGCTCCATCTGACCAACCAGGACCGTGTCTTCTGGACCAATCAAACTGTGAGGACTGGATGTCCTCATGAGGGACTGGGGTGGAGAGGCCCCTCTCTGTCAGCTCCCCTCAGGCTCCGGAGCGCACTTTCCCTCTCCCAGAGAGTAAAGGTTTCCCTGGCTGGAGCTGCGCTGAGTGCCAGTGTAGTGGAGCAGCCTGCTTGGCAGGGGGTCTCCTCTCCCGGTCACCTGGCAGGTATGCGGCTTCAGTACTGAGCTGACCCCAGCCTTGCTGACCCCAGCCTCGCTGTGTTTCAGTTGAGCTGTTTGCACTGAATGAAGTTTTCTCCTTCACTGCACCCCAAATTAGGGATTTCTGTTGGTGTTAAATTGGTACTAACGCCCAGTGGTTGACACCATCCCTCTTTGTTAAGAGACAGGCTAAGCTGCCACAGAGAGAGTCCACGTGATGGTGGTTTATACACAGTATGATTAACGTCTCATGTCACAGTCAGAGGAGGCAGTCGGACTGGTCAGAGCACTCTGTTCTCCTCCGACAGACCCAGGGGGTGGCAGTGTTGCTCTTTCCAGCCCATTGTCACACCCAGCGGCAAGGGGCCGTGGCCTTTCCTGGGCAGCCTCCACATGAGAGGTGGGGAGGGAGGAATGGGGGTGACATCCAGCAGTCTGCACACCATCCTTGAGAGACCGTGAGACTGCCGCAGTGTGACTGAAAAGCCCCCCGTCCCTGCTGACTCCTCGGGGGTTACCCAGAGCCCCCTCCGTGGGATGCGGTTTCCTCAGGAGGAGGCAGAGCTGGGGCCGGGCTTCCTGGAGAAACTGCCAGAGAGAAGGCCGGAGCTGAGTGTCCTGTGTGCGGACACCTCCGGACCTTTTGAGAGACCCGTTCTCAGAAAACAGCGCCCCTGTGCCCAGAAGCCACCCACGGGGCCCCCTTCCAGCCTGAGGCTCAGCTGCTGACTGCCTCCCCCGCAAGGTGAGTGAGGCAGAGGCGGCTCCAGGGTCACCCAGAAGTTTCTTATGCTTTTGTAAAGGTGGGGGGGGGGCGGGAGTAGGAGAGACTCCCCCTGCACATCGAAGCCCCCCAGCTGACCTGCCGTGTCTGTGTTTGATGACAGTCTGTGAGGGCAGGCCTCTGAGGAGGCACCTCAGCAGTGAGCTCGGGGTCTGCGGTTAGGAAGTCTTGCTGCTGATTTCTAGTAAAATAGCCCAAGGCACTTTCTGAGTTTTCCCCTCAGAATATTCATTCCTAACCCCTCCACTCGTCAAGGAAAATGTAAAACTGGGGAATTTCTTTTAAAAGATCATAGGATGGTCCTAGGGAAGACAGAGACCAAATCAAAGAAGTGACGTTTTGCCGGGACCGGTTTGGCTCAATGGATAGAGCATCAGCTTGAGGACTGAAAGGTCCTGGGTTTGATTCCGGTCAAGGGCATGTATCTTGATTGCGGGCATATCCCCAGTAGGGGGTGTGCAAGAGGCAGCTGATCGATGACTCTCTCTCATTGATGTTTCTAACTCTCTATCTCTCTCCCCTCCTCTCTGTACAAAATCAATAAAATAAAATAAAAAAATTTTAAAAAAAGAAAAGAAGTGATGTTTTATTGTGAAAAATTTAACTCACCCACAGCAAACCCAGCCACAATGATCTGGCCGGTATACCTCCTCCTCACCTGGCCAGTATACCTTCCTCTCACCTCTTGACTTCCTTCAGGGTTATCTGAATAAATCTCAGCATTAAGTCATTTTATCTGTGTATTTCAATAAATGTCTTTGAAAGATAAGACATCTTTACAAAAGGCATAACAGTAATACACTTTAAAAATCTGTAACAATCGCTTAATATCCTGTGTGTTTACTTTTCTCCAGTTTTCCCGTCTGCCACCCTCCTTTCTTTTGTGATTGATTTGTGTACATCAGGATCCAAACAAGGTGTGCTTGTTGCATTTGGTTGCTATGTCTCTTAAATTTCTTTTAATCTATAGGTTCCCACTTTGTGTTTTTCTCTTTACTCCGTGTCTCGAGGTCTGGATCTGGTGGCTTCATCCCAGTGGTGTCACTTACACCTCTTCACCCTGCAGTTCCTGATGCCAGTGGCCAGACCTGCAGCGTGGTCCCAGGCAGTGAAGCTGACTTTAAAGGCTCGAGTTCATTCAGCAGGCGGCCAGCATGCCTGCTGCTCCCTCTGATGTTAACAACATTGATGATCATCTGCTTAGTCCATTATTTCAAAGAGGTTTTCAAACGCAATAGGTTTTCTTCTTTGTTGACTAGCTAGAATACTTCTGGAGACGAAATGTTTCCTCCTCAGCTATTATGGTTGCTCCAGAAAACAGCTCCTGTAAGAAAAAAGACAAATGCTAGACTCTTCCCCTTTGCTTAACCATTTTCAGAATGAAGAACTGTTTTCTTATAAGCTTCCTAAGGGACTGAGAGTTTTTAAAATTTGCTAGTGCTTTGTGGTTTATGGACTCATGAATGTTTGCTTGTGCAATGAGGTTCAGTCTCCCATGGTTATTCTTATTGATGCGCAAAATCCCACATCAGCTACTGAGTCTTTTTGCTGTGACTCCAGTAATATTTAGTAGCTTTCTGATATAATTAATTGTCCAGAATTATCTTTTACATTCTTTTTAAAAATTTTTTAAAAAATATATTTGATTTTTTACAGAGGAAGAGAGAGGGATAGAGAGTTAGAAACATTGATGAGAGAGAATCATGGATCAGCTGCCTCGTGCACACCTCTCACTGGGGATGTGCCTGCAATCAAGGTACATGCCCTGGACCGGAACCAAACCCGAGACCTTTCAGTCTGCAGGCCGACGCTCTACCACTGAGCCAAACCAGTTTTGGCTCTTGTACATTCTTTCTCTAGAACTAGAATTAGTAATTTCTGAAAAATGCCAACTTTCTTTTAGTGGCAAATGGTATTTAGAGAACACAACCAGGGCAGTTCAAACAATTTTTAGAAAAATATCTCTTTAATCAAAAAAATGAGGTATAAGCATTGCAAAGATCATTTCAATTCAGGTACAAAATGAAAAAGTTAAATAAGAATGGTCCGGAATAACACTGTCCCATCGAACTTCCAGCAATAATAAAAATTCCCATATCTGAATTATCCAAAACGGTAGCCACGTGTGGCTATTGAGACTAGGAATGTGGCTATGCAAAGGAGGAAATGATATTTTAAATTTAATCTTAGGACTTCCAGTCAAAATAGTTGAATAGGCAGACGCTGTGCTCACCTCCTCCCATAACCACATCAAAAAGACAACTAAATTATAGAACAACCATCCTTGGGAACCACCTGAAGACTGGCTGAACAGACCTCCCACCGCTGAGGACATAAAGAAGACACACATTGAGACTGGTAGGGAGGTGAAGACTCCAAATGTGCCGTCCCACACCTCTGTGTGGCATGTAAAAATCAGGAGAGACACCTTGGCTCCAGAGGTGCCCCTGAAAAGTGAGGGCCCAGCCCCAAGCGAACTCCCCTGTCCAAAGCACCCATGAGGGAAGAGGAGCGCCTACAGCCTACGGCTGTGAAAGGAGTGGGACTCTACCCAGGTGAGAGGGAGGCTGCTGTGGTTTCGGGAGAGTGGCTTATTCAGAAGCACTCTCCCTAAACTCCAATGAAGGGCCAGCAGCTGGAAAATGCCAAGGACATACACCGAGGAACTGGATGGTCTGGATTCGGGTGAGAGCGGGGAGAACAGCTCTCTCTCGAACAGAATTGCTGGCATTGCTTCCTTGTTGAGCCCCCTCCCCTGTGTGCAATTCCCCCCACCCCTACCCTAGCAGGGGCAGAAGGTCACCAAATCTGAGTCTCTGCGTCTCTATTAACCCATTAACAATGTTCACCTCACCCAGGTGGTAACAAAGACCCCTCCCCACTAAACTCACTAACCCCACCCAGTCTATTTCACTCAAACAGCCGCCTTGGCCCACAAACATTTTCTAGAATATTTCAAAGGTCCAAGTGCTCAAACTAGCAGCAGCTGGCCACAGTATGTTCTGGTCCTCTTGCTAAGAAGCCCCAAGCACAGAATTAGTGGTGACTGACCTAATTAACAGCATAGCCCTCCCAGGACCTCCAAGATCAGGACAGGCAGCTACAAAAACGCAGACCATTTTCTGGTTTGTACCAGGTGCCCTCAAGCAGGCAGCAGCTGAACTTGGCCTGTACCATAGCCCTTCCAAGAGGCCCCGGATTGAACATATCTGGTGGTCAGCTTCAGACCACACCACACCAACCAATTAGTTCCACAAATGACACACCGAAGAAATGACTCAGCAGGTAACACAGCCTCACTAGAGCAAACCTTGCTCAGTCAAGGCCCCCACACAGCAGGTCATTCTCTATAGGTGAGATCTGGAATCCAGGCTGGAAGGAGAAATGTGCACAGCAGGGACTAGAGTCTCAGAGGGAGACTGAGTTCCACCAAATCCACAGCCTTTGGGGTCAGTGTAGCCCTAGAATGTGGAAGGGAGTCCACAGGGCTGCTGGCAGAAGGGGAATCTAGATCTAAGGCCACAGCCATGGGAGACTGGGCCAAGAAAGGCAGCCCGAAGTTCAATACCAGCTGTGCAATGAACGGGGGAGAAAGATGTGAGTCAGTGCAGTTCCTTTATTTTTCTCACTTCCTTGTTTTTGCTTGCTAAGCCCAGTACATAGGATCTTTTCATTAAAAACACTGACCTAGACTGCAGAGGAAGGTGGTTTTTGTGGAAACTGGGGATCAGAATAAGGAGAGATGAGCAAGAAACCAGCTCTGGATCAGCCCATCCCTCCAACCCAATATTAAGTGCAGCAGGAAAAGAAGAGTCTAAACACTGGGTTGAGAGGCCATTTGGTCCCAAAAACTAATACAGAAACACTGCCACCCAGGGGTTGTGTCAGAAATTGACTTGTGTAAATACAACTGAAGGCAGGCAAAGAGACAAAGTAAGCAGGGAAATCCCACCTGCTTGAAAACAAGGTTGTGGATTATGACACAGAGGAATGTTGGATCCCAGGAACTTCAATACTGTGCTGACTACCTGACAAGAAACAGATGTGCCAGGAAGAATAGCAGAGAGAGGTCTTAAACCAGCCCCTATGGGTCACTGAAGCTCCAGTGAAGTGAACGACCTTCACTAACTCACTTTTTTATGTTTTTTACTTAAGAAACTAATTTTTTCTCAATTTATTTTACTTTTTATTATTATATTTTAATTTTATTATTATTGCTATTATTTTACCTTTTTAAAAAGTGATATTTTTTCTATATTTTATTTTTGGATTAGTGTTCTACATTCTATTTTCATTTTTGTATTATTTTACTCTATCTTAATTTTTTCTTTATTCCAACTCTCTCTTCCTCACTTTCCCCCCTTTTCATCCTGTTTCTCTTTATTCCTGATTTAGTTTTTCCCTATCCTTTCTTTTGACTTCCAGTTAAAAATTGATCTTATTCATATATCTAATTTCCTCTCCCCTGCTCCAAGTCCACGCACACTTCTCCCTTCTCTTTCTTCACTCGCCAACATTTTTTTCTTTTTCATTTTTCTTTCTGTCTTGTTGTTTGTTTGATTGTTATTTTGTTTTTCCCCCAGGATTAGTTGTTGTTTTCATTCCTTTCTTAGTGTTTGTTGTTTGCATTTTTTGGACTAGTTGTTGGTTTTTTAGAATTTTTCCTCTCTTCATATACATATATTTTTTCCCTTCTTTTTTCTCCTCTTTTATTTCTCTCTTAAATTTTTCCTTTTCTCGATATCATTTTTGTACTCTTTTCTCTCCCCTAATTTTCTTTTCTCTTCTGGTCACATTTATTAGGGGTTACTGGTATTGTGAATACATTTGTGTTTGGTGCCCTGTGTATTGTGTCTTGTCGTGTTGAAGGACTTCCACGACACCCTGGCTGGCCTCGCGAGCTGCAGTGGGAGAGGCGGCTGGAGGCCTCAGCGGCTGTTTTGCACAACCAGAGCTCGGCCTTCACACCAGGCCCGCCAGCCCTCCTGAGGGCCCGGCACACACCTCAGTCCCGCTCCTGCTCACCGTGCTCTTTGTTTCTGCTGCGTAGAGGCCCTGTTGGATTGGCCTCTTCAGGATTTGAAATTCCCCCTGAATGGTTGTTGGGAGGGAGGGAACGTTTTTTCTTTTTTTCTTTTTTTTTTTTTTTTTTTAATAACTATTAATAGTATTAGCTCAGGTCCGAGACCCAAGATGGCTGCACCCAGGTAACACCGAGCTGCAGCCGCACACAACAATTTCAATAAAATACAACTAAAATATAAAATGGACATTACCCAGAACTACAGGAAAGTCGACTGACTGGAAATTCTACAACGAGAAGCAAGGAGAAAACCAGAAGGAAAAGCGCGGAGGAGCTGTAACAGCCTAAGGTACAAGCAGCGAGCGCGGAGAGGACGGAGCCGGAGAGGTGGGAGGCTGAGTGCCTGGCTGGCGTTCCCTAGCGGGAAGGAGATAAAACTCCGACTGTGCTGGGCCCCATTCTGACTGCTCTGAACCCCAGGCCTAGGCCAGACCCCGGGGACCCAGGCTCACACAGAGGGAGCTGGGCTGCGAGGCGGTACCCGGGGAAGCGGCGAAAGGGGGTCCCGGCGGCGCACATAGTGCGCGCAGAGAAGGGACGGCCAACTGTGCTGCGGGATTGCCTGGCGGGAAAGAGACAGGGGCTCCAGTCTGCTCTGAACGCCACCTCCAACTCCACTTCCAACTGAACCCCAATACCGGGCTCATAGACTGTTTGGCAGCAGGCGAAAATCGAGGGCACCTTTCTCTCAGAGGCGCCAGCAGCGAGCACTGAAGGACCCGCATAGGGCGAGGCTGACGGAAGCCAAGGCTGCAGGCTCCACCCTGAAACTCTGCCCTATCTGTAGCTGCGAAATTCGACAATGAAATAGATCACAAACGAAAGAAATGGAGGACAAAAAGTGACTGGATATAGAGTTCAAATCTACGCTTATAAGGTTTTTCAAGAATTTCCTAGAAAAGATGGATAAGACATATGAGGATATGAAAAGAGATCAACTAGAATTAATAAGGAATCAACAAGAAATAAAGAATACATTGTCTGAAATAAAAAATATTATACAGAGTCCTAAAAACAGAATGGAAGATCGCAAGAATCAAGTCAAAGATTTGGAGCATAAAGAGCCAGAAGACACCCCTCCACAGAAGCTAGAAGGCAAGAGAATCCAGAAAATTGAAGATAATGTAAGAAACCTCTGGGACAACTTCAAGCGAACCAACATCAGAATTATGGGGGTCCCGGAAGATGAGAAAGAGCAAGATATTGAAAACATACTGAAAGAAATAGTGACAGAAAACTTCCCCCACCTGGTTAAAGAATTAGACTTACAAGTCCAGGAAGCGCACAGAACTCCAAACAAAAGAAATCCAAAGAGGACCACACCAAGACACATCATAATTAAAATTCCAAGAGCAAAAGACAAAGAAAGAATATTAAAAGCAGCAAGAGCAAAGAAGGGAGTTACCTATAAAGGAGCACCTATACGATTGTCAGCTGACTTCTCAACAGAAACCATGCAGGCCAGACGGGAATGGCAAGAAATATTCAAGGTGATGAATAGTAAGAATCTACAGCCAAAGATAATCTATCCAGCAAAGCTATCACTCAGATTCGAAGGTCAGATAAAGAGCTTCACTAATAAAAAAAAGCTAAAGGAGTTCATCAACACCAAACCAGAATTATATGAATTGCTGAAGGGGGTTCTTTCAGAAGAGAAAGTAAATAAAGATAAGAATTATGAACAACAAATATGTAACTATCAACAAGCAAATCCAAAAACCAAGGAAATTTAAAAAAAAATCTGATGAACAATATTAACAGTTGAATATAATACAGTCAGAGGTATGGAAGGGGAGTGAACTGATGATTCTTGGGGAAAAGGGGAGAGGGGGATGTGGGAAGAGACTGAACATGGACTGTGCACCTATGGATGGGGACAGTGGGGAGTGGGGAGGGGGTGGGGGGGTGGGAATCTGGTGGAGGAGAGCATGGTGGGGGGGGGGGGGAAAGGAACATTTGTAATAATATGAACAATAAAAACTTATAAAATAAAATAAAAAGAAATCAGAAAAAAAATGGTATTAGCTCATTACAACTTATGTAATTTTTAAAGATTGGGCAATTGTACCAAAAAAACAAAACAAACAGAAAGGAAGCCAACCATAGAATTACACAGAACCTTTACAAATAAATTGGCATTGGAGTGTTTGCCCTCTAGAGAGAGAGAGAGAGAGAGAGAGAGAGAGAGAGAGAGAGAGAATCAGTTAGTTACCTACAAGGAATATCCCCTAAGACTGTCAGTTAATTTCTTAATAGAAACTTTGCAGACCAGAAGGGATGGGCATGACATATTCAAAGTGATGGATAGTAAGGACCTACAACCAAGATTACTCTACCCAGCCAGACTATCATTTGAAACTGAAGGAGAGATAAAGACTTTTCCAGGTAAGAAAAAGCTGAAGAACTTCATCACCACCACACTTTTACAAGAATGTTAAAGGGGTGTCCTTATGAGGAAGAAAAACAAAAACAGAATAGGAGGATAATAAGGAGCAAAACTATGAGTATGAAAAATATGGCAAAGAAAACAATTCTTACTGACAAAGGCAAACACATAATAAAAGCAGCAGATAACCAACACTAAAACTAGTAGAAAGGTTAAAAGGCAAAAGTACAAAGATCATGTATAATTACAACAAGAAGTCAAGGGATATATACAAACACACAAAAGGAGTAAAAAAGAAAAACAAACTTGGAGCAGTTGAGTAAAAATGTAATGATTCTAGAATGTGTTCAAATTTAAGTGAACATTAGCTTAAAATAGTTTGCAAATTGACCATACCTCCACTACACTCACAAGCCAGGCCTATCAGCCAATCAGAGCAGATATGCAAATTAAACCCAAACAAGATGGCTTCAGCCATAGAGGGCAGGAGGGAGGCTTGAGTTTCTCTGGTAATGGAAGAAGCCAAGCTTTTTGCCTGCCCTTGTGGGTTACAAAATTTCAATTATAGAAGGTAAACAAATCCAAACAGAAATGGCAAAAGCCACAAAGCAAGCAGAAGGCTTGGCTCCACTCCAGCTACAAAGTTTCAATTGTAGAAGATAAATATATCTCAGATACCAGGGCCTCCACTTGGGTTGCCAGGGGGCATGGCCGACTTGAAAACCACCACAGGCCCCTCACTTAGGCACCCCATGCCCCAAGGGAACCCCCACCTGATCCAAGACACCCTTCAGGGCAAACCAGCCAGCCTCTGACCTGTGCACCAGGCTTCTATCCTATCTAATAAAAGAGTAATATGCAAATTGACCATCACTCCAACACACAAGATGGCTGCCCCATGTGATCAAAGATCCTGCCCCCATGTGGACACAAGATGGCCACCACAAGATGGTGGTGATAAATCATGCAGAGGAGGGCAGTTAGGGGTGACCTAATGGCACAGGAGAAAAGTTGGGGGCAAAATGCTGGCAGGGGAGCAGTTAGACATCAATCAGGCTGGCATGGGAGTGGTTAGGAGGTGATCAGGCTGGCAGGCAGAAGTGTTAGGGGCAATCAAGCAGGCAGGCAGGTGATCAGTTGTGACCCAGCAGTCCTGAATTGTGAGAGGGATGTCCGACTGCCCAGTGGGATAGGGCCTAAACAGGCAGTTGGACATCCCTCGAGGGGTCCCAGATTGGAGAGGGTGCAGGCTGGGCCGAGGGACACTACTACCCACTCCCCCACGCCCCACCCACCCATGCACAAATTTCATGCACCAGGCCTCTAGTCTATATATATAAAAGCCCAACAACCAGAACGGTGAAACAACAAGAACAACAAGAGTGACCAATGGCTATGACACACACTGGCTGGCCTGTCCCCCTATTGGCCTCCAACAACCCAATCAGGGATGGAGCTGGCCAGCCAACCACCTGTGACTCCTGCCCGTTGCCAGTCAGGCCGGATGGGCCCTCATTGGGCAACCCGGCTGAACCCCACCCATGCATGAATTCATGCACAAGGCCTTTAGTAGTTGGCATAAATGAAAAATATGGTAATCATAAATCTAAAAGAGATATACAAGAAACAAAGAGAAAGGAATTGAAACAGTCTATAGAAAGTCATCAACATGCAAGAGAACTAGCCCAGCCAGTGTGGCTCAATGGTTGAACATCAACCTATGAACCAGGAGGTCACAGATTCCTGTCATGGCACATGCTTGGGTTGTGGGCTCAATCACGGGTGAGGGACATGCAGGAGGCAGCCAGTCAGTGATTCTCTCTCATCATTGTTATTTCTAGCTCTCCCTTTCCATTCCCCTCTGAAATCAATAAAAACATATTTTGGAAAAGAGAGAATTATGAAAACAAAATAGAATCAGAAAGCAAAATAGTAATAACTACATACCTATCAATAAACCCTTTAAATATAAATAGATTAAATTCTACAAACCAAAAGACAATGGGTGGTCTTGGCTGATGCTCAGTGGTTAGAGCATCTGACACCAAAGGGTTGCAGGTTTGATTCTGAGATAAGGGCACAAACCTTGGTTGCAGGCTTGATCCCAGGCATGTGTGTGAGGCAACAATTGATGTGTCTCTCTCATCTCGATGTTTCTCTCTCTCTCTCTCTCTCTCTTTCTCTCTCTCTCTCTCTCTCTCTCTCTCTCTCTCTCTCTCTCTCTTTCTTTCTTTCTTTCTCTCTTTCTCTCTCTCTCAACTTCTCTTTTATTCTGTCTAATGGGAAAATACTCTCATATTTATATACCAAACATAGGAGCACTTAACATACAAAGGAAATATTAGCAGACATAAAGAGATTGACAGTAAAACAGTAATAGCAGGGACTTTAACACCCATTGATGTCAAAGAATAGATCACCCAGGCAGAAAATCAATAAGGAAACAGCAGCCTTAAATGACACATTAGACCAGATTGATTTAATTAATATTTTCAGGGAATTTCAACCCAAAGTAGCAGAATATACATTTTTTTTCAAGTGCACACGGAATACTTTCTAGGATAGACCACATGTTAGGGCACAAAACAAGTCTCAGTAAATTTAAGAAGATGAAAGTCATATCAACCATTCTTTCTGATCACAATGGTATAAAACTAGAAATCAATTACAAGAAGAAAAAAAAAACCTAGAAAACACACAAACATGTGGAGACTAAATAATATGTACTAAACAATGAATGGTTAATGATGAGACCAAGAAAGATATCAAAATATACCCTGAAAAAAGTGAAAATGAAAATACAATGACCCCAAATCTATGAAACAAAACCAATGCAGTCTTAAGATAGAAATTCATAGGAGTACAGGCCTATCTCAAGAAGAAAAAAAGAAAAACCTCAAATAAACAAACTAATCTCATACTAAAGAAACTAGAAAAAGAACAAAGTAAGTAAAAGAAAGGAAATAATAAAGATCAGAGTGGAAATAAATGAAATGGAGTTTTTAAAAATCAAAAGATCAGTGAATCCAAATTTTGGTTCTTTGAAAAGTAAATGAAATTGGAAAACCTTTAAGCAGACTCATTCAGGAAAACAGAGAGAGGTCCCAAATAGATAAAATCAGAAGTCAAAGAGGAATGACAACTGACACCACAGAAATACAAAGGATTATATTTAAAAAATACTACAATTATATGCCAACAGATTGGAAAACTTGGAAGAAATGGATAAATTCCTAGAAATATACCATCTTTTTAAAAAATATATCGATATATTTTATTGATTTTGTACAGAGAGGAAGAGAGAGAGATAGTTAGAAACATCGATGAGAGAGAACCATTGATCAGTTGCCTCTTGCACACCCCCTACTGGGGATGTGCCCGAAACCAAGGTACATGCCCTTGACCGAAATCGAACCCGGGACCCTTCAGTCCCCAAGCCGACGTTCTATCCATTGAGCCAAACCGGTTTCGGTGAAATATACCATCTTCTAAGACTGAATCAAAAAGGAAGAGAAAATTTGAACAGACTTTATAACTACTAACAAAATTGAATTAGTAATTAAAAAATTCTCAACAAACAAAAGGCTTGGACCAGGTGCTTTTACAGGGTAATATTACCATTCAAAGAAGAATTAATACATCTTTTTTAAGCTTTTTCAAAAAATTAAAGAAACACGAAGGCTTCTTTACTATGGCTACTCCAGTATTTTTTATTTTATTTTTTGAGGCTAGCCATTATGCTGATTCAAAAATCAGAAAAAGACAGTACAAAAATTTGTAAGCCAGTATCTCTGATGAACATAGATGCAAAAATCCTCAACAAAATATTAGCAAATTGAATTAAGTGGGATTTATTCCTGGAATGTAAGGTTAGTTCAATATTTGCAAATCAATTTATGTGATACACTGCATAAACCAAATAAAGGATAAAAATCACATGATCATATCAATAGATGCAGTAAAAGTATTTGACAAAATCCAACATCCATTTATGATGAAAACTCTCAGCAAAGTGGAAATAGAAGGATCATACCTCAGCATAATAAAGGCCATGTATAACAAACCCACAGCCAACAGCATATCAATAATGAAGAGTTAAAAGTATTTCCCCTAAGATCTTGAAAAAGTAAAGAATGTCCACACTCACCACTGTTATTCAGCATAGTCCTAGAAGTCCCAACCACAGCAGTCAGAGAAGAAGAAGAAGTAGAAGACATCCAGATGGAAAAGAAGTAGTAAAACCTTTGCTATCTGGGCTAACATGGTACTATTTGTAGAAAACACTGAAGTACCTATCAAAAAGCTGTTAGAACAAATAAATGAATTCAGTAAAGTAGAAGAATACAAAATTAATATTCAGGAATCAATTTTTATACACCAAGAACAAGCTATGAAAAAAAAAACTATTAAGAAAACAATTTTATTTACAATTGCATAAAAAACACCTAAGAATATATTTAACCAAGGTGGTAAAAGACCTGCACTTGGAAAACTATAGGACATTGAAGAAGACACAAATAAATGGAATCATATAACATTCTCATGAATTGGAAGAATTTGCATTGTTAAAATGTCTATATTACCCAATATACAGATTTAGTTAAACTCCTATCAAGATACTAATGGAATATTTCATAGAATTAGAGCTGATAATTCTAAAATTATATAAAATCACAGAAGTCCCCAAATAACTGAAGTAATGTTCAGAAAGAAAAACAATGTTGGAGGATCACTCTCTCTGATATCAAATTACACTATAGGCTGTAGTCACGAAAACAGCATGGCACCACCGACCTGTAGATATGAAAACTGCATGGCACCACAGACATGAGTCATGAAAGCTGCATGGCACCACAGTCATGTGTCATGAAAACACCATGGCACCACAGACACGAGTCATGAAAACTGCATGGCACCACAGTCATGTGTCATGAAAACACCATGGCACCACAGACAACAGTATAACGAAGGCCTGAGAAGGGAGCAGGGTGGGGGAGGGGCCAATTTCGGGAAAAGGGATACATCTATAATTATTTCAACAATAAAAATAATTTTTTTAAAAGAAACACAGCATGATACTTGCTTAAAACAGACATATATAGGCCTAACCAGTTTGGCTCAGTGGAAAGAGCGTCGGTCTGTGGACTGAAAGGTCCCGGGTTCGATTCTAGTCAAGGACATGTACATTGGTTGTGGGCACATCCCCAGTTGGGGGTGTGTAGGAGGCAGCCGATCGATGTTTCTTTCTCATCGATGTTTCTAACTCTTTCTCTCTCTCCCTTCCTCTCTGTAAAAAAAATCAATAAAATTAAAAAACAAACGAACCAGATTTATAGATGAATGGAACAGAATAGAGAGCCCAGAAATAAACCCATGCCTACTGGTCAATCTATGACAAAGGAGGTAATATACAATGGATAAAGACAGTTTTCTTAATAAGTAATTTTGGGGGAAATTGGATAGATACATGGGGGAAAAATGAAACTAGACCACTTTCTTGCACCATATACAAGAACAAACTAAAAATGGATGGAATATTAAATATAAGACCTGAAACTAGAAGAAATAAACATAGGGAGTTGACTCTGAAATTGCTTTTAGCAATATGGTTTTGGATATGACTCCTAGGGCAAGGGAAACAAAGTGGGGATGGGACTAAAAGTGTTTGTACAATATGTCAAAGTATATCATCAATAAAGACAAGCTATTGAATGAGAGCAGATGTTCGGCAACGATATCCCAGAAAGGTTCATATCCAAAACTCACCGGCCTCCTGCTGGCAGCCCGGCCTGTGGAGACAGACAACCATGCTGAGAGCGGGACAGGCTGAGGCCCAGACATCTCACGGGAAGCCAGAGCCGGCAAGCAGGCCAGCCGGCCACAGTCATCAGGAGAGTAGGAGCCACAGGGCGCTCCCACAGGCACTCAACTCAGCTGCCACTTGGGTCCCATGTGGGCCTCGTGAAGGTTTCCTGGAGCCCAGCTTCCTTGCAAAGCCCCAGGCCCTTGCTCCATGCGGTTTTTAGAGGGAGAAGGGAGAGAGAGAGATACCAATGAGAGAGAAACATCGTCAGACTGCCTCCTGCATACTCCCTGCTGGGGGTGCAGCCACACCCTGGCAGGTGCTTGGTGCAGGAGCCATGCTCAGCTACTGGACTGGCTCATCTGGGCTTGGTGGGAAGTCTTATTTATTTGCAAGTGTCATTCATGAGTGACTGTTCCAATTGTTAGCTTAATCAATTGCCCCCATAACCCTCCAAAGTGAAAGGGGTGTCCCCACCTTGCCCATAGAAAAGCAGAGGCTCTCAAACTTTGTAACCTGCAGAGGCCTGCGCTGGGCAGAGGCCTCAAGGGGGCACCATCCTGCTTGCAGTTCCTGTGCCAGGCGGCCTGGGGAGGGTGGGGGAGGAAGGGGGTCAGAGCAGGGGGCTGGGCCTGCTCCTCTGCTCTCCAGCAGAGGGAGCAGCCTGTCTGCCTGCAGATGATTCCGAGGGCTCGGCCAGCTGGAAATAGGCATCTGCTTGAGGTTTGAGAGGTTTCAAGGCCAGGCAGCAGGGGCTAAATAAAGCATCTGTCCCGAGCGGAGGCCCAGGCGAGAGAAAAGAATTATTAAAAACTCATGGCTGATGGCCCTTAAAATGTATGCCACACACAGGCTTATTGCTCTTCTCACTCAAGATAGAGAAAGCACGATGCAAGACCTGCTGAAAAACACATGGGCACAGGTTTGATTTATGATGTAAAACTACGTAACTTTAGAAAAGTCTGTTTATTGTACATAATTTTGGGGAAAATAGGAAGTTCTTAGCCAAAACGCATGTTCAGATTGTAGGTATGGAGATTTAGGGATTTCTCCTGAGTTGTTAAATTTTCAGTAATAATAGTAGTTGTCACTTACATAGCACTTATTACCTGCGAGGAATGGGCCTAACCCCTTCCCACACTTTTTCACACTTAATCATCACAACTCGATCCACCTCTCCATCATACTGCTAAAGAGGCAGAGGTCCAGAGATCGAGCAGCTCATTCAGGGCCACTCAGCTGATGAGCAGCAGAGCCAGCTTGAGACTAAGACCTGAGGTGTGAGGTACGTAGTGACGGGGAAGGTGTGTTTGCCCGTGTGGCACCTGGCGCCCAGAATGGACTCAGTCATTGTAAGTGTTCAGTAAGTACTGGAATAAACAAACAAATAGAATGAATGAATGAATGAATGAATGAATGAATGAATAGCTCTAACTCCTGTATTCTCGGCATTCCTGCTGAGTCCCTCATTTTGTTCTATCTAAGTCCCTCATTTTGTTCTATCACTAAGGTGACCAGACGTCCCGCTTTTGGCGGGACAGTCCCAATTTTTAACAATTTGTCCCGCGTCGTCCCATGGCATTTTTTAAAAAGTCCCGATTTTTGGAAAGAATGCACAAGCTAGGGAACAGCGGGAGAATGGGAAGGGAATATATGGTTTTCGGTGGCCATGTAGCTATTTAGCCAGGATATGAGTTTGATATTATTTTTGTTAATTTTATAATGTTAAACTTTAATAATAACAAATAATCATTGAGAACTGCTTATCAAGAACTGCTTATCAAAGTTCTCATTGTTGATCAGTTGTTAGAATTGTGGAATACGTGCTGTCGTTACCAGGAACTAATGCTGCAACTGAACACGTTTTTCCTACGGTAAATAAAGTGTGGACATCAGAGAAATCACAATTAAGTGTTGAGACTTTGAAAGCCATTTTATGTGTGAAATATAATTTAACAAATTCTTGTGAAAAATTTCATGACCTTTTAAACAACGACAGCAATCTACTAAAAAAAAAAAAAAAAAAAGAATCACTCAAATGAGAAATATGCCAAAGAATAAAATAATACTAGACATAATTTTTATTTATTATATTTGTAAATTGTACTTATGTTGAAATTTTAAAAAATATATTACACTACTATTTTTGTGTTCTACGAAAATTTTTGTTGCTCTATGTAGACCAAATTTTTAATCAAGAACCTCCCACTCTCCCCCTCCCCCCCTTAGCCCCCCATGTTAATGGTGTCCCGCTTTTTCCAATGTTAAAATCTGGTCACCTTACTCTACACTCTGCCAGCATCCTGATTCCTGTACCTGAATGAGTGCCACGAGGCATTAGGATGGGTACTCTCTGCACCTGAAGTAGAATAGGTGAGAAAAAGAAGACAGATTCTCCTTTGTTTTTTAAATTGATTTTTGGCGGGAAGTGAAGAGTGGGAAGTAATGGCAGACCTGAGTTGGCATATCTGTGTAGACCAGCTGGACTCTAGCTGTGTTGTCCACAGTTTCTCAGACGTGACCCCGCTGTGGTATGGTTGAGGGAGAACTATAGCATCTGCTAACTCCCCAGCGGAGAAGGGCAATGGCGGGCGCTCCTGCGGTCAGGAAAGAAGCAGAGACCCAAGAAGAGACCTGCCCTGCCCACCAGAGCTTGCCTTCTATTCCTCAGGCCTAAGCGGAGAGCCAGTGATGTCACAGCATCTAAGGACGCGATGATGATGACGATGATGATGATGATGATAGGAGATAAGGGTCAAATTACTTGGATAAGCCCTTTGTCTGCTGTGGGCTTTAGTTTTTTCATCTTTGCTAATAAAAGGGTAATATGCAAATTGACCATAACTCCAACACACAAGGTGGCCACCTCCATGTGGTCAAAGATGGCCACCCCCATGGGGACACAAGATGGCCCCAAGGGGACACAAGGGTAGTTTAGGGCAATCAGGCCTGCAGGGGAGGGCAGTTAGGGGTGATCAGGCTGGCAGGAGGGATCAGTTAGGGGTGACCAGGCCAGCAGGGAAGGCAGTTAGGGGCAATTGAACCAGCCGGCCAGGTTCAATGCAGTTATTTTTAGCTGCAGCAATTGTCCTACAATTGTTGCAGAAAACAGGGAGGAAATGTCACAGGCAGAGGTTGACAGACACAGGAAGAATAAACAGCCCTCCTGTTGGAGGCTCCCATGGGCGCTGTCGCCAGGCCAGAGGAGCAGAAAGGGCTGTGGCCAGGCAATCCTCTCCCTTGGGTCTGGGTCTCACCCGGAGAGAGGAGCTGAGATGCTCTGAGGCTGAGCCAGAGGCTGCGGAGGAAATGAGGCTCGGCCTGGAGGTGCAGGGGGAGGAGGCTGCGTGGTGGCTCCCTGAGCAGGGGCCAGGCACCCTCTGCAGCCACCTGTGAGGAACCCTCCCGGATCAGACAGGAGCCAGCCTCAGAGCTCATGGATTCCCACCAGCACCAGCGAAGCCGGCAGCAGCCCCATGTTCAGGTGCCATTGGTGTCATTGGTGTCTCATTGTTTGTGCTGTAACACACACACACACACACACACACACACACACACACACACACGCACATGCACACACACATGCGCACACACACGCATGCACACACACACACACGCACGCGCACACACACACACACACGAGTGTACCAACCCTAAATCTGCTACCCAGTGCACATCTACAGACTCGCCATGCAAATAGGGGGCAGACCCCGTCAACACAGCGCCTGTTCTCCCTGGGTCACCTCGGTCACTTTATCACGTGCCCTGATGAACATCTGGGTGCTCACAGGTGCCATCTTGAGAGAATATAAAGCATGGGAACCTCTCAAGATGAGAAAAACCACCCCTTAAAAGCTGGACCTTAAAGAGACCATGTTAAGCCAGAAGAATGACCTCCAATTGTCAAGGTCACTTCCCCACGTGGTCATCTGGTCATCTTCACTTGCAGAAATGGGGCTGCAGAAGTCAGTGAAGTGGGTTTCAGACTTTAGTGGTATTTTGCACATCTGTCCAAGAGTGCACAGCGGCCCCGAGACAGTGGCTGCTAAGATGGCGCGGGCCAGGGGCTGCCTTACGTTAAAGCACCAACAACCTGGATGAGACATTGGGGAGGTTGTGCATGGAAAACAGGGGGTCCTAGGGGATTCGGAAGGTGCCGGGGAGTGAGCCTAGCCTGGGCAGCAGTGCCACCACCAGCCAGGCAACACCTCGACTTTAACTGTGCCGTTCCTCCCTGTGCTGCTCCCTGCTTTCTGCGCCACGGAGACCCCGTAGACCGACCCTGACTCCCCCCTCTACACCCCTTTATCCAAGGCCAGGACCCCGTAGACCAATCCTGACTCTCCCCTCTACACCCCTTTATCCAAGGCCGGGACCCCTAGACCGACCCTGACTCCCCTCTTCACCCTTTTATCCAAGCAGGGGGAGAAGGGCGGGCTGCCACGCACCTCGTAGGGATCAGCTCCCCGTTCTCCCGGGAATAGCACAGGGCACGCACTCTCCTTTACAATGAAAACCTCGTCATATTTTATTTAATGTTGTTTTATTACATGGATTGGGGTGACCTTGGTCAACATGGACATACGGGTGTCAGGTGTGGTCTAGGGGTCCCGGCCTTGGATAAAGGGGTGAGGAGCTACAAGCCCACCACTCAGAGTCGATCTAACCCGTCCCCTTACGCCCTACCCCCCCCCCCCCCGCCCCGGCACCGCACTGCTGTGTATCGCGAGTGTCCGTTTCCTGCTCCATCGTCAGCACAGTCGCGTGGTGGTGGCTCTCTGACGAGCCTGTGCTCAGCCGGCCAGGTTGCTGCGCAGCCTGGCTCTCAGGAGGCACAGGGCCACCTCCCGGTCACCCCGTCACTCCTACCGGAGGCCGGGTACACATGCCCTGAGCCGCTTCCCATGTCACTGGTGATCTTGGTTACGAAAGGAGTTCTTTAAATTTTCCGTTACCTGTTAAAATAAAATGTTTATTTGGTTTAGCTGTGGTGATTTTTTAAATGTAGCATTGTCTTTAGAAATGTACACTAAAATATTTGTGAATAAATGTGAGGTCTGGGATTGACTTTGAATAGTGAGGGAAGCTGGGAGTGGGCGGGTGGCAGTAGATATTAGACAGAGTTGGTCATTGTTGGAATGGGGTGATGGGGTGGATATATTATATTTTCCTCTCTGCTTTGTATATGTCTGAAACGTTCCTTAATAAAATGCAATAAACAAATAAATAACAATAAGAGAAGGCATGGGAATGGTTAGAGTTGGTGCCAAACTTAAAGGGCCTTTTACCTCCCGTTGGCTATATTCATTCAGAGCAGGGGTTCTCGAACTACAGCTGGTGGGACAATACATTTGTAATACATTATACAGTTTGTAAGCTATGAATGGTTTTTACCAATGATTGAAAAAGCATATGTTTCACAACTTTCAAATTTTAGTTGAAAAAAAAAAGATTTGGCTGGCAAGCCCGAAGTATCCAGGCCGGGAGCGGCCAGGCTCGGAGCAGCCAGGCCCGGGGCAGCCAGGCCCGGAGCAGCCGGGTCGGGTGTGGCCAGGCCCGGAGCAGCGGCTGCCAGGCTGGGAGCGGCCAGGCCCGGAGCAGCCGGGTCGGGTGCGTCCAGGCCTGGAGCAGCGGTTGCCAGGCTGGGAGCGGCCAGGCCCGGAGCAGCCGGGTCTGGTGCGGCCAGGCCCGGAGCAGCGGCTGCCAGGCTGGGAGCGGCCAGGCCCGGAGCAGCGGCTGCCAGACTGGGAGTGGCCAGGCCCGGAGCAGCCGGATCTGGTGCGGCCAGGCCCGGAGCAGCGGCTGCCAGGCTGGGAGCGGCCAGGCCCGGAGCAGCGGCTGCCAGACTGGGAGCGGCCAGGCCCGGAGCAGCCGGGTCTGGTGTGGCCAGGCCCGGAGCAGCCGGGTCTGGTGCAGCCAGGCCCGAAGCAGCTGGGTCTGGTGCAGGCCAGGCCCGGAGCAGCAGCTGCCAGGCTGGGAGTGGCCAGGCCCGGAGCAGCCGGGTCTGGTGTGGCCAGGTCTGGAGCAGTGGTTGCCAGGCTGGGAGCGGCCAGGCCCGGAGCAGCCGGGTCTGGTGCGGCCAGGCCCGGAGCAGCCGGGTCTGGTGCGGCCAGGCCCGGAGCAGCCGGGTCTGGTGCGGCCAGGCCCGGAGCAGCCGGGTCTGGGGCAGCCAGGCCCGAAGCAGCCGGGTCTGGTGCAGGCCAGGCCCGGAGCAGCAGCTGCCAGGCTGGGAGCGGCCAGGCCCGGAGCAGCCGGGCCCGGAGCAGCCGGGCCCAGAGCAGCCGGGTCCGGTGCGGCCAGGCCCGGAGCAGCAGCAGCCAAGTCCAGAGCAACTAGGTCGGGAGTGGCAGTGACCAGACCCGGAGCAGCTGGTTGTGGAACAAACCAGAGCAACAGAGGCCAGGCCCAGAGCAACCAGGCCTGGAACAGCTCGCTCCTCGCCTGCCCCTGCCTCACGGCTGCCTCTCAGACATGGCTGGAAAGTTTTGCGGGAACTTGAGGGTCTGCTGAATCAAGTGATGAAGGCTTAGATCTGGATGTGTTGAGTTAGTATAGGGCTGAGGTGTTGATCTGTGAGTGCCTTGGGTGGGGCCTGGATGAGGCTAGTTGACCTATTGGGAAATGTCTTTTGTGTGAAGTGTATCATTGGGCATGTGGAGGTATTATTGATATGAGAAAATGCTGAGTAACTGATTTACTATCTGAAAAGGGATTTAGTATCGAGGAAAGGGAGGGAGGAAGAGACTGAACATAAACTGTGCACCTATGGATGAGGACAATGGGGGATGGGGAGGGGGTGGAGGATGAGGTGGGAACCTGGTGGAGGGGGGAAGAAATGAGGAACCGTTGTAATAATATGAACAATAAAGATTGATCAAAAAAAAAAAAAGATTTGGCTGGGACAGAGCCACACCCATAGGTTTCTTTCTGGCCGTGACGGCTCAGACACGTCAGGGGAGGGGTCCCTGTGGGAGGGACCAGGCACCAGCAGCCTAACACCCGCCTCCCCAGGGAAGAAGCTGCTGACGTGCCTGTGAGTTAGGGCACCACTCCGGGCCGTCCCCACTTCTCACGGCACAGAAAGCCGCTCCCCGTCCGGGAAAAGGGGACTGTCTTCATGCCCAGTGAGACAGCCCTGCGGCGGAGTGAGGCCTCTGGGCTCTCAATAGGATTGAATTGTGCCGTGACCCTCACTGCGTCTCTAAATCCATGGGTGGGCATCGGCGACCGTAAATACAGATACAAGAACTGATGGTCAAGGAGTGACCCCAGACACCAAGACCTGGGGGTGGGGAGCATAGCAACCTTAAAACTGACTTAACCCAAGGTTACACCAAATTCAATCACAGCTGCCAAAAGGTAGAAGCCAGCCAACATCTGTCAGCGGGTGGTGCACACAGTGTGACAGGAACACACACGGAAACTCCTCGGCCTCGCCCAGGAAGGCGGATCTGCCCGCGGTGCCCGCGATGAGCCCCGAGGACTCACGCTGAGTGAATGCCAGTGCGAGGCAAGCCGGTGCCTGCGCTCATAGGAGGTGGTCCTGGCGCCGGCTTGAAGCCTGAGGCTGGCCAGCGAGGCTCCGGCTCACTCTCCCCGGCGGTGGGTCGCATTTACCAGGAGGCATCTCGCGGAGCCCGCAGGAAAGCCAGGAGCGGTCTGGAGGGGCTGCTGTCACCCCTGCATCACTAGAGCCGTCACCCCTGGGCCGCTGCGTCGTCTGGCCCAACCCATCTGCTGACTAGTCTCTCTAGACAGGCGACACCTTGGTCCACGGAGAGCCTTACCGTGGTGCCGTGCTGCCGGGGGCGCGGGCACATCAGCTCACAGCGTCACGGGGGGCTGCAGAGCTCGGCGTCGCGGAGCCCTCTCCTTACCTGGCGTGTTTGGGAAGTCCGGGCCCAGGGCCTTCCCGGGGCAGCAGAGGCAATAAAGGACACGTCTGCTCACCAGAGCCTCTCAGCCCCCCCAGCCTCCCCGTGGAGAGGCGGCGGCAAATCCTTCTGTGAAGCCACATAGTCAGTGTTAGGGCTCTTCCACCACTGCTGCCCTCCGCTGTGCCGTGCTAACGGCAGCTACCGACCCTACACGAGGGGTGCGGGTGGGTGTCCGTGTTCAACAAAACCTGCTTCCCGGGCGGGCGGCGGGCTGGCCAGGCGCCCGGGGCTGTTTGTGCTCCGGGCTGGGAGACCCCAGTGCTCTGACGGTCCTCCTGACTGCCTTTCCTCACCGGCCTTTTGGAAGAATTCATTTCCATCATATCTCAGAGGATTTAGACAAACGGAGGTCGAGAATAGTCCTGTGGAAACAGCAAATGGAAGATTGATTTCAACTAGAAAAGGCGAGACATCCTAGTGTACACACGACGGGGGGAAGTGTGGGAAAGAAACAGAATGTGAACACGGAAAAGCAGTAAGCATGTGTAACCGGAGAACATGCCAGGCTGGGAGAGGTGGCACCTCCTGCAGTCAGACACTGGCCAGGAGAGTGGCATCAGCACAACGAGGACGGGTACCTGCCAGCTTCCCGTGCCAGCGCTCGCTCCGTGTCTTCCTAAAGAGCATTTCGGGCTCGCCCGCCCTCTGCCGCCACCAGCTGACACACCACTCAGCTGCTCCATGCTCGGTTCTCCATCCATTGAACACCATCCAGGGGGGCCTGGGGGAGCACTCAGCACGTGTGCTCGGCGGCCTCGGCGACACTGCCGTGGGACCTGTAGGGGCCGGGTGTACTTCGCCAGCGCTGAGAGGTGAAGTCTGGAGGTGGAACCTCCAGAGATTCCCGCCCCAGAAAGGCTGTTGACCCCGAACTTCCGAGATGTCGGGGTTTGAGGGATGTTGGAGGATCATTCTTTTTAATTGAATCTATCGGCATGACATTGGTTAATCATATTACATCGGTTCCTGGTATACAATCCTGCAGGCAGATGATTCTTTAAAAAAGTGTTCTGTAGTCGAGTAAATCTGAAAAATCCTCGTTAAGCAAAGTTAAACAATTGTCTCCATGGCTATATTTCTTAGAGAAATGACTGTGGTATGACTCTGAGCAGATAACTTCACACGCGGTGTTTTCCAACCCTGTACCAGCACTCCGGTCCGGGCCACCTCTGCGGGTTATTCCCAGAAAGCCCTCAGGAGAAAACAGACAGTGTGCGCAGTGCGAGTCCCTCGCTGGGAGGTGGGAAGGCCGATGCCAGGGCAGGGCTGTGGACAGGAGTGGGGGGCGAGTCCGCCCCGCAGGGCTGGTCTGTTCAGGCTCTGGGCGCTGTGCTGCTTTTCCATCCTGGTCCCAGAATTTTGGATTCCACTTTGAACATCACCAAGGAGGGAGCCTGTTGGGGAGAAGGGTGATACCGGCAGTCCTGGTAACCAGATGTTAAGAGGCCGCAGGAGCCGGCTGACCCTCCCCCCACGTTGGGGTTCCTCGGCTCCCCTGATGTTCACGGCACCGAGGACAGTGAGATAACATTGTCTGACACATCCCAGGATCTCGGGAAGGTGTTTCTCTTTGAGACCCACCTGAGGCGTGAGGGTCGGCAGGAAGGACAGCCAGCCGGAGGCTGCTGCTCGATTTTGCCACTTGCCAGCCGGCTGGCCTGGGCCTCCAGTTCCTTGTGTGTAAATTGGGGGGTCAAGTCGCCCTCCTCATCCTGGGGTGAGGATTCCTAGCAACGCTGGTGTCGCTGGTCTGTCCCAGTGGCAGCTGGGGAGGCGGGTGCAGGCAGGCTGGGCACCTGCCCAGGGCACGGGGCCTTGCCGAGCCTTGAGCGTCCGCGCCAGGTGCAACCCCACCCGAGGCCCGAAACCTGGGCCTTGGTGCCAGCAGCCCTGCTCCTCGGGGCAGGCGTGGCGTGGCCGTCAGCCCACAGCGGAGGTGTCAGTGACGCACAGTCACATGTGCCCTTTCCTGTTCTCCTCCTTTCACTCCCTCCTCTTGCTTCCTGAGATCCCCTCCTAGGAGACCTCCAGCATCGAGATTCTTGTCCCCGGCTCTGCTTTGGGGGAAGTCCCTGCCTGGGATAGCGCTCAGTAATTCCTAACGCTGGTTATCGTTTAAACAGTAGAGTGACCACCCCGGTGTCCACCGTGCCACCACCCATACACTCGCGCACTTATACCAACAATTCTGGGCTTCTTGGTGAAAGTTCCCACATTCCCCAGAGATACGGAGCGATCTGGCAAATAAGCCCCCTCCTATTTTAAGTAAGTACGGACAGTGGGGCGTCACTCAGGGCTGTTCCCCTTCTTCTTCCAGAGCCAGGCTGGCCTGCTCTGGGCTCCCTTTCCACCTGCTCACACTGTCTTGGCCGCCAGGAAGGCCAAGCCAGGGGCTGGCTTTGACAAGGGCAAGAGGTGGTCCTGAGGACACTGGGCACGTGGTGTGGGTAATATATGCTCAGCAATGGGGGGGGGTGGTATTTATTTAGTGAGCAGCTGATGCCAGGAGCAGGCAAGCCACCCCTCTGCCTCTGACAGCTCTGTGGTAAGAAGCTCTCTGCCTTCAGCACAATCAGAGCTTTCCCTCTCATTCCTGAAAGGGTTAAAGAGGATAAAATGGGCAGAGAAAGACTTGCTGCGCTTCGTGGAGGTCCTGCAGAAAGTTTGCAGCCTTGAGCACAGCACAACTCCGGTCACCAGGACACCCGGCATGGGAGGAGCCAAGGCCCTCATGTCAGCAGAGCCGCTTGCAGCCAGCAAGGATTAATAAGACCCTCCCTCCCTGCTCTCTCACTGATGCCTTTCTCAGTCTCAGCCCACCTGCACCCAGATGCCCGGAATAACGTCATGGGTGCACGATCCCCGCCCACCCGAACCTTTCTATCACAAGCCAGAGTCCGCCCTGGGCAGCACCTGTCTGCCTCAGGAGTGGGCAGTCTTGTTAAAAACCCACCACGCAGCGTCACAGTCCTCCCCTTCCCCGAGAAGTGGAACGTGTGTGGGAACTACGGCCATTATGACCCGGAGACCCGGCCCTGCTCCCCTCTGTGCTACTTCTCCGAAGTGTGACATAAAGGTGCTGCTGGCAAAAGCCTCCTCAGTGACCGCCCTGCCCGCATCTGTGCGCCGCCTGCTGGTTGAATTAGTGGTTAATTAGACAAGTTTTCCAGTAATAGAAGGTGACCTCAAAGTAAATGAAAGATATTTCTTGATCTAAATCAAGGCAGCGAGACTCATTTAAAGGAAAGAACCCGGTTGTGTGATTACCAGGAGGCATGGGCACAGTGGAAGGAGCCTGGGCCTCAGGCCTGAGGTTGAATCTGGCTGTGAGTTACTTGCTGTGCATTCTGGGTAAGACACTTCCCTTCTCTGGGCCTCAGTTTCTTCATCATTATAATTGGGGCGAATTGGACTGTGCAGCCATCCTCTCCCCTCTTTTCTTTTTGCTGCCCAGGAAAAGTCCGCTTCTGGTGACAGCATCTTCTCTCCTGTGGCTCTAGTGGAGCGCCAATCAGTATTGTCCATTCCTCGCCATTCCCTGTGCCCGGCCAACACAGCAAGGCCTTGCTTAAGATTTTGTATGTACGTGCTGGAAGAGAGGCCCTTTCTCTGTCCTTCCTCTATCCCGTTTGTCCTCCGCTCTCCGCCCTCCTTTCTGCTGCCCTACGGAGAAAATACGCCAATAGCCAGAGAGAAGCACCGGTCAGGGGGTGGGGAATCCCAACAGCTTGCTGAAGTTTCTTTTGACTTCTACTTGTAATTATTATTACTTTTCCATTTTGATTGGGGTTTTACTATTATTTAAAACAATAGGGGCTTTAGAGATCATTGAGCGAGTCTTGATTGTCTTCCAGATGAATAAAATGGAGTCAAGAGAGGCAGCATCTTCTCTCAAGCCAGTCAGCTCCGGAGTCAGGACCACCCACGCTGCCTGGAGACCAGGCCTGGTGCTGGGGTTGGATCAAGGCAGGAACTCGGAGGCTGATCACTACAATCCCAGGTCGCTGGGAGGCATCTCCCACCTCACTGCCCCCATGCTCATCTCGCCGCCTCTCCCTCCTCAAACCCAGTCCAAATGCCATCGCTGCTCCCGTGCTTCTTATGGGAGCCGTGATGCAGGCAACTACTTCCAACTACTGGATGGATTGCTTTTGACCCTGTCTCGCCAGAAAACGACAGGCTTCAGCGATCACCGGAGAGCGGGTTAAGAGGCGGATGGCATGGACAATGGGTAGA
This sequence comes from Pipistrellus nathusii, assembly GCA_963693515.1. Lineage (NCBI taxonomy): Eukaryota > Metazoa > Chordata > Mammalia > Chiroptera > Vespertilionidae > Pipistrellus > Pipistrellus nathusii. The sequence continues at coordinate 899,319 of OY882870.1, forward strand.
AAGAGCTGAGAGCCCTGAAGACAGCACTCCGGCTCAGCACCCGCACCTCCTCTCCACCTCCCCGAGCGCCCGCTGAGCCCAGGCTGCTGGCTCTGCAGCCACTGCCGCCCTGGCTCCTGGCTGTGGAGTCCACCTCCGCCTCAGAGGCTGAAAGTGCACTCTCCCATCTTGCCTTGCAGCTGGCCAAGGTGACCCTTTCCTGTCCTGTGACGTGAGGGGAAGTCTTGGGGAGTTAATTTTAGGAAAGACCTTTTTCCTGAAGAGATGCACAGGGAAAGCCCCTTTATTTCTGCCTTAAAAACACACACCTCTTTATTGATTTCAGAGAGGAAGGGAGGGGGGGAGAGAGACAGAAACATCAATGATGAGACAAGCACTGAGCACTGCCTCCTGCACGCCCCCTAGTGGGCACTGAGCTGGCGATCTGACCAGGAATGAGCTGAGCTAGCCACCTCCTGGCTCCTGGGTTGAGGCTCAACCACTGAACCCACGCAGCCTCTGCCTCTGACTGTGTAACAGAGAGGACCGCTGTGGCTGCTGCAGCGCCCTGCAGTCGCACGAAGCTAGTCTAAGGCAGCACACGAGGCTTGCGGCGAGGACAGACGCAGAGATGGGTCTGGGTTCACCGTTTCAGCAGACAGGTCCCGGCAGCCCGCTGCTCCATCTCCTTAAGGAAGAGAGTGCCCCGTCGTCGTCGTCACCGTTTAGCCACACTTAGTTGGGTACTTTCTTTCTTGAAGCCTAAAATCTTCCTGTTCTGTGTCTTGTTCTTGTTCCCAAGAAGTTTCCTTGATGGAATATACTTTTGTCTCTAAAATAAAGTTTTTCTTTGATCTCGCTTTGTATTTTTTTACTAAAAGTTCCATTCAATTCTTTTAAAATTAAATTTATTGGGGTGACACCAGTCAGCAGGGTCGTACAGGTTTCAAGTGTACACTGCTGTGGCACATGAGCTGGCCACTGCACTGTGCGCCGCCACCCAAGTCAGAGCATCTTCTGTCACCATAGTTCTGGCCCCTTTCCTACCACCCAACCCCTTCCCTCTGGGAACCACCACACTGTCCTCTGTCTGTGTGTCAGGTTTATATCCCACATATGAGTGAAGCCTATGGTTTTGGCTTTTACTGACTGGCTTACTTCACTTGGACTTTTCAAGGACCATCTGTGGTGTTGCCAATGGCGATATCACACAATTTCTTACAACAGAGCAGTATGGCACTGTGTGCCTGCTCCATATCTTCTGCACCAGGCCTCTATCGAGGGACACCTTGCTTGTCTCCATGTATTGGTCACCGTGAAATAATGCTGCAATGAACATAATGGGACATATATGTCTTTGTGAATACATGTTTTCGTGGTTTTTGGATGAATACACAGAAGAGGGATTGCTGAGTCATATGTAACTCTATTTTTAGTTTTTGAGAAACCACCAGACTGTTTTTCCATCATGGCTGTAATAATTTATTTTCCACCAGGAGTGAATGAGGGTTCATTTTTCTTCACAATCTCTCCAACACGCGTTACCTATCTTGTTGAGAATAGCCGTTCTGTAAGGTGTGAGGTGGTGTCTCATTGTAGTTTTGAGTTGAACATCTTTTCATATATTTGATGACCATGTGTACGTCTTCTTGGGAGAAGTGTCTGTTCAGGTCCTCTGCTCATTTTTTAATGGGAGTGCTTGTTTGGTGTTGAGTTCTATGAGTTCTTTATATATTTTGGATATTAAGACCTTGTAAATATCATCTCCCCTTTAGTTGGTTGCCCTTTTGTTTTGTTGTCAGTTTCTTTTGCCGTGCAGAAGCTGTTCAGTTTGATGTCGTCCCATTCATTTATTTGTGCCTTTACTCCCCTTGCCTTTCGGTCAAATTTATAAAATGTCCTCTATGACCAAGTTTAGCGCCTGTTTTCTTCTATGTATTTATTGTTTCAGATCTTACATTTAGGTCTTTGATTCATTTTTAAAAATATATTTTTATTGATTTTCAGAGAGGAATGGAGAGGGAGAGAGAGAGGTAGAAATATGCCCCACACTGGGGATCAAGCCCTCAATCCGGGCATGTACCCTGTCCAGAATCGAATCAACTGTGACCTCCTGGTTCAGAGGTCGAAGCTCAATCACTGAGCCACATGGGCCAAGCTAATTCACTTTTAATTCATTGTGCTACAAAGGGAAAAACAATAGTTAGTTTCATTCTTTTGCACGTGGCTTTCCAATCCTCCCAACACCATTTATTAAAGATCTTTCTTTTTGTGAATTTATGGCTCCTTTTTAATAAAGTATTTGTCCATATACAAGTGGTTTTATTTCTAGGCTCCAGTTCTGTCCCGTTGATCTGTGTGTCCTTTCTCTGCCATTGACAGTCTGTTTTGATTATCATAGCTCTGTAGTGTACATTGAAACCAGGCCATGTGGCTTCCATCTTTGTCTCAGGGCTGCTTTGGCGATTCCTGGTCTTTTGTGGTTTCATATACATCTGGCGAGCAGCTGGGTAAGTTGGTTGTTTCCTTCCCCATGTGGATATCCTTGATCTTGTCCTCTATGACCATAAGCATAGTAAGTACGGTGGCCTTATACTGTCTGACAGCTCCAATATTGAATGTCTTAGCAGGACTATTTCTGCCGGCTGCTGTTTCTGCTGTTCTTATTCATGGTGACTTGTTTCTTTTTGTTCCTGGTTATCTTTGATTTTATGCTACTCATTTTATCGGAACAATTAGCAATGATTCAACAACTAGAATGAAGGCACCTTCCTCCAGAGAGGATGTGTGTCTGCATTCGCCAGGGGCCTGTGGAGAACCTTAATCCGGGCACCAGACACGTGAATCCTGGCTGAAACCCAGGCAGAAGGCCAAGGTTTCTTGTGGCCCGATTTCCCCAGGGGTGCAGGGCCTGTAGGCCCCTGTCATTGTGGAGAGGGTCTCCGATTAGATCGCCCTTTTGATATTGGCCTGCCTTATCCCACAGGCCATCAGAACAAAAGTTCAAATTAAACAACTTTTGTGTTCTACTTATCTCTTTGGGTTCTTGTTTTTCCTTTAATAGTGTCTTACTATAGAATTCACTCTTAAATGCTTGTAAAATACTCCATTTATTCAGGAAGTTTAATTGTTTCCTAAAGAAGAGTTGCTCCAAATAAACTGACACATCATTAGCAAATGCAGAAGATTTTTAAATTTATTTCTTTATGAATTAAGGTACTACATATGTGTCCTCCTTCTTCCATTAACCTCCCCAACTACTCCCCCCCCCCCCATACTCATGCCTTCACCCCGCTAGTGTTCATGTTGAGCTTATATTCATGCATAAAGTTGGGCTTATATTTATGCATACAAGTCCTTTGGTTGATCTCTACCCCTTACTCCACATTCCCCTACTTTTCCTCTGAGGTTTGACAGTCTGATGGATGCTTCTCTGTCTATGGATCTGTTTTGGTCATCAATTTATGTTGTTCATTATTTCACAAATGAGTGAGATCATGTGGTGTTTATCTTTCTCTGCCTGGCTCATTTCACTCAGCACAATGCTCTCCAGCTCCATCCGTGCTGCTGCAAATGGTAGGAGTTCCTTCTTCTTTACAGCAGCGTAGTATTCCATTGTGTAGATGTACCATAGTTTTCTAATCCACTCATCTGCTGATGGGCACTTAGGCTGTTTCTAAATCTTAGCTATGGTGAGAATATAGGGGTGCATATATCCTTTCTGATTTCTTGGGATATATTCCCAGGAGTGGGATTACTGGGTCAAATGGGAGTTCCATTTTCAGTTTTTTGAGGAAACTCCATACTGTTCTCCACAGAGGCTGCACCAGTCTGCATTCCCACCAGCAGTGCATGAGGGTTCCTTTTTCTCCACATCTTGCCAACACTTGTCGTTTGTTGATTTGTTGATGATAGCCATTCTGACAGGGGTAAGGTGATATCTCATTGTCATTTTGATTTACATCTCTCGGATTATTAGTAACTTTGAGCATGTTTTCATATGTCTCTTGGCCTTCCTTCTGTCCTCCTTCAAAAAATGTCTATTTAGGTCTGTTGCCCATTTTTTGATTGGATTGTTTATCTTCTTTTTGTTAAGTTGTATGAGTTCCCTGTAATTGTTGGATATTAAACCCTTATAGGTGATGACATTGGCAAATATGTTCTCCCATGCAGTGGGCTTTATTGTTGTTTTGTTAATGGTTTCTTTGCTGTGCAAAAGCTTTTTGTTTTGATGTAGTCCCATTTGTTTGTTTTCTCTTTTATTTCTATTGCCCTAGGAGCAGAATCAATGAGGAAATTGCTTTGGCATATGTCTGAGATTTTGCTGCCTATGAATTCCTCTAGTATTTTTATGATTTCCTGACTTATATTTAAGTCCTTTATCCATTTTGAGTTTATTTTTGTGTATGGTGTAAGTTGGTGGTCTAGTTTCATTATTTTTTTTTTCACGTATCTGTCCAATTTCCCCAACACCATTTGTGGGGGGGGGGGGGGGGGGAACTGTCTTGACTCCATTTTATGTTCATGCCTCCTTTGAAAATATTAATTGGGTATAGTGGTTTGGGTTAGTTTCTGGGTTCTCTGTTCTATTCCATTGACCTATATGTCTGTCTTGTGCCAGTACCAGGTGTTTTAAGAACAGTGGCTTTGTAATACATCTTGATATCTGGTATTGAGATCCTACCTACTTTGTTTTTCTTTCTCAGGATTGCTGCAGCTATTTGGGGTCTTTTTTTATTCCAGATGAATTTTTGGAGAGTTCTTTCTAGGTCTGTGAACCATGCCATTGGTATTTTAATGGGGATTGCATTGAATCTATAGATTGCTTTGGGTAGTATGAACATTTTGATGATGTTAATTTTACCAATCCATGAACACAGTATGTTCTTCCATCTGTATATGTCTTCCTCTATCTCTTTTTTCAGTGTCCTGTAGTTTTTTTGCATATAGATCTTTTACCTCCTTAGTTAAGTTTATTCCTAGGTATCTTATTTTTGTGTGTGTGCAATGGTAAATGGGATTGCTTTTTTAGTCTCTCTTTCTGTAAGTTCACTATTGGTGTAAAGAAATGCCATAGATTTCTTGACATTAATTTTGTATCCTGCTACATTGCCAACATTTATTAAGTCTAATTGCCTTTTAATGGAGTCTTTAAGGATTTCTATGTACAATATCATGTCATCTGTGAATAAGGACAGTTTTACTTCTTCTTTTTCCATTTGGATGCCTTTTATTTCTTCTTCTTGTCTAATCACAATGGCTAGTACTTCCAGTACTAAGTTGAGCAGGTGTCTTGTTCCTGTTCTTACGGGAAATGGTTTTAGTTTCTGTCCATTGAGTATGATGTTGGCTGTGGGTTTGTCATGTATGAATTTTATTATGTTGAGGTATGATCCTTTTATTCCCACCTTGTTGAGAGTTTTTATCAAATGCTTTTTCTGTCAATTGATATGAGAGATTTTTATCTCTCAATTTATGTGATGTATCACATTTATTGATTTGTGGATATTGTACCATCCTTGTATCCCTGGGATAAATCTTACTTGGTCATGGTGTATGATCTTTCTGATGTATTGCTGGATCCAATTTGCTAGAATTTTGTTGAGGATTTTGGCATCTGTATTCATGAGGGATATTGGCCTGTAATTCTCTTTCATTGTGTTATCTTTATCTGGTTTTTGTATTAGGGTGATGCTGGCTTCATAGAAGGAGCTTGGAAGTGTTACTTCCTCTTAAATTTTTTTGAATAGTCTGAGGAGGATAGGTTTTAGTTCTTCCTTGAATGTTTTGTATACCTCCCTGTGAAACCATCTGGCCCTGGGCTTTTGTTTGCTGGAAGCTTTTTGATGATTGCTTCAACTTCTTCCATAATTATCATCCTATTGAGATTTTTTAGAAACTTCCTGATTGAGTTTTGGAAGGTTGTATTTTTCTAAGAATGTGTCCATTTCCTCCAGGTTGTCTTTTGTGGAAGTAGAGTTGTTCGTAGTATTTTTTAACAATCCTTTGTATTTTTTTAGGGGTCTGTTGTTATTTCACCTCTCTCATTTCTGATTTTGTTTATTTGAGCCCTCTCTCTTTGCTTCTTGGTGAGTCTGGCTAGATGTTCATCAATCTTGTTTATCCTTTCAAAAAACCAGCTCTTGGTTTCATTGATCTTTTGTTTTGTTTTGTTTGTCTCTATGTCATTTATTTCTGCTTTAATCTTTGTTATCTCCTTCCTTCTGCTCACTCTGGGCTTTTCTTGTTGCTCTCTTTCTAATTCTTTGAGTTGTAGAGTTAGGTGATTTACTACTTTTTTTTTTTTTTTTTTTTTTTTTGAGGTAGGCCTGTAGAGCTATAAACTTCCCTCCAGGACTGCTTTCATTGTGTCCCATAGATTTTGGATGTTGTGTTTTGTTGTCATTAGTTTCCAGGATGCTTTTAATTTCTTCTTAGGTTTCATTTGTAACCAGGTCATAATTTAATATCATTCTATTCAGCTTCCATGTGTTTGAGATTTTTGGATTGTTTTTATTGTAGCTTATTTCTAATGGTATTGTGGTCTGAGAAGATGCTTAGTATTATTTCAGTCTTCTTGAATCTGGGGAGACCTTGCTTGTAACCCAATATGTGGTCTATTTTTTAAAATGTCCCATGTGCACTTGAGAGGAACATATATTCCATGGCTTTGGGGTGAAATATTCTGAAGATGTCATTTAAGTCCATCTGAGCTAGTGAGTCTTTTAGGATTGCTGTGTCTTTACTGATTTTTTGTCTAGAGAATTTATCCAGTGATGTCAGTAGTGTATTAAAGTCCCTTACGATGGAGAAAACCAAGATGGCGGCATAGGGTAGACACCCAAATGCAGCCACCACAACAATTTTGAATTTAGAACTGGAAAACAGGGGAGGCATCGCCCTGAAGCACTGGACGGCTGGCTAAGAGGAGACTCTGTAATCTAGGAAGGTTAGAAAAGGCAACCTGAGCCTCAGAAACTGTGAAGGTGTGGAGAACTACGTGTGAGAAAAGGCGGCCACAGAGTTGGCTGCTGGCTTACTCCCAGCATGTGGAGAGGATGGGCTGCTGGCTTAACTCCCTGCACGGAGAGGACAGGCCAAGTTCAATACTGGCTTACTTCAGGCACACAGAGAGGATGACAGCTAACACGTGGCTGGCTTTTTTGTTCGGGAGGAAAACAGAATTACCATATTGTTCTGATAGATGGCCCCAGTCAGGGAGAAGCCAGACTGTCAGGCAGCAGGCAGAGATCTCTTGGAGGTGTGTGAAGCCAGTGGCCATTACTGCATGACTCGAGGAGGGGCCAATGGGAAAACAAAACTTGTCTGCACTACCCAAGACTCTGCCCCATCCAACCTGAGCACAGAAGCTGTCCCAGAGGCTGGCTTTCTCTAAGGAGGGACTGACTGGAATCCAAAGCTTATCTGCAGCTTTACCAAAGAGGTTCGCATGCCTGCAACCAATCTTGCAAGACTCACCGCAAACAGACTTTCCTAAGGTGAGACTGACAGGGAACCAAAGCTTTTCTGCATCACCCTGAGACTCTGCCCCATCCAAGTGGAATACAGAAGCCCTCCTAGCTGAGACACTGCTGATCCTCACAGCCAATTGGCTTGGAGATCAACAGTTCCCAGTGTTAACAACAATAAGCAAGGCTTAACAATAAGACTGCACACACAGGCCACAAAGGGCTACACCAAGACTGTCCACCACAGGTAACTGGGAAGGCTGTGCTATCGGGCTCTACCAGAACACCTAGCACACAAAACTATTCCATCAAATAAGAGAAACAACTAAAAGGCTGAGAAGAGGCAGGACACAAAGGAAGGAGATGGAGGAAAAAGAAAAGAATGGACATTGAGTTCAAAACTACAGATATAAGGTTTTTCAAGAATTTCCTAAAAAAGGCTGATAAAATAAATGAGACCTATGAAGATATGAAAAGGGATCAACTAGAAATAAAAAGGGATCAACTAGAAATAAAGGAAACAGTGTCTGAAATAAAAAAATGTTACACAGAGTCCTAAAAACAGACTGGAAAATTGCAAGAATCAAGGCAAAGATTTAGGACACAAAGAGCCAGAAGACACTCCTCCACAGAAGCAAGAAGACAAGAGAATCCATAAAGTGGAAGATAATGTAAGAACTGTCCTCTGGGACAACTTCAAGAGAACCAACATCAGAATTATGGGGGTCCCAAAAGAAGAGAGAGCAAGATACCGAAAACATATTGGAAGAAATAGTGACAGAAAACTTCCCCCACCTGGGGAAAGAAATAGACTTATAAGTCCAGGAAGCTCACAGAACCCCAAACAAAAATAATACAAAGAAGACCACACCAAGACACACCACACCAAGAGCAAAGACAAAGAGAGAATATTAAAAGCAGCAAGAGAAAAGCAGATAGTTACCTATAAAGGAGCACCCATACGATTGTCAGCTGATTTCTCAACAGAAACCATGCAGGCCAGATGGGAATGGCAAGAAATATTCAAGGTGATGAATAGCAAGAACCTACAGCCAAAAATACTCTACCCAGCAAAGCTATCACTCAGAATCGAAAGCTAGATAAAGAGCTTCACTAATAAAAAAAAGCTAAAGGAGTTCATCTCTGCCAAACCAGAATTATATGAATTGCTGAAGGGGATTCTTTAGGAAGAGGAAGAAGATAAAGATAAAAATTAAGAACAACAAATACATAACAGGCAAATAGAAATGAAAATAAATAAATAAATAAATAAATAAATAAATAAATAAATAAATGCTGGGTAGTAATACTTGTATCTGACAAAATAGTCCTCAAAGTGAAGGCCATGACAAGGCCTTCAACAAGTGAAACTAAAAACCAAGGGAATTAAAAAACCTGATGAACAATATTAACTGGTGAATATAATAGAATCAGAGGTATGGAAGGGGAGTGAACTAACGATTCTTGGGGAAAAGGGGAGTGGGGGGTGCGGGAAGAGACTGAACATGAACTGTGCACCTATGGATGAGGACAATGGAGGGTGGGGAAAGGGCAGAGGGTGGGGTAGGAGCCTGGTGGAGAGGAGCAATAGAGGGGGGCGGGGAAAGTAATAATCTGAACAATAAAGATATATTGTCCCTTACTATGATTGTATTGTTGTCAATCTCTCTCTTAATATCTTCCAGGAGTTTTGTTATATATTTGGGTGCTCCTGCATTGGGTGCATATATGTTTATCAAGGTTATATCCCGTTGTTGTAAATCCCTTTAGTATTAAAAAGTGGCCTTCCTACATACAACCAATGGACACAAAACTCTGGGGAGGGAGGGTATGTATGGGAAGGGGGGGCAATGTTAAAATATGTACACAGATAATAATTTAATTTTAAAAATTAATTAATTAAAAATAAAATAAAAATTGGCCTTCCTTATCTCTTGTCATGGCCTTCACTTTGAGGACTATTTTGTCTGATACAAGTATTACTACCCAGCTTTTATTTATTTATTTATTTATTTATTTATTTATTTATTTATTTATTTTCATTTCTATTTGCCTGAAAGATATTTTTCCATCCTTTCAATTTCAGTCTGTGTGAGTCCTTTGTTCTTACGTGGGTCTCTTGTAGACAGCATATAAATGGGTTGTATTTTTTTTTATCTGTTCACCCACTCGATGTCTTTTGATTGGAGCATTTAGTCCATTTATGTTTAAAGTTATTACTGAAAGGTACTTGTTTGTAGTCATATATATTTTTGTAACTGTGTTCCTTCTTCCCTTTTTATTTCTTCTTTTTACAGCATTCCCTTTAGCATTTCTTGCATAGCTGGTTTGGTGGTGTAAATTCCCTTAGTCTTTTTTTGTCTGTGAAGCTCCTGATTTTGCCTTCAATTTTGATTGATAGTCCTGCTGGATAGAGTATTCATATATTCAGTCCTTTGCTTCTATCACTTTGTATACCTCCTTCCATTCCCTTCTAGCTTGGTGTATTTCTGTTGAGAAATCATTTGATAATCTGATGGGGGTCCTTTGTAGGTAACTCTCTGTCTCTCTCTTGCCACCTTTAAGATTCTTTATTTGTTATTGATATTTGCCATTGAAATTATGATGTGTCTTGGTGTGGGTCTTTTGGGATTGATCTTGCTTGAGACTCTGTACTTGAATAACTTTTTTCTTCCCTGTATTTGGGAAGTTATCTGTCATTATTTCTTCAAATAGATTTTCTAATCCTTGATGCTCTTCTTATCTTTCTGGCAGCCCTATGATATGTATGTTACTTCGTTCCATGTTGACTCAAAGCTCCCTTAGGCTTTCTTCCTGCTTTTTAAGTTTTTTCTCCAGTTGCTGTTCAGATTGAGCTTGTTTTTCTACCTTATCTTCTAACTCACTAAAATGGTCCTCTGCTTCTTCTAGTCTACTGTTGAAACTTTCCATGGTGTTTTTGATTGAAGCTATATCACTTTTCATTTCTTCCTGATTCTTGCATAGGTTGTTGATTTTCTCATCCATCTGATGTATGAACTGCATGACCATTACTCTGAATTCTTTTTCTATCAGGTTACATACTTCAATTTCACTAATTTTCTTTCTTGGGAACTCCTCAGTTTCTTTCCTCTAGGGATTGTGTAGTCTCCTCATTCTGACTATCACCAGAAGGTTCAAACTTCGAGTTGTGTGGACCTGCGCCATGTGTTGTGGGAGCTTCGCACCACCCAAGTGTCACTGAAGTGCTCTACACTAAGATGTGTGGCTGCCATGGGTTGGTGGTAACCAGGCTCGCCCAGGGTCAGTGTTACTAGTGTTCAGTGTGATCTCGTGTGTGCACCTAGAATCAGGGACCCCATCTGTACCACGCTGCTGGCATGTGCTGCAAATCAGAGTTCCCTAGTGCATGCCAGGAGCCAGAGTTCCCCTGTGTCTGAATCAATAATTGAGTATCAGAGTCTGTTGCCTTTTGTGGCTTCTCGCTGAGAATCAGGGTCCCTGTGTGCACATACACCAAGAATTGAAGTCACTGGCTCTTAGTGTGAAGAGCTGTGAGTCAGGGATCCCAGGAGCACACAATAAAAAACAGAGTCAAGTCAGTGGTGCTCAGTGCTGCCTCCCACCAGGAGAATCTGGGTCCTGGTCACCATGGGGGACTGGGTTGCACAATAGCTCTGTGGCTTGCCTGCACTGCGGGAAACAGACTTCTGTGTGTGCTTGCCCAGAATTGAAGTCAAGTGGCATTGCTGCCCTGTGTGGGCTTTGGGGTTAGCTGCCCAATTGCATTGTGGGAAGCAGATTCCTTGGTTCAAATTCCTGTAGCAGTTCTGCTGCCTGTGTGCACACTTCCAAACTAAAATTCTGGTAGGGACGCTGTGGCCTGTTTGAAGGTCGAGTCTATCAGTTACTATGGCACTCCGTGAGCCTTCGGGGATGGGTATAGACTCTGACTCACAGAAATCTGTGGCCGGGAAGTCTGGATTCTTGTAGTCTATTGGTCTGAAGCTGTGGTCACAGGTCTCTGTCCTCAGTGGCTGCAGGGTCCTGGTTTGCATCTGAGACAAGACTTGGTGGTGCTGAGGCCATAATCCTAGTCTCAAGCTGCTGTTTCTCAAGACAGTGTGGTCTCTGTGCCCACACTGGCCTTCCAGAAGTGTTTGCTTTGTGCATGGGGCTCCACCATCAAAGACTGCCTGGTTCTGCAGCGCCTTGGAAGATCTACAGAATCTAACCACACGTCTACACTCTCTATGGCTCCCTCACTCTCTCACACTCTCCCCCTCCCTACCTTCCTGCCGATCACCCAGAAGTTGTTCTTTACCCTGATACCAAGTTCGTTATATATTTTTGGATATTAACCCTTAATCAGATGTGTCATTGCCAAATATGTTCTCCCATACAGTGGGCTCCATTTTCATTTTGTCAGTGGTTTCTTTTGCTGGGCAGAAGCTTTTTATTTTGATGTATTCCCATTTGTTTATTTTCTCCTTAGTTTCCTTTGCTGTAGAGGAGATGTATCCATAAACATATTGCTATGAGAGATGGAGATTTTGCTGCCTATGTTTTCTTCTAGGGTTTTTATGGTTTCATGGCTTACATTTATGTCTTTTATCCATTTAGAATTTATTCTTGTGTATGGTGTAAGTTTGTGGTCTAGTTTCTCTCTCTCCCTTTCTCTCTCTCTCTCTCTCTCTCTCTCTCTCTCTCTCTCTCTCTCTCTCTCTCGCATGTACCTGTCCAATTTTCCAAACATCTTGTATTGAAGAGACTGTCTTTACTCCGTTGTATGCTCTTGCTTCCTTTGTCAAGGATATTGGCCTGTAATTCTCTTTCTTTGTCTTGTCTTTATCTGGTTTTGGAATTAGGATAATGCTGGCCTCATAAAAAGAGCTTGGAAGTGTTCCTTGCTCTTGTATTTTTTGAAAAGTTTGAGGAGGTTAGGAGGATGATAGTAAAACTCCCCTGTGAAACTGTCTAGACCAGGGCTTTTGTTTCCTGGGAGTGTTTTTTAATTACTGCTTCAATTTTGTCAGTTGTTATTGGCCTATTCAGGTTTTCTGACTCTTCCTGATTCAGCTTTGGAAGGTTGTATGTTTCTAGGAATTTGTCTCTTTCATCTAGGTTATCAAGCTTGTTGGCATATAGTTGTTCATAGTATTTTCTTACACTTTATATATCTGTGGTGTCAGTTGTAACTTCACAGCTTTTGTTTCTGATTTTACTTATTTATGTCCTCTCTCTTTGTTTCTTGATGAGTCTGCCTAAAGGTTCTTCAATCTCATTTATCTTTTCAAAGAATCAGCTTTTGAGTTTATTAGTCTTTGGTATTGCTCTGTCTTTTTTAGTCTCCATGTTATTTATTTCTGCTGTGATCTTTATTATTTTTTTCTCTCTACTTACTCTGGGCTTTTCTTGTTCTCTTTCTAATTCTTTTACTTGTAAGGTTAGATAGTTTATCAGAAGTTTTCTTGTTTTTTGAGGTAGGCCTGTAATGCTGTGAACTTCCCTCTCAAGACTGCTTTTGCTGTGTCCCAGAGGTTTGGGGTTGTTGTGTACTCATTTTCATTTGTTTCCAGGAAGTTTTCTATTTCTTCATTGATTTCATTGGTAACCCATTCTTGTTTAATAACATGCTATTTAGCCTCCATGTGTTTGAATGTTTGAGTGTTTTTATTGTGACTGATTTCTAGTTTCATGCCATTGTGATCCAAGAAGATGCTTGATACAATTTCAATCCTTTGAACTGTAGAGTTATTTTTTGTGTCTATCTTTGAGAACATTCCATGTCAACTTGAGAAGAATGTCTATTCTGCAGCTTTGGGGTGGAATATTCTGAAAATGTCAATTAATTCCACCTGTCCTGTTGTATCATTTAGGCTCACTGTTTACTTGTTAGGCTCACACTGTTGATTTTTTTGTCTTGAAGATCTATCCAGTGAAGGTGTTAAGTCCCCGATTATGACTGTATTGCTATCAATCTCTCCCTTAAGGTTCTCGGAGAATTTGCTATTTATTTGGATGCTCTTATGTTTTGTGCGTATATATTTACCAGGTTATATCCTCTTATTGTATTGATTTCTTTCATATTATGGAATAGCCATCTTTGTCTCTTTTTATGGACTTTGCTTTGAAGTCAATTTTGTCAGATATAAGTATGGCTACCCCAGCTTTTTTTTTTTTTCCATTTCCATTTGCACAGAATTTCTTCCCAACCCTTTGCTCTCATCCTGTGTGAATCTTTTGTTCTGGGGTGGGTCTCTTGTAGAGAGCATATAAATGCGTCATGCTTTCTTATACATTCAGCTACTCTGCCTTTTGATTGGAGCATTTAATCTATATATTTACATTATTGATAGGTACTCACTTAACGCCATTTTCTTCTTTATACCTATAGCCTTCTCCCTATCCGTTTCTTCTTATTCTCAGAGCAGCCCCTGTAACATTTCCTGCATTGCTGGTTTTGTGGTTATGTGCTCCTTTAGCCTTTTCTGGTCTGGGAAGCTCTTTATTTCTCCTTCAATTAGAAATATTAGCCTTGCTGGATAGAGTAGTCTTGTATTCAGGTCCTTGTTTTTCAATATTTTGAGTACTTCACGTCAAGCCCTTCTGGCCTGAAGTATTTCTGTTGAGAAATCAGCTGACATTCTAAAGGGTACTTCCTTATAGGTAACTTTCTGACTTTCTCTTGCTGCCTTTAACATTCTTAGTCTTTAATGTTCGACATTTTGCTTATGATGTGTCTTGGATTGGGTCTCTTTAGGTTCATTTTTATTAGAATTCTCTGTGCTATCAGAACTTGTGTGACTTTTTATTTCATTGGGTTAAGGAAATTTTCTGTCATTTTTAAAAATAGGTTCTTTATTCTTTGCTCACTTTCTTTTCCTTCTGGCATCTTTATGATGTGAATGTTGTTATATTTCATGTTGTCCCAAAGTTCCTTTAAACTATTCTCTTGCTTTTTAATTCTTTTTTCTTTTTGCTGTATACATTGTCCTCCAAGTCGCTGATTTGATCTTTTGTCTCATTTAATTTACTTTTGATTCCTTTCAGTGTATCATTGATGTCAGATATGTTATTCCTCATTTCCAATTAATTCTTAGTTGTGTTTTTTAACTCTTAGTTGTGTCTATTTCATGTTTCATGCTGTTATAATTTCCACTGAGTTTCTTGTAATTCTAAGTTCCTTGAGCATCCTTATAACCATTACTTTGAACTCTATATCTGACAAACTGCTTGCCTCCATTTCGTTTAGCTCTCTTTCTGTAGTTTACTCCTTTTTCTTCATTTGGGGTTTTTTTCTTTGTCTCCCATTTTTTATGTCCCTTTATATTTGTTTTTGTATAATAGAGCAAATTTCTGTGTCTTCCAGTCTTCACGGAGTAAATGTTTTGTCTGGCCCAGTGGTGTAGTTTCTTAGACACCATGAGCTGGGTACTCCAGGAATGACCCTTGAGTGAATTACTTGGGCTCTCACTTGTAACTGGGTCCTGAATGCTGTTGTCCCATTTGTGTGAGGAATCTCCTCTCAGGTTGGCTGATTGTGAGGCTCACCCTGACCACATCGTGAGAACTGTTGTGCTGGTGTTGGCAGAATAAAACAAAACACAACAAAATTGAAACAGAACAAGAACATATTCAGGACCACTACAACAACAACAAAAGTAACCACAAAAGAAGACAGATTAGGAAGGTGTAAAGAGAATCATAATAGAATAATAGGAAAGATGAGGAGGGGAAAAAAAGGAAGAAAGAGGAATATGAAAGGGCAAAGATAATAGAAAGAAAATAGAAAAAAAAAGAATAGGTAAAGGATGCCCAGCCAACATGGCTCAGTGGCTGAGTGTTGACCAGGAGGTCACAGTTTAATTCACAGTTTAATGCCCTGCTTGTGGGCTTGAGTCCCAGGGCGGTGTGCAGCTGTTGCAGAAGACCAAAAAGACCAAGGACACTTCTGAGGAAAAAAGAAGGACACTGTTTAATATACCAGCAATCTCAGGGAACAGTTTCCCAAATCTGAGTGAAGGAACATGCATGGGTCGTCCTCCCTTATATCTCCTTCCCTGAGGTCTTTGTAGTGCAAATATGGATTATGCTTCCGATCCCTTTCGAGGGCCTTGCAAGAAGGCCCCAGGTGCTACCTGGTGGTCTGGCCTGGTGTCAGTGTTAATAACGCTCCCTCTGGGCAGTGCACTGTCCACAGCCCAATGGCCTCTGTAACAGGTTCTGCAAGCCCAGTGTCTAGGAAGGAGATAGGGATTTAATTATAGGTTATCAGGAATGTACACTGAGCATGCTGGCATGGATTCAGATCCCTAACCTCCAAATATGAGGGTTATATTGAAATTACCCCTTTTAGTCTCCTCATTTCCTATCCCTTCTTGTCCCACTAACTTCTCTTGGCCTTGTGGTACAACGACTACGGGATGTTATGGTGAACATGGACGATGACTACTCTTAACTTTTTCCAGCTGAAAAGGGGCGATAAAAAAAAGTGGTTACCATCCTGTGAGGGGTGTGTAGGGAATTCTGAAGT
Organism: Pipistrellus nathusii; assembly: GCA_963693515.1. NCBI lineage: Eukaryota > Metazoa > Chordata > Mammalia > Chiroptera > Vespertilionidae > Pipistrellus > Pipistrellus nathusii. The sequence goes on from OY882870.1 coordinate 915,282, forward strand.
TTAAGGTATTCCTGTCCAGTTTGCAGGCAGGCAGAGGTAAGCAGTGGTCCCACAGGCATAGAATGTTACTGCAGGGGGCTTCAGTGGTAGGTGGTATTTTCAGCCTTGAGGGTAGAGTTGTATAGTTCATCTGGGTGACAACCTGTTGGATGTTGGCCTTTGGTACTCCTGAAACAAATAGGAGCAACATTAATTAGTGCACATGGCCATGACAGGTCCTATCGTTTTTTCCATCCAATATAACCCCCCCTCCCTCCAACGTGCATTTGGTGGTGGAGTCATAAAATGCCATAGGCTGATAAGAATAGCTAACAAACATCTAGCTTGATGGAGCTTTCCCATAGGCTACCCAGTCTAGCATATTTGGGTACTGAGTTTCTTAGCAAGTACACGTGGTAGTGGTTCCTATGGGAGGCAAGTATGTGCTAGCTATTATTAGTGGGAGCATGTTATTCCCTCTATTTCTGTGGGGGTACACAACAGTGAACTGCTAGGACAAAGAGCAGTATTATGGCTATTCCTGCAGGGCAGGTGTAGCCAAGGATGGCATGACAAGGTGTAGTCCAGCAATCCATGTTGAGGTCTTTGTTTCCCTGCTGTGTGGAAAGCAGTAATTTTATGGTGCTTTTGTGTTCCAGCAAGAACAGATGAGTTCTCCTCCTGGTGCTAGTCTTGGTTTCTGGTGGTACACTTTAGGAGGTGATAAGAAAGAGAGATTAGAGTTAGGGAGAATCTAGCAGGGCATTTCTGAACTCCTTGGAACAGGTTGTTGAGCCAGGTCCACTGTCTTCTTGAGAGTGATCCTTGGGGGGTGTATCTGGTCAGAGGTCACCTTCCACTCAGACAGGATGTCACTTGGCTGGTGGGCTGCCTTCACCCAGGAGTGGTGGATGCAGGTGTTCAGTCCTGCAACCTTGAGAGCTGTGGGGTGATTAGTATGACTGGATAGGGTCCCTTCCAGGTAGGTGTGAGGGGCTCCCTTTTCCAGGCCTTACCCAGACTTGGTCTCCAGGGTTATAAGGATGAACAGCTGTTCCTAGAGAGATGGGTGGTCTTTCAGTAACCCACCTGTGGACCTCAAAGACAGTTTTTCCAAGTCTTTGTAGTTGTTTCTGGATTTCTAAGTTCCTTATTTCCCCTAAATCTCCCTTTGGCTGAATTAAGGGAGGGGGTCTAATATATAGAATTTCAAAGGGATAGAAACCTACCCTGGCCCTCGGGGCACAGCGTACCCACAGGAGTACAAGAGGCAAGATATCTGTTCAGGTTAGGGTTGTCTCTTGGCATAGCTTAGCCACAGCCTGCTTTAGAGTCCGGTACATGCGCTCTACCTTCCCTGAACTCTGAGGCCTGTAAGCTGTATGTAGGTTCCATTTAATTCCTAAAGCCTTAGCTACCTGTTGTACTATTTCTGCTACAAAGGCTGAGCCATTATCAGACCCTATGGTCAGAGGCATTCCATACCTCGGAATTATGTCCTTCAGCTATGCCTTAGTGACTTCTCTCACCTCTTAGTGTGAGTGGGATGAGCCTTGACCCAGCCTGAAAAAGGTGCAAACAAAGACTACAGGTATTTATTCCCTCTGCTAGGCCCTATTTCTGTAAAATCTACTTCTAAGTCCTCAAAGGGAGCTTGCCCACAGCACTGAGCTCTTATTGGTCCCACAGGTCCCTGTTTGGCATTATTCTGTGCACAGAGGAGGCAACACAGAGAACGAGGCACACAAAGAGGGAAGACAGGCAATCAGGTAGTACCTGCCTAACAAAGCTCCTAGGGCATCTTTCCTGAATGAGTGAATTCATGCTGCTGGAGGACTGCCTTATGGGATAACTGTTCGGGGACATGGACCCTATGATCTGGAGTATCCACCAACCTTCCTCATCCTCTTACCCGCTTCTTGCTTAGCCCATTCCTCTTCCTGGAGACTGTATTTTGGAGGTTCAGGTAATTCAGGGCCCAACATGATCCGTGCTGGTGCCACTTGTTCTTTAGCAGCCAGCTGGGCTGCAGCATCAGCACGCTGGTTTCCTTTTGACACTGAGTCTTTCCCTTTCTGGTGACCTTTGCAATGGATGACGGCTATTTCCCTGGGCTCCCAGACTGCTTCTAGTAGCTTTAAAATCTCATTCTGATATTTGATTCCTTTCCCTCTGGCCGTCAAGAGCCCCTTTTCCTTATATATGACCCTATGGACATGCAGGGTAGCAAAGGCATAGCGTGAGTCAGTGTAGATGTAGGCACGCTTATCCTAGGGCTCTGGCAAGGGTCCAAAGTTCTGCCCTCTGTGCTGACCATCCTTCAGGCAGGGCCTGTGCCTCAATTGTCTCAAAGTTTGATACCACTGCATACCCGGCTTGTCTTTTTGCTTCATCTAAGAAGCTGCTGCTGTCTGTGAACAATACCAAATCCGGGTTTGGCAGAGGCCTATCCGTTAGATCTGGCCGGCTGGGGTAACCTCCTCTAGGTCTTCCAGGCCATCATGTTCAGGGGCCCCCTCAGAGGTGGATAGAAAGGTGGCAGGATTAAGAGTTCTTACTGGTTCTCACTTAACAAGCCTTGATTCCAGCATGAGTCAGCCAGTGCTGCCCCTTTGTGGAACCCCAGTTGATAGGTGCCTTCTCTTCCCCTTTTAAAACTTCATAGAGAGTTTTACCCAAGTCTGAAAACCCTGGGATCCAAATTCGACAGAACCCTGCCGTTCCCAGGAATTCCTGAACCTGCAGCCAGTTGTTAGGGACTGGGATGGCACATACTGCCTGCTTCCTTTCAGTCCCTAGTCTTCACTTCCCCTGGATGATCCAAAAGCCTAGATACTTGACTTTTTTCTGAAAAATCTATGCTTTTTTCTTAGACACCCAATAGCCTGTTTCAGTTAGTAGTCTCAGAAGGGCTCGTGTCCCTCCCAACACTGAGCTCGTGTGTAGGAGGTCGTCTACAAACTGGAGTAGAACACCCCCCAAGACCTGTCCTTAGACAGGTAGGAGGTCGTCTACAAACTGGCGAGTAGGAGGTCGTCTACAAACTGGAGTAGAACACCCCCCAAGACCTATCCTTAGATCAGATGCCAGTGCTTCACTAAAGAGAGTAGGGAGCTCTTGAACCCTGTGGCAGTCTGGTCCGGTGAACTGCTCCTTGGCCCCTATAGTTGGGTTTTCCCTCTCAAAAGTGAAAAGAGGCTGGCTGGAAGGAGCTAATCTAAGGCAGAAAAAGGCATCTTTCAGATCTAGGCATGTAAACCATTCCACCTCTGATGGGATGTAGTGTAGGGGTTCAGAAGAGTGTAGGGGTTCGGCAGTGCTGAATACAGGGTTATAATAGCCTCATTAACAGCCCGTAGATCCTGTCGTCATTAGTCCCAGGCTTTTTGACAGGCACGAGAGGTGTGTTCCATGGAGACCTGCATTGTTTAACAAGTCCCCACTGAAGCAGCCGGTCTAAGTGGACCTGGATACCTAGGCGTGCTTTTCTTGGAATTGGATATTGGCAGATTTTAACAGGCTGTGCCCAGGCTTTAACTCGACTAGCACTGGGCCAGGCCTGGAGGATTCCCTTCTGCCCAGACCAGTGGGAATTCCTTCTCTAATTCAGGCTCTAAAGGTGAGGCCTTTGACTGAGGGATATAAAGTCTCCATTCTTCCTCCCGGGGCACTGCTAAGGACAGGATCATTGGGAGGTCTGCTCACTTAGGCGAAGCTGTGCTGAACTATCTGGAGCAAAAGTGATTTCTGCCCCCATTTTGGCTAAAAGGTCTCTACCTATTAGAGGCCTTAGGCAGTCTGGCAAGTACAGGATTTCATGAATTAATTGATTATCTCCAATTTGGCATTGACGAGGGCAGCAGAATGGTCTACGGGTCTGGTCCCCAGTATCTCCAATAATGGTGACCTCCTTTCCTGAGAGAGGCGCTACTTTCTGAGTGACCACTGAGTGCTCCGCTCCAGTATCAACCCTAAAGTCCACACTCTGGCCCCTGATTTTCATTCTGACCATGGGCCCGTGGGGCCCAGCTGAAAAGAGCCCGACCTGTCCTAGTCGGAATCAGCCATCGCTAGCCCAATGAGATCTGCTTCAGTGGCTCTGATTGATATGCCTGGGTGGAAAAGGAGCCCAGCTTTCTTACTTTGCTGTTTGGGACATTCATTCTTCCAGTGCCCTGTCTCCTTACAATAGGCACTCTGGTCTGTCTCAGGCTTGCTCTTTCTCTCCCATCTGTATTCTTGCTTCCCTTTCTGATCTGCTGGGAGCTGAGACTCTAAAAGCTGCTGCTGTTATATTGACCCTTCTTTGTATTTTTTATTTTTTTTCTTCCTCCCTCCTTGCCATGCTATCTCGGTTGATGAAAACCTTGTTGGCTACCTCCAGCAGTTCAGTGGCATTCTTTCCTGGAAACCCTTCCAGCTTTTGTGATTTTCTCCTGATATCAGGCTAGGCTTGGCCTACAAAAGCAGCATTTACCATGGTCTGATTTTCCAGGGCCTTAGGGTTAAAGGGAGTATAGATTCGGTATGCCTCACATTCTCTCTTAGAAAGTTGCTGGGCTTTCGTCAGGCTTCAGGAAAACCTCAGAGATTTTAGCCATGTTGGTGGGCTTCATGGCTCCGACCCTGACCCCCTGGAGGAAGGCCAGTGATACCTTTCTAGCCTGGTCCTTCCATCTTCTGAGTTTGGGTTCCAATTGGGTTCATCATCTGGGAAGGCCCATCTGTCTATATCTAATATTCTTGCCAGGCCCTGGGTCTGGAGCCATTTCTGCGCCTCTGATACTACTCTCATGCACTCCTCAGTGTTAAAGAATGTGAAAAGGAGCTGCTTGCAGTCCACCCAGGTGGGTTTCTGGGTCTGGAAAGTTGTTTCTAGGAGGTCTATCATGGCCTGAGGTTTTTTAGAATAAACTGGGGTGTGTTGTTGCTGAGTGAAGGTGAGTGAATGACCACTGGAGCCCAGACCAAATTAAAATTTAGGGAACCTTTATTAGCCGGCCGGCCAGCCACTGGGCAACTACTCTGCCTTTCTCCACTCTGGGAGTGCAGAGAGCAGCAGTGACCCTTTGTGTAGGACCACTCTTAAGCCCATTAACCACACCCTGTTTTTGCAGAACAAGTAACTCAAGACAAAAGTTTTTCTCAAGCAACGTCAGAGTCGTGCCATTGACAACCATGTTGTTCACAGGGTCATGCTGTTCTTCAGAAGCTGTCAGTGTTCTATGAAAGAAGGACTACGTGCTGGGAAGAACCCATGAGACCATATCTCAAGGCCTGGCCTGGTGTCAGCACTGACAACTCTGTCTGGGGCATAGTCCACGGCCTCTCTGGAAGCATGCGCAAAAATTCCCACTCTCTAGCAATGATGTTTCCAATTCAGGATGTCACTTGTGGTAAAAGACTGATAATAATAGACTGGCCTTCCCTCCTGCAAGGTCCCATCTTCACCAAGCACTTGGGCACCTTGAATTTCCCTGAAAGGCATCTGCCATGCCGGATGTGGTTTGGGCCCTTGATCGGCTGAACACAAGCGCCTCCCACCTGGCTCTGGAGAGCCCAGTGGAGGGGAGATGGAGAGGGGCGGTGTTTCCAGACTTTCCTGACCTTCCCGACCGGTGGGGGAGCACTTGGTGTGCCTATGGCTCAAGGAGGTGGTAAAACTGGCGGGACTTCCTCAGGGGTCCCGGCAGAACGGGCTGGATTCCCTTCTGAGGGACCTGTTTATTTTCTCCTGCCCGCTTCTCTTCTGCTTTCTCCTCTCCTGCCTGCTTTTCCTTAGCCTGCACCTGCCCTGCTGTTAAAAGCTTACTCTGTCCCTTGTTACCCACACAGAACCGGACCCAAGGCGGCAAGGTTTGAGCAAGTGCTAACCAGCTGTCCATGTAGGGAAACTGATCTGAGTGTCCGGAATCTTTCGTGACTACATTCCAGACCGCCCTGACCAGTTCCTTATCTAAGGAGCCTTCCGAAGGCCAGCCGACCATGGAGGCTGGCCATTCCACTTCACAGAATTTCCTGTGTTTTGGGGTTCATTTTAATACCATAGCTTTCATTGAAACCTTTTTCAAATTTTTCAATGTGCAATTGAGAACCATGATTATTGGTGACGAGAGACAGACAAGGAAAGGGGTGACCTGTTTTCACAGATCCTCACTCAGATGCTGGCCTGGCCGAGTCCCTTAGGAGGTTAGATTCATCTTAGCTAAGGTGCACCCGTATAAACCTGGGCCTGGTCACCTTCACCTGGGCGTGAGTCACCGTTATGCCATATGACGAATTGCAGAACCGCAGGTTGGGGCCCACTCGGACTCCGTAACCAAGGTTGTGGAGCCACACAAAGGATAGAGAGGGCAGGCCCTCTCCCTCCACACTCACTCGCTTTCACCAGACAGTCATTCGGAGTTTAAAAACACAGTCCACCCACCCGATTCCTGATTCCTGACCAGTTTACCTGATGAAGTCCTATGACTTCCGGGGAGGTGATCAAGCTCCCCCTTCCACTCACTGGAGTGGGCCTGACTGACTGGGGCCCCTACATCACCGATTCTGTAGACAGGCCCAGAGTAGCCATCCACTTTCTCCAGATGCTGGCCAGGTCCTAGGCTGAGGTCTGGGAGTGCCAGGAGTACCCCTGTTCAACTCTGCTAAAATCAGCAGGGATATCCCGCACCCCTAGCCCCAAGCCGTGTCCCCTCACTGGAGGCCAAAAAAGCCAAGTGCAGTTGGTTTCCTGGTATCAGGGTACCAGCTGTTGCAAAAGACCAAAGACAATCAAGACGCTTCATTCAAAGAAATGGAGGGACACTGTTTAATACGCCGGCAGACTCAGGGAACAGCCTTCCAAATCTGAGTGAAGGATGGGGCCCTCCCTTATATCTCCCTATCTGTGGTCTGTCCTGCAAACACGGATTATGCTTCTGGTCCTTTTCGAGGGCCTTGCAAGAAGGCCCCCAGGTGTTGGGGGTCTCCAGGCCATATCTGATGGTCTGGCCTGGTGCCCGCGTTAATAACCCTCCCTTTTGCACTGCCTTTTTCGGGCAGTGCACTGTCCACAGCCCAATGGCCTCTGTAACAGGTTCTGCAAGACCAGTGTCTGGGAAGGAGATAATGACTTAATTATCGGCTATCAGGAATGTACACTGAGATTGCTGGCATGGATTCAGATCACTATTCCCCAAATATGAGGGTTACATTGGAATTACCCCTTTTAGCCTCCTCACAGAGGCAGCCAATCAATGATTCTCTCTCATTATTGTTATTATTCTCACCCTCTCCCTTCTTTTCTGAAATCAATAAAAAATATATTTAAAAAAAAGAATAGGGGAATTAAATGGTATAAGAGAAAAGAGGTAGAAAATGTTCTATGTAATAAAAGACTAGGTGGTGTCACACCCACACATGACATCATCCCAAGATGGCCACCACAAGATGGCTGGCAGTGGAGGGCAGTTGGGAGCAACAGAGACAGAAGGGGAGGGCAGTTGGGGGCAACCAGACCAGCAGGGATGGGCAGTTGGGGGCAATCAAGCCAGCAGGGGTGGTCAGTTGGGGGAGATCGGGCTGGCAGCAGAGGGCAGTTGGGGATTATGCTGGCAGGTGAGGACAGTTGGGGGCAATCAGGTTGGCAGGGGAGCAGTCAGGCATCAATCAAACAGGCGTGCAGTTAGGAGCCAGCAGTCCTGGATTCTGACTGCTAGTTTAGGCCCAATCCCTGTGGGATCATGCCTAAATCAGAATTTGGACATCCCCCAAAGGGTCCCAGATTGGAGAGGGTGCAGTCTTGACTGAGGGACACACACTCCTGTGCACAGATTTCATGCACTGGGCCTCTTGCCCTATCTAACAAAGAGTGAATGTGCAAATTGACAATCAGTCTGCGACAAAGATGGTGGCTGCTGGGCTGGGATGCTTACATCGTCACCATGGCAATGACACAGGCTTTCCGCCCCACCCCACTTACAAAGGGCTGCTTTGTCGCTGCTGCCATGGGGACCAGAGGAGCAGAGACACAAGCTTGCAGGGGGGCCCAGCACCCAGCTGTCCCTAGCTCCGCGGCCACAGCAGCACTGGGGTTGGAGGTGCAGAGACACAGCCAACGGGGGTTCCAGAACCCAGAAGCCCAAAGCCTTGTGGCCACAGTGGCGCTGGGGCCAACGGGGCTGCAGCAAGACACAATCCACAGGAAACCTGTGGAAAGGGAGATAAACTACCATAACTTTATCTCCCTTTTCTCAAGATGAGAAAATGACCCTGATTTACTTAGTGATGTGGCCCACACCTTCTACAAGTGCAGGGTATGTTATGACCAGTCTCAGGAAGGCCTGGCCAGAATACTGAGTCCAGGGAATAACATTATTGTGGCAAATCATCTAAGAGAGGAAACTTCAAGCTTTTGTTGGGCTTATTCTGAAGGTCAGAGAACATTGCCATGTTGTTATATTGAAGATCTTAAGCTGCAAATGCTTGAAAAACAGCAAATGCATGCAGAGGATTTCACTGAAGTCTCCTGATCTGCCTAAAATTGGACCCCTCAAAAGGAGCTTAAAAGTCTTAGGTCTCGCCAAAACCGGTTTGGCTCAGTGGTAGAGCATCAGTCTGCAAACTGAAAGGTCCCGGGTTCGATTCCGGTCAGGGGCATATATTATACGTTGGTTGCGGACACATCCCCAGTAGGGGGTGTGCAAGAGGCAGCTGGTCAATGTTTCTCTCGCATCGATGTTTCTAGCTCTCTATCTCTCTCCCTTCCTCTCTGTAAAAAATCAATAAAATATATTTAAAAAAAAAAAAAAAAAAAAGTCTTAGGTCTCCTTGACAGAGAAGTGTCATCAGGCAGAGAAGACTGACTCCTGTCACAGGACAGGAGAGTAGAAGTTGACACAAACCCAAACTTTTTTACAAACTATTTCTCCACACCCCCATTCATCTTCCTAAAAATCACCTATTCTCCTCTAAGAGGCCACATCCTCCCTCCCTTTCCCTAGGAAGAAGGTATTTAAATCTGCACTCTAAGCCACCTTGGGGAGTTACTCATTTTTCCCTGGGATCCCCACATATACACAAGTACACATGTTAGTGAACTTTTGTTTTTCTCTTGGTGATCTGTCTTTCATTACAAGGGCCTCCACTAAGAACTCAGAAAGGGAGAGGAAAACTATTTTCCTCCTCCATAATTCTATCTCAGGAAATAAAGTCCCCAGTTGAACAGTGAGGTTGGCTCAAGTGCCAATCAGTCCCAGTTGATGGGAGGGAAGCTTCTAGGGGGAAATCAATGATATTGGCATCAAAGTAGGACAGAGGGCACACACATGCATGGTTGCTGGGAGGAGTTTAAAGTGATTCAACATTTTTGGAGGATGATTTGGCAAAATTGATAGAAATGGTCAAGGTACACCCAAGAGTCTTCTTCTAGGAATCTCATCTGCTGAGATAAAGCACAAGCGCATAAACCCTGATCAGAACCCAGGATGCTACTGAGGGCTCCCCTTCCATGATAGAAAAACCTGGGAACAACCAGCATTTTTAGGACAAGGTGGCATCCTACCTAATAAAAAAGTAATATGAAAATTAACCATCATTCCACTACACCCACAAGCCATGCCCACCAGCCAATCAGAGCGAATATTCAAATCAAACCCAACCAAGATGGCTGTGGCCACAGATAGCAGGAGGGTTGCACCCAGTGATAGAGGAAGCCAAGCTTCTGCAGCCCTGACCCACCTAGGCTTCCACACCAGGGTACAAAGTTTCAATTATAGAAGGTAAACAAATCCAAACAGAAATGGTGGCAGTCATGGAGCCAGCAGGAGGCTTGGCTCTGCTCTAGGCTCCAAAGTTTCAATTGTAGAAGGTAAATAAATTCTCTTCTTGGGTTGCCAGGGAGCGTGGCTGGTCTGCAAACCAGCACAAGCTCCTCGCCCAGGCCGTCCCGTGCCCCAAGGGAACCCCCACCCTGCCTGATCTGGGACACCCTTCAGGGCAAACCAGCTGCCCCCACCCATGTACCAGGCCTCTATCCTATCTAATAAAAGAGCTATATGCAGATTGACCATCACTCCAACACACAAGATGGCTGTCCCCATGTGGTCAAAGATCCTGCCCCCATGTGGACACAAGATGGCCACCACAAGATGGCCATCAGGTGAGGGCAGTTGTGAGGGGCCAGGCCTGCAAGGAAAGGCAGTTGTGGGTGATCAAGCAAGAAAGGGAGGGCAATTGGGAGGCACCAACCCTGTAGGGGAGGGCAGTTAGGGGTGACCAGGCCAGCAGAGGAGGGAAGTTGGGGGGAAACAGGCTGGCAAGGAAGAAGTTAGACATCAATCAGGCTGGCATGGGAGTGGTTAGGGGGTGATCAGGCTGGCAGGAAGAAGTGGTTAGGGGCAATCAGGAAGGCAGGCAGGCAAGCAGTTAGGAGCCAGCAGTCCTGGATTGTGAAAGGGATGTCAGATTGGGCCTAAACGGGCAGTTGGACATCCCTTGAGGGGTCCCAGATTGGAGAGGGTGTAGGGTGGGCTGAATTTTCATACACCGGGCCTCTAGTCTATACTAATAAAAGGGTAATATACTAATTAGACTGTACCTCTTCCAAACGACCTTCTGGATGTTCTGGACAAAGCCATGGTGGCAGGGCTGAGGCAGAGGCAGTTAGAGGCAACCAGGCAGGCAGGGGAGAGCAGTTAGGGGGATCAGACCATCAGGGGAGAGCAGTTAGGGGGGATCAGAACAGCAGGGAAGAGCAGTTAAAAGGATCAGGCTGGCAGGGAGATGAGTGGTTAGGAGCCAGAAGTCTGGAGGGGTCCCAGGATTGGAGAGAGTGAAAGCCAAGCTGAGGGACCCCCTCCCATGCACGAATTTCATGCACCAGGCCTCTAGTATAAGTATAAAAGGATAATTTGCTAAGTGTTTATCCAACCAGTAGCTATGACACACACTGACCACCAGGGGGCAGATGTTCAATGCAGGACCTGCCGAGCTGCAGTGATGGATGGTTCTTGAGTGACACATCCAGAAACCAGTGAGGAGGGAGTTGGGTTCCTCATGGGGCTGTATGATTCCACCTTGGGCTGTGGGTATGTCATTGGTGGGATGCTGTCACCCCGAACCTGGTTTACTGCACACTTGTGTTTGCGTTCCACACCCTGTACGACAGCACTTGGCAGAGTGCCCTCTCGCACTCCGGTACCCCTCGGGGGATGCCAGAGAGCCAGTTTTGGCTCAATCCCCGAAGGCCAGGCCCCGGGACCCCCCCTGCGGGAGGGACCCCACTCAGATGCCCTTGGAGCCACGGCGCCACCCCGGGTGCGGCTGGCGGGGGCCGAGGGAGGTGGGCTCCAGGGCGTGTCCCACCCGTCCCACCCAGCCCTGCCCTGCTGACCACCTTCTAATAATTTCCTTTCAGTGTGCATGAATCCGTGCACTGCGTCACTAGTGATTATATAAAGGAAAATAGAGGAGAAAGCAGATAGACAAAAAATAAGAAAAGGAAAAATTAAAAAAAAGTAGAACCAATAAAAATAGGAAAAGAAAAGGAAATGAGGAAGTCCGTCTATGAAAGAGACTAAAGCAGTAACAAACCCATCGGTCAGAGCGACCGGAGGTCCGGAGGGGAGTGGCCTGGCCTCGGCAGAGCTCATGCCTCCGGCTGCGCTCTGTGGGCCCTGCTCTGCCGAGGGCGATGGCAGCTGCTGTCTGGGCCCCGGGCTCCCAGGCCCCCAGAATGCCCCAGTCAGCACTGCCCTCCTGGCTCTCAGCACCGCTCCCTGGCACGGCTCCTCAGGACGTGGCACCTGCAGAGGGGCCAGGCCACACTCAGGTTCAGCACCCTTCCCGCCCCTAGGCTCCGCCTCTGCCTGCAGCCGGTCAGGGTCAGGGTGAGGCTCAGGGTCAGGGTCAGGGTGAGGGTCAGGGTCATGGTCAGATCAGGGTCAGGGGTCAGCCTCAATCACTCAAAGCTTGGCTCTGAGAGGGTGCTGGGCAGAGCTGGGCATCCAGGCCTCGGTCTCGGTGAGGGGGACGCTGCTCAGATTCGGGAGAGTGAGGGGTGTTCCCTGTCCCAGAGACGTGCCCCGAGAGTGCCCGGACACGGCTCTGCTCTTGGCGGGCGGGCAGAACCCCAGGCAGCCCGGGGGCCAGCTGGGACTGAGCTTCATGGCTCTGCTCCTGAGGCCGCTCTGCCAGGGCTTGGCCTCGGCCACCTCCTCTGCGAAGCTCCAGACAGGCGGCTCCTGAGGACGAGTGGGGGCTGCCGACGGGGGTCCTCTCCGGAGCGGTGACTGCCGGGAGGGCCCGGCCTCTCAGGGAAAAAGGCCATTCTGGTTTGGGGGGCCAATTGAAGGCCCCCTCCCGCCCCTTTCCACTCTGCCCCAGTGCTTGAGGCTGTGACTGAGGCTGACCCCTGACCCTGATCTCGCTGTAAATGAAAATCCTGGCTTCAAACCGAGCCCTGCAGCTTCAGGTCTGACCAGCTCCAGGCTCCACAGCCAGCAGCCTGCCGCCTTCCCCGCTGCATGCGCCACGGCCCTGGTCTCGGCTCTGTGGTACCACCATGCATATTCTGTTCCTCGATGACTTCAATGTCACTAGGTAGTAAATGCCTGTATTTAGACAATTTCTGAATTTCCTCATTTAGAAATCGGAAAATGGAGCAGGTCACACAGCTGTTAAGTAATCAAGTCAGCATTGAACCTGGGACCCTCCGCACCACAGCCCGTCCTCAGGGCTCTGCGCTCTGTGCTCAACCCCAGGTCCCGCCCAGACTGGCTGTGTGACAGAACCCAGTCCCCGCACGCCCCCAGGGAGCGGGCCAGGCCGGTCATGTGACTGAGAGCCCAATGCCGAGGCTGAGGACTCCTCTGTCCCCTCTTCATCGTAGGGGCAGGCAGGTGTGATTTCAAACAGCGGCCACCTTCCCCTCAGTGTCAGGGAGACAGCGGGCAGGAGGCCGGCAGCAGGCGGCACGGAGAAGGCGTTTTGAATCCAAGCTCGGCTGCTGTGAACTCTGCTGTCAAAAAGAACTTTTCAAATGCAGCCTGAGATCTGGGCTTCCGTGTGAAATCTTGGGCTTTTAAATATTGGTGATTGATTTATTGTTTAAGGGTTGAGGACCTTGGTGTAAATGATAGGAAATGTGCAGTTTTCTGTTTGCTGACCTGGGACCAGACAAATCGGATAAGAGGAAAGGAAAGACAGGAGGGCGGGTGTGCAAAGAAGGGACGAAAGAAAGAGAGCTCGCTGGGCCACCTCTTTAAATCACTTTGGAGGCTCTCTTCCCTTTGTGCAGCTGTAATCCTTACTAATTAGATAATTGAAATAATCATCCAACTAAGTGGGTTCAAATCTCCCCCCACCTCAGCCTTGCTTGAGGAGTCGCTCAGCCCAGCTGGCTTCTGGTTCCGCAGGCTTCCTCCTCGCCTCGGGCAGGGTCTGAGCAGGTTTCACGCTGTTTTTGTTCCTTTTCCGTTCGCCATTTCAGGTCATAGGACCTGCAACGAAGGTTCGGTTCCAGCTGCTGTCAAAATAGACTCCAGGGCCCAGACCAGTTTGGCTCAATGGATAGAGCGTCAGTCTGTGGATTGAAAGGTCCCAGGTTCGATTCCGGTCAAGGGCATGTACATTGGTTGTGGGCACATCCCCAGTGGGGGGTGGTGCAAGACGCAGCTGGTCGATGTTTCTCTCTCATCGACGTTTCTAACTCTCTCTCTCTCTCCCTTCCTCTCTGTAAAAAATCAATAAAATATATATTTTAAAAAAAATAGACTCCAGGGCAACTGAAAGCCGAGCGCTGGAACTGGCGCCCACAGCGGCGCGGCTGAGAGGCCAGCCCATAGGGCGTGCGCTTCTCCTGTGCCGGAGTGTGTGCACGGCCGTCAGACAGCAGTCTCCTCTGAAACGGAGTGAACGGGACTCCCGCGGGCTGTGGGACCCCGTGGAGACACCGGGAGCTCGTGGCTGGCCCAGAGGAGCATCCCCGATGGGGGTTAACACGGAAAACGGTGTGTTCTCATTGCCTCAATCGTTGGCATTGTATATCTGACATAAACATGGGAAAAGAGAAAGAGCACATGGAGATAGAAGATGTAAATGATTCTGGCTCCGGGCATGCACGGCGTTTATGTGCTGGTCTGATGTGGGATCCGTCTTCCTCCAGGCCAGTTCTGAGGCGCCGGATGGGCAGGCGGCCGTCCGGCCGACAGCCTGCGGTGACTCCAGCAGCAGTGAGCTCTGACTTACTGTCACTGGCATATTCTTGGCAGCTGACTGAACAAAACAGCGGATAAGGAGCCAACTGCACCGTAGCCTGCTGGAGATAGACAAGAGTTAAGTTCCTGTCATATTTCTGATCACAAAAACGCGACCAAACCTTAATGAAACCACAAGTGCTTCTGATATTTGGCACTGGAATAAATGTGAGCCACACACACTTCAGGAAAAGGGAGAGACTTCTTTGCCAGCCACTTACTCCTGGTCGGGGTTGTGGTGGCGGAGCTGTCCCAGCAGCTCGGGCACCAGGCGGGACCCCAGGAAAGGGCACCCCCAGCGCAGCCTCACCCGGGCCTGGGAGACAGGCCTCACAGGGATTAGGGGAGCCGGAGGCCGAGAAAACCGCAGACGGGGCGAATGCACGCCCGGTGGGAAGGGCATCAGTGTGCTCCCGGTAGAAGGCCCCTGGGAATGCACATGATGACCTTCCATTGTCACCAGCTGAACTCAAGGCGGAGGCAGAGCCACGCCCATGGAACCTGTTTCCCCAAGATGTGGGAGACTGTTATCAGTACTGATTTCTTATCTTTATCCTTGTGCTTGGAATGAGAAACGGAAAGGACCTTGACTTACCCAGGTCTTGATATGCTAAATCCCAGGAATGAGGGAATGAATAGGACCTGGGCACCCCCAAAACTCCTTTGATCTTAACCCCCCTCTGGAAATCAATAAATGCACTGTGCTGTCTGTGGTGGGTGTGACTGTCTCTCCATCAGAGTGACAGCCCCCTACCTGGGTCCCAGCTTGAATCTATTTCTATGTCTTGGTCTCTTTTTTCTTCTTTAATTTCTTAATCCCCAGCTCCTCCACTCAGGAACCTGTCATTTTCTGTGCAGGTCGTGGAAAACAGAGAAACAGACCCCCACACTCCCGGGCAGGGTTACAGGGTTGCGGTGAGATGACCACATGGACCTGCTGCGTCCCCCGCCGTCTGCAGGCCGTCCTGGGGAAGTCCCAGCAATGACATGGAGCCTGGAGGAGCTTTCCTTAAAGGGACATGCTCGCCCTTTCCATCAGGAAGCTTTAAAACCAGGGCAGCAGGTGCCTGCCACACTCGCTAAGGGTGGAGGAAAATCTAGAACAAGGTGAGTGTTCTCGGTGAGAGGGCAGGGCGGGGCGAGGATAAAACTCCTGACTCCACTGTGAGGCAGGGCGGAGTTATCCTCCATTAACTGGACCCTAGCCCAGTCAGGGTCAGCCAAAGCAGTGACATCACCACCGGAGTAAAACCCCAGGGCTTGGCGAAATTCCTCTCTTCCGCCATATTGTCGGCGTGAGTGGGACAGAGCCCATGCTAGCATGGAAAAGGCTCTTGTTTTTGCATCGGACTCGGCTCCCTGGTGGTCCGTGGGGATCACGAAGTCTGGGCATAACACTAGGGTCTCAGAGTAAAACCTAAGTCGGCTGCAACTCCCAAACCCACACAGCCACGCCTTCCCCGAACCAGCTTCCAGTTCCCGACACAGGGCAGCGAGCACAGCGGGCAGCGGGCAGCGGGCACGGCAGCCCAGGCCCTGGTGGCTGATAGCACCTGCGGGACAGACTCCTGGGCACACGTGGTGGAGAGCCGGTGCCGGAGAGCTCTGAGAGTGTATCATTAGATGCTCTCCGATCTTTTAAAAAGTATATGTGGCGCTTCGTTCTTTAAATGAGAAGAATGTCCTTAAGTAGGAAGGAGAATGACTTTCAGACTGTCTGGTGTTTTCCCTGGATGGACTTTTGGAAAGTGGTGACCATCAGCCCAGGTGAGGCACAGCCGTCACAGACGGCACTTCTCTGCCACAAGAGCAAGTGCTCCCGCGCTGCTTTTCTTAAAGGCATTCACTTCGGAGAGAGTTGTCCCGCTTATTTCTGCATTTTCCATCATTCTTGGATGTGCCCTAACCCTGGCCAGGCCTCAAACCCGCAACCTTGGTGCCCTAGGATGATGCCTGACCAACTGCACCAGCTTTGCTCGCGCGTTCAGCAACGGGCAGGGCTGAAGTGTCCAGTCCTCAGATCCATGCCCGGCATCCTGACGACTGGGCAGCGGCTGGCAGGGACCTCCAGCTGGGATAGTGGGCGGCAGTACACCTCCTGGACAGCTGCCCATTTGCTGGTGCGCCCAGCATGCTCCTCCCGGCCTCAGTGCCGCGTGCCCACTGGTGGCAGCCTCCCAGGGGGCCCCACTCCCCTTACCTCTTGGTGTCACATGTTTCCAGAGGGCTGGCTCATGGGACCAGTAAGATATTGCAAGGGTGATGCAGTGGGACTTTCAGGCTAAGTCATTAGAGTCACTGCAGTTTCTATTCTCCCCCGTTGCATCACCCGTGTGAGGACCCCACGCGGGCCTGGGCCTGGGCCTGGGCCGTGTGAGGACCCCACGCGGGCCTGGGCTTGGGCTGTGTAAGGAGTGCCTGCAGATGGGCGAGTGCACGGCCATCACAGCAGCAGATTGGACACACCAGGCAAGCCTTCTGGGTGGCAGCCAGCCTGTCACTGCTCCCTGACAGGACCGCCAGCAAGGCCAAGCTCAGGTCCTGCCCCGTGGACGCGGTAAAATGCATTTATTTTTGTGTAAAGTGCTAGGTTTTGCAGCCAATGGTTATGCCACAGCAGGTGATGGGTGCAGAGCCAGCCTTCCTGTCCAGAAGGCTACTTCTTCCCCCTCCCTCATTCCTCTTCCTGCTGAGTCCCAGTCCAGAGGGGCTCTCGGCCTTCGAAGACCCAGCACCACACGCGCCCTGTGTGGGCGCTACCCCCCAAGGTAGGCGCCATTCCCCAGACCACCTGTGGTAGCGGAGCACGCACCTGCCGCCCTCAGGGAGGGAGCACCCTGAGTGGACAGAGTGCTACTGATAATGACCGGGCATCAGCCAAACCAGGCCATTCTGCAACTCCAGCCGCCCTCGCAGCCTCCCTCTGTGGGAGGCCTGCACCTCTTGAAAATGCAAAACAAATACAATAAAATAAAAACGTAGCTTCCTAATAGATCCTTTTACTTCCAAATCTCAGCCCAGCTAGGTAGTAAAGGGGAAGGCGATTGCAGGCAACCTGGTCATTTAAACAGTCTCCCAGTTTGCTCAGTTGTTACAAGAAAGAACAGAGGGACAGCAGCTGAGTTCTGAGCCTTGTCTCCCTGGCTCATCACTGCAGACCCCTCTCACCTCTGAGTAGGGAACTGTGGCCTGTGGGGGACAAGTAGGCAGTGGAAGGGGATCAAGGGCTGTTGGCCCACCCTCTAAGGAATGATTGGTCTTAACTGCTACCTGGATTAGAAAACAGCTATAGGGTGATTGGCCCACCCAAATTTTCCTAGCATCTCCAACAGGCCGTGATTTGCTCAGAGGAGCGGAAATCTAGCCAGTGCTCTGCTAGCCGAGCCATGAACCGTGGGGCTGTGTGTGTCAGAAGCTTTTCCTCTGCACAAAGCTTTCCTGGGGCTGATACAGACCCTGGTGGCACCCAGAGTCCAAGTTCTTTGCTCTCGGCTTGTCTTCTTTGCCTGTGGAAGCTTGTGGGGCCTGATCCTAGGCAGAGCCTCATCACACTCCTGTTGCCACCTGTAAGCCACCCCCCCGCCGGAGGGACACTGGGCTTTAAGCAAAAGGCAGTCCCCGGGGCTGACACCTCCTCGCACTGGGCCTAGGTTTGGCACAGGTCCTCTGATGTGTGAGAACTTGCCATCATTTTCTTGATGTTTCTGAACCTTTTCTCCGAAGATATCTGACTTTATCAATGGCCTTCAGGTTTTCCTTCTCTTCCCATCATTCAGGGAGGCATGAGCAGGTTGGGGTGCTCCTGAGAATGAAGAATCAGTGACCAGAGCACTCCGCACACCCCGCCCCCACTGTTCTTATGGTAGCACACAGAGAAAAGGCTCCCAGATCCTGCCAGCCGGAGGGGACCGAGTCTCCGGGGTTGTAGAGGCCTCGGTTGGGATGTCCTCCTGGAGCATTTGGCATCACTGGGAGACCTGCCCCTTCATCGTCTGCCTTTCAAGGCCACTGTCTCTGCAGAGGTCAAGACCTTTCCCTTGGAGACGATGCTGGCCAGTGGCCTCCTTAACTGAAAGGACCTTTCTCTTCCCTGGACAGTGAGCTGAGGCTCAGCTCTAAATCGGGAAGCAGCAAGGCCACACACTCTCCCTTCCCCCCGGCGTGTCCTGATGTGAATGGCCTGATCCCAATGTCCCTCAGGGATGCTCTGCGAGGGGCCGGCACAGGAGGGAGGCCAGCCAGCTCTCTGTGCCTCTCCCAGGCAGCGCAGCCCACACACTCACTCTGCTGGCTTTGAGCTTCACACTGAATGCCCCTCAGCACGAGGTCCTTTGTCCGCCACTTTCCCTGGCCGCCTGTCACTGTGTCCGCTTGTCACTGCGTCTGCCTGTCACTGTGTCTACCTGTCACTGTGTCCGCCTATCACTGTGTCTGCTTCTCACTGTGTCTGCCTGTCACTGTGTCCGCCTGTCACTGTGTCTGCTTCTCACTGCGTCCGCCTGTCACTGCGTCCGCCTGTCACTGGTGTCTGCCTGTCACTGTGTCCACCTGTCACTGGTGTCCGCCTGTCACTGGTGTCCGCCTGTCACTGTGTCCACCTGTCACTGTGTCCACCTGTCACTGTGTCCGCCTGCCACTGTGTCCGCCTGTCACTGGTGTCCGCCTGTCACTGTGTCCACCTGTCACTGGTGTCCGCGGCTGCAGGCCGCCTGCTCCTCCTCTCTGCTCACAATATCTGTTGTCCTAGCCAATGCCTGTCTGCCCTGCAGGGAACCGTTTCCCATGTAGCCAGCTCTCGCTCAGGACCCGCTCTGGCCAGCAGCCTGGCTGGGCGTCCTCCTGTGCACCCGGAGGTAGCAGTTTGGCTGGGCCAGGGCACATGCCCAGGTTTCAGGCAACATATTTCCCTCTCCCTCTCCCTTCCTCTCTCTCTAAAATCGATAAAGACGTGTTTTGTAAAAAAACAAAAAAAACAAAAAACTGCTGTGAGCCTCTTGCTCACGCCTCCCAGCCGATATCCATCCCACCTGTATGTGGGAATTAGAAACATTCCTGTTACAGGAACCTTGCTTGTTCCTGAAAAAAGAAAGACACATGGTCACTCTGGAAGGAACATCCAAAAGCAGTTTTTAAAAGCCGTCACCAATGTAGTTTTATACGTGGCTTTTCCACTCCAAGTATCAGGAGCATTTTTTCATCACAGTCTCCTTCTCTTTTTATTTTTTTATTTTACTTTATTTTATTTTTTGAATTTAGTAAATCTTTATTATTCAGATTATTACAGTTGTTTCTCTTTTTCCCCCCATAGCTCCCCTTCAACTGGTTCCCACCCACCCTCTTCCCTTACCCGCCCTGTCCTCATCCATAGGTGAACAATTTTTGTTCAGTCTCTTCCCAAACCCCCCACACCCCGTCCCCTCTGAGAACTGCCAGTCCACTCCCTTTCTGTGCCCTGATTCTATTATATTCACCTGTTTATTCTGTGCCTCAGATTTTTTATTCCCTTGATTTTTAGATTCACGTGTTGATAGATATGTATTTGTTGTTCATAATTTTTATCTTTACCTTTTTCTTCTTTTTCCTCTTCTTAGAGAATACCTTTCAGCATTTCATTTAATACTGGTTTGGTGGTGATGAACTCCTTTAGCTTTTTCTTGTCTGTGAAGCTCTTTATCTGACCTTCAATTCTGAATGGTAGCTTTGCTGGGTAGAGTAATCTTGGTTGTAAGTTCTTGCTATTCATCACTTTGACTATTTTTTGCCACTCCCCTCTGGCCTGCATAGTTTCTGTTGAGAAATCAGCTGACAGTTGTATGGGTGCTCCCTTGTAGATAATTAACTTTTTCTCCTGCTGCTTTTAATATTCTCTTTTTGTCTTTTGCTCTTGGCATTTTGATTATGATGTGTCTTGGTGTGGTCCTCTTTGGATTCCTTTTGCTTGGGGTTCTGTGTGCTTCCTGGACTTGTAAGTCTATTTCTTTCAACAGGTGGGGGAAGTTTTCAGTCATTATTTCTTCAAATAAGTTTTCAGTATCTTGCTCTCTCTCTCTTCTTCTGGCACCCCCATAATTCAGATGTTGGCATGCTTGAGGTTGTCTCAGAGGCTTCTTACACTGTCTTCAAATTTTGGGATTCTTTTTTCATTTAGCCTTTCAGTTGAGTTATTTTTGCTTCTTTGCATTTCAAATCTTTGACTCGATTCTTGTGGTCCTCTAGTTTGCTCTTGGGTATCTGGATAATATTTTTTATTTCAGTCAGTGTATGTTTAATTTCTAGTTGGTTCTTTTCCATATCCTCGATGGTCTCTCTCATATCCTCGAAGGTCTCACTAAATTTACCAGCCTTTTCTAGGAAGTTATTGAAAAAACCTTATAAGTGTGGTTTTGAATTCTATATCAGTCACTTGTTCTCCTCCATTTCTTTCATTTGTGATCTGTTTCCTTGTCTCTTCATTTTTGCTGCTTCCCTGAGTTGGTAGGGGGGCTTTGTGTGCTAAGGTGTCCTATATGGTTCATTGGGTCAGCCTGAGGTGGACACTTGGTGCATCCCTTTGTGGACTGTGTGAACAGCCTTGTTGCAGTTAAGTCTTTTTTTTTTTTTTTTTTTTTCCACCAGCAAGCAAGAGCTTTATGTAAAGGAACAGGTGACATTTAACTGGTCCTAACAGAACAACGAATGCATGTTTTCCCCGTTGCTTAGCAAACCTCCAAAAGGACCTATTTAAATCCATCCATTGAGAATTTGTTCAAAATCTTTTACAGCAATTGGGTCATGTTATTTGTGGACACTTGTTCAAAGTCACGTGAAGAAGACGACTTTGTACAGATGCCTAAGAAATAGCCGTGTCAGAACCATTGTCTGGGTATCTGAGGCTGTGCCGCCTGGACTTCAGCCTTTCCCCAAGTAACCCTCAGAAACCCAGCCCGCCACAGCCCGTGACTCTCAACAAGCACCACAGCGCGGGGTCAGAGGTCAGTCAACAATGAGCGCATCGCAGTCTTGAATGACCACCCCCACAGACCAAATGGCGGTCAGGTACTCGTTCACACAGTTGGGGCTGATGTAATTAAGGGAGTCGAGGGACTACGGGTCCCCACCGGAGCTGGTGAAGTCCACCCCGATGGTGAAGTTCAGCTGGCACCCACCCATGATGTAGTCCAGGAAGGTGCACTTCACCGTGACCTCGCACGCTTCATGCTGACGATGCCGGAGTTCTTGTAACTTTTCTTCTTCTGCCTCTTCTTCTTGTTGATGCACCCAAGCTCCATGGGCGAGCTCTGGGAGGCCGACTTCAGCTGCGTCATGGTGGTCTGGAACACCCCGATGAGGGCGTGGGAGCCGTCACTGTCATGGTCGCAGCACTCCACCTTAATAGTTTTATTCATATCTCCATAGCACAGGGAGTTCAGAGAGATTTTAAAAGGCCTCCACACAGGATTCAGGTTGTTTTTAATGACCTCTATTTGGTGCACCAGCAGCCAGGTTCTGTCCTACATCTGCTTGTGGAACTTCAAGTAAGGGTCGGACTTGCCAAACAGGTCCTTTTTGTCCAGTTTTCTTGCTTCCATTTCAAACAAGACCACTCTGTCATCCTTTCTTTCTTCGGCGGAAATCATGATGCTGCCCTTCCCGCCGGCTTGCCGTTCCTCAGCGTCAGCAGGTGTCAGCTTCTTACTGGACACGATCTGTCCCAGGGTGCATTCACATTCTCCCAGGAAGTCGTCGCTGAGCTCGATGGTCTTGTCGTCGATGTCATAGATCCCGAACTTCAGTTTCTGCACCACCTCGAAGTGGCAGTCGATGGTGAAGGTCTTGGAGAACGTGGGGTTCAGGAAGTTCTTAGTCCTCCCCGTGCGATCGCCTCAGACCACTGCTGTCCGCTCGAGTTCAGAAACAGCACGCACAGAGGGTCCGACTTGGACCCAATGTCTGTGTCAAGAAGGTTGACACAGGACACGTTCAGCTCCACCTTCGTCACACACTGGGCGGCCATCTCTGGAGTGAGACGGAAATGCCGTTTCTAAGGCGGCACTGAGACTTATTAATCCGGTGGGGCTCAGTGGCTGAGTGTCAACCTACAGTCCAGCCAACATCAGGAAGCAAGTCTGCCGTCCACGGCCCATGGCATCACCTGTAGGTAAGTCTTGATTGTTGTTGGTATCACTGGGAGGAACTGACCTTCAGGCCAATTGGCTGTGAGGATCAGCTGTGTCTAGGAGACAACCTTATTCGACTAGACTTGGAAAATTGCAAAAAGCCTCAGCTTGGATGGGGCGGAGTTTCAAGGTGGAGCCTACAGCCTTGTCTTCCTGTCAGCCCCACCCTATGAGGTTCCTGAGTCTCAGTGTCCCTCAGTGTCCCCTCGGTACTTGCTGCAAGCACCTCTGAGGGAACGGTGCCCTGGAGTTTTGCCTGCTACTAGACAGTCTAGTCTCTCCCTCCATGAATCTGGATTCCCAGATTCTCGCCTGGAACTGGGGTTGGAAGTGGGGTTCAGTGCAGTCTGGAGCTTTTGTCTCCTTCCTGCTAGGGCAATCCAGCAGCACAGTCAACAGTCTGTCCTCTGTGTGCATTCATGTGCGCACCTCCAGAGCTCTGCCTTTCACTGCTCTCCTGAGTTTCCGCCTTACCGCCTAGATTCCCTCCGAATGAGCCTGGGTCCCCAGGGTCTGGCCTGGAACTGGGGTTCAGTGCAGTCGGAACTGGGGTTCAGCCCAGTCCAGAGCTTTCATCTCCTTCCCGCTAGAGAATGCCAGCCAGCTGCCCCCTCCTCTCCAATTCCATCCTCCCCACACATATGACATTGTTTCCATACCTCAGGCTTTTACAGCTCCTCTGGTATTCTCTTTCCTTCTAGATGTAAAATTTCCAGTCAGTCAGCCTTCCTGTGGTTCTGGATGATGTCGGTTTTGTATTTTAGTTGTAGTTTTGAAATTGTTGTGCCAGGCTGCAGTTAGGTGTTCACTGTACCGCCACCTAGGTTTTTCCCCCTGAGTGTTTCCTCCTTCCCTATTTAATTCCATTGGCCAGGTTCCTACTCCAGGCTGTTCACCAGCATTTGCGATGATTCTGAGATTTGCCCAGAGAGACAATCCCTCATGCCCCAGATCGCCCAAAGGCCAAAGGGCATTTTCACCTGCAGGAGGGGACAGAAAATGTGGAGCACAAAGGAATGAGGAGCAGAGGGGAGCGAGGAGCAGGGGGAACAGGGGAACTAGAGGGGAGGCAGGGAGCAGGGGGAGCAGAGAGAGCAAGGGGCGGAGAGCAGGGGGGAGGACAGGGAATAGGGGGAGTAGGAGGAGCAGGAGGAGCAGGAGGAGCAGGGGGTGATGAGCAAGGGGAGAAGGAGGAGCAGAAAAAGCAGGAGCAGGGGGAGTAGGAGGAGCAGTGGTAGAAGGGGGAGCAGGGGGGCGGGGAGCAGGAGGAGCAGGGGGAGAAGGGAGAGCAGGGGGAGTAGGAGGAGCAGGAGGAGAAGGGGAAGCAGGGGGCGGGGAGCAGGGAGAGCAGGAGGAGAAGGGGGAGCAGGAGGAGAAGGAGGAGCAGGGGGAGCAGGAGGAGCATGGGGAGCAGGGGGGAAAGGAGGAGCAGGGGGAGCAGGAGAAGCAGCAGGAGCAGGGGGAGTAGGGGGAGCAGTGGGAGAAAGGGGAGCAGGGGGATGTGGACCAGGGAGAGCAGGGGGAGAAGGGGAGAAGGGGGAGCAGGAGGAGAAGGAGGAGCAGGGGGAGCAGGAGGAGCAGGGGGAGTAGGAGGAGCAGGGGGAGCAGGAGGAGAGGAACAGGGGGAGCAGGGAGAGCAGCGGGGCTGGGAACATGGGAAGCAGGAGCAGCAGGGGGAGTAAGAGAAGTAGGAGGAGCAGAAGGTGCAGGGGGAGCAGGGGGAGCAGGGGGAGTAGGAGGAGCAGTGGGAGAAGGGGGAGCAGGGGGGTGGGGAGCAAGCAGAGCAGGGGGAGAAGGGGGAGCAGGAGGAGCAGGGGGAGTCGGAGGAGCAGTGGGAGAAAGGGGAGCAGGGGGATGGGGACCAGGGAGAGCAGGGGGAGAAGGGGAGCAGGGGGAGCAGGAGGAGAAGGAGGAGCAGGGGGAGCAGGAGGAGCAGGGGGAGCAGGAGGAGCAGGGGGAGCAGGAGGAGCAGGGAGAACAGGGGGAGTAGGAGGAGCAGGGGGAGCAGGGGGAGCAAGAGGAGGTCGGGAGGAGGAGGAGCAGTGGGAGCAGGAGGAGTAGGAAAAGCAGGGTGAGCATGAGGAGGAGCAGGGGGAGCAGGAGGAGTAGAAGGAGCAGGTGAAGTAGGAGGAGCAGGGGGAGCAGGGGGAGGTCAGGAGCAGGAGGAGCAGGGGGAGTAGGAGAATCACAGAGAGCAGGGGGAGCAGGGGGAGTAGGAGGAGCAGGGGGAGCAGGAGGAGCAGGGGGAGCAGGAGGAGCAGGGGGAGCAGGAGGAGAGGAACAGGGGGAGCAGGGAGAGCAGCGGGGCTGGGAACATGGGAAGCAGGAGCAGCAGGGGGAGTAAGAGGAGTAGGAGGAGCAGAAGGTGCAGGGGGAGCAGGGGGAGCAGGGGGAGAAAGGGGAGTAGGAGGAGCAGGGGGAGAAGGGGGAGCAGGGGGGTGGGGAGCAAGCAGAGCAGGGGGAGAAGGGGGAGAAGGGGGCGGGGAGCAGGGGAGAAGGGGGAGTCGGAGGAGCAGTGGGAGAAAGGGGAGCAGGGGGCGGGGAGCAGGGGGAGAAGGGGGAGCAGGGGGAGCAGGAGAAGGAGGAGCAGGAGGAGTAGGAGGAGCAGGGGGAGCAGGAGGAGCATGGGGAACCGGGGGAGTAGGGGGAGCAGGGAGAGCAGGAGGAGCAGGTGAAGTAGGAGGAGCAGGGGGAGCAGTGGGAGCAGGGGCAGCAGGAGGAGCATGAGGAGCAGGGGGAGCAGGGGGAGCAGGGGGAGCAGGGGGAGCAGGAGGAGCAGGGGCAGCAGATGGAACACGAGGAGCAGGAGGAGCAGGGGGAGCAGGGGGAGCAGGAGGAGCAGGGGGAGCAGGGGGAGCAGGAGGAGCAGGAGGAGCAGGGGGAGCAGGGGGAGCAGGAGGAGCAGGTGGAGCATGAGGAGCAGGAGGAGCAGGGGGAGAAGGCTGAGCAGGGGGAACAGGGGGAGCAGGATGAGCAGGAACAGCAGGGGGAGAAGGGGAGCGTGGTTTTGAACTCTATATCCAGTCTCTTCTTTTCCTCCATTTCTTTTGTTTCTGATCTGTTTCCTTGTCTCGGCATTTTCACAGCTTCCCTGAGTTGGTAGGGTGGCTTTGTGTGCTAAGGTGTCCTATATGGTTGAGTGAGTCAGCCTCCCAGTTTCCTGAGGTGGACAGTCTTGGTGTAGCCCTCTGTGGGCTGTGTGTGCAGTCTTGTTGTTAAGCCTTGCTTGTTGTTGGTGTCACTGGGAAGCGTTGATCTCCGAGCCAATTGGCTATGAGGATCAGAAGTGTCTCAGCTAGGAGGGTTTCTGTATTCCACTTGGATGGGGCAGAGTCTTGGGGTGGCACAGCCAAGCTTTGGTGAATCCCACAAGATTGTTTGCAGACGCGGACACCTCTTTGGTATAGGTGCAGACAAGCTTTGGATTCCTGTCTGTCACCTCCTAGGAGAGTCCTATTGGCAGTGAACGAGAAAGCTAGCCACTGGAAGGGCTTCTGTGCTCTGCTTGGATGGGGTGGAGTCTCGGGTGGTGCAGACAAGCTTTATTCAGTCCCTCCCTACAAGGGTCTGGTTTCTGAGTCCTACAGTAATGGACACTGGCTTCACACACCTCCGAGAGATCTCTGCCCACTGCCTGACAGTCTGGCCTCTCCCTGTCTGGGGCCGTCTATCAGCGCAATAGGGTGGTTCTGTTTTCCTCCCGAACAAGAAAGCCAGCTGCGCATTAGCTGTCCGCCCTCTCTGCGCCCCGGGAGTAAGCCAGCAGCGAACTCGGCCCGCCCTCTCCTCGCTCCACAGCAGCGAAGTCGGGTGGGCGCCTTTTCGCGCACATAGTTCTCAGTATCTTCACAGTTCCTAAGGCTCAGTGTGCCTTCTCTCTCCTTCCCAGATGGTAGAGCCTCATCTCAGCCAGCCATCCGGCGCTTCAGGGTGATGTTTCCCGTTTTTCAGTTCTAAATTCAAATTTGTTGTGATAGGCTGCATTCAGGTGTCTACCCTATGCCGCCATCTTGGTTTCTCCTTTAATCTTTATTGTTCCTGAACACAGAGACTTTTAAGGCTACCAACTCAGGGCAGCTGCAAAAATGCCGAGACAAGGAAACAGATCATAAACGAAAGAAATGAAGGATAAAAAGCGACTGGATATAGAGTTCAAAACCACGCTTACAAGGTTTTTCAAGAATTTTCTAGAAAAGGTCAAAAGGACCTATGAGGATATGAAAAGGGATCTACTAGAAATAAGGGATCAACAAGAAATAAAGAATACATTGTCTGAAATAAAAAAATATTATACAGAGTCCTAGAAACAGAATGGAAGATCGCAAGAATCAAGTCAAAGATTTGAAACATAAAGAGCCAGAAGATACTCCTCCACAGAAGCAAGAAGACAAGAGAATCCAGAAAGTTGAAGAAAAAGTAAGAAACCTCTGCGACAACTTCAAGCGAACCAACATCAGAATTATGGGGGTCCCAGAAGAAGAGAGAGAGCAAGGTACCGAAACATACTGAAATAAATAGTGACAGAAAACTTCCCCGACCTGGTGAAAGAATTAGACCTACAAGTCCCGGAAGCGCACAGAACCCCAAACAAAAGGAATCCAAAGAAGACCACACCAAGACAAATCATAATTAAAATTCCAAGAGCAAAAGACAAAGAGAGAATATTAAAAGCAGCAAGAGGGAAACAGGTAAATGAGCACCCATACGATTGTCACCTGATTTCTCAACAGAAACTATGCAGGCCAGACAGGAATGGCAAGAAATATTCAAGGTGATGAATAGCAAGAACATACAGCCAAAAATAATCTACCCAGCAAAGCTATCAGTCAGAATCAAAGGCCAGATAAAGAGCTTCACTAATAAAAAATAAATAAATAAATAAAAAAGCTAAAGGAGTTCATCATCACCAAACCAAAATTATTTGAATTGCTGAAGGGGGTTCTTTTGGAAGAGAAAGAAAATAAAGATAAGAATTATGAACAAATACATAACTATCAACAAGTGAATCTAAAAACCAAGGGAATTAAAAAAAAAATCTGATGAACATTATTAACTGATGAATATAATAGAATCAGATGCCAAAACCAGTTTGGCTCAGTGGTAGAGCGTTGGTCTGCGGACTGAAAGGTCCCAGGTTCGATTCCGGTCAGGGGCATGTACATTGGTTGCGGGCACATCCCCAGTAGGGGGTGTGCAAGAGGCAGCTGGTCAATGTTTCTCTCTCATCGACGTTTCTAGCTCTCTATCTCTCTCCCTTCCTCTCTGTAAAAATCAATAAAATATATTTAAAAAAAAAAATAGAATCAGAGATATGGAAGGGGAGTGAACTGATGATTCTCAGGGAAAAGAGGTGAGGGTGTGGGAAGAGACTGAACATGAACTGTGCACCTATGGATGAGGACAATGGCGGGTGGGGAAAGGGCAGAGGGTGGAGTAGGAACCTGGTGGAGGGGGGAAAAAATGAGGAACTTTTGTAGTAATATGAACAATAAAGGTTTATTAAAAAAAAAAAAAAGAAAAGAAAAGAAAGAAAGAAAAGAAAAGAAAAAGGAAAAAAAAAAAGAAAAGAAAAAAGAATCCAAAAAACTAAAGACAGTGTAAGGAGCCTCTGGTACAACCACAAGCATACCAACATCTGAATTATGGGGGTGCCAGAAAAAGAGAGCAAGATACTGAAAACTTATTTGAAGAAATAATGACTGAAAATTTCCCCCACTGGTTAAAGAAATAGACTTACAAGTCCAGGAAGCACACAGAACCCCAAGCAAAAGGAATCCAAAGAGGACCACACCAAGACACATCATAAGCAAAATGCCAAGAGCAAAAGACAAAAAGAGAATATTAAAAGCAGCAGGAGAAAAAGTTAATTATCTGCAAGGGAGCACCCATACAACTGTCAGCTGATTTCTCAACAGAAACTATGCAGGCCAGAGGGGAGTGGCAAGAAATAGTCAAAGTGATGAATAGCAAGAACCTACAACCAAGATTACTCTACCCAGCAAAGCTACCATTCAGAATTGAAGGTCAGATAAAGAGCTTCACAGATAAGAAAAAGCTAAAGGAGTTCATCACCACCAAACCAGTATTAAATGAAATGCTGAAAGGTATTCTCTAAGAAGAGGAAAAAGAAGAAAAAGGTAAAGATAAAAATTATGAACAACAAATACATATCTATCAACACGTGAATCTAAAAATCAAGGGAATAAAAAATCTGAGGCACAGAATAAACAGGTGAATATAATAGAATCAGGGCACAGAAAGGAAGTGGACTGGCAGTTCTCAGGGGGGACGGGGTGTGGGGGGTACGGGAAGAGACTGGAGAAAAATCGTCCACCTTAGGATGAGGACAGGGGGGGTAAGGGAAGAGAGTGGGTGGGATCCGAGTGGAAGGGGGCTATCGGGGGGAAAAAGAGAAACAATTGTAATAATCTGAACACTATAGATTTATTAAATTTAAAAAAATAATTAACCCAATCAGGCTTTCTAGAGACAGTTATTTTGATTAAAGAAATCATGTCTGAATGCACTTTGGCTACTTCTTAGATCCAGTCAGTGGGCCCCACACACTCAGTCCTTGGGAGGAGTGGGGCGCTGGTTGCTGGGGGAAAAGGGGTTCATGGGTAGTGAAGGCGAGTGGACCTCGGTGACAACACCTCGCTGGCTGCCAGGGGCTGGGAGGCCATAGGAACTCCTTAGGCTGCTCCTCCGTCCTTCCCTCTTCTCTTTTTGAAGGTCGCTTTGGGCCTTTCTGTCGTGGTTCTGAAGTTTCCCTAAAACTCCTTTGAGTCTTTCCAGGCTGAGCTGCAGGACTTAAGTCACCTGTAACACCTGGAGGGGAGTCCTCAGGGGCACTCTCCCGCCAGCGGGCAGACTCTCCGCAGCTGCCTGCTTTGGGTCCAGGCCACCTTTCCCACCAAGTTCTGGAGGCTGGAATCAAGGCTGCCTCCACTCCACCCCATGCTGGGCCCGTCCCAGGGCCCCGAGGGGCTGAGCTGGGGCTGGACAGACAGCCCATTGTTCTGGCCTCGCTTTAGGTTCTGGTTGTGATGTGTGACAATGCCATTTCTAACCTCCAAACGGGAGGAAGGAACCCTGAAGGGAGAGCGGGCTGACAGCGGGGGTTGGAACTGGGTCCCCACTCTGCCCCCTCCCCCTCTGCCCAAGCCCCAATCCACGCCCCAGGGGGCAAGGCCAGCAGCTTGGGGGATGGCGAGGAAAGAAACTGACCTCAACCTCGGCAAGAGGGCTGTCTGAGACCCAGCCTGGAGCAGCCTTCGCCGCTCCCTCCCCTGGGACACACTGGGTCAGCGCAGGGTTACCTGGCACCTGCAGCCGCTCAGCGCTTTTCCGGTGGTCACAGACGCCGCCCCGCCTGCCAGGACTGGCTGCTCGCGTGCTCGCCCTGAAATGTGCACGTCTGGGAATGTGTTTGGAAGAGAAATAGGATTTTAAAGAAACAAGGACTATGGAACTCAGGACCCTTTCTCTGCCCCTCTCCCTGGGCCCGGCTCTCTCTGCCAGGTGCTGGGCCGTGGGCACTGTGGTCCAGAGGCCGCTGGCATGGACTCATCGCTGCCTCTCAGGAGCAGCACAGCCTTAACTGAACTGCGCAGACATTCCAGGCCTCGTTTTCCGGCTGCAAACCCCTAATGCAGGCGCCTCTCCGGGAGCAGGGAGGCGGCAGGGGAGGCTGAGCACCGAGCTGTGCCAGAGGCTTGATGCCGCCTCTCCTCACCTCTGAGTCAGTGACCCGGTGGGCAGCTGGGCCGTCCCACAGCTGTGTCATCCTAGTTGTCGGTCCCTTTCCTCCTCAGAATGTGACCCTCGAACCCAAGCATCGCCCGTGTCACTGCTGTCCCCGAAAGGAGGCCCGGTAGGTGGGCCCTCAGCCCGTGCGCAGGCCTCACCGGTGGTTGTGGGGGCCCAGAGGGCCGGAGACCGGTGGGCGCGGACAGGGTGAGGTGCAGGAGTGCTGTCTGCGGGATGTGCTTTAGTGGCAAAACCGTGTGGAACGTGGGACGCTGAAGACTCGGGGCATGGGGGAGCAGGATGCTGGCAGCCCATGCCCACTCCAGCATGCACTGCCCCTCCGGCCTGGCAGAGCTGGCCAGCAGCTTCTTCTCACCCGCGGAGTGGGGTGGGGGTGACCGCTGGGTGGCCCAGGGTGGCTGCTGCCAGCTGAGGGGCTCAGGCTAATGGCCCATCTGCACCCATTCCGCTTCCTCCTTCTGAAGCAGCGATCCCAGCCCCCTCTCCCTCCTGCTCGGAGGAGGAGCTGGTGGGATGTACGGCAGGCTCCGCACAGAGCTGCACCCCTCTGGGTGGCTCAGGGTGAAAGTGGAGTCGGAAGGCAGCCTGTCCCCTGCCCCTGCCCCCGTGGGCGCTCAGTGAGGACAGTTATCACGTCAGGTCCCACATCATCTCTACCACCTCACCTTCCTCCCGACAGGGCTCCTCCCTTCCGTAAGGGCACTGCTCCTCCCCACCAGACAGGGCTACCCCAGGGTGAGCGAGGCCCTTCCCTGTGGGAGACACCCCACCCCGCCCGCAGCCACCCCTTCCTCCTGGCTCAAAGGGGAGCATGGAGGGTGCCCCTCTCCCCCCGCCCTGCCAGCCCCTACAGAGGCCTGTGCCGACTGCTCTGCCTTGCAGCCCTGCCTGCTCCTGCCCGCAGGGAGCAGGGAGCAGGGCAAGGGGAGCAGGGCGAGCCAGGAGCGGGAGCGGGGAAGGGGAGCGGGGAGGAGGGGGAGGAGCGGGGAGAGGGGAGCAGGGAGAGCCAGGAGCGGGAGCGGGGAAGGGGAGCGGGGAGGAGGGGGAGGAGCGGGGAGAGGGGAGCAGGGCGAGCCAGGAGCGGGAGCAGGGAAGGGGAACGGGAAGAAGGGGCGGGTGAGGGGGGTGGGGATCGGGGAGCGGGGGCAGGGAGAGGGGAGGGGGAGGGGGGAGGGGCGGGGGGAGCGGAGAGGAGGGAGCGGGGGAGGGGCGGGGGGGGAGCGGGGAGGAGGGGGAGGAGCGGGGAGCGGGGGAGCGGGGAGGAGGGAGCGGGGGGGGGAGGAGCGGGGGGGGGGGGGCGAGGGGGGGAGCGGGGAGCGGAAGCCTTCGGGGCCGGGGCCCCTCCTGCCGCAGGGCGGGCGGGGGCAGGGAGGGGAAGAGGCGAGTTTGTACTCACATTTGGCGTCAGCCCCCCTCAGCGGCGGGGTGGGGTGGGAGACGGCTCCCCTGGGCGGCCGGGCGGACGCACTGGGCCCGGCGCCCGCGCTCCTGCAGCCTCCGCGGCGCCCTGCCCGCCGCCCCGCCCCGCTGCTGGGGGCGCCGGGCGGAGGGCAGGCGGACGGAGGCCGGGAGGCCAGAGCGGGCTGCACGGGCCGGGCCGCCGCGCCGGCACACTGGCTCGGAGCAGCTGCCCTCGCTGGGATCGGTGGTTTGCCAAAGTCCAGGCCTTTCCTAGTCTCACAATTTGCCTCTAAAATGTGCACTCACTTCGCCTCAAGAATGAGGAGTTTGAACTTTCAATACGAAGTGCACGTGTGTGTGTTTTACGGTGGCGATGAGTGTGCTATCACAGGAACCACAGCAAGTGTCATGCAGACCCGCAAAGGAAGGAAACAGCTGCCGGTGTGTCCACAGAGGATCCCAGTGGGGGCCCCCCGCAGCCTCCTCCGCCCGCAGCCTCCTCTCTCTCCGCCCGCAGCCTCCTCCGCCCGCAGCCTCCTCTCTCTCCGCCCGCAGCCTCCTCCGCCCGCAGCCTCCTCTCCGCCTGCAGCCTCCTCTCCACCCGCAGCCTCCTCCGCCCGCAGCCTCCTCTCCGCCCGCAGCCTCCTCTCTCTCCGCCCGCAGCCTCCTCTCCGCCCGCAGCCTCCTCTCTCTCCGCCCGCAGCCTCCTCTCCGCCCGCAGCCTCCTCTCTCTCCGCCCGCAGCCTCCTCCGCCCGCAGCCTCCTCTCTCTCCGCCCGCAGCCTCCTCCGCCCGCAGCCTCCTCTCCGCCTGCAGCCTCCTCTCCACCCGCAGCCTCCTCCGCCCGCAGCCTCCTCTCTCTCCGCCCGCAGCCTCCTCTCTCTCCGCCCGCAGCCTCCTCTCCGCCCGCAGCCTCCTCTCTCCGCCCGCAGCCTCCTCTCTCTCCGCCCTCAGCCTCTCTCTCCGCCCGCAGCCTCCTCTCCGCCCGCAGCCTCCTCTCCGCCCGCAGCCTCTCTCTCCGCCCGCAGCCTCCTCTCTCTCCGCCCGCAGCCTCCTCTCCGCCCGCAGCCTCTTCTCTGCCCGCAGCCTCCTCTCCGCCCGCAGCCTCTTCTCTGCCCGCAGCCTCCTCTCCGCCCGCAGCCTCCTCTCTGCCCTCAGCCTCCTCTGCCCGCAGCCTCCTCTCCGCCCGCAGCCTCCTCTCCGCCCTCAGCCTCCTCTGCCCGCAGCCTCCTCTCCGCCCGCAGCCTCCTCTGCCCGCAGCCTCCTCTCCGCTCGCAGCCTCCTCTCTGCCCGCAGCCTCCTCTCCGCCCGCAGCCTCCTCCGCCCGCAGCCTCCTCTCTCTCCGCTCGCAGCCTCCTCTCTCTCCGCCCGCAGCCTCCTCCGCCCGCAGCCTCCTCTCTCTCCGCTCGCAGCCTCCTCCGCCCGCAGCCTCCTCTCCGCCCGCAGCCTCCTCTCTCTCCGCCCGCAGCCTCTCTCTCCGCCTGCAGCTTGCTCCGGAGGCGGAGGCGGAGGCGGGAGGGGCTCCCCACGCAGCGCCGCCGGTGAGGCCGCAGCCAGGCAGCTGGAGTTCAGCCAGGCCACCGGCTCCACCCCAGCGCTCCGTCCAGGCCCGTGCCCTCGTGCCCTCGGGTGTAAGTCATCTGCCTCTGAGCTGACGGGTCCAGCCGATGCTGACAGCATGTCCCCTCTGCTCTGTAAGGCCCTGGCTGCTGTCCTCCCCCGACCCCCACTCCCTTTCTCCCTCCCACTCTCCAGTCTGGTCTCTTCCGCCAGCAGCTGAGAGGCTGCTGTGGCTGCGGTCTGGGAGGCTTTGTCTGTCTCTTATCAGCTCTCCCCGGACTCGGCGGTTCCACCTCACACACGAGACAGGAGGTCCGAGGGCGCAGGCCACCGTCCCCGCTGAGGACGCGCAGGAGGACTCCCGGTCGCTGTGAACTCAGAGTGAGGCTCAGCAGCACTGCAGGCCTCTCTGGATGAGAACCCACGGGGGCTCTCGGGTCCTGCTAGGCCCCCTTCTCTCTGCCTCCTCTCACAGCTCCTCTGTGATGGCTTCCGGCCAGTGCTGGCTTCTGACATTCATTTCCAACTGCTTCCAAGTCTTGTCCACTACATGGGCCGGTCACCACTCCATTGCCAGCCCCACTGGCAACTGCCCAGAGCCGTGCCTGCTGGCGAAGAGGGTGCCTGACCTGATTCTGCTGATCACATGATGGAGAGGTGGCTGCGAGCCTGTGTCCGGCTGAGCCGGACTGAGAGACGGTTCCCTTTCTCCCTCTGATGTGGAGCCTGAGCATTGGAGGGGTTGCAACCCCTGCACCCCATGGGACGGGTGGGTGGCACCTTCGCTGAAATGGCCTCCTGCCCGGCGGCCTAACTTCCCCGCTGTCCCGGGTTCTTGTGCAGCTGCTCTCACTGCAGCAAAGTGCCCTTGGACCCTCACCCCGGCACACCCTCACCTCAGCTCACCACGCTCCCGCTCTGACCATGTCCCTGGCATCATCCCCGCCTCCTCCCTCTGCAGCCCCTCCCCTTCCACCCCAAAGTCCAAGCAGGAACTAAGTCCAGGAGGTCCTACTGGTGGAAATCTCTTTCTTTCTCCCCACTGCCCCACTCTGTTCTTTGCAGTCATTGCCATTTGGACTGGCCTCTGCCCTTTTCCCTTTTGACCCAGCCACCACCATCTGCACGCTCCCAGGATCCCAGACACTCAGCGCAGCCTGCTAGCCACAGGCCACCTTTGTCTTCAGGTGCAGCCCGGCGGGTCTGCATGGCTGTGAGCTGCTTCAGCCACCCCACCAGTGTCCCCTCCCCCACCCCACGTGCCCTGAGCTCCAGGGCAGGATGTCCCGGTCCAGGCACTGCTCCTCCTCCACAGCTGTGCCTGGGCTGGCGCCTGCCCCACTTGTCTCCTTCTCCTGCACTCTGCCTTGCCTCTGGCATAACCGTGCCCGGCACCGCTCTGGCATGACCCGCTCCCGCCTCCCGCTCTGGCACGACCCGCGCCCGGCACCGCTCCCACCCTGGCATAACCGCGCCCAGCACCGCTCTGGCATGACCCGCGCCCAACACCGCTCTGGCATGACCCGCGCCCGGCACCGCTCTGGCATGACCCGCGCCCGGCACCGCTCTGGCATAACTGCGCCCTTTTTTTTTTAGGTTGACCCCAGCAGCTTGCTGATTCCTGTTTCCTCAGACTTGCCTGGGGCAGGTGCAGGTGGGGTCTCAGGGGACTGCTCACCGCAGGTGCCAGGCCTGCTTCCCACTCCTCCAGGTCCAGAATGCTGCCAAGAGCCGCGCTTTGTCTGCACCAACGCCATCCCCACCACGCCTGCTCCTGCCGCTCTCCTGCAGCCTGTTTGCTGACAGGCCACTCTGCTCCTGTCCTCAGCACTTCTTCCTCCCTCCCCCCCTCCCTCCCCCTTCTGTTCTCCCTCTCCCCCCTCCCTCCTTCCTCCCTCTCCCCTTCCCCCTTCCTCCCTCTCCCTCTCCCCTCCCGCCCCCCCTCCATCCTCCCTCCCCTCTTCTTCCTCCCCCTCCCCCCTCTCTTCCCTCCCTTTCTCCCCTTCCCCCCTCCCCCCTCCTTCTGTCCTTCCTCCCCCTCCCCCCTCTCTTCCCTCCCTTTCTCCCCTTCCCCCCTCCCCCCTCCTTCTGTCCTCCCTCCTCCCTCCGTCCTCCCTTCCCCCTCCATCCTCCCTCTCCCCTCCCTCCTCCCTCCCTCGCCCCTCCCTCAGTCCTCCCTCCCCCTACCCCCCTCCTCCCTCCCACACAGCTGGAAGGCTTTTCTCATCTGGATAAAGCACTCTCCTCTACTTCCTTCTCCCAAACATGCGTCTGTTCTGCACCATCCCGAGTGAGTTCTCTTGTGGGAATTCCGGCCAGGAGAGGTTAGGGTGATGGAACACAGAGACAGAGGCTGATAGGCCTTTTTAAAAATACCTACATTCTTATTGATCTCAGAGAGGAAGGGAAAGGGAGAGAGAGAGACATCAATGATGAGAGAGAATCATGGACCGGCTGTCTCCTGCATCCCCCTCACTGGGGACGAGCCTGCAACCCAGGGGTGTGCCTGACCGGGAATTGAACTGTGACCTCCTGGTTCATAGGTAAGCGCTCAACCACCGAGCCAGATGGCTGGGCACTGACAGCCTTTTGCTTCTGCTCTATCAAGTTTCTCCCTGACGACAGAGGACAGGAGCCCACCACCGCCTGGGGGAGGGAACGGCGCCAGACAAAGGGCCACAGAGGGCATGGCGGCCATGGACCGCACGACCCTTCCACGTCCTTACCAGTGTCTGTGCCCGCTTCCCCCGACCACTGCCTCGAGGCCGAGGCCGCTGTGTCCTTCACCGGGGGTCAGGGCACACAGTAGCTGCCTCAGAATTAGCTGTCAGACTTACACTGAAAGTAAGACGCGTCGCCGAAACCGGTTTGGCTCAGTGGATAGAGTGTTGGTCACTGGAAGGTCCCAGGTTCAATTCCGGTCAAGGGCATGTACATTGGTTGTGGGCACATCCCCGGTAAGGAGTGTGCAGGAGGCAGCAGGTCGATGTTTCTCTCTCACCAATGTTTCTAGCTCTCTGTCCTCTCCCTTCCTCTCTGTAAAAAAATCAATAAAATATATTTAAAAAAAAAAAAGTAAGACGCATGGACTTTGGAGTCAAGGCGATTGACCAGCCAGCTGCCTTCCTGGTGGTGTGAGCGGGCAGGGCGCTGGCCTTTCTGTCCCGGCAGCTGTGACAGGGAGGAGAGGACCGAGCAGAGGGCCCAGTGCCCTGCAGCTCCCCTCTTCCTCGCCTTCCTGGCTCAACTCTACATCTCTCCTGACCCTCAGGGCCCAGCCTCCTGTGTCAGATGCCTCTGCACTTACTCACCCCTCCCTCCCTCCATCCCTCCCTCCCTCCCTCTAAAGAATGACATTCAGGAGCCTGGAGGTCAGGGATTCAGTGTGTGAGCACAAAGAACGTCAATTCTGGTTTCACCAGCCCTGACTGGGATGTCCGACAAGTGAGTATCAGTTTCCCCATGTGAAAAAACAGGAGTGACGTCTGACCTTACCAGGTTTTTGAAAGAATGGGCTCAGGAGCCAGGAGCCCGGGAGCCTGGAGCCCAGGAGCCTGAGAGCCCGGGAGCCCAGGAGCCCAGGAGCCCAGGAGCCCAGGAGCCAGGAGCCCGGGAGGCAGGAGCCCAGGAGCCCTGGAGCCCGGGAGCCCAGGAGCCGGGAACCCTGAGCCCAGGAGCCAGGAGCCCAGGAGCCCGGGAGCCCAGGAGCCGGAGCCCAGGAGCCAGAAGCCCAGGAGCCTGGGAGGCAGGAGCCCAGGAGCCCAGGAGCCGGAAGCCCAGGAGCCCGGGAGGCCAGGAGCCGGAGCCCAGGAGCCCGGGAGCCCAGGAGCCGGGAGCCCAGGAGCCGGGAGCCGGGGAGCTGGGAGCCCGGGAGCCCAGGAGCCAGGAGGTAGGAGTCCAGGAGCCGGGAGCCCAGGATCTGGGACCCGGGAGTCCAGGAGCTGGGAGCCCAGGAGCCAGGAGCCCAGGAGCCCGGGAGTCCAGGAGCCCAGGAGCCAAGAGCCCGGGAGCCGGAGCCCAGGAGCCCGGGAGCCCAGGAGCCAGGAGGTAGGAGCCCAGGAGCCGGGAGCCCAGGATCTGGGACCCGGGAGTCCAGGAGCTGGGAGCCCAGGAGCCCAAGAGCCTGGGAGCCCAGGAGCCCAGGAGCCTGGGAGCCCAGGAGCCGGGAACCCTGAGCCCAGGAGCCAGGAGCCCAGGAGCCAGGAGCCCGGGAGCCCAGGAGCCGGAGCCCAAGAGCCGGAAGCCCAGGAGCCCGGGAGGCAGGAGCCCAGGAGCCCAGGAGCCGGAAGCCCAGGAGCCTGGGAGCCCAGGAGCCAGGAGCTGGGAGCCCAGGAGCCCAGGAGCCAGGAGCCAGGAGCCCAGGAGCCGGGAGCCCAGGAGCCCAGGAGCCCAGGAGCCGGGAGCCTGGGAGCCCAGGAGCCCAGGAGCCGGGAGCCCGGGAGCCCAGGAGCCGAGAGCCCAGGAGCCGGGAGCCTAGGAGCCCAGGAGCCCAGGAGCCGGGAGCCCAGGAGTCAGAAGTCTGGAGCCGGGAGCTGGGAGCCCGGAGCCCAGGAGCCAGGAGCTGGAAGCCCTGTGTTCAAAGCCCAACCCTGCTGGTTTCAAATGTTCCGCTCAGTGAAAGTGACTGTTTTGGGTCCTACTCCCCTTGTTTATGAACGGGCCTCCTCACAGAACCTGCCTGCAGGGCTGTCAGTCACGTCACTGAGTTAAAGCACTCAAAGTGTTCCCATGCTGCCTGAGCAAATACTCCACAGACTAGTTGTTATCCCACTGGTCATGTCTCCTTAGCCACACACAAATTCTAACGTGTACAGTCTGCTTGGGCAGCCATAACACACACAGACTGGCAGCTTGAACAACAACATCTATTGCCTCACAGTGGTGAAGGCTGGAAGTGCAAGTCGAGGTGTCAGCAGGCTGGCCCTCCCCCTAAACATGCACGGACCCGGGTTTCTTCCTCTGTGCATAGGCCTCAGTGAGCCGGGGTCAGGCCCCCCTAGCAGCCTCAGTTCAGTGTAAGGCCCTGTGAGAGCCCCTCCTAACACAGTCACGCTATGAGGTACTCGGGAGCCTTAATGAATTTAAGGGGGAGAGCTCAGTGCAAGACAACACTAGGTGCTGACCTACGGGAGCCTCTTTCTTGATCTAATTCAGAACAAATGAGTCCGGGGTCTGGGCTCGAGGGACTCCATTTGTGGTCTCGGTAGGAAGAACCTGGGCTCAGGTTTTAGAACTGAGCTCA
Source organism: Pipistrellus nathusii (assembly GCA_963693515.1). Lineage (NCBI taxonomy): Eukaryota > Metazoa > Chordata > Mammalia > Chiroptera > Vespertilionidae > Pipistrellus > Pipistrellus nathusii. The sequence continues at coordinate 953,626 of OY882870.1, forward strand.
CAGCCTGCTCGGGTCCCATCTGGGGCAGCCATGGCCCGGCCTGAGCTCAGCAGCATCCTCACCCTGAGGAGCCAGGCTGCTTGCTGACTCACGAGGTGGTGCTGATGCGGGAGGCTGGTCCAGGACAGTGTGGCGGCTCTGTGGCCTCCGCGCTCAGGTTTCTGCCTCTGAACTCAAAAGACAGGCCTGGCCGAATGGCCTTCCCTCGCCTTCCCGCCCTCAGAATTCTGTACTGAGTCTACGGGTGGAAATCCGAGTACCAAGGGCAAGCTGCCGGGGAATGTGTCTGGGACGAGGCATCACTAGGTCTTATTGACCCGGTGACCGTCACGCCCTCACAGGGAGCCCCTCTGCCTGCTCCCGGGGCCCAGTCCGGAGCAGCGCCCACGCACGCCCTGGCTGGCACGTGGCCGCCTGCTCCGGCAGGAACTCACCGGAGCAGCACTAACAGACTGGGAGTACGGGGCCAGGGAACCACCTGATCCACGGGGACTGGCCTCTGCCGGAAAGACCCGGCCAGCTCCCTGCCTGCCTTCTTCCCGGCCCTCCGGAGCCCTCGGCCCGCTCCACGCGTGTGCTTCAGAAGCAGCGTGGCGGAGAGAGGTCAGGTGGCCTGGGAGATCCGCTGGGGAGTAAGAATTCGGATGCTGACCCTGCCTCTGCCAAATCACTTCTCTAAGTTTCCCCATCTACCAAATAGGGCACAATAGGTCTTACTCACCGGGTCCTTTGGGGTTCCAATGGGGTAACAAATATAAAAGTGTTTCTTTCATTCTATACATAATTTTTGTGTTCCTGCTATGTGTGGGAACATTTACTGTACTGCTCTTTTTACTAGAGACACAGAATAAAACAAGACAAAGTCCCTGTCCTGATAGCAGTTACATTCCAGTGGAAGAGTCAGGCGGAAACAGCTACACCGTGAAGCTCAGTCACAGGCTGCAAGAAAAGGCAGGAGGATGGATGGCGCCGGCTTGAGGGTGGGGGCGGGCAGGCCGGTCCCTCCGCCAGCGTGGCCTCCTGAGGGGCCGTGAGCAGCGGGGAGCAGAGGCTGCCCTGGGGCTCCGGGAGGACAGCTGGGAGACCAGGAGGGGCTGGACCTGGCAGGCACCTCCCGAGGTCAGCACCTGGAGCTGGCCAGCGTCCTTGAAGCTGAGGATCAGATTCTGAATTTTAATCAGTGTCCTAGACATCATTAGGGAGCTCAGGCAGGGGACTTTGTCACATGTGTGTTACAGGCACTGCTGCCGGAGAAGAGAGTGAAAGGATCGCGGGACGCACGGACTGCCTGCTCTCCCGCCCGGCGTGGGGGCTGTCCCTGCTGCCCTGTGAGCGGCGTCAGAGTCACGTCCAGGCCAGGCCGCTCCTGCCCTTGGGAGGCCTCGGGCCCTGCTCAGGCACCGCCCCGCCCGCCGGAGTGCCCGGGAGTCCCGTGGCACCTGCCTCTGCAGGGACAAGCCATCTCCAGGAGAACAGGCGAGGACGGTGGGCGCGTGGAGGGGACGACGGGAGCTGTGGGTCCGCAGATGGAAGCTAGAGGAGGACGCGCACAGCTGACCCGAATTCCTTCCACCAGCCCGGCAGTGGTGGTGTGCTCTGGGCATCGCCCGCCACGATGTGAGGCTGCCAGATGCCGAAAACCCTGCCACCCACCACAACGGGAGGGTGCCTTTCCATCCGGAGGGAACCTGCTGAGGCTGTGGACTGGTGTGACGAGGGGCTGCGGAGAGATGCCAAAGAGAAGAAGCTTCTGGAAATGAGGACTGAAGCAGACACACCGAAGCCAACTGAACCGAGGGATACAAGGAAAGCAAAGTTGAAAGAGAAGACAGAGTAGAAGCAAAGGAAACCCCCAGCCCTCGGGCTAGGAGCCCTGGGCCAGTGAAGATGAAGGCGCTGCCTGGGGAGGGCTGAGTGCACTGAGGGGGAGGGGGGCTCAGCTGGAGAACCCCTAGGCGCCAGACTGGGCGGAGGTGACGAGGAGACTGAGCTCTTTCTGGACGCAGAGTATGCCATCAGCCTTCCTCTGCCTTCCGCGAGGACTCCAGGCTTATGGTCATCTAATGGAGATGTTTGGTGGAACACTTCTTGGGACTTAGAGCAAAAACACTGCCCTGCTGCCTGGCCAGCGTGGCTCAGTGGTGGAGCGTTGACTTGTGAACCAGGAGGTTATGGTTTGATTCCCGGTCAGGGCACATGCCAAGGTTGGGAGCTCGATCCCCAGTGTGGGGTGTGTAGGAGGCGCTAATCAGAGATGCTCTCTTGCCATTGATGTTTCTTTCTCTCCCTCCCTCTCCCAAATAAAGTTAAGAAGAACACGGCCCTGATAATGCAGAAGCCTACTCAGGATGAGGACAGGACAGCTGGCCAGGTCCTTCTAGAGCGGCCAGCTGCAGTGTTGCAGCGCCCAGGTTCTTTGTAAAACCCCGACACCAGCATTTCGGTCTGTGAGATTCTCTCCTTGTAGAAATTATCTCTGCGGGAGAAAGGTGCAGCAGGTAGAGCGACTGAGCTAGGCTGAGGAGCCAGGCCCCCCGGATCTCCTCCCAGACCTTCCTCTGCCTGGAACACCACTTCCCTGAATCAGGCGGACACTGTCCTGAAATCCAGCACCTTCTCTCTGTCACCCTGGACTCGGTCCTGCCTCACGTTGTGGGCGGAGAAGGGCTGTGCCTTTCCGGAGCAGCAGCAGCTGGTCAAGGTGCTGAGCCTCAGCAGGTCCTCGCTCTCTTCTGCTGTGCAGAGCTCTGTGCCTTGGTCATGACATCCTAGGGCTCTGGGCTGTGCCACCGCAGCCTCTCTCTCTGAAGGACCGTCCATGCAGTTACCCCAGCAGCTGACCCTAAGCCTCCCTGGACGGACTCAGGACCCGCGGCCTGGCTCTGAACCTCCGTGGAGGCAGAAGCTTCCGAGAAGCCACCCTCCACTGCACAAGCCATGCCGTCACCTGAGGCACTGAGGCTGAGACGGCCTCCAGCTGTCCATGAGCCATGAGCGAGGAGGGCTGCTCGGTGGACACTGGAGGCCAGGAATGCGGGGCCTGTTGCTGCATCTGTGAACCCCTACCATCTGGGCCTCCGGAAGGCTTGCCCGTTTCCACAGGAGGACTGATACACATGGGCAGCAGACTCCGTATTCTTCCCACTTTCCACATTTTAGAATTTTGTGCCTTTAAATTGGAAAACCTTTGGCACATTGAGTCATTCTCACCTATTGTACCCAGAGGGCTCCTATGTCCTCACCTGCAGCGCCCACCCCCTCCCCGGGGGAAGAGCCATGGTGTGGAACATTCATGTTCTTCTCCCTTTGCCACAAGAACATGTTTTCCAAGTGAAGGCTGCTCCTTAGCCTGGACCCCGGCATGTAAGACATGGGGGCAGAGCTGCACCACCGCCCGCACCATCAGCTGGGACACGAGTGAGGAATGAAGGCTCTGTGGCGATGGCTAAAAAAGGAATCGATTCAGGATGTGTACTGAAGGTCCAGCACAAAGGGTTTGCTGATGGGCTGGTGTAGGGGTCGAGAAAGAAGAGTCAGGAATGACTCCAAGACTATGGCCCCAGCAGTGAGAAGAGTACTCAGGAAAGGACAGGCTTACCCCCGGCAGGTACACAGCCAAACGGCAGCACGCAGCTCCGTGGCTGTTCCTTGAAGGGAGCAGACAATGTGGAGTGCAGAGGCTTGGAGAACTCTCCATTCTGAATGACCGAAGCCAGATTATTAAAGTGTAGTTTGTATACAGTAAAATTTATTCTTTTTGGCATATAGATCCAAGCTTTGACAAATGCTTTTTTTTTTTTTTTTTTTTTTTGTAACCACCCCCACAATCAGGACATAAATTACATCCATCGCCTCTCCAAATTCCCTTTTGCTGCTGCTCCTATGTATATATCCCCGGAGTGGAATAAGGGTTTGAATATAAAGGAGGAGCAGCAAAAGGGAATTTTGCCACTGATCTGTTCTCCGTCCTATAATTTTGCCTTTTCTAGAACGTCCCATGAATGGGATCACAAAGTATGTGACCTTGGAGACTGGCTTCTTTTACGTGGGATGTGAAGTTGAGACTCCGTTGTGCTGCGCATGTAAACCGTTTCTTCCTTTCTCTCCCATGGTGTCCACAGCATCCACTTCTGAGGGCATTGGGCTCCTTCCAGCTTCTGGTGATTATAAATAAAACTACAAATATCTGAGTAAGATTTTCCTGTGAACACAGGTCTTTATTTCTCTTGGTAAACTTCCAAAGTGGGATTTCTGGTCACGCTATAAGTGTATGTTCAACTTTATAAGAAATTGCCAAACCTTTTCCCAGAGGAACTGAACCACACTGCACTCCCACCAGCACTGCACTCCTCCTCGCACTCAGATTGTCAGGCTGTTTGACGTAAGCCGTTCCAAGGCTCAGTGGTATCTCCTGTGGTCTTTGTGGGTATTTCCCTAAGGATGTTAGGCATCTTTTCATGTGTTTATTAACTATTCCTACATTGTTTTGGGTGAAGTGTCCATTTAAATATTTTGGTCATGTCTTTATTAAGTTGATTGTCTTCTTCTATTCTAGATTCCTTTACCAAATATGTGATTTCAAGTATTTTCTTCCAATCTTTAAACTAATTGTTGTATCAAATTATCGTTTCACATCTGTCAGAATGCTATCATCAACAAATCAGCAAAAGACAAGTGCTGGCAAGGATGCAGAGAAAAAGGAACCCTCGTGCACTGCTGGTGGGAATGCAGACTGGTGCAGCCATTGTGGAGAACAGTATGGAGTTTCCTCAAAAAACTGAAAATGGAACTCCTATTTGACCCAGTAATCCCATTTCTGGGAATATATTCCAAGAAGCCAGAAACATCAATCAGAAAGAATATATGCACTCCTATGTTCATAGCAGCACAATTCACCATAGCTAAGATTTGGAAACAGCCTAAGTGCCCATCAGCAGATGAGTGGATTAGAAAAGTGTGGCACATCTACACAATGGAATACTACGCTGCAGTAAGAAAGGAGTTCCCACCATTTGCAACAGCATGGATGGAACTAAAGAGCATTAGGCTAAGCGAAATAAGCCAGGCAGAGAAAGATAAATACCACATGATCTCACTCATATGTGAAATAATGAACAACATAAACTGATGAACAAAAACAGACCCAAGACAGGAAAGCATCAATTAGACTGTCAAACCTCAGAGGAAAGGTAGGGGAGGATAGGGTATGGGACTGGTGTGCATGCATATGAGCCTAACCAGTGGTCACGGACAATAGGGAGGGTTGGGGGCTTGAATGAGGGGAATGTTGGGGGGTAATAGGGGAAGGAAGACACATATGTAACACCTTAATCAATAAAGAAATTAAATAATCAATTCTTTAAAAAGATAAATTAATTGTTATAAGTGGTGTAGGGTATAACTCAGGACAGTTGTGTCTGGTGGTACTTCCCACCATGCGAGAAGCAGACCAATAAGACCTCACCTCTCTGATCAGCACACACACATGGGTTTGCAGCTGATTGCAAAATCTGGCTGATGTTCAAACCCAGGCGGTCACGGGAGCTCCACCTCTGACCCTGCGGCTTCTTTAGAAGTTACCGCCCTCAGCATCTCCGTGCGACAGACCCCATTGAGTCCCCACAAGCCGAGCCAGCCTCGGAGTGGAGAGAGCTGGGTGCTCCCAACTCCCCAGGCATTTCAGGCACTTGGTTGCTTTCAGGAACAATGTTCTCTTAACCCCATGGAGGAACATCAGTGCAAAGGACACTAAGTCTTTGTCTTTTTTTTTTTTAATATATTTTATTGATTTTTCACAGAGAGGAAGAGAGAGGGATAGAGAGTTAGAGACATCGATGAGAGAGAATAATCGATCAGCTGCCTCTTGCACATCCCCCACTGGGGATGTGCCCGCAACCAAGGTACATGCCCTTGACTGGAATTGAACCCGGGACCTTTCAGTCCTCAGTCCAACACTCTATCCACTGAGCCAAACCGGTCCCAACAGGACACTAAGTCTTAGCAATTAGAATCAAAACCTTAGACCTTCCCAGTTATTGTCTTTCTGGGTGGCCTCTTCAGCCACCAACGATACTGTTCTCACCTTCCTTTCCCCTCAACACCAGCTCTGAATGTTTCATTAGATCTTGGTTATTAACATCTCAAGGATAAAATTGGTGACAAGAGAGAAGATTAGGAAGCCAACACAGAACCATCAACTTGTGAGCTGATCAAGTGAGGGCCTGTGAAGAAGGCACTGCCATCTGCTATGGCCACCAGTCCTCTGAGGGGCGCCGGCTGCCCGGCCTCCAAGCATGGCCTCTTCCCCTCCTCCACCAGGCGCTTCTTTTCCTCTCTCCGTGGCTCCAAGGCCCTTCCTGGCCCTTCACTGGTTCCTGGGTCCACGCAGCCCAGCTGGCTCCCTTCCACCTCCATGACTTTCCATATAAACTGTCACGTGTATTTGAAAAAGATGAAAAAAATTTACCCAACCCTCCAAGAAACTATTTGGAAAGACATACTTTCTAAATTTTCCCCTGAAAATCAACTGTTGGTAATTTACTTGGGTGTAGACAAGTGTTTATACCTTTACCCTTTAGTTTTCTCATTTCACTGCTGAACCCTCCCCCCCCTGCCCCCCCCCAAACCACAATTTGGAACTCAGACCATAAGAAGGTGTAACAGGGTGGGGTGGTGTAAGCCCTGAGCTATTTGGAGAAAGGCCTTTTGCTTTCGCTTGTTTATAACTTTATTGGGTGTTCCTAAGGTTCAAAGTCCGGGTCTCAGTGAGTATTTACGTTTTCTGCCTGGGATAATGTTTGCAAATACAGACTGGAGGATGCCACGTTGATAATAATCCAGATCCTGACTCTGCAGGCACCAGCAGCTTTTGCTGCTTTCTTGAATAAAAGAAAGCACAGAGGCCCACGCCAGCTGCCCCTCCTGGCCCATTTCTCTGGCCAATCTGAAGCTCCCCTCTCCATCTCCTCCTCCCAGGCTCTCACCCTCCCAGCGTCCGTCACTGAGGTAGACCACAGGCGGTCTCAGGTCGCCAAATGTTGTTGGCAAACGTATCTGTGGTGTGGATGAGAAGGGGGTGCTGTACAGCCATCAGTTCCTTACTGGGCAGCTCCGGTGGGGGGTACCTCAGGCTGTAACTTCTCCAGTGGAAGGTTTCAGCTGGCCTGCCCATTGTTCTTAGCATCCAGGTTACTGCACCTTTGAGAAGCCAGCTTAACACCCTCTAGAGAGCACCTGATTTTAACTAGCCTGTGATCTAATCCCCACCTGGCCTTTTCCACCTCCATGTAATATTCCCATGTTCCCACCTATTTCCAAATGCACAAAAGAAAACACAAATTGTTATTCTCCAGAACATTTGCGACCTTGGTTTAGCAATTGTCACTTTGGACACAAATATCTCATAAACATTTTCTATAGGATGTTCCTTACTTAAGACAATGGCTTCCATGCACTCAGAAGGAAGACCCCATTCCCAGCCAAGCCTGCCCTCCCCACAGCCCAGCCAGAACCTGTCTCCTCAGCCTTATCTCTCCTCTCCCCTGGGGACACTGGCCATCAGCTCCTCCAGAGCGCCCCTGGGCCCTCCCTCTGAGCTGGCTCTCCTTCTCCCCCAGGCAGCAGGAACTTCTTCAGGGTCTCCCTCCCTCCCTCCCTCCCTCCCTCCCTCCCTCCCTCCCTGCCTCCCTCCCTCCCTCCTCACTCCCTCCCGCCAGCCTTGCATCCTGTGCTTTACTTTTGCAGCAGTTATCACAATCATAATTAATTATGATTGCAAAAAGTTTGGCTTCTCAACTAGAATGTGAACTCCAAAAGATTAGGAATCAAGTCTATCTAGTTTGTCTCAAGTGAGGCATGGCACTTAGATTTGGCTCAAGATTTTTATTTATTTTTAAATATATTTTATTGATTTTTTACAGATAGGAAGAGAGAGGGATAGAGAGTTGGAAACACTGATGAGAGAGAATTATCTATCAGCTGCCTCTTGCACACCCCCCACTGGGAATGTGCCCGCAACCAATGTACATGCCCTTGCCCGGAATCGAACCTGGGACCCCTAGTCCACAAACCGAAGCTCTATCCACTGAGCCAAACCGGTTTCAGCTTGGCTCAAGATTTTTAGACTTGTGACTGGATTCCTCACTGAAAACCTGCCCTTGGGGCAGAGACCTGAAGGAAGGGAGGCAGGAGGAAATGTGGTTATCTGGGGGACAGAGCAGCCCTGGTGGGAGGGTGGCAGTTCCAGGAACGGCAAAGAAGCCAGGGTGACTGGGCTGGAGGGACCTGGAGGCCGAAGGTGTTCTTTACTCTGCCATGATCCGTGGCATCACTTACCGGAGATGCTTCTAACCAACATCTACTCTGATGCCCTGGGTCTCAGACAATCTTTACAGCCGTAGAACCCTTTCTTTAAGCGAAACATGAACTGCAAGTTCCAGATAGGAAACAGGGGCAGGGGAGGGGCTGGCTCCTCACCACACCTCACACAGGGATGGGTCACGGCCACACTGCAGAGGGAGTTTGTCTGCCCTCAGGCTTCCCTGCCACCGGCCACCGCAGCGCCTGCCTCCAGGAGGAGTCCGGTGGCTCAGTCACTACAAGGCGCCTTTCAGCGGCGTCAATGACGAGAGCCTCTACAGCTCCAGCCACACGGCGAGGCTGGGTCTGATGTGTTCTAGAAATTAGTTTTCTGTACTGGGACTCTCATTCCCCCCTTAAAGCATGTTTAAAACTATGTATTTTTTTTGGAAAGGTAAAATAGCTTAAAATACAAGCATACACACAAAACAAAGAACAACACTAAAAAAGTCAGTCTCCTATGGGTGACATCAAATTACGTTGTATTTGTAGTGGAATTCTACACACGTATGCAAGCAAACAAAAATGAACTATTGATATAGGCAACCATATGGATAAATGCCACAACTATTACATTGAGGAAAGGTACTAGACATATGGGTGCATACCATAAGCCCCGGTACATGACAGCCACAAACCGGAGAGTGAGTCTTCGGTGACCGAAGTTGAAATAGTGGTTTTCTGGAGGGAAAGGATGAAAGGGTGAAAATATTCTGTCTTGATCTGAAGGTGGATACCAAGGTTTAGTGTTTATCATCTATTAAGTCACAGGGCTGCAAAATGATTTGTGCATTTTACTCCACATTAATAATAACAACACTAACAAAGGAAGTCTCCTTCCCACACCTGTGGCTCCCAGCTCCCCAGTTCTCCTCCCCAGAGGGCCTTCTGCAGCTGGGACTTTACCACCCATTTCCTCTCAGCACCGTCACCCCAGGGCTGGGGTCCTGGAATAGTGCTGGGCTGACCCCGGAGGACAAGGCTGCGGGCGCAGGGCCAGGCTTGTGTGCATGCTGTGGCTTTCTCAGTCCCCTTGGGCCCTTGGCTCCCTGCCTCCCTCCTCCACTGCCTCCTTTCCTGTCTGGGAAGCAGGTGGCAGAGTGGCCGGAGGGGCGCTGTCCCACGGGCCTGCCTGGAAAGGACAGCATGTGCTGACCGAGCTTCAGTTGGCACATTCCTTCCCTCTTTCCTTCTCCGGTTTGATTCCGGGACTAAGCCTAGCACTTCCTGCTCCCTGGCCTCAGTGTACTTCCCTTCCCACTTCTGTTGACACATGGATGGGGCCTGTCACAGTGGGTGCCAGCGACACCCCCAACTCTGGCAGCATTCTCAACTCCGTCCCACCCACCAGCGCTTCAGCCGTCCAGCGTTATCTTATCACTGGATCCTCCCCCGCCAGGACTGCGTGCCTGAGGGCAGAGGTCCCGTCAGTTCGGCGGCCGCCTTCCTTCCCGCGGCGGGGAGCCCTGGGCGCTGAGGGCTGGGCGGGAGCGGCACGGCCCAGGCCGTTGGGTAGCCGTCCCCGGTTTGGTGCGGTCCTGCCCAGGGGCCAGGTGCTGGCCCGCGTGCTCACCGTGCACGGGGCTCTGAGTTGCCCGAACATCCCAGGAGGAGGGAGTTGGCCTCGTGGTGGATAAAGGAGCTGAGGCCCCAGGTGTGACTGCTGGCACGTGGCTGCCAGGATTCCAGCAGCCACTTCCTTAGGGAGACGCCCTGTTAGGCTTCGGGCGGCCCGGAGGGAGTCGGTGCGCGGCGGCCGAGCCAGCCCGGGGGAGCGGCTTGCGCCACGCCCTCTGCAGCCCCCGCCCCAGCGCCAGGGCCCGCGGGGTGCGGGGCTGGAGTGGGCTGCGGGAGCAGGGGCGCTCCGCGTGGCAGAGGAGCGCGGGGCGCGGGCGGACCCAGGCCACACAGGCCCGCCGGCTCCGGGGCTCCGCCAGCCTCGAGGCGTTGCTCGCGGCGGGGCTGTTGCAAGCCCCCGCGTGGCACTACCTCCCGGGGCGCGGTGGGGGCTGCGGGTCGAGGACGGCTGCACCGGGCGACCGCGCGCGGCTCCCAGCCCGCCGCGGGCTCCGGGCGCGGCCACGGGCGCCCGCCGGGCACGCCCGCTCCGCGGGGCCGCGGGGCCGCCGGCAGGCACGCGCGCCCCGGAGCGCAGGCAGCGCACGCACCCGCCGGCCGGCCCACGTCCGCCCGCCCCGCCCCGCCCCGCGGCGCAGGCCGCGGCTTCCCATTGGCCGCGCGGGCGTGACGCGCGCGCCAGGCCCCGCCCCTCGTCAGTCACTCGCGGAGGCGGCGCCGGCAGGGACTAGTCTCGGCCGGAGACTGGCGGCGGCGGCGGCGGCTGGAGCTCGAGCCGCAGCGGCGGAGGGCGGTGCGCGCGGGGAGGAGGGGGGTCGGTCGGCGACGGCTCCCCGGACGGCGTTTCTCCGCCGAGGCGCGCCGGGTTCGGCTTCGGGGCGGCGGTCCAGCCTGTCCATGACCATGGGCGACAAGAAGAGCCCGACCAGGTACCTGCCCGGGCCGGGCGGAAGGGGAGGCGGCGGGCCGGGGCCGCGGGCGGCTAGGCCGGAGCCCCCGGGCGGGGGAGGCGCCGCTAAGATGGAGATGGGGGCGGGGGCGGCGTCGCCGCGCTCGGGCCGGCGGCCGTGCGCGCCGCAGCCATGGCGGCTCCTCCCGGCCGCCGCCGCTCCGCCCAGACAAAGGGAGATTTAACCAGGTGGGCGGGCGGGCGCGGGCCGGGCGAGGCGGGGGCGGCCTGCGCCCGCCCGTCCGGCCGCCGCCCGGCCGCCCCGGCCCCTCGCTCGGGGCGCCGAGTCCGCCGGCTTCCTGCGCCGCCGCGGCCCAGCTCCCGAGCCGCCGCCGCCGCCGCGGGAGGCCACGCGGCCCGGAGGCTGCCGGGCGCCGGCGGGGCCGCGTCCCCCTTCTGGTTCCGGAAAAGGATGGGTGGGTGGTCGCCGGAGCGAAGTTTCCAGCCCTGGGTTCCTGCGAAATTACCGCGGCTCACCGGCGCCTGTGACTGCTGTCTCCCCCTCCCGCCCTCGCCCTCGCCCCGCTCCCCGCTCCTCTGCAGGCCGAAAAGACAAGCGAAGCCCGCGGCGGACGAAGGCTTTTGGGATTGTAGCGTCTGCACCTTCAGGAACAGCGCGGAAGCCTTCAAGTGCAGCATCTGTGACGTGAGGAAAGGCACCTCCACCAGGTACCGGGTCCGCGCCTTTTGTGTGTTTTAAGCGGAGGAGAGGGCCGGGAGCTCCGCGTGCTGCCCTCCTTCCAACTTGTTGATTGGGTTCTGCCATCGGCGGGTAGGTGATGTGTGGTTTTGGTTGTATTTCGTTTTGGCTGCAAAGCCTCATGTTGAATCAGTGATCGATGGTTTTGTCTTATTCACACGGACATGAGTTTACTTTACACCTGTGCCCATTGGCTCAGTGGTGTTGGCTCCCTCAGGAGAGGAAGCAGGGCTGCTGTGGATTGTAGGATAAGAGCTTTTAATTTTGGCTTCGCAGAATGTTTTTAATTTGCCTGTCTCGAATTATTTTTCTCTCTGAGAAATTTAGTGGTGGATATACAGAAACGCTGGTTGTGCTTTTCCTGGCTTGAGCTGCAAATGTATGTTATTTTTGTGCGCTTGAAAATAAAGATTGAGCTTTGATAAAGAGCTTTTTTTTTTTGAAAGCCTAGCTGTCCTTTGGTGTGTTTTTGCCTGATCTTGGCGCAGAGCGATTTTGCAAAAACGGTGAAGTGAATTGTATGACCATATTGAAGTTGGTGGTTAAAACTTTATGATAATGAAAAGCGCTGAAAGAATTTCTTGTTATTGGTGATGGCATCTGGCATCAAAGCGGTAACATGTGGATGCGCTGGGGTCAGAGTGGTTTTGTAGCCTGCCAGTCATCTTTTGACTTACATCTTGAATTTCTTTCACCGATGTTAAAGTTTGAAGTTAAACTATTCTTGAGCTGATATTGGGATAGGTGTGTGAAAGCGAGACAGAATGAGTTAGTTTCTGGTAAGTCCTTGAAGACAACTTTGATTTGCCCGAGGTCTCATCTCATCAGAGACTTGTTTGTGAATCGGTGGTACTCCATAGCTTTAACTGGATATTTTTCTTTCACTAACTCAGTGTGTCTGTTAGGATATCATTGCTTTAGTTAAACCTGGGATTAAATGGGATATTGAGCAGGCTAAAGATTGTATCAGATCACTTGGTTCTATTACTGATGGAAGATGTAGTGAATTCCACTACATCTGTTAGAAATGAGACCTTTGAGTGAAAATACTCAAAAAGTGAAGGTATTTCATGACAAGTAGTTTTTAAAGTAAATTCAGGTCAATTATTTTGTATTATAAAATAATTAATTTAATTATTTTATAATACAATTAATTCAGTCATTGTGAGCTTAATAGGTCTTTCTCTTTTTTGTTGTTAATCCTCACCAAGGATATTTTTCCATTGATTTTTAAAGACAGTGGGAGGGAGAGGGAGTGACAGAGGAGTACTGATGTGAGAGACACATTGGTTGCCTTCAGCACACTGGCACCCACAACTCTCCAGCCCATTCTGAGGGGCCAGTGCTCTTCACTGAGCCAAACCAAGCAAGGGCCTCCCCGAAACAGGCCATGTGACCACGTGGCATGGAAGTTTGGAAGTGTAGTGTTGCTTAAAGCAATTGTGAGGCACCTGTGAGTCCTTTTCCATTAGACTCCCTCAGAGGCCAGACCTCTTCATTGCGGCTTTGTTTTGATTTACCGGAGGTGATGTTCAAGTAAGTGACTAGGGAACACATCAGAACCTGAGAACTTCACTGGTGAAAAGACACCGACTACCAAATCCAAAGCTGGGATTTATTGCTGGGACTACTTATCTCACATAATGAAATGCAGTTCAGTTTTTACATGTATTAAAAATCTGACTTAGTAAGATTTTTTGGAAGCATGTGGAAGATTTTGACTTTAAAAACAATATGAGAAAAAGGAAAAAATATGGATGTTTAAAGTTCTTTTCAGAATCACAGATGACAGTGAAATTCAGTTTTTATGCAAACATTAGTTATTAAGATATTTTAGAGTCTGTTCAGGAATAGGATACTCACCTAGTATCTTTAAGGATCTTTGTGTAGTTTTTTTATTGAGTAGGCTTTGAACACAGATTTCAGAGACCTGAGGACTTAATGTCTTATCAGCTCATGATAGATACTCTTACCATCTAAATTTGTTTCAGTTTGGTTATTGCCAGTATTTTGGTGTTTTAGAGCTATTCTAGAAGTCATCACTAATGGAAGGCAAATAATATTTGTACTTCATGTGGAAAGGTAAATTTCACAGGCTTTCATCTTATCCTACTTAGCGTGTTGATTAATTTTTCTGATTCTAGTTACTTCATGGTTTTTTTCTGGGGCTTTTTCTTGCAATTTTCTCTGTACTTCAAAGGTTTGACATTTTCTGCCTTGCATAATGTTTTAGTCAGACTTGGTAGTGACGGTAGTAAGAAAACTTGTTGCTCAGTTTTTGGATGCTGGGCAATACGCAAAAATTTGTAATTTTAAGTAATAAAAGGGTTTTTCTAACCTGTTGACTGGCATAGAAATTGGGCTTTGTGTTCTGAACTAGTGTTTGGTTTTAGAACAGCAGCTGGTTGGCTAGCCCGAGGTGATTTTTGAGTTTGTTGCCATCATTGACCAGCCAGCCAAAGAAGTGAGCTTTGAATTACCGGTAATGCAGTAGGACTCAGAGCTGTATTCATCCTCTGAGAACAGATTTGATATTATCTAAATGTCCTTATCTAGAGGACATTTTTGTATTCTCTGATGTGAAAGATTCTGCCCAAGACACGGGGAGAGGAGGAGGCTGGTAAAGGCTGGCAAGAATGAGCTGGAGTGAGAGGATGAAAGAGATGGGCGGTGGGAGCATCTGGCTTGGGGATCAGTTAGGAATCCCCGTCCCGTACTTCAGCAGGAGAGTTGATTTCTACAAAATTGCCTGCCCACTCTTCACCATTACTGCCATATATGCCAAATATATTTAATTCTGCAGGGGGTCCTGAAAGTGATTGAGAAGGTAGTTATTCTTTTTGGAGCAGCATAGAGCAGAATGAAAGGAAGTTGAGAAACGCCTAAGGAATATGCTACGGGAAGAAGGAGGGAAAACTTACTAGACTACTTGGAGTTCAGGGGCAAGTAGAGAGCTTACATTTTGTTAATCAGCTTAACAGTAACCCACACCCTTAGGACCAACTGAGAGCTTACATTTTGGATGTGTTATCAGTTATGTGTTGGGTACCCCTTGCTGGTGGTTTTGTGGCTTATGGAGGTCCAGTATTCACACACCCTAACATCGCCAACTCTAATGACTTGGGGATTGTGAAGAGGGTGGGATGCTCCCTACAGACCAGGTCAGAGCATTTCCCTCCTGGGTCTCCCCCTGCCTGTGGTGTGGTTCACCGTGAAGTCTTAGCACTGGCACCTGAGAGGCCACTGCAGTGGGGCAGACTGCTCCTGCACCCGCCACCCACCACCTGCCACCCGCCCTACTGACAGCCTCAGCCTTCAGGCTGAAAACTCGTGCGCGCGCGCGCGCGCGCGCGCGCGCGTGTGTGTGTGTGTGTGTGTGTGTGTGTGTGTGTGTGTGTGTGTAGATGGTGTGGGGAAGAAACACCATTCCTTTCTAGGTAGAAGCTAGTATTTCCCAGCCACTTTGCCAGTTTCATACAGAAAGGACACCAGCTTCTAAGAGGATCCCCCCATTGGCAGATTTATCTCACCATTGCTAAGCTCTCTTTCTTGAGTGTTGGGCAGAGTGTTTTACTTTTAGCCTTGTTTCTGGGAATGCAGTGATGTCTTTATTGTAAAATAAGAACTACGAATATGGTTTGCAAGTCTTGCTGATGAATGGTTTTTTTACTTGGAGCTACTGCTTAAATCACACTCACTTGAAAAATTAGAAATTTTTGGCTTTGCATATTTACCAGAGATTTAGAACTTCATTGGTCTTCAACTCCAGATTTTATCACCATGTTTAGTTGTAATCATGTTTTATTTAATCCCTGTTTCTTTCAATGCTACCTCTCTGAAAATAGTACTGTTTCTAGACGATAGTACTGTTTACAGACAAGTAAAAGTGAGGCATTTACTTTAGATGTGTAATGAGATTGTGTAGCTTAATAAAAAGTTGGTGCTTTAGGATATTTAATTGGAAGTTGGTACTCAGTTTTGCGTGTAAAATGTTTTCCTTGTTCCCTGATTGTTTGCAGTTGTGACTGGATTTTTTCTTCCATTAAATTCCGATATGCTGACAACTCAGAAACTCTTTAGTAGTCATGAAGTACTTTAGAAGTTATGGGGGGGGGGGGTCACATACACAATTAGTGATAATGTCAAAATTTTGATCTTTGCTGAAGCTTCAAAAGTGCATCATCCTGGAATAGGTTCCAGAGAGGAAAATGCCAAGAAAGCAGAGGGAGTGGATACCTCATTGTAGCAGGCAAGCCTCTTCTCCAGGGGCTCAGCCTCCCACCACTGGGCTGTGGTTCCTGAGGTCAGATTGGTTTTATTACAGTGTTTGTCTTTCATAAAACTGCTTCAAAAAGTACATAGAAAATTACCTGTCTTCCAAATTTTCAAACCTTGTCTAACCTCTAACCTGGCACAAAAGCTGGGTCAGTTATTTTCACCCAGAAATAGGTGACCTTGAAACTTCCGATTTCTTGGTACTGACATGATCTTGGGGATGTGCACTAGTTCTTGGGGACCTGAAATTAAATTACTTGGGTCGCTGTGGTCATTTAACAAATTTTTGTTGAGCACACAGCCATATGGGCTCTGGCTACAGTGGTATAAAGACAGATAAGGTCCTTGTTCTCACGGAGCTTAAAATGCGATGGTAAACAAGATAATTTCAGCGAGTGGCAAGTGCTACAAAGAATTTAGAGCAGCATCAGGAACTTTATAATCAGGAATTTATTACTATAATAAAATTTTCAGGTCGCAAAGAAGGGCAGAAACAATACCTTACTTTACAAAGCCTTTGCTTAACAATGCTTTTCTCTTTTTTTATTGATTTGAGAAGGGAGAGGGATAGAAAGATAGAAACATCGCAGAGAAACATCACTGATAGGCTGCTTCCTGCCCTTTCTGAAACTTTCTAGGAAACAATAATGCTTTCTTTTTGAAAAGGGGATAGTCCTATAGGTTGACTAGTGCCATTTATTTTATTTGTTTGGAACAGTAGAGTTAGAACCTTAGTGTGCAAGCTACTCACAATTTTTTAGTTGCTGGTTGCATACTAAACCTAGGCAGCTAACCTGCCAGTATGTCTTTTTTTTTTTTTTTAATGTATGTATGTATGTATGTATGTATGTATTTATTTAGAGAGAAAGGGATAGGGATAGAGAGATAGAAACATTGATGAGATAGAAACACGGATTGGCTGCCTCCTGCATGCCCCCTTCTGGGGATCAAGTCTGCAACCTGGGCCTATGCCCTGATGGGGAATTGAACCAATGACCTCTTGGTTCATAGGTTGATGCTCAACCACCAAACCACACTGGCCAGACTGCCAGGATATCTTATTAGTTACTGGGTGAGAGGTTCAGAATGGATTCAGTTGTGTATTTGTTAAATGTGGCATATATTTACAATGTGCTTCTGCAGATGCTGAAGAAATTTTAAGATTAATAAAAAGTTCCTTAAGTGGCAAAATAGTTCTCAGTACGAATGCATAATTAGTACTTCAGGGTGACAGTAGGTCTCTGTGTTTTCCCACTTGAACTAGAGCATCCCACAGTCTTTCTGGCTCTTCTCTTTTGCCCCGTCACAGGGTCTTTTCTCGGCGGCATCTTCCTTCATACTCCTTATTACTGTGCTTCCTCTTGTTGTTTTTGCCTGTTGATTTCAGTAAGTGTTTTGAACAGCACACATATGAAGAATTGTGCAGTCAATAATAAGACCTGATGAACTTTAACAAAGTGAGCACACCTGTGTACCCAGCACCCTGGATAAGAAGCAGAACAGCACGAGAACCCCAGAGCCCCTGGTACAGTTGTCACCCCCCTTCTCCTGCCCCCCACTTCTAACACCTGAGATGAGTTTTGCTTATTTTTGAAGGTTATATTAAGTGGGTCCGTACAGTATGTACACATCTAGGTTGTGAGACACATCCCGTTGGGTGTGATTTGCTTATTTTACCAGGGCTGTTGAGTCCTAAGAATATATGAGAGCTCAACTGTGCATGCAGACCCTTATGGTTCTAGAGATGGGTGAAAGGGACAAAACCTGGTGTGTGGAACTTTCTAGAGTACATACGTGGAAGTAAGCTTTGTCTCTCATCGGTAGTATTGTTCATCAGTCATTTATATTTCAAGATATTGGTTAAATGGACAGGACATTTCTGCTTTCAGGGAACCTAACAAACCTGTTGAAAAGTTAAGACCATAGGAAGATCACCAGTGGTGAGAAGCAGCCAGTGAGTGAGTGGACTTCACGGCAGGCGTGGGGTGGATGGTGCGTGGCAGAGAACACTGCTTTTCAGAGGCGGCAGCCCCTCGGTCTGGGCTGTGAACTAGGGTGTGTCGGGAATGAGAAGTGAAGTAGCTCTGGTTCTCTCCTGCCTCCTTATTAACGGTGCCTCTTCACATGGTGTCCGCCCGTCCACCGCTCCCACAGGCTGTGAGTCCCTAGCACCATTGGCGGGCGTGGGACACACACCCAGCTGGTGCGGGGCCTCTCCTCTTGGACAACTTAGATCACCTCCTGGTTCCCCCTGCCACTAGGTACAGCCCAGGTCCTGAGCATCACAAAGGACTTTTTAGTTGGTTCTTTACTGTTTTTTCTTTATTTTGCCTTTTGTTTTCATGGCTATAGTTTATTACAGTAAAAACATAAAAGCAAAGGGGGAAGGGGACGGAGCCTGGCTGTTCCTTCTTTAGACTGGTTGGAAGCAGCCTGCCATCATAAGCAGTTTGTGCATTTCATCCCAAATTTCTGGTGTTTTTCAAGCAAGGATTATGCTGTCTTGTTTCCATGCCTTTACCCAGTCTGTTCCTCTGATTGTCTTCTGGAATGCCTTTCCTTTCCTTCTGGTCTTGGGTCCTCTTGTCTGTGCTGCTGGATGCTGCCATCGCCCTCCATTAAGATAGACAGTGGGACTGTTACCATTGATCACTTTTGCTGTTTTCATCTTTGTTTTGGGTGGGACCTTTCTTTTCATAGCTTTACTTTCCTGTCGGTCACGGTCACAGTGCCTGGCACTGGGCAGGGGCTCAGTAAATATGAATGGAGTAAATGAAGACCCGGGGTTCTAATTGGAGTTCCCTTGAAACAGTTCTAGTTAAGAGTTCCAGTAAGCATTCTTTCATATTAGGACATCTGTCTTGGGTATGGAAATGGCACTGGATTAGGGGGAAGTTGTCTTTAGAAGTAGGACCCTGAAGGTAGCATGCCTGCTTTTCCGCTTTGTTTCCTAAATATGTACTAGAATTAGCGCTTCGGAGATGTAACCAGTGCCCCCAGGAGTAGCTTCAGTGGCCTATGTTACAGTAACGGGGATGCTTCTTAATCCTTTCCGGTTGCTCATTTGCTGGTTTAACAACCAAAAGACATTTTGAAAAGCCTGGTAATAGAGGCCCATTTTGTTGCACAAAACCAATTTTGAGATCTGATAAGGAACTGAATGGGTGTGCTGGTAAGTTGGCACCTAAAGATAGTTTTAAAATGGCTACATGCCCTGGTCAGTTTGGCTCAGTGGGTAGATCGTTGGCCTGCAGACTGAAGGGTCCTGGGTTCGATTCCAGTCAAGGGTATATCCCCTGGTTTTGGGCACATCCCCAGTGGGGGGGTGTGCAGGAGGCAGTGGGTCTATGTTTCTCTCTCATTGATGTTTCTGGCTCTCTATCCCTCTCCCTTCCTCTCTGTAAGAAATCAATAAAATATATTTTAAAAATATATAAAATGGCTACAGAACATTTTGGGTTATAGAAATGTTATGATGTCCTCTAACTCATAACGTGGGCATTGTACCATGTATATGATTACATTACTATTCTGTTAAGAAATTTGGATAAATTACTCTGTTAGGTTGAAATCTTGACTCATTCACTTTATCTATATACTAGAGGCCCGGTGCACGGGTTCCTGCACTGGTGGGGTCCCTCGGCATGGCTTGTAGGGATTGGGCTAAAACCAGCAGTCCAACGCCACTTGCCACTCCTGCATGCCACTGCATGCCACTCCTGCTCATCCCGCCCCAATGCGCCTGCCACCACTCAGTAGGCTCACTGCCGCTCCGCTGTGGTCTCCGGGCTGGTGAGCGGTGCTTCTGCTGTGGGAGTGCACTGACCACCAGGCAGCAGCTCCTGCCTCGAGTGTCTGTACCCTGGTGGTCAGTGTGTGTCATAGCAACCAGTTGATCGGTTGTTCAGTCATTAGGTGGTTCAATCACTTAGGCATGCATATCCTAAGCAACCGGCCGACTGGATGGTAGTTAGGATGTGCTGATGTGCACTGACCACTAGGGGGCAGGTGCTCAACGCAGGAGCTGCTGAAGGACAGCGATGTTGCAGAGTACCCTCTCACACTCTGGGACCCGTTGGGGATGTCAGGCTGCCAGTTTAGGGTGGATCCCCACTGGGCAGGCCGAAGGACTCCACTCCACTGGTGCACCAGCCTCTAGTTTAGTTACAGTTTCACTTCCATGTATGAAGGATATGAGGTTTATGCACTGTTTTCTTCATTCTTTTACAAAATTAAAAGTTGTTTAATTTCTTTTCTTTTTTTAAAATATATTTTATTGATTTTTTTACAGAGAGAAGGAAGAGATATAGAAAGCTAGAAACGTTGATGAGAGAGAAACATCGACCAGCTGCCTCCTGCACACCCCCTACTGGGGATGTGCCCGCAACAGGTACATGCTCTTGACCGGAATCGAACCTGGGACCCTTCAATCCACAGACCGACGCTCTACCACTGAGCCAAACCGGTTTCGGCAAGTTGTTTAATTTCTTAAGGGCTGTAAAAATATTCAGGGTTGCAAGAAATGGGATTTTAACTTAACATTAATTCGGGGGGGAAAAGAATTTACTGGCCCACATAACACAGCAAAGACAAGGATACCATTTTAACTCAGAATCAAAGCAGTAAATCCAGGAATCAGGACTCCTGTCACTTACCCAATTCCTGGACTATTTGCAGTTGTCTGGAGGGTGGAATACTGTGATTGGCCAGCCCTAACGCATCTACAGGAGCTGTTACGTGAAGGGAGAATGGACACTTAAGCCAGGTGGACAGGAAATAGCTGCCATAGTTTAGTACTCCATTTCAGTTTGTTACCGGGTTAGTACTCATGATAGGCTCCATTCTAAATTCAAACTATAATTCCTTACCCCAGCACTTTAATTTTTATCATATAGTTAAAATAAAAATTGTCAGTGATATTCTATAGGTTAATTTCCTTTATCATTATATATGGTCATTGGTTCCTTGTCCTTTATTTTAGTTAATGAAGGTAATACTTTCTCATTACAGAAAATTTGGGGGAAAACGACTAAAAATGTAAACAAAGGTCACTCATAATTCTGTTATCCAGAATTGTTATTTTTTGTGCCGAAATCGGTTTGGCTCAGTGATTTCACGTTTTTATGTTAAGTTTGTTTGGATTGGTGGTTCTCAAACTGGTGTGCATTAGAATCACCCGGAAGGCTGTTGAACCACATTGCTGGGCCCACCCCCAGAATGTCGGATGAAGCAGGCCTGGGGTGCCTGGAAATTAGCATTTTATAAGTTTCCGGGTGCTGGTGATGCTGCTTGTCTGGGGAGCACACTTTGAAACTGCTGATTTAGATGGCCAGCCGGGCTTCCTGCTGAAGCTGATTGGTAGGATTTGATGTTTGCTATGGCACATGATGCTTGACGTTCAGAGTGAACTTAGAGAAATAGGGGTCAGCATTCTAGGGGCATCCTGAGCTGGCACCGAGGAGATGCTTTAACAATACCTCATATGAAGTGGAGGATGCTTACAAATTGGGAGACATAGCCAACCTCGGATCTATTTACATTCTGAAACCAGCTGTCATCTCCCATCACTAGCACTTGCATTGGAGTTTCAGATATATGTATTTTTAAAACGCTTTTTTTTTTGTATCATATGCAAGAGAAACAGAACTAGGTATTTATAATCAGTAAACCCACATTCCAATAATGTTAGCAAAGAACTTGAACAGGTAATTAATAAGAGAACAACAAATTGTTGAAAAAATGTATATCCATCCCACTTCTCGAATACAAAAAAAAGCTAATACGTACTTTTTAGCAAGTCAAATATTAAACTTTTTTTTTGTGAAGTTGGAAAATGGGCATTTTCTCACAGACCTTTGGCAGGTGGGTAAGTTGACTTATGTTTTCTGAAGGCTATTATGTATGGTGGTTGGCATCAAATTTCTTTAAAATATTTGTACCTTATGACCCAATTCTAGGAATTTCTGTGATCTGCATGTAAAGTTTTTGTGTGAGTACAAGTATATTCATTGTGCCCTTATTATAACAAAATTAAAATTACTTATATAGGAATCAGCAGGGAGTTGTTTAAAAAGTATGAAATAGCCATGAATATTTTGCATCTCTTGAAAATGTTTTGAGATCTCTCATACATTGAGAAATGGATGTAAAATAGCACAACTACTTTGGAAAATAGTTGTAGTTTTTTACAGAACTAAACATATACCTATCATAGACCTCGGGCTTGCACTCGTGGTGTTGATCTACCTTCCACGTAAAACCTGTTTGTGGCATCTTTGTGTGCAGTAGCCTGAAGCCGGAAACATCCCAGCGCCTTCAGCAGGTGAGGCACCTGTTGCGCGGAGCCCCGCTCTGCGAAGTGAAAGGGCAGCTGTGGACATGTGCAGCTGTCCGGGTCTCGGGCATCCTTCTGGGTGGGAAGCCAGTCCGAAGGGCACGAGCTCCAGGTGCCGCTCACATTCCTGAAATGACAAAGACCTAGAGAGAATGGAGTAGTGGTCACCAGGGTTTAGGGCTTGGGAGCAGGGAGACGGTGTGACTATAAAGGGTAGTACTAAGAGAGGTCTTTGTGGTTGTGAATTGATCTTTGTCTTAATTGTGGTCATGGTTACGTGAATCTGTGTGTGATATGATGGCAAAGACCCGTGTACGCACACAGTGTACCAACGCCAACTTTCTGGTTTTGATATTGTTCTATAATCAAGAAGATGGAACCATTTCCAGGAAACTGGATGATGGGTATATGGGACCTTGTATTATTTTTTCAACTTCCTGTGAGCCTTATCATTTAAAAAAAAAAAACTCAGGAAGACTATGTAATAAAAGATAATGTCATAATAGAAAGAAGCAAGTTACAAAAAGATAAGCAGTGTGATTCCACTTTAAATAGTATTTATACCATTTAATATACTAGTACACACCTGGAAGTAATTACTGATCAGAATATTCTGATTGGTAGGGTTATTCTTGGGGGGGGGAGGTGTGTGTGTGTTTTTAAATAATTTCTGTAATGTGGATGAGTTGGTATCATTTTTGTAGTTGGAAAGACTAATTTTCATAATAGGGCATTTAAAAAATTCTGCAATATTGACAAATAACTGGAACTATATTTTTACACTAAGGGATTTTAAAGTTTTGTTTATATTGGTTACATTAACTTGATATTAGAACAGCTATTAAGATTGGATGTGCTCTAAACATGTTTGTAAATTTAAAATTGTTTTGTGTTCTTTGTATTTGCAAAATATCCTGTGTGATGATCTAAATCAGTGCTGTCCAATGTAAGTAAATGCATTGCAGGCCATATGCAAATTTAAACTTTCTAGTAGCCACAGTAAGAATGTAAAACGAAGCAGATGAAATAACTTTTAAGAATATATTTTTAAAAAATATTTCAATATGTAATCATAATAAACTTGCAGTGAGATATCTCACATTCTTTTTCTCATAAGTCTTCAAAATTTGGTGTGCATTTTACAGTTATGGCCTCGTTGGAGAAGAGGTGAGAGCAGGCTTTGGTGTCACTAGCCTGCTCTGTCATTCGCTAACCTGTGACCTTGGCATGCTACTGGAGCTTGTGCTTTCATTCTTCATGATGGATAATAGCTTCTCCACCAGAGATGGTCATTGTAAGGGTTGAGTGTAGCATACGAGGCATAGGACCTGGCACAGGATATATGGTATAAGCAGTATTCATTCACCTGTTGGTGATATTGTTATTCCAATAGAGTGTGTATTAGATTGAATGACTGGTCATTTTAAAGACATGACTGATTTCTTTTAACATTACTAATGAATAAACGTATAATTAGTACATGAGGTGATCTTTATGTTATGACTAGTGAATGGACAGATACTTGAGCACCAGCCATTTGAATATTTAGACTTAAATTTTAGGATGATATCCTCCAATAGCATATATTAGCCCAGTATTTTACATTTTGCATGCCCATTTATATACACGTTCCCACTGTAACACTCAGAATCCTGAGAGAGACTTGTAATTCATCTCACAGATGAAGAAGTGGGGGCTCACACAAGCCTAGTGCCTCAGTTGATTTCACTCTCAGTAGAGGAGAAGAAACAGAACGGTAGCTTACTTGAATGGACACATCGTTCCCTGCATTCTTTGATCTTGCCCTTGCACCTGGGCTGTCTTGGCGAGAGGGCATCCTCCTCCTGCTCCAGGGCCGAATGAATTAGAAGAGGGGATGATAGTTACCCCGAGATTATTAGCCCGATCAGAGCCGCCGTGATGTGAAAGTTCACATGTGCCTGGGTAGATTAGTTGGCTTGTCTCTTGGTTAAATATATCCATAAAAATAGGCAGAGAATATGCCTTAAAATCAGATTCTTTGAAGTGCTGTTCACTGCTTGATTTACTCTAAATTAACAGTTCTTGCTTTGTTTTATCCTCACCAGAGGATATGCTTTTTTACTGATTCTAGAAGGAAAGGAAGGGAGAGGGGGACAAAGAAAAACATTGATTGGTTGCCTCACACACACCCCTGACCTGGGATGGAACCTGCAACCTTTTGGTGCACAGGATGGCGCTTTAACCATGGAGCCACACTGGTCAGCGCTGCACAGTTCTTTGGAAGAACATTGCATGCAATCTTTAAAGTCAGTTGTGAATGATTGACTTGCCCAAGGCAGGAGTGCAGTGGAAGGCACTTGTCCCCTGGGTAGAGTCAGTATAAGATATGTCGTTAGATGTTCAGTGTTCATGTTCTAACGTATAGATCCTGCTTTCATTTATTTCATGTTTCTTCAATTAGGAAATTAAGGAGGTCACGTGATATCCATTTGTTGTTGGGTGCTCTGGGACAAATGTATGATAGTAAGCTATCAGCTCATTTTAACAAGTTCTTTTGGTATGCATCAAAAATATTCTATATAATAAAGATGTCATATGCAAATGGTGGATTACGGATCAGCAGGAGGGTGGGGCAATGAGCTATAAGTGAGCAGCGGAGAGCTATAGGAGGGGGCAGGCAGCAAGTTGTGAGGGAGGGCGGGGAGCTACAGGAGAGTGGGGCATCTGGCGGAGATCTACTGGAGCGGGCATTGAGCTACTAGCACACAGATTGGTGTGCAGGGCCGCTAGTCCTGTATGATAAAGAGCTAATAAGCTAATTAGACCAAATAGCAGAACAACTGTCTGGATGACCTTCCGGACAGGTCCGGCAGAGGCAGCTGGGGCTGCAAAGGCTGAGCCCCAAATTATGTGTGTTTACAATGGGTACTTCTGTATTGGCGCTCAGATTTGGGAAAATAGGTGGTGTGTTCTTTGCCCCTTGGTTTCCTACCTTTTCAGATTTTTTTCTCCCTTTGGCTTAATGTTATTTGCCTGAGAATGCAGTGCCTCTTTTCTTGTCTACCCAACCTTTACTATAGATCCAGGACTAAATCCTACATAAAAATCATCAGAATCTTATGCTAAGAACTGCTCACTCCTGATCTTGATGAATCTTAGCAACATAAAATTCTTGGTTGGTGTTTTTTTTTTATTGAAGTGTTGTGGGATCTCAATTGGATTTTGGAGTGAAGTTTTGTATAACGCAATCATGTTTCAAATATTTGTTTTGGCAAGGGGAATCTCGGTGCCTAGGATTTCTGAAAAGTGTAATCTTACCCAGTCTCTCTGCTACTGCACTTAGATTGTGACTAAAAACTTTAAAAAATAACCACATTGTAAGACACTAAATATGTGCAGATAAGTATCTATGCTGAGTTTGAATTTTAAAATGTGTATTGCAATTGATATTTGAAATTTTTTGAAATTTCTACAACAACATGATTTCTATGTCTTCTTTGGTTACAAAATACTTTAATTTGTGTAGCTTTGACAATTTATAATAAATATTAAAATGACCCTTAGCTATCATAGTGCCAAATTGTTTAAAGATACATAGAAAATAATTTGTCATGTCTCACCTCCCAATATATATTCAGAGATAATTATATATTTCAGTGTATCTGAATAGGAAAGCTTTATCATTTAAAGTGTTTTGGCATTGTAGAGCTTATGTGTAGCTGAACAGTTTTCTTATATAAATTATAGTTAATGTTTTATTTTGCAATCCTTCATGAATGGGTATCCTTGTGCCTGATATCCCGGTCTAAGAAATCCATTGCAGCTGACCAAAATACTAGATTCAGTTAATCTCCTGTTAAGGAAGTTTTAGATAAGGGCTTCCTCTTAGAACACTCGTATGGAAGATGAGGGTTCTGTTTTGTTTATTTGTATGTGTGTGTGTTTCCAAACTGTATCCAGCTTTATTAAAGATACTTTTCATAAACAATCATGGTATTTCAGGCAGGACATGGGCAGCTGATTGTTCACAAATATACAACAACTTTCAAACTCCCGTCTTCAATGAACTGCCAAGATCAGAAAGAAAGCCACTGTAAAACCCAATAAAGCCTTCATCTGATGCTCTGAGCAGGGAAAGTATAGAGTGAGCGTTGGACATTTCACATTGAGCATGTTGTTGAACAACTTTTCACAAGCCTACCCTGACTTCCAGGGAATGAAATGAAATGGCAGAGAATATCAGTCTGTAGGTCCACAATGTAAAATGGAACTGCTGCTCTTTTAAGGAATACCATCACAGTGGTGACACTGGAAAATCCAGATTGCCCAACATACTGGAAACCAATTTTTTTTGGGTCAGGTCCCAATAGATCTCTGGGCTATTGGGACCTGACCCAAAAGAGCCAAAGTCTATGATTAAAGTGGAGAGGGAGGAAAGGACATAAAAACGAATTTTAGTTTCCCACCTGACAAGTGTTTGTGCCAAGATGGCTAATGTGTGTCAATAGCAAGAGCTCCCTCCTCCCAGGTGTTAAGAGGAAGTTTCTCAAAAGTAGAAGGAAAAGGTGCTTCCCCCCTGTCAGTCCAGCTCTGGAGACTTTCTATTAGTACTTGTATGTCCTTCCCCCAAACAACCACGAAGTGCTCTGTGTGCTAACAGCAGAGCTTAAAACAAAAGTCAAACAAAGTTCTGCATTTTTATAAAACTTGGTGAAAAAAAATAGTATTTTAGACTGTAGTCACCAGTTATAAAAAATGCACACACTTCACTCGGCACCTGCAGACCTTTAGCTTCCTGCATCTGGTCTGCTTGGCGTCTCCATTTTTGGAAGGTTATTCCCACCCTTGCCAGCACCAGCTCTCCCCTTTCCCTTCCTGCACCTCTCTCCCTTTGCAGGGCCTTCTCAGGCTTGGGCTCTGGCTCTGGAGGAGCAGGTTGAGCTGATAACCTGGCGGCTCTTCCCTGTGGTTCATCTTTCATCTTGGCTTTATCTCCTGTAGCATCCCCTTAAGCCTTTCTCTTGGGCGGGAGGACCAGGCGGATGCCGGGATGCAGCAGTGCATGGGATTTGCTACTGCAGCCCTTGGGATATTCCTATGTAGTCTTTGTTATGTCACTTAAAGAATCATTTGGGCCCTAGCCATTGGGTTGAGTGGATAGAGCGTCGGCCTGCAGGCTGAAGGGTTCCAGGTTTGATTCTGGTTAAGGACAGAGACCTGGTTGCAGCCTCCCGGCCATGGTCGGGAGCATGTGGGAGGCAACCAATCCGATGTGTCTCTCTCACATAGGTGTTTCTGCCTTTCCCTCTACCTCTCCATTCCACTCTCTCTTAAAACGAACGGAAAACATATCTTCTGGTGAGGATTTAAAAAAAAGAATGACTTTGGTCTGCCTTTTTTTTGTGTGTGAAACATATTACTGAAAGGCAATGCTTGGTTCTAATAGGACATTTTTCATGCTTAACATTTTTAACAACTTTTACTGAGTTAGCTAGGTACTGTAAGGGTAACACAGATCTAGAAGGAACTTCCTTAGATAACATGAAGACCGTGGCTCATCAAAGGCTTTATTGGTGATTTTCATCCAATTCAGTAAGAACACTTGTAAGGGCCAACATTTAATAGGTGTTACACTGTGCAGTTACCAGGTTAAATCCATTTCATGCATGGTCTCATTTAATCTAAGAGTCTATGGTGTATACGTAGATATACATTCCTAACCCAAGTCTGTATAGCAGAGCTGCCCTGGACTCTGGTCTTTCCCAGTGTCACAGTATTGTCTGCTGTTTCTCTTCAATTTTTTTTTTTCCTCTAGTAATAGCACTGTCATCAATCTACCCTACTGATAGCCACCCAATCTATAGACTCAACCTAGACGTCCATTCATAGCGATCACAAAAGGGGACCCTTGCATATTCATATGTTGCCAAGAAATCTTAAGCATTCTCACCACCAGAAAACTGATAACTCTGTATGATGACATGCTAACTATATACAGTATAGTGATGATCATTTCACAAAACTGTGTATATGAATAGTGAATTGTTACGTTGTATGTCTGAAACTAATAATTGTGGTAATATAATGTATGTCAAGGATACTGCAATACAACATGCCTGGCCATGAACCAGGAGGACACATGCCTGGGTTGCTGGCAGGATCCGGGTGTGGGGTGTGTGCGAAGTGGCTAATTAATGATTCTCTCTAATTATTGATGTTTTTCTCTCTCCCTCTCACTCCCTCTCTGAAGTAAAAATATTCTGAAGCACTGTTTTAAAAAGGTGACCTCTCAGGAGAACTAAAGAATGCCTTCCTCTGGAATTGCATTTTCTCTGCGTCTGGCTTAAGGTTTTGGAAACCGGTATCTCAAAAAGGTCTGTAAAGCAGTGACTAGAGAGCAGCAGTCACCAACCAATGGTCCATGAGGTCTGAAAGGTTGGTGACTACTGCTAGAGAAGGCCTTTCAAGACAAGAATATGCTTAAGGAGATGAAGGTAGGTTAAAATCTGCAAGATCAGGAAGTCAATGTTTTTCTTAGAAATTTTGTAGCTGAATTAGGGCTCATAATGGTGGTTAATTCGCTTGGAAGAGGATTTTCAAGAGGTCAGCTACAGTCTTTTTGGAACTGATGAATAACTTAGATACTAGAATTTTATCAGTTATAGAGGCCTGGTGCACAAAATTGGTGCATTTGAGGCTGGAGGAGGTGTCAGCTGTGGAGGCAGGAGAGGCTCCTGACATCCCACTGAGCTTGCCAGCTGTGAGCCTGGCTCAGGGCTTCTGGTTGAGTGGTGCTTCCCCTGTGGGAGCACACTGACCACAAGAGGGCAGCTCCTGCATTGAGCGTCTAGCCCCTGGTGGTCAGTGCATGTCATAGCGACTGGTCGATCCTCTGTTCGGTCGCCGTATTACCCTTTTATTATTATATAGGATTCTTCAGAAGTGAAGTTCTGGATGGTCTTTCCCTCTCAGCTGGTTCGGTTTTATAAATGAGTGTTAGGATTGAGTTTTAGCATTT
Source organism: Pipistrellus nathusii (assembly GCA_963693515.1). Taxonomy (NCBI): domain Eukaryota; kingdom Metazoa; phylum Chordata; class Mammalia; order Chiroptera; family Vespertilionidae; genus Pipistrellus; species Pipistrellus nathusii. The sequence goes on from OY882870.1 coordinate 982,820, forward strand.
TCAGAACTCTGGCCTAATAATGAATTTTATGAGAGAAAATATTTCTCTGGATGAATTGGGACGTTTTGTTAAAAAGAGGATTTGTTACATTGAATACTTAAACATGAACTTTGAGAATAAATTCTCAATGAGAATAGAGATTAATAGTGAACCTCAGAGTTGGTTTCTAAATAGATGTTGTATGAAAGCTTTTGTGAAGTCAAGACCTAGTTGTAAAAAATAACTACAACCGAAAATGTCCTATTTTACCTAATCCTACTTAATAAAAGAGTAATATGCAAATTAACCACCAGCCACGCCCACCAGCCAGAGTGAGTATGCAAATAACCCCAACCAAGATGGCTGTGGCCACAGAGAGCAGGAGGGAGGCTTGGGTTTCCCAGGCAATGGAGGAAGCTAAGCTTTCCGCCTGCCCTTGCCAGCCTAGGCCTCCACTCAAGATTACAAAGTTTCAATGATAAAAAGTAAACAAATCCAAATCGAAATGGTGGCAGCCATGGAGCTGGAGAGAGTGGGAGATTAGGATTGCTCCTGGCAATGGAGGAAGCAAAGCTTTCAGCGTACCCTGGCTGGCCTAGGCTTCCACTCCAGGCTACAAAGTTTCAATTATAGAAGATACATAAGTCCCAACAGAAATGGCTGCTGGCCATGGAGCGAGCAGGAGGCTTGGCTCTGCTCCAGGCCACAAAGTTTCGATTGTAGAAGGTAAATAAATTACAGATATCAGGGCCTCTGCTTGAGTCGCTGGGGTGTGTGGCTGGCCTGCAAACCACCACAGGCTTCTTGCCTAGGCCACCCCACGCCCCAAGAAAATCCCCACCCTGATCCCGGACACCCTTCGGGGTAAACTAGCCGACCCCCACCTGTGCACCAGGCCTCTATCCTATGTAATAAAAGAGAAATATGCAGATTGACTCCAACACACAAGATGACTGCCCCCATGTGAACACAGATGGCCACCACAAGATGGCCAGCAGGAAAGGGCAGTTGAGAGGGACCAGGCCTGCAGGAGGGGGCAGTTAAGAGCAAACAGGCTGGCAGGGGAGCAGTTAGACATCAATCAGGCTGGCGTGGGAGTAGTTAGGGGGTGATCAGGCTGGCAGGCAGAAGCGGTTAGGGGCAATTAGAAAGGCAGGCTGGTGAGCAGTTGGGGAGCCAGCAGTCCTGGATTGTGACAGGGTTTGTCCGACTGCCTGTTTAGACATGACACCAGTCGGACATCCCTTGAGGGATCCCAGATTGGAGAGGGTGCAGGCTGGGCTGAGGGACACCCACCTCCACACCCATGCAGGAGTTTTGTGTACTGGGCCTCTAGTACAAAAATAAATACATTTAGTACATAGTTACCAGGTTGTTCCCTAGGTGGGGGAATTTTCACAAAATTTACTTAATCCCAATAGTTAAACCAAGTAATGGTAACTTGGGTCATTTTGAAAGGTGTATAGTATTTCAGAATTAATTTTATTGATAACATGATCATGGAAAATTAGCGCAAAAGGATATTATTTAGTCTCAATGACAGTATCATCTTTAAAATGCACTTTTAAGCTTTGCTTTGTTGTCACCTGCAGTTTTGCTTCCAGATGTGATTTTGTCATGTAAATATGTCCTGATAAACTCTTATCACTTCCCTCTCCTTTATCCAGGCTCTTTAGTTTTGTATGAAGTAATGCTTTAGAAATGTGCCCTTGACTGGAACCGAACCTGGGACCTTTCAGTCTGTAGGCCGATGCTCGCTCTACTGAGCAAAACCGGGTAGGGCAAAATGAGACTTTTTATTAGTAAGTCTTTAGTTACAACTGTCATGCCTATAAAGTGAAATTCAAATTCACAATAGTTTTTTTTTTTTAATATATTTTATTGATTTTGTACAGAGAGGAAGGGAGAGAGAGAGAGAGTTAGAAACATCGATGAGAGAGAGTCATCGATCAGCTGCCTCTTGCACACCCCCTACTGGGGATATGCCCGCAACCAAGGTACATGCCCTTGACCGGAATCGAACACGGGTCCCTTCAGTCCCCAAGCCAACGCTCTATCCATTGAGCCAAACCGGTCTCCGCTCACAATAGTTTTTATTGTTCTCCACTTTGTAGTAATATGCAGTATCACATATCTTGGACATTTTTGTGCCATTTACGGTAACCTCTGCTTCTAGCGATAATGAACCAATTTCCCAGGAAAGTGATAAGAGCTAAAACTTCTAACTTTGATTTTATGGCAGTGTCTACTACTTAGATTTTCACTTTAAAACTTTTGTCTATGTAACAATACATGTATCTGAATTTTAGGAAATAATATACAGTATGTTGTTTTCTTGTGTTCTTTATGGTATATTCTTTTCCATAGATACGGACTGATTTTTTTTTTTTAAATCTTTATTGTTGAAAGTATTAAATGTGTCCACTTTTCCTCCCAAGGACCCCTTCTAGCCTGCCTCTGCCCCAGGCCTTCCCTGCCCTATTTGTCTGTGTCCATGGGTTATGCATATTCATACAGTTCTTTGGTTGATCTCTTCCCTGCTGACCCGGCCCACCCCAACCCTGTCTTCTCTTCTCTGAGATTTCACAGTCTCTTCCATGCTTCTATGTCTCTGGATCTATTTTGTACTACAGTTTATTTTGTTCATTAGACTCTGCATATGAGTGAGACAGTGTGATACTTGTTTTTTCTGACTGGCTTATTTCTCTTAGCTTGATATGTTCCATATCCACCCACGCTGTATCAAATGATAAATGGTCTTTCTTTTTTACAGTTGCATAGTATTCCATTGTGCAGATGCATCACAGCTTTTTTATCCATTCACCTGCTGATGGGCACTTGGGCTGTTTCCAAATCTTAGCTATGGTGAATTGTGCTGCTGGGAACATAGGGGTGCATATATTCTTTCTGATTGGAGTTTCAGGTTTCTTAGGTTATAGTCCTAGAAGTGGGATCCCTTGGTCAAATGGGAGTTCTCTTTCTTATTTTTTGAGGAAACTCCCTACTGTGGATTTTAATAAGAATCAGGATATGTGTATGTGCAGATAAATCAGACTTTCTATAGTTCTGTTCTTGAGTATATAATTTTACCTTTAGCAAGTATTTGCATTAAGTTATGGAGTACTTTTTGTATATGAATAAGCACATTTTAAATTCTTGCCACGGGCTACTTATGTTTAGAATCGGAAACAGCAGTCCTGCTGGCCTCTCCTGCTGCACAGCAGAAAGCAACGTAACAATGAATGCAGAGCAGTTTGTCCAGTGGTTTCCAGGTGTTTTATGATTTATAATTTTCTCATCTAACCCTGAAGTTTATTTTAATCATTACCTATGGACCTTTCATCACTACCACTACTTCCCAAAAAAACCCAAACCCTGGAATTAAAGAAAAGAAGGCTTCTGGCAAATTAAAATTGATTTACTGTGTTTTCTTCTTCTTTTCTTTACCTTTTGTTTTTTAAGGTTCAGGAATTTAAAAGTAGTGAAAGAAGTTCCACCTCTTCCATTGTCCAGCTGCAAGAAACTTAAATCGTCACCCAAGGATATTTGTCCAGTGAATTTTTAGAGAGTAGAAATGAGGAGAGACTGAGAGCGCAAAACATCAATATGAGAGGGACACATTGATTGGTTGCCTCCTGCACGGCACCAGTGCCAGGATTGAGCCTGCAGCCGAGGTACATGCCCTTGACTGGCAACTTTGAGCCAGACCATCTAGAGCTTCAGGAAAACAGACCGCAGAAAGCAGGAAGAGCTAACTATTAATAGATGGCAACTTTTGAGTAAAAGCCTGGTGTGTCTTTCCTTGCACATGTTTTCTTGTGCTGTCCTTAAAAATGTTTGGCCCACTACTGTGTAGAGATGCGGAAAAGAGTCAGATTACTCTGCTGTAGGAAATAGGAGAAATAGCATAGCGACCTCAGTAGGTGAAATTGTAAACAGGCTGGATTTATGATCTCTTCCCATCTTCAGGAAAGCCACTCGATGCCTTGGTGGAACCCTGGCTGGAGAGATTGTTTCTGAAGAGACACATGTTACAATTTGTGGGGTGTGTGAGAGATGGTATTCATGGTATCTATAATAATAAAGGTGTGATATGAAAATTAGACTAGACAGTCAACCTTTCGGATTTCTTTTCAAATTTCCTACCAAATTTCCTTCGAGATGACCATCTGGTTGGAGCTGGGGTGGCGAGTGCCAAGCCCCTTGCACAAATTTTGTGCATTGGGCCTCTAGTTGATAATAAATTTACAGTTAAAATGTTAAGGTCTATGATAATAACTAGGAATGAAGATACAACATTTTGAAAATGTTTTCTATATAAGAGGAATATGCTAATTAGTAACGATGGAGCGAGTAATGACGGGGTCAGGGATCTGCAGGAGGGTGAAACGGAAGCAAGCTAAGAATGGGAGGTGGGGGGAGCTCCAGGAGAGTGGCAGTGGCCTACTGGTGCAGATTTGTGCGTGGGGCTACTCGTTTCTCTAAAAATACGTTCTATTTTGTAGCATTTCTAGAACACTCAAATAATTATAAACAACTACTAGATTTCATCTTGATTTTAAAAGGTGACAAACAGTAACCCTTATATAAAATCTTGGTCACTAGTGTTTAGTTTCTGTATTTGTGGGGTGATCACATCTGTCACCTCTAAAACTTTTCTGGTCGTCTTAGTCATTCTTTTATATCCTTAGGCAACACTGATCTGCTTTGTCACTGTAGGTGAGTTTGCATTGTCTTTAGTCCTATCTAATAAAGGGGTATGCTAATTGGCCCTCATTCCTTTGCAAAGATGGCATCACCCACAGCCAATAAGGAGGGAATATTCTAATTGCCCACCCTCAAAGATGGCTGCACCCACCCATATCCAATAAGGAGAAAATATGTTAATTGACTGCCATACCCTCAAAGAGGTAGTGCCTACAGCCACAAGATGGTGGTGCCCAGTCCCCTCAGCCCTGCTGGTGCTGCAGGTGCACAGCAAGGCCGGGCCTGCCTCTGGAGTTCCCCAGCTGCCTAAGGCCAGCCGAGGCTTGTGCTGCCAGCAGCGGCAGCAGCAGAGGTGTGAGGGGGTGTTGGCTTCCTCTCGTCACCAGATCACCTCCTGCCCCTGAGGGCTCCCGGACTGTTGAGCAGGGGCAGGCTGGGCTGAGGGGACCCCCCTCCCCTCCAGTGTGTGAATTTTCATGCATCGGACCTCTAGTTTTATACAAGTGGAATCATATATGTGCTCTTCTGGGGGTGGGGCCTGCTCATGAGATTCGTTCATGCACATCCCTTTTTATTACTGAATGATATTTCATTGTGTGCATATTCTGCTATTTCTCCATTCACTTTTTGGCAGACATTTGAGTTTTCCATTCCTGAACACCCCTCATGGACATAATGCTCTCCTTTGTCATGCTTAAAGATCTAGGAGGGAATCCGTGGATAAGTTTTAACTTAACTGCCAAACTGTTTTTAAAGTGATAGAGACCCCGGTGCACAAATTCATGCATGGGTGGGATCTGGCCAGCCCCGTCCCAACCAGGGTAGATTGGGGCTGAACCTGTCAGGAGGAGGAGACAGCAGGAGGTTGGCTGGCCAGTCATCCCTGATCAGGGCCGGGTCAGCTGTGGGGAGGGGCTGTGGTGAGCCTTCAGGCCCTACCCCCAAATGTGGTGGGGGAGCCAATTGGGAGTCAGTGGCCAGGGGAGGGGGCGGGGGAGTTGGTTGGCCAACCCCACCCCCGATTGATGTGTGTGGGGCCCATCAGGGTGAAGCTGGCTGGGGGGAGGGGCTGCAGGCTGATTGGGGTGGTGGGGATCAATTGGGGATGAGGCAGGCAATGGGGAGGGGCTGAAGGCAGTGGGTGGACTGGCCCTGCCCTTGATTGGTGTGGGGGGACAATCTGGGGTGGGGCCAGGTGGGGATAGTGACTGTAGGAGGTTGGGGTAGGGAGGCGATCAGTGATGGGCCCGGCTGGAGAGAGGGGCTGCAGGCCAATTGGGGTGGTGGGGGCACAATTGAGGATGGGGCGAGGTAGGGGGAAGGGCTGCAGGAGATTACCTCTGGCCTCAGTGGGCATCATAGCAACTGGTCATTTAGGTCATTATGGCATTCTGGTTGCTGGCTTTTTGTATACATTCTAGGACTGTGTCTGGCTTGTCTTACTCAGCCTAAGGTTCTGCAGCTTCATCTGCATTGTTGCAAATGGCAGCATTTTTTTTTTTTTTTTTTAAGTTAGGGTAAAAGTAGAGGCCCGGTGCATGGAATTCATCCGCACGGTGGAGGGAGGTGGGGGTGCCCCTCAGCCCAGCCGGCACCCTCCAATCTGGGACCTCTCGGGGGATGTCAGACTGCCCATTTAGGCCGGATCCGGTGGGATCAGGTGTAAACGGGCGTTCGGACATCCCTCTCACAATCCTGGACTGCTGACTCCCAACTGCTCGCCTGCCTGCCTGCCTGATTGCCCCTAACTGCTTCTTCCTGCCAGCCTGGTCACCCCCTAACCACTCCCATGCCAGCATGATTGATGTGTAACTTCTCTGTCAGCCTGTTTGCACCCAACTTCCCTTCTCTTCCGGCCTGGTCACCCCTAACTGCCCTTCCCTGTAGCCTTGATTGCCCCCAACTGGTCCCTCCCAACTGCTCTCTCCTGCTGGCCATCTTGTGTCCACATGGAGGCAGGATCTTTGACTACATGGGGGCAGCCATCTTGTGTGTTGGTGTGATGGTCAATCTGCATAATAAAATCTGCTTTTATTACATAGGATGGAGGCCTAGTGCACAGGTAGGGCCCGGCTGGTTTACCCTGAAGGGTGTCCCGGGTCAGGGTGAGGGTTCCCTTGAGGCGTGGGGCGGCCTGGGCTAGGGGCCTGTGGTGGTTTGCAGGCCTGCCACGCACCCCAGCGACCCAAGTGGAGGCCCTGGTATCTGGAATTTATTTACCTTTTATAATTAAATTTTGTAGCCTTGAGTGGAGGCTTAGGCCAGCTAGTGCAGTCGGAAAGCTTGGCTTCCTCCGTTGCCAGGGAAACCCAAGCCTCCCTCCTGTTTTCTCTTGGCTGGGTTAATTTGCATACTTGCTCTGATTGGCTTGTGGGCGTGGTTTGTGGTTATAGTGGAGTGATGGTTAATTTGCATATTATTTTTATTATATAGGAATCAAATAAGAATATTTACCATCTTAACCACTTTTAAGTTTACAGTTATGGTATTAAATATAACTGAACATGTCCGAAAGTGGGTTGGAGTAGGAATATTCCTACTCTGTCTAGATTTATTAATAGTCATCACAAATCCTGGCATCACAAAAACTGTCTTTGAATTGATTAAATGGGAGGCCAGTGTCAGATGGGGACAAATATCTCACATGTGTGAGTTGACGTTTCTTTTTCTTTTTCCTTTTCCTTTTCCTTTTTTTTTTTTTTTTTTTTTTTTTTTTTTCAGAGTAAGGGAGAGGGAAAGGGAGAGGAAGAATGAATCATTGGTTAGCTGCCTTCTGCATTGGGGATCAAGCCCACCACCCAGGCATGTGCCCTTGACCAGAATCAAACTTGGAACTTTTCAGTCCACAGACTGATGCTCTGTCCATTGACCCAGACTGGCTGGGGCTCAATGTTTATTTTTAAATTGCCAGTGTGTGTCATATGTACTGGCCAGTTGGTTGGATGGATGGATGGTCGATCACTTAGCGCATATATATATATATATATATATATATATATATATATATATATATATTTGTGCACTGCAGGGGAGGGGTTCCCTTCAGCTCAGCCTGTGCCTTCCCACGCAGCCCAGGAGCCCTTGGGGGATGTCCGACTGCCAGCTCAGGTCCGCTCCCTGCAGGCATCGGCCTAAACTGGCAGTCAGACATCCCTCTTGCAGTGCAGGACTCCTCACGCCTTCCTGCCTGCCTGTACAAGCGCTCCTTCCCGCCCTCCGGCTCAGCGCTCCTCAGCGCTGCTGCAGAGGCCGGAGAGGCTCCAGCCAATGTCACTGTGCTTGCAGCTGAGCGGCACCCCCTGTGGGAGTTCACTGCACGTTATAGCGACTAGTCGTTCCACCATTTGGTCTATTTGCATATTAGGCTTTTATTATATAAGACTGGAAGCCCTATACAGGAGGATTTGTGCAAAATAGGCCTTACCCTTGTCTGCTGGCAGCGCCTTTGCCCTGGCCGGAGCTGCCTTCCCGCCTTCCCATGCTGCTCAGAGTCCTTAAGTGTCTGGTGTGGTGCAGATTGCCTGGCAAGCATCCCACCCTGCCCCCAACTGCTCGGCGCCTGTGTATGCAAATTAACCTGCCATCTTTGTTGGGTTAATTTGTGTACTTGCTCCCGAATGGCTGGTGGGCATTGTGAAGGTATGGTCAATTAGCATGTTACTCTTTTATTAATCAGATAGATTGTGTCTTTGCTAAGATTTCTGATTGCTCCGCATCCTAGCTAGCCTTGATATGGTTAGCCTTTTTGATAGTGGGTATCTAATGGAAGCTCTTTATGGTTTTAATTTGTGTTTCCTAATAACTAAATTATGTTGACATGTTTTCATGAGTTTATTTACCATCTGATCTTTTTTGTTTGCTTGTCTACTCCCTTTTTTTGGTAAATATATATTTTTTGTATATTTTCCTTTAAGTTTTTTTCTTTTCATAGTTTTTATAAAAACCATTTTTAAGTTTCATTGTTTAATTTATTGAATTATAAGGGCTCATTATTCTGGATTCAGGTATATGTTTTCAAAGTCTTTTGAAGAGCAGACTTACTAATTTTGATGAAGCCAAATTAAAAAAAAAAGTTTCACTTTTTGTGTCATATTTAAGAAATACTTGCCAAACCCAACATTACTAAGGTTTTCTCTATCTTTATTTCAGTTTTATAGTTTTACCTCCTTCAGTTCTTTAGTCTATTTTGAGTTAATATCTGTATACCAATTTGTAAAGGTGCGGCAATTTTTTTTATTACTTTTGGCTATTTAGGTTTTCAGCACCATTTATTGAAAAGATTATTCTCTCCTCACCGAGCTGCCTTGGCATTTCTTTTGAAAACTGATTTGAACTGTATGGATGTCATTCTGTTTCTAGACTATTTTTTTCTATTGAGCTATTTGTCCTTTTTTGTATATGAGTACTACTGTCTTATTGTAGATTTATAATGTCTTGAAAAATCAGAGAGTATAACACTTCTTTCTTCATCCTCAAAGTTATTTTGCCAATTCTAGATCCTTTGTGTTTCTATGTAAGTTTTAGAATCATCTTGTCAATTTCTACAAAAAGCCCGCTATAATTTTTATTGGGATGTATCGAATCTATAGATAAACTTGGTGTAAACTGACATTTCAACAATATTGAATTCAGTATTCTAATCCCTGAACATGGGGTAGCTCTCAGCATTGTTTGTGGTTCTCAAGCCTTGCATATCTTCTATGAAATTGATCACAAAGTGCTTAACACTTTTTATGCTAAATAAATGTTACTGCTTTAAGTTTCACAATTTTTGGTTGTAACTGATGTATAGAAATTGTTAATTTTGTATACTGCAAATTTGCTAAAAGTAGCTATTTTAAGTAGGTGATTTTTTCTTTGTAGTTTTTCTCATAGATGATCTTGTATGTGAATAAAGGTATGTTTACTTCTCTAATTTGGACGTTTTTTTCTTTTTCTTTTTTTTACTTGCCTATTGCACTGGCTAACACTTTCATTACAGTGTTGAATGGAAGTTGTAATTATGTTTCTGATTTTTAGGGAGGGTTTACTATTAAGTATGTTATAAGGCAGTGGTTGGCAAACTGCGGCGCAAGCCACATGCGGCTCTTTGGCCCCTTTGTGGCTCTTCCACAAAATACCACGTGTGGGCACGCACGTACAATGTGATTGAAACTCCGGGGCCCATGCGCAGAAGTCTGTTTTCGGCTTTCAAAAAGAAATTTCAATTGTTGTACATTGATATTTGGCTCTGTTGACTAATGAGTTTGCCGACCATGGTTTAAGCTATAAGGTGTTTTTGGGTTTTTTTTGTTTTGTTTTTTTGTTAGATTGAGGACATTCCTTTCTATCCTGGTTTGCTGATACTTTTTATTAAGGAATAGATGTCGGACTTTGTAAAATACACTTTTCCTTCTACATTAAGATAATTTTATGGTTTTTCATATTAAGTGCTGAGTTACAGATTTTTAGAATTATAAACCAACCTGGTATTTCTGGGGTAAATCTCGCTTTGTCATGATGTACTCTCATAGCAATAATCCATGTTGGATATGTTCGGTAGTATTCACCAGTGGGGCCATCTGGCCCTAGATAGATTTTAACTATAAATTAAATTTCTTCAAAATGTATAGGAATACTCAAATTATTCTTTTCCTTCTGAGTGAACTTTGGCAGTTTGTGCTTCTCAAGGAATGGAGTACTTTGTCCATTCATTGAAATAAAGTTATTCTGAATATGCTCATATAATCCTTTTTAGTATCTATAGAAATGTCACTGCTCTTATTTCTCTAAAATAATTTATTTCTTCTTTTTTTCCTGTTGAGTTTTGGCTTACTAGGATTTTATTGATCTCAACAAGCTTTTGATCTCAACGAAGCTTTCTTCATTTTCCCTTTCGATTTTATTGATTTCTTCTTGTCTGATCTTTACTATTTACTTTCTTTGGCTTAAATGTTATTTGTTCTTCTCTCCGTAGTTACTTAAGGTATAAATTGAGTGCACTGATTTGGGAACTTTGTTTTTCAGGTTATGCATTTGGTAATTTCCCTCTCAAGTACTACTTTTGTTACAACCCATAAAGTTAAGTAATATTGTATTTTCATTTTCATTCAATTCAAAATACTTCCTAATTTTCCCTTTAATTTTTTTTGACTCATATATTACATGCTGTCTAATGACCAGGATTCAGTCTGAGAAATGTGTCTGGTGATTTCTTCATTACGCAAACAGCAGAGAATGCGCTTACTCAAACCCAAGTGGTGTAGCTACTTCTCTAACTGTAGACGCTGTTACGCAGCTGGCAGTGGAGTAGGTGCATTGATACCAGCATCACCAGAACACACACACGTAATGTGTTGGGCTGCAACTTTAAGACTCCTGTGACATCACCAGGCGATAGGAATTTGCAGCTCTCTTACAGTCTTATGGGATCCCCATCATATATGTAGCCTCACTTTGACCAAGATGTTATTATGTGGTACATGACTGTATTTAGAATTATCGGGTCTAGTAACAATTAATATCGTTTTTAAACATTCGTTTAAAATCTTGCTTGGCGTTGACTTGTAGTGACATAACCTTCAAACACGTGGTATCTACAGAACGTGTGAAGTGCAATTAACAAGTTTTGCTTGAAAAAGTTTGTGTTTGGTTTGGTTTTTGTTGCAAAAGTAGGGCTAAGAAGATGGCGGATGAAGAGCATATTCGGCACTGCATGCTTTACGAGTTCCAATTAGGAAGAAAAGCAAGTGAGGCTGCAAAAAACATCTGTAGTGCTCTTGGTCAAGATGCAGTTAGCGCCAGAAAATGCCAGCGTTGGTTTGAGAAATTTCGCGAGGGAAATTTTTTGTTAGATGACAAGAGTGGTCGAGGCCGTGTGTCCAATTTTGATCAAGAAGCTCTTCAAGCTCTTTTGGTGCAAAATCCTCAAATTACCCAACAAGAGCTTGCGACAACTTTAAATTGTTCACAAAAAACAATTTCCAATCAATTGCGTGGCACTTGGCAAAGTCCAAAAGTTTGGAAAATGGGTTCCTCATGAGTTGACCGACAACAACCGTAATCAAAGAGTCACAATTTGCAGTTCGCTCCTCTCTCGTCAAAACCGTTTGCCGTTTTTAGAGCAAATTGTTCCCAGAGATGAAAAATGGGTGCTGTATGTTAATTTGAAAAGGCGGCCTCAATGGTTGGACAAAAATGAGGCTCCCCAGCCCACGCCAAAACCTGACTTGCATGCGAAAAAAGTGATGTTGTGTGTTTGGTGGAATTTTAAAGGAATTCTTCATTATGAACTTTTACCATCTAACCAAACCATTACAAGTGCAGTGTATAGTGCCCAATTGGAAAGGTTAGCCCAAGCTTTAAGAGAAAAAGAACCCGCGCTGATTAATCGGAAGGGCGTAATTCTTCACCAGGATAACGCACGATCGCATACTGCAAGAATCACTGCTGAAAAACTGCGCCAGTTGGAATGGGAAGTTCTCCCTCAACCTGCATATTCTCCTGATATTGTCCCTTCCGATTACCATTTGTTTCCTTCTTTGCAAAACTTTCTTCTTGGAAAAAAATTTAATAATGAAGAATGCCTCAAAAATGCATTGACCGAATTTTTTGCATCAAAATAACAAGAATTTTACAACAGAGGGATTAAAATGCTTCCTGAGCGTTGGGCACAAGTAGTAGAAAACAACGGCAACTATATTGTTGATTAAATTTTGTTGTATTGTTTAAATAAATTCGATTTTAAAAAAAGGTATTAGAAAACGACATTAATTATTACTAGACCTAATATTTAGTTTCAGAATATGTGTGGATTTTCTAGATAACTTTGTTTTGACATCTAATTTAATTATGTCAGTTTTGTTATTAGGTGCATAAATGTTTAGAATTCCTCAGTGGAGTCTTTTGTCATTATGAAATATCCCTGGTAATTTTATTGGTCTGATAACTACTTTGTCATAAAATAATACAGCCACTCCAGCTTTTTTTGCTTGTTTGTTTGACTTGGGTTAGCATGGCTTACCTTTTCTCATATTTTGAATCTATCTTTGAAATGGGTGTCTTATATAGTATAGTTTACATAGAGCGTAGAGGGCCAAATGGGAAGACACCTGGACATTCTTTAGATTGTTGCTGACTGGGCCCAGGATATTGGCAGAATCATGTCAGTTGCAGTCCCACCCTGGGAGTGCGTAGATGTTCTTAGTTCCTGGCTTGTGTTTGTCCAGGAGGAAGGAGTGGGTGGGACCTGGGCTCTCCGGGGGCTCCTTGTTCTCCTATGAAACTCCTTGTGGGATTGGCGTGTAAATAGATGTGCTGCGTGGCTCAGGAGGTCCTCAGTCTGCCTCTCCAGCAGGGGAGTTCGGTGGCCCTCCCAGCTGCCAGCTTAAATCTATCTCTGTGTCTTCTCTCTTTATTTCTAATATTTCTCAATCAACTTAGAACCAGTTCGTTCATCTCTCTTTCCATGCGGGACATGGAAAAGGGAGATCCCCGCAGCTTCAGGCCCCCGTATTCGAGTAGAGATAGTTGGATTTTGTTTTCTAATCACATCATAATCTTTGCACTTAAATTGTGGTAGGACTACCCGTGTTTCCTCGAAAATAAGACATCCTCCGAAAATAAGACTTAACCCATGGAAAGGTAAGACATCCCCTGAAAATAAGACCTAATGCAACTTTGGGAGAAAAAATTAATATAAGACACTGTCTTATTTTCGGGGAAACAGGGTATTTACATTTAATGTGACTACTGATATGATCTATTCTTTTGCTATTTCCTACTTTCCCCTCTCATTCTTTGTTCTCTCTTTTCTGCTTTCTTTTATATGTTTTTTTCTTTTTAGCTATAACTCTTGGTTGTTTTAGTTGTTGCTTTTGCAATTCCTTCAAGTGTACTCTACTACTCAGAACCTTATAGTAGTATATTGCACCTTTCCTACACCAAGCCTTTACAAAATTGTAAGAATATTTTTATTGATTTTTAGAGAGGAATGGAGAGAGCGAGAAATAGAGACATCACTGACTGGCTGCCTCCAGCACGCCCCTAATGAGGATTGAGTCCGCAACCAGGGCATGTGCCCGGGCCCGAATCTTGGTTCCGGGTGGACACTCAGCCTCTGAACCCCCAGCGGAGCTCCAACACAAAGCTTTTGTGTTACTTATGTTTCCCACATATTTACTTGCCATTTTTTGTGTTCTTCATTCCTTTGTTGTGGATCCAGATATCTGTGTGGTAGGTGATTATTTTGTGTCTGTGTTTTATGTCTTAACAAGTTTTTATTTTGCTCTTCAGTTAACAGCTTTATTAAGATACAATTCACATATTATTTAGTCCATCTATTTAGAGAGTATAATTCACTGGTGTTTTGTTTATTCAGAATTGTAACATCACCACATTTCAACCCAAAAGAAATCCATGCTTCTTAGCTGTGACCCTCATGGTGCTCCAACTCCTTCCCCACACACCCATGCCCAGGCCTAAGAAACCAATAATATAGTTTTTGTCTCTAAAGATCTGCCTATTCTGGGTAATCCATAGAAATGGAATCATAATTCACAGTCTGTTGTGATTGGCTTCTTTCCAAGTCTGTGATTTGGTTTGCTTGATAAGTAAACTTTTTGTTTGATACAAGAGGCCTGGGTGTGAATTTGCTTTCTCGATATATTTATGTCTTTCTTCCCACCTAATTCTCTCAGTGGGAGGTAGGTGTGTGTGGGTGCTTTGGCAGAGTGGAATGCTGTACTTGTCTTTATCCTTTTTGAAGTTTATCTGGTTGGTTGTACATTTCTGTGCATTTGAAGCTGGCTATATGAGGCTCTCAGAATGTTCTTAGAAGTGCATGATTAAACAGAGGAGTTTTTCAAAGGAAAATTGAAATGTTAGAATATTTTAGAGAAAATAGTTAATCAAGAATTTTAAAAAGAGTCTGATTTATTGAGGTATTTAAATAGAGTAAAATTAACCCTTTTTGGTATGCAGGCCTGTGAATTTTGGTGAACTAAGTTTTATAATTACAATCAAGAAAAAAAAGTATTTGTTTTAGTTGTCCTAAAAAGTGCCATTTTGCTTTCTCAGCAGCAGTGTAGGAATCCTAATTCTGTGCAGTCTCTTCAGTATTTGGTATTGAAAGTTTTTTTGCATTTAAAGGCCAGCTAGTAGACGGTATCCCATTGTAATTTTAATTGGTATTTCCCTAATGACTAATAATCCTCTTTTCATATGCTTATATAAGTCATCCATATATCTTTTTGTTGAAGTGATTCTAATTGGCCCATTTTTAAAAATTCTGTTCTTTATTATTGAGCTCCTAGAGTTTAACATATGTTCTGATTATAGTTCTTTATCAGATGTATTTTGTAAATGTTTCCTTCTAGTCTGGTTTTTCTTCAGTGTGTTTTAGGGGTGTGGGTAATTGGAGCAAGGTGGTAAAAAAGGTATAACCTTTGCCGAAACCTGTTTGGCTCAGTTCGATTCCGGTCAGGGGCATGTACATTGGTTGCGGGCACATCCCCAATAGGGGGTGTGCAAGAGGCAGCTGGTCGATGTTTCTCTCTCATTGATGTTTCTAGCTCTCTCTCTCTCTCCCTTCCTCCTCTCTGTAAAATACCAATAAAAAAGGGGGGGGGGGGGAGAGGTATAATCTTTTAGTTATCCTATATAATAAAAG
Organism: Pipistrellus nathusii; assembly: GCA_963693515.1. Taxonomy (NCBI): domain Eukaryota; kingdom Metazoa; phylum Chordata; class Mammalia; order Chiroptera; family Vespertilionidae; genus Pipistrellus; species Pipistrellus nathusii. The sequence goes on from OY882870.1 coordinate 998,154, forward strand.
GCTAATATGCAAATAGACCAAATGGTGGAACAACTGAACAACTGACTGCTATGACATGTGCAGACCACCAGGGGGCGTGTGCAGAACATGGCCAGGCATTGGGCAAGGTGGGATGGTGGAGCAGGTAAGTGGGGGCACTCAGACCAAGGCAGGGCGCCGGTCGCTGCCATTGGGACAAGCCTCTGGTGGTTACTAAAAATTCTTTGCTCCTGCCCGCTGCCAGTGCCCAGCACAGGTTCCGATCACATGGTGCCATCAGTGGGTGTGAGTGGCGGCTTCCCGACCTGATCATCCCTGAGGACTTCTCTGCCTCCCCTTACTCTGGAGGGGCGATCAGGGCAGTAGCTGCCATTCGAACCCTGACTGCGCCTGCCCTGCTCACACCCGCTGTTGACACCACCCCCAATTGCTCAGCGGCATCAGCAGGTGCAGCCACTGTTAGCACTGGGAGCAGTGGTGGGGGAGCTGGTCTTCAGACAGAGGGTACCAGGGGCCGTGGTGGGAGGGGCCGAGACCCTCCCCTATGCCCGCCACAGCCTCACTGCCCACAGTTCGTTTCAAGGTGCACGAATTTATGCACTGGGCCAATCCTAATAAAAGGGTAATATGCTTATTAGACTGGCTGACCAGATATCTCTAGCCTCTGCTCAAGGAGGGGCAGGGAGTCTGGATCACTGGGGGGTGCGGCCAGCCTGAAAATGGCCCTCAACCTCTTATCCAAGCTGGCCACACCTCCATGGAATGAGGGTCCTCGCTGGGAGTGTGTGGCCAGCCTGCAAACAGCCCTCGGCCCCTTGCCCATGCTGCCCCACACCCCAAGGGAACCCCCACCTTGATCAGGGACACCACACCATTCAGGGCAAACCAGCTGCAAGCGCGCCTTCGCACGCGCGCCCCTTCCTCCCCCGCCAATCTATACTAATAAAAGGTAATATGCTAATTAGCTTGGGGGGCCTTCAGGAGACCTTCCGGACATTCTTCTGGACAAAACCATGGTGGCGGGGCCAAGTAGAGGTGTTAGAGGCCAAAAGGGAGGGCAGTTGGGGATGAGCAGGCCAGCATGGGGGGTGGAGTGGGGAGGGCGTGAGCGGGGCATTTGAGGGTGAGCAGGCTGGCAGGCAGGTGAGAGTGGTTAGGAGCCAAGTAGACCTGGATTGTGAGAGGGATGCTGGTTTACGCCGGATGCCTGTAGGATGCCTGTAAATCGGCTGTAGGACATCCTTCAAGGAGTCCCAGATTGGAGAGGGTACAGGTCAGGCTGAGGGACACCACAACCTCCACACCCCCCACCCCCCGTGCATGAATTTCATGCACTGGGCCACTCACTAGTAAGGAATAAGATAGAGAATATTTCGAAAAGTAAATTAGCTTCAATATTAAAAGTAAACAAAATTCAATATTTGAAATTAAAAGTAAATTAGCTTCAATATTTTAGAGAATTGGGGTTTTTAAGTTTTTGCTTGGCTTGACTGGCATTGCTCAGTAGTTTGTCGACCTATGAACCAGGAAGTCATGGTTGGATTCCCAGTCAGGACACATACCCGGGGTGCAGGCTCGATTGCAGGAGCAGCTGATCAATGATTCTCTTTCTCCCTTCTCTGAATCAATTTTTAAAAAGTTTTCACTTTCAACAGCGTGTGAAGTAATGTACTGTACAATTCTCCTGTCAGATAATTCGGTGAGTTCTAGTGAGCTTATACTGTTAGGGTGAGGCGGTGGGTCTGTTGAAAAGAGGGGAACTGAGGGGAGAGTGGGAGCCTTTGGAGCTTCAAGCACCACTTTCTTAACCAGTTTTGAGAGAATTAAGCTCTATTGCTCTAAGGTTTCTATCTGAGATAGTGAACTATCTTCCCCTCTGGACCTAGTACATTCTCAAGTGAATTTAGAAATGCAAAACAAACTGGTAACATAGATGTTCTTTGTATTGACACCCCGCTCGCCCATACACACACTCCGATTCCCGCGTTCTCCCCTCCCCCCCAACCCAAATACTTAGTGAACACCTACAGTCCTTCTTGTCGCTAGTGATACTGTGCCTTACAGGTATTTTCTGTCTAGGGATGTTCCCTTCACCTGGTTGATCGAAGACTACCTCAGTCCTCTCGTTTATCACCTCTCAGCGCAAAGTTGGTATTCACACTCTTGTGCCACAATTCCTGGCCTCATGACCACCACCTCCCACACTCAGAATGGTCTCCTGAGAGCAGGGACTGTAAGACTTGACACTGTCCACTGTGTATTGGTTGAGTATTGAATGATTCACTTATACTCTCTTGCTGTGTAATGGTAGACATTTATAGTAAAGGTTCCCAATAGCCACAGCAGCAGTGTCTCTGGGCATCAAATAGCAGAACACATTGGTCTGCATGGAGATAGAAATAGTGTCTTGGTTTCATTAACCGAACACTCAAGTGAGCCGAACCCATAACTATCACTACTGGGATAAGACGTTTGAACATGTCCTGCGTGCATTCATTCTTTCTGATTGGTGTTTCGGGATTCTTAGAATATATTCCCAGAAGTGGGATTGCTAGTCCAATGGCAATTCCATTTTTAATTTTTTTAGGAAACTCCATACCTTTTTCCGTAAAGCTGCTTTCCCACCAGCAGTGTAGTAGGGTTCCCTTTTCTCCACGTCCTCACCAAACTTATTTGCTGATGGTAGTCGTTCTGACAGTGTGAGATGATACCTCATTGTAGTTTTAATTTGCATCTCTGATGATCAGTGACATTAGCATTTTCTCATATGTTTGCTGATCTGTATGTCCTTTTTGGAAAAGTGTCTATTCAGGATTGTTTGTCTTTCTTTTGTTGAGCTCTATGAGTTCTTTGTATATTTTGGAAATTAACCTCTCATCAAATGTATCATTGCTGAATATGTTCTCCCACACAGTGGATTCGCTGTTTATTTTGTTGATGGTTTCTTTTGTGGTGTAGAAGGTTTTTTAGATACATGCACTCCTATATTCATAGCAGCATTGTTTACAATACCCACGATCTGGAAACGGCCAAGTGCCCATCAGTAGTAGATGAGTGAATTAAAACAATGACACACAGTGGAATAATGATACACAGTTGTAAAAAGGAACACTTACATTTTGCACCAGCATGGATGTATTGGAGCTTATTATGATAAGTGAAATGAGTCAGTCAGAAAGACAAGTACCATATGATCTCACCTATAGGTGGAATCCAAATCAACAACATAAACTGATGGATGAAATAGGACCAGAGGTATGGATACATGGAATTGACAGATTTCAGAGGGGAAGAAGGGAGGTGACAGGAAGAGATTGGCCAAAGAACATATATGCATAGCCCAAGGACACAGACAATAAGGTGGTGGACTGGCTGGGGTGGAGGTGGGCAAAAGGAGGGGAAATGGGAGACATCTGTAATGGTGCCAACAATCTATACTAATAAAATGGTAATGTGCTAATTAGACTAGACATCTTCTGGACAAAGCCATGGTGACGGGGGCCGAAGCAGAGGCAGTTCGGGGTGATCAGGCCATCAGGGGAGCAGTTATGGGGCGATTAGACAGGCAGGCAGGCAGGTGAGCGGTTAAGAGCCAGAGGTCCCGGATTACAAGAGGGATGTCTGACTGCTGTTTTAGGGATCGGGCCTAAACTGGCAGTCAGACATCCCACAAGGGGGTCCTAGATTGGAGAGGGTGCAGGTCGGATTGAGGGACACCCCCTCCCCCTGTGCACAAATTTTGTGCATCGGCCTCTAGTAATTAAGCATGTAAATAAGAATGTAAGTAAATAAATGAAATAAGACATGTCCTGAGTGATGTGAGGCAATAACCAAATACTGGTATCGATTTAAAGGCAGAAAACAAGTCAGTGGAGTCTTTTAACAAATGGATGGATGTGATGATTGACTTGGATTAGATAAGATGGATAATAGATAGAGCTTCAAAGGAAGTATGTACCCAGAAGACGAAAATGAGATTGCCTTCTTTGTCATTGGTTAGAAGATTTTAAAAGATCAATACCAACTCTGGGTCTCTCATAGTTGCCTCATTTGGGAAATCTTTGTTTTGAGAGACTTGCTTAGAGTGTATGAGCAACTGTGTTGAAAGGAGAAAGCAACAAAATAGAACTTTGAAGTGTAAGGAAACCAAACAAATTCTAGGTTTCTAGCGATCTCTTTTCGTTCAGTCAGGTTAATAAATATAGTGGATGTTTGTGAGAGATTTCTTGAGTGAACTGGAAAAAGTGAGGCTTCAGGACATAATGAACAAGAATGACTAAGTTGAATCAGGGTGCAGAAAGAGTAGTCCTGCTAAAGGCACCTCTTGCGAACGACCAGAAGCACCAGTGCACTCTTGGGAATGGATAGTGAAGGTGAGAGCCCAGATCTGGCCCACAGTGCAATTGGAAGTGCATGCTGATACTTTTAAGGAAGGGGAAGGTATAATTAATTTGTGACAGCAGTAGAATGAATTTTTCCATTCTTGGAGATAAGCTCAACATAGAGGAGGTTTGTAGTGAGTAGCAGAAGATGAGATGACCTTTTACTGAGTGACTATCATATATCAGGCCTATATAAGGCCTTTTCTAGATCAGTGGTCACCAGTCTTTTGGACCTCACAGACCACCAGTGGTCCGCGTACTGGTGACTGTTGTTCTAGATGACTTTAATCAGTACAGCAGTTATGAAGATACTTAATATTATTCCAGTTTTAAAGATGAGGATAGACAAAGCCCATCCACAGCATACATATAGTAGTACTAGGGGCCCAGTGCAGGAATTATGCACCTTAAAGGAACTGTGGGCTGCAAGGCTGCAGTAGGCACAGGGGTGGGTCTCAGCCCATCCTTTGTGCTGCTGCCCAGCCCCTCCCACTGTGGCCTCGATCTCCTGTCTGCTGGCAGTCCCACTCCCACCACTGCTGCTCCCATCCACTGATGCACTGGCCCCACTCTCACCCGCTGATGGCATGGAGTGGTGCGAGCAGGGCCGGCGTTGTCAGCGGGCGTGAGTGGCCTGCTGCCCCGATTGCCTCTTAGGAGCAGGGGAAGTGGAGAAACCCTGAGGATTGTTAGAAACACACACACACACACACACACACACACACACACACCACACCCCCGCTGCTGATGGCACTGAGTGATTGGGACCAGCGCCCGTCTCTGGCAGTGGGTGCAAGCCATGGCTCCGGTGCTGGCTGCGGAGTGAGCTGGGCTGGTGCTGGCACTGGCAGTGGGTGCGGACAGCGGTTCCATTTCTGGCATACGTTGTGAGTGGGACTGGCACAGGCAGCAGGATCGTGGTGTGCGGGAGCAAAGAATTTTCAGTAACCACCAGAGGCTTGCCTGATGACAGTGACCAGCACCCCACCTTGGACTGGCACTTCTGCTCACCTGCTCCACCATCCTGCTGTGGCAAACACCTGCCATGTTCCACAAACACCTCCTGGTGGTCAGCGCATGTCGTAGCAACTGGTTGTTCAGTTCTGCTATTTGGTCTATTTGCCTATTAGCCTTTTATTGTATACGATTGGATGTTATACTAACTTGAGTTGCAGAGGAAGGAGGTACATCAAAGTGGGGGGGAAGTAGGGGTAGTGTGAAGGATTGCCTCCACCTGTGACTTGTTGAGGCTTTGCCTTTACAGATTTGATGGAGAACTAAGGTGAAGCTAGTTTTGATTTCTTTGGAAATGGTACTTGGTTTTGTTCAAATTACTTACTAATTATTATTTATATTAGTCAGACCTTTAAGTTTGTTCTGTTATGGTGAACATTAATCTTATTGTGAGAAAGAATCTTTAACCACTTTAAGAATGTATATTATTTTTAAAAGATTTTCTGATGAATGACTGGGGGTGATGTATTAAAATTCTGAATCTGGGAGAAAAATGAGTTACATACTTTTTAAAGTAAAGCTAAGGACTGTTCAGTAATTAATTTTTCACTTCACTAACTTAATCACATTAACCACCCGAAGAAGAGATGGAGACAAAGTCTTTCCCCCCCGTCTTGTCTGTGCACATGCATTGGTGGTGGCCTCACCGCCCTCTCTCCTGCAGGTGCTTCACTTCCTCCTTTGTCCACACGTCTTTGCCTTCTGTGGACCCTATAGATTCATCCTCAGTAGTCACTTCATCTATGTTTTCTGTTCCTGCATGCCAGCCTCATTTCTAATTGCACTTATATCAATGTGCCTTATATCAGTTTGTCCGATTTCTCCCCCTGGTAACCTCAGAAATGTGAATTATGAAGCTTTCTATAATATCAGGCAGTGTTCGCCTATAGGAATTGTGATGATTTATTGCAACATATTGCCACTTGTCCTTTGCTTTTTTCACTAGTTCACTGAATGCACTATTTAGCTTGCATTAAATATTTTATTTTATTACTATTTTTACTTTGTGTGCCCTGAATATTTTGTATTGTTTATAGGTTAGGTCATAATCTCTAAGAGGGAATTATAATGTCTTTCATTTGTTTAGTATTGAGCTTATTAGCCCAGTATAAACAGTCTCATAACTTTAAACAGAGGTGTGTGTGTGTGTGTGTGTGTGTGTGTGTGTATGTGTGTGTGTGTGTTTTAAGCTACTTTAATTAGATTAAAAACTAAAGGTAAAGAGCCGAAACCGGTTTGGGTCAGTGGATAGAGCATCAGCCTGCAGACTGAAAGGTTCCAGGTTCGATTCCGGTCAAGGGCATGTACCTGGGTTGTGGGCACATCCCCGGTATGGGGTGTGCAGGAGGCAGCTGATCGATGTTTCTCTCTCATCAATGTTTCTGACTCCCTGCTCTTCTCCCTTCCTCTCCGTAAAAAATCAACAAAATTTTATTTAAAAAACAAAACAATAACTAAAGGTAAAGAAATATGTTTGAAAAAGATACCTGATGTATGATATAGTAATTTTTCACTATTTAGTTCTAACTTTTATAACATGTTAAGTTTTGTAAAACACAAAGACATATACTATTGCCTTAAGTGATAATAGAATAGAGTACACATTTATAAGAATGCAACATTATTAAAAGGACTGGATGACATTTCAAGTCATCTTTTCCCCCAGAGTGTAACTGTTTTGAGAAGGAAATAAAAATTGTAATGAAACGTGTTTTAAACTGTGTCATCAAAAGTTGGAATGGGAATGTTCTTGTTACCTGGATTTAAAGAAAAAAACATTTAATGTATGTTTGAAAGATACAGAAGTTTGGAGGAGAAAGGCATTTGCCTAGTAGGCATTATTTTCATTCATTTGTTCAAGACTCTCTTAAAAACATTTTATGTTGAGCATTATATGTAGTTCAGGCACAAGGTCAAATGTTCAACCTGTAGCTAACAGGAAGGAAAGGCATTCAGGAGCCCAATAATCCATTCTCAAATCAGCTCTGCTCTGTGGTCAGTGGGACTTGAAAGAGATTTTAATTATTGAGTGGGATGGGTAAGAAAAGGCACTTCTGCCATGGATGTGAGACTCTTCAAATAATGGTGCCTGTGGTGTGATTTACAATTTCCCAGGTTCATTTTAGGATGGAAAGTTCTTGGAAAGAGCAATTTTTTTTCTCATGGCGTCACTTATTTTTATTCTGGTCTCCACTGGTCTGCTCTGGCAAAACATAGGGGGGTAAAGCAGTTTTCAGTGGGAAGGAAAAGGCTCTCAGAGCCGGAGGGGAGCTGACTTAGAAACAGATTGGTGTGACCTCATGCAGATGAGGACATCAAGTACTCACAGTTTGATTGGTCCAGGAGACATGGTCCTGGTTGGTCAGATGGAGCTGCTCTGTTTGGTCAGTGAAGAAGCTGATGGGAATATAGGTCTGAGTGGATGGGGAAAGCTTCAGTCCTTTTGGCTGAAAATGGTTCTAGGGACTCCTTTATATTGGGTCTAGTAATAGTTAATGTCGTTTTCTAATACTTTTTTTTAAAAATCGAATTTATTTAAACAATACAACAAAATTTAATCAACAATATAGTTGCTGTTGTTTTCTACTACTTGTGCCCAATGCTCAGGAAGCATTTTAATCCCTCTGTTGTAAAATTCTTGTGATTTTGATGCAAAAAATTCGGTCAATGCATTTTTGAGGTATTCTTCATTATTAAATTTTTTTCCAAGAAGAAAGTTTTGCAAAGAAGGAAACAAATGGTAATCGGAAGGGGCAATATCAGGAGAATATGCAGGTTGAGGGAGAACTTCCCATTCCAACTGGCGCAGTTTTTCAGCAGTGATTCTTGCAGTATGCGGTCGTGCGTTATCCTGGTGAAGAATTACGCCCTTCCGATTAATCAGCGCGGGTTCTTTTTCTCTTAAAGCTTGGGCTAACCTTTCCAATTGGGCACTATACACTGCACTTGTAATGGTTTGGTTAGATGGTAAAAGTTCATAATGAAGAATTCCTTTAAAATTCCACCAAACACACAACATCACTTTTTTCGCATGCAAGTCAGGTTTTGGCGTGGGCTGGGGAGCCTCATTTTTGTCCAACCATTGAGGCCGCCTTTTCAAATGAACATACAGCACCCATTTTTCATCTCTGGGAACAATTTGCTCTAAAAACGGCAAACGGTTTTGACGAGAGAGGAGCGAACTGCAAATTGTGACTCTTTGATTACGGTTGTTGTCGGTCAACTCATGAGGAACCCATTTTCCAAACTTTTGGACTTTGCCAAGTGCCACGCAATTGATTGGAAATTGTTTTTTGTGAACAATTTAAAGTTGTCGCAAGCTCTTGTTGGGTAATTTGAGGATTTTGCACCAAAAGAGCTTGAAGAGCTTCTTGATCAAAATTGGACACACGGCCTCGACCACTCTTGTCATCTAACGAAAAATTTCCCTCGCGAAATTTCTCAAACCAACGCTGGCATTTTCTGGCGCTAACTGCATCTTGACCAAGAGCACTACAGATGTCTTTTGCAGCCTCACTTGCTTTTCTTCCTAATTGGAACTCGTAAAGCATGCAGTGCCGAATATGCTCTTCATCCGCCATCTTCTTAGCCCTACTTTTGCAACAAAAACCAAACCAAACACAAACTTTTTCAAGCAAAACTTGTTAATTGTGCACTTCACACGTTCTGTAGATACCACGTGTTTGAAGGTTATGTCACTACAAGTCAACGCCAAGCAAGATTTTAAACGAATGTTTAAAAACGACATTAAGTGTTACTAGACCCAATATAGGCTGGCTCAGAGGGTGAGAGCATAGTGCAGGCAAGCGGGCCAGGCTGGGAGACCTGCAGCTTAGAGCAGGTCTGCTGTTTGCATGAGAGGCCCTTACTTAGCAATGGCTGCTAGGCTATGGTTATGGGTTTCGTTTGTTTGTTGTTTGTTTGTTTTGTGTTTTTGTGTTGTTGTGTTTTTGTTACAGAGAGAAAGGGAGGAGAGAAATAGAAACATTAATAATGATGAGAGAGAATCATTGGTAGGCTGCTTTCTGCACACCCTATACTAGGAATTGAGCCTGCAACCAGGGCTTATCCCCTGACCGGGAATCAAACCCTGACTTACTGGTCCATAGGTCACCGCTGAACCACCAGCTGTGCTGTCTGGGTAGGTGCTGTCTTATCGATTTGAGTCTAGTTTAAGGTGACTAGACGCCCTGCTTTGGCGGGACAATCCCAGTTTCTAACAATCCACCCGGAGCTCTAGTTGGTGGGTGTCTCCTCTCTCAGGGTCCGTGGACATCGCACTGGCTGGCAGCTTTGTTATGTAACAGAACACAAGCTATAGGCTAAGTCTGCCTGCTTGCATTCAGGCAGTTTTAATCGTTTAAGCGTTGACCTATATGGAGTTATAACTGCCACTTGCCTGTAACTTCAGGAGCCAATTTGAAGGCACTCCTCTCCTAGTTTCTGGAGACATTGCTGACTGATGTTCTCAGCTTCGCAAAGCTTTTGCCTGGGACGCAGGTGAACACCATTCAAGATGCTTCCTTTCCTTGTTCTATCCCTTTCTTTGCTGGTGATGGTGGCGAGCCTCTTTCTCTTGGACAGAAGTCAGCCAGCTTATGAATTTTACCCTCTTCCACAAACTAGTTTTTACTAGGACATTCAAGATTGAACCGCTTACTGTCCAACTCAACACCTCATTCACCCCCCACTTAATTTTTTTTTATACCATTTGAGAGGGTAAGGGAAGAAGGATTTAGCTGCTCCCCTGTGCTTAGAGGCAGCGCAGTGGGTTAACTGGGGGGCCGGCGGGAATGTCTTGGTGTAGGGAAGGGCTCTGAGAAACAGCACTTTCTGAGAAGTTAGGACGCTCTGCCTCAGACAACCAGTTCTCTACCCACTCTTCACATTAGTCTCGTGGGCATCCATTTAAAACACTTTCTCAGATCCATTAAAGGAATAGCTGGCTGGAGCCAGAGCCCCTGTGATTGGAATCAGCCAGGTTTGAGTATCACTGACTTAAGGGTAGGCATGGATGAGAATAAGCAATCTGTCTGCCAGGCTGCTTATTGCTTTGGCAAATTGTATGCATTTTGTTCAGCATTTCATCATATTCCTATCGATGTGCCAGTGAGTTTTAAGTTTCCATCTGTGTAGTACTATAGTAGACAGTAGAGGGGATTTGTAGTCCTGAATACATGGTCCTCAATGCGAGTGCCTATCGGCTCCCTGCCTGCCTTCCTGCCTCGCCTGGGGTGTGATCTTAACAGCGATCCTTCCATCTTGGTGACCCCTGAGATGCGCCCTCCCTGGTTACTTCCTCACCCCAGAGCCACTCTCTGAGTGTGCCCTGATGTTCCTGTTCCTGAGGACACCCTCCTCGGTGGTAATCTTTCACTGACGCGGGTGCTTATGTGCTGCTTCTCTCCCTGAGTAGACCAAGTTCTTGAAGAGCAGGGATTGCCTGTTTTCACACACCATTGCATTTCTAGCATCCAGCACAAAGCTTGCCATACAGCATATGTGGAAGGATTGAATGAAAAAAAAAAAAAAAAAGTGCAGGGCAACTGGATAAAATTGCAGTAGCTAACGCATGTCTGTAGGGCCAAATAAACGGGAGAGCTCTCAGAAAAAGACTTCTGTGCTATGAGGGTCGACAGCAGCAGCGGCAGGGAGTTTAAGTAGGGAAGTGGAGAGGAAAGGAACCCTGAGGGAGGGGTCCGCATTTACTGCAGACCCCTGTGTTGGGGCAGCCATGTGCAGCCAGTGTACTGCAAGAATGTTTCAAACATGCAGTACTGACTCTTTGTCTGAGGCACTGACCTCTTCTTTAGATTGTCAGATTAGAAAATGACAACAGCCAACACAATAGCTGTCCAGTGTGAGTGAATCAAAATTACATCTATTTATTTTTTGTCAGATTGGCAAAAAATGCATTTTTTTGGTGCGCTGTAGAATTAGTTTATATGTGCCATGGAATGAAAAAGGCTAAAATTGCTAAGCTGTAGCAACAATGTATATTCTTTTTTCCATGGTTTTAAATTTTCTGCATTTTTCATTAGCATTGATTAAATATGTACATGCAATTAAAATATTTTCAAACTGCCTCACCCTTTGTGGAACACAGTAAATGAAGAATATAATAATGGTTATATATTTTTAAGTACCAAATCAGCCCATTAAATATTACTTTCATGTCCATTCTATACTTTGAGACATCTAGACTTTTCCTATTCTTTTCAACACCATTGAATAACATGGAATACACTATTGTCAAGGAGATGATTAGCCATGGCATAGCACTAAATTTATTAAATAAATTTAAGGAAATGTAAGTTTTCTTAGAACATTGAGTTTTCTTAAGGCTCTTGATATTTTAATTTTTAAAGAATGTCACTTAAGTATGTATAGTCACATCTTCTTGCTAAGTGTGTCTAAAATATTGAAGACTTTAAACCAGCGGTCACCAACTTGGTGGTCTGTGGGCTGCTGGTGGTTCTTGGCAACCGCTGCTTATACCTCCATCGCAGCCAGATTCGTATCTGTCACCAGAGGCCCGGGTAGACTAATGAGGCTTCACTAATGCTCTCGGTCGGCCAGGAGAGTGCAGGACTTCCTCCAGCACTGGGAGTATATCCAGCCGCTCATTTGTGGAGGGGGAGCTGGATCTCACTGTTTCCTCTGGGGTCTTCAGGGTCATTGATTGGCCCAACAGACTGATCTAAGTGCTTTACTGTCACTCGGAGAGAGTACATTTAACAAGGTTTTATTTGGGGGTGGGAGGGATGGATTTTGGGGAGATTAGTGGGTCTATAATTTAGAGACAGAGACAAAACACTGTCTTTTAAGGCAGATTAATCAAGGAAATTGCATCCCCTTCAGAAAACATTTCATTGGCTTCTTGGAGAATTTTCCTGCTAGAGAACCTAAGCAAATAAAATATTCTCCAGGCCTTAGTTTATTTTCATTGCCTGTTTTTTAGTATAAGAGCACTGCTTACCGACCACTAATGTCACTTAAGTAGACAGAATTAAGTTATTTTAGGCTTGTTCGTGTTTGTTTTAAATATAAATCATGGATTCTGGCCATTCAGATAAACATTTTTAGCTCCACCAGGTAAAGTCTGTACACCACTGAGCAGAGGTTGAGCAGCTTGCTAGTCAAACCCCTTACATGCTTATGATAAATTTATTTGCTGGAACATTATGACCATCACCATTTCGCCCTGAATATTCTGACTGAAACAAACATGTATTTTTGTGGTTTGATACAATAGGTCTTTGTTCTTAGGACTCTGGTGCTGAGATACTATTAACTTTGCAGTGGCAGCTGTTGCTCTCATGAAAAAGCAGCTATTCTAGTTACGAGTTTTGTTGCTGTTTTATTAAGATTTGCATACTATGCAAACTTTGGGGAAGTTCTTTGAAATATAGACACTGAAAATTCCAGATTTGCTTTAGTATGAGAAACCATATACTTTTTATGGCCTAGATTCTAGTAGTCAAGCTATGGCTGAATACTTGTGTTTTTAAATGGTCGTTATTGTGTCTGCAAAAATCATCGTATTTGACTCCTAGCCTATGAAGATGAGTTTGCTGACCTCTAGTCTAAAGGAATATAATAAATATTGACAATATTTGATTTAATGTTTGAAGAGTTGCTGTGAGGTCAGAGCTGCGTTACATTGTTTCACTTCTGGCTTCCTCAAGTTAACCATTATTCCCTCAATAGTAGATCTGATCAGAATGTTTTGTAGAAAATAGTAGATGTATCATAACATGAAACATTTTCTAGGAATTTTTTTCTATTTAAAAATTAATGTGGGAGACTTGTGTCTGTTATCTATTGCTGTGTAACAAATCCCCCAAATAATGATTAAAACATGTATTATCTCATACACCTTTTTTCTTTCAGTTTTATTGAGACACAATTGACAATCGGCACTGTATATGTTTAAGGTGTATAGCATCATGACTTGACTCACATACATTGTGAAATGGCTATCACAGTAGGTTTAAACATCACTTCATTAGGTATAGAAAAACAAGTTTTATTTTTCTTTGTGATAGGAATGTTTAGGATTTATTCTCTTCGCAGCATTCCAATGTACCATTCAACAGTGTTAACCATTGTCATCATGCTTTACATAACATCTCCAGTTATGTAAACCTTTTGACTATCTTTATTTAATTCTTACACCTATCTAATTAGACCACCTTTATCTAATTCTTACACCTTTTTTAAGTGTCAGGATTTTACAAGTGGTTTGGGCTCAGGGTCCCCAATGAGGTTGTAGCAAGCTGTTGGAATGGGCTGCAGTCATCTGAAGGCTTGATGGGCTGGAGGATCCAATTTTCAAGACGACTTACAGGACTTTGGTTAGACCTCCAGTTCCTTGCTGGCTGTTGGCAGGCAAGGTAGGCATTCTTAGTTGCTCACCATCTGAACCACTCCTGAAGGCTTTCCACGTGTTCTCATGACAGGTCTGATGGCTTTCCCATGGTCCCAGAGGCATTTGACACTTAAGCTCAGAAATCACTTGAGTCATATTCTATTTGTTAGGTGTGGGTCACTAAGGGTTGCTCAAAGCCAAGAAGAATATTAGGCTTCCTAGTTTTGGGGTGTTTTGTGTTTGTGAAGTAAGAAGTATCAAAGAATTTGGACAGATTTAAAAACCAGCACCTTCTATTTCAGTGGCGATAGTGTTAGAAACGGTGGTATGTGCTGTGGGAGGTGTGAATGGGATCCTTCTTGTGTGAATGTATTACATGTAGTATGTCAAGTATTGGCAGCTTTTCTAGGTAGTGACAGTGGAGGTATGTGGGAATGTCTCTCTGGGTGGTATATCAGAGTGTGTGTGTGAAGAGCATGTGCATGTGAGGAATTATCGGCCTGTGTGGGGTGGATTCCTGGGTGGGTGGCTTGAGGGGTGTGGGAAGTTTTCCCAGTATCCGAAAGTAGAGTGTTCTTATGAAACCTCCCCTCCCCTCATCTTTCTTCCTTTCTCCCATTTCTTTTTTGTTTTTGTTGTTATCCTCACCCGAGGATATTTTTCCCATTGGTTTTTAGAGATAGTGGGAGGGAGGATGAGAGGTGGGAAGAGAGAGAGTGTGAGATCGGTAAGAGCAGGACACACCGAGTGGCTGCCTCCTGGATGTGCCCCAACTAGGGCCAGGGATCGGATCCATCCTGCTACTGAGGTACATGCCCTTGACTAGAATTGAACCCGTGCCAACATTTAACCACCGAGCAAACCAGCCAGGACAAAACCTTTCTCAGTGGCATAAATGGTGTAAGACAAAGAAGCAGCTAACCATTAGCCTGTATGGAAAAGTTTTGAGTGATAACTTCCTGGAACACCATACTTTGCACACCCATCAACTAGTCAAACACTACTTCCTATTTTCCCACTACTGGATGCCCACTAAAGAGACCACTTTGCTACCAGCATAACCAACTGCAATTTCTGCACCCTCCAAGAGTTTTCTAAACTCTGAAGATAAATAGTGCGAATGGTGGATGCACACCACTTTATGCACACACAATGTCTGTTTCGTACACCAAGATCAAAACCCCTAATCACGTGCAGTTCTGCACCAAGCATGGCACCCCTGCCAGCTCTCCGGCTCTGTGATGCCTGAGGACCGTGCTGCTGAGTGAGGGGAGGGAAAGCCCAGGTCTCGTGGACAGACCGCGCTCTGGCAGCTGGAGGCTGCGATGCTGAGTGTGGTTCCAGGGAAAGAGCTTGGCAGCCCTGGGCACACGCTGCCTCTGGAGTGGCTGCTGCAGAAGAGACTTCCTTCTGCCTTCTTCATAAGGGATGTGAGTTGTGAAACACAGGACTAATGTAGGTCTTTCCTAAGGCAAGTGCTGTGCAAACTTTCAAAAGCTGGAGAGGCCAGCACTTAGCATTGCTGGACAGCATTTACAGTCACACACCTGCACTGAGATTGCCTTGGAATTGAAACGAGTAAAACAGTAAACTCACTACCCTCTTGGTACTAATTCAGCCTTTGTATCACAGACTCTTAGCACCTTTTGGAGTTACTAGAAAAAGGAGAAAATGAATCACAACTTGAGACCCTCTCCCATCCCACCCACCCCCAGAAGAAAGCACGTCCTATAGATTAGCTTGGTAGTGACACAGACAGGGCACAGAGGCAAACCCTGCGAAAGCTGGAAAGTCCGAGAGCGGGACAGAAGACAACCCACGCCACAGAGGTTCAGCGATCAAATAAACGTGGACTCGCTGGGTAAAACATCTGTGCACATTTACTGCAGAACTTGGTCTGAAAGGCTTACCATCTGCTGGGAATCTTACAGAGGCCTCTGCAAGGTGTGTTTCTCACACAGCTTTCTCCAGGAAGCATCTGTTTGCACGTTGCCAAACGCTGCTTGACAAATGCTCTGGGTTTCTGTAAGTCACAGCAGGACTGCAGGCCAAGCTAAATCTTTTTTTTAATTTTATATTTTATTGATTTTTTACAGAGAGGAAAGGAGAGGGAGAGTTAGAAATGTCAGTTAGAGAGAAACATCGACCAGCTGCCTCTTGTACACCCCCTACTGGCGATGTGCCCACAACCAGGTACATGCCCTTGACCAGAACCTGGGACCTTTCAGTCCACAGACTGACGCTCTACCACTGAGCCAAACCGGTTTTGGCCCAAGCTAAATCTTGAAGGGTTGAAATCTTGTTTATTCCCTAAAACCCACTTGAAGCCTTCCCTTTTAAGGTGTGTGGTGTGGTTTTTTGTTTTGTTTTGTTTTGTTTTTCTTTTGTCACACCAACTACACTTATTTTCCTCTTTGCATGAGATTTGGATACACTTTTTGGCTGTTTAGTATTTATCCTGCTGTAGCTATGGTCCTGTTTTGTCATTTTCTTACAGCATCTAGTGGGGGTCACTTTTGCATTTAGTATTTTAAGAGAGGCCCTTATTGTGTATAGGTGTGAAACCCTATCCTCCGTGATAAACAGCACAGACATAGACGGGCATCTCTGGCTTTTTCTGAAGCACTGTTTATTTCCCTCCGCAGTGCAGCTGTGCAGGGACAGGATCGGGGCTTCTGGTAAGATCCTGTTGGCCCGCAGAAGGGGTTTTCAGGAGCTTGGTGCCATATGGAAGCTTGACTATCAGCACCCTGGTCCAGACTAGTCACTGCCACCTGTGGATCTTGGACTGTGGGTCCAACAGGTTGGAGTGGGAAATCGCTTCGTGCTGCCCTGCCCCCACAGTTACCCCTTACTCTCCTCATGACTTTCCTGTTTTAAACACTTTTCCTGTTCTTCTTAACTCTGTGGGACAGCTTGTTCAGTTTGCCAAAGCTCAATCATCAGAGGCTCATCATGTTCTTCAGCAGTTAAAAAGGTTGAATGAAACCAATTTTGTTATTATTCACAACAAATCAGTTTAAATGATAATATTATTTAAAGCTTTGTACTTTCGTAAAAATCAGGGATTGAGTTTTCTAATTCTTTCAGAAGACGTGTCATTTGCTAGGTAGGAAACACCTCTTCTATGATTAAGATTTTAATGGTTAGTCTGATAAGTCTTCACCCATATTCCTGTTGGTCAAAAATACTGTATATTTCCTAGCTGGTGTTTGAAGTGAAGGATTTTGGTCTTAAATTACTGTATTTGTCATTCCCATGAGATAATATTTCATACTCACAGAATGAATGTGATTATTGATGTGTTTGTGTCTTGAAGTTTCCCTTACTGGATTTTCCGCTTTGGATGTGCATACTTGTTGAGAAAGCATGGTTGTAGCTTATTTGTTACGAACAGTTAAGTATGGAGGAAGTTTAAAATATATTTTTATGATTGATTCAATGCAATAACTCATTTGCAAGAACAGTTTTCTATAAATGATGCAGAATAAGTGGTCAGAAGCATTGTAATCTTCTGAAACAATTCTATTCTCAATTCTAGCATATTTTAAGTGAATGTTGGTCTCCCAACATGAGAGTGGGTGTGGATATTCCTACATTGCCGCAGGAACAGTGGATAGCTGTTCCCAGGGCTTGGGAACATCTGGCCATGAGAAATCATTTGGTCTGGGTGACTTAATTGACTGTTTGAATAAATACAGCAGGCTATTTTCTAAGTTGATAATTTTGTATGGGCCACAAAACACTATATAAATAACCAAATGTTCTAGGGTAAGGAGGGCATAATAGATGACCGTGTCATTGGTGCCTACTGTGGCAGCGTGGCCCAGCTCGACAGGCTGTGTGGTCCTGCATGCTCCTCCAGAGAATCTCGCTGTGATCGCAGCCTAACGCAGACGTTTTCCACTAGTGAACACGTTGCGTTCACTAATATGAGAAATACGCAGAACCGGTTTTTTGATGGCTAGTGAGGTCTGTCCTTTTCTTGTTGGAGTGTTTACGTAGTGTCAACCCATATTGGTGTAAAACTTGGAAAAATATTCTTCTGTTTTTACTAAAACCGAAGTTTGCTTATGAATATGTATATGTGTGAATGTGAAAACCAAAGTAACTTCCTATACGTTGCCCCCCAAGTATTTGGCTGGTCCCAACATTTTACCCTCAACCACACGTAGGACAGGTACAGCTCTCTCTCATCCATGGGGAACACCGAGGTGAAGCCTGTGGCTCTTTGTTGTAAGTCATCCTGCAAAACAGGTGAAAAGAACCAGGGCGGTACGCTGCTTTCTTAACATCGCCACCTTCACCGGCCAGTTACATTCAGACGAAGAAATACAGCAAGCAGGTTATCTCCATAAATACTACCACCCCGTAAAGCCCGTAGCCCGTCTCAGAGTCGCCATTGCAATTCACTGACCCCCTTCAGACTTCCCTTCTGCTGACTGAAGTGCTAGGTAGCCGCCGAGCCACCCTTTCCCCGGGCCTGCCCACTGATCTGAAAACCTTGCTCATTGGGTCTCCTTCCTGGGCCCTCGTACCCCAGTTCAGACATTAAAACAGCCCCTGGGTATGCACTTTTATTTTTATTTATTTATTTATTTTTAAATGAACACAATTTATTAGAGACAACAATTTCTCTGTCAGTCATCCAGCTTTGTCAGTTATCATATTGACAAGCTTGTTGGTCTACACCAGTGGTCGGCAAACTCATTAGTCAACAGAGCCAAATATCAATAGTACAACAATTGAAATTTCCTTAGAGAGACACATTTTTTAAAACTCCTTCTAATGTCACTTCAAAATAGACTCACCCAGGCCGTGGTATTTTTGTGGAAGAGCCACACACAAGGGGCCAAAGCGCTGCATGTAGCTCGTGAGCCACAGTTTGCTGACCACGGGTCTACACAAATATTGTAAAAGCCATCAACTACGCATGTATAGAAGTGCGTCCTTGCCATAGCCATTTTGGCTCAATGGCTAGAGCGTAGGCCCAGGACTGAAGGGTCCCAGGTTCCATTCCATTCAAGAGCATCTGCCTTGGTTGCAGGCTTGGCCCCCGGCCCTGATTGGCAAGTGTGGGGTAGCCAGCCGATGTGGCATCATGTTTCTTACTCTCCCAGCCCCCCTTGCATTCTCTGAAAACGAGTGAAAAAAATATCCTGGGTGAGTATTAACCAAAAAAATGTGTGTGTTTTTTATATTTGAATTCTACTTCAAATTTATCATAGACAAAAATTGGCCAAGTCAGCAAACCTCAGCACTTGTTTGTTCCTCATCCTAGCCGTGTGTGTGTGTGTGTGTGTGTGTGTGTGTGTGTGTGTGGCAGGAGACCATGCAGCCATAAGCGAGTAGGGAGTATTGTAGGGATCCCGCTACTCTTACATCTGTCTCATTCCTCCTGGCACTTTGACCTCTGGCTGCAGAATATGATGTCTGTAGTGTCCTGTGAGCAGAGGGCATCAGATGAGTGCGTGCATTCTGAGAAAATGCCCTCATTAGAGCGAAGCTTCCACTGTCTTCCACACCTCCCAGCTTGTCGGTGAGCTATCATGCCGTTAGGATCGGATGTAAGGGCTTATCATTTTTCACTACTGATAAGTTGTTATATTCTTTCTCTAGCTTGATCTGCAGTGTATTTGCTGTGGTGGAGGGTTTTTTTTGGTGTGTTTCATTTTAGTATAGTGCTTAGGACTGTAAAACAGTCTAAGAAACATTTATTCGTTCCTAAAAGCTTCTCGATTCTAAGGGCTCGAGGATGGGAGTCATCCAAAGATCTTGACCTGAAGGAAGAGCTCCTAGTGGCAGCTCCAAAAGCTGGGCCCCTTGGGCAGCAAGCATGTAGCGCTGGATTCAGACCCAGGGGATAAGAGGAATATTTGTGAGCTTGTACATATGTCAGTCATTTCATGAGTAAGTAAGTGGGAAAGGAGACATTTACACAAGAATTTTAGTCAGTAGATGCAGAGGGAAAGGGTTCCCCATTAGGCCAAAACAAAACAAAACAAACAAAAATAGTAATTTTTGCAGAATCTGCATTTGGATTCTAATCTCAAAATGTGTCTTCTAAGATACTTATTTAAAATGTAGTAACTGTAAAGTGAAGAAATCTGGTAGACACCACCATAGCACAAGATCGTGGTTAATACTGCCCGTAATAAGACCTAGAAATAACACGAGCCCCTTAATTCAAAGCAAAAGGGGGACACACATCTTTGCTGTGGTACTTACTGTCAAGACACATAACCTCCTTCTGGACCCTAAGCAAACGCCAGACCAGGCCCGTTGGTTCGAGCGTCCTGCACACGAAAAGGTTACGTATGGGATTGGATCCCTGGTCAGGATGCCTACAGGACTCAGCCGATCCATGGTTCTGTCAGATCATCGTCTCTCTGTGCCTGCCTCCCTTCCTCTCTCTAAAATCAAGAAAAACACATCTTCAGGTGAATTTGAAAAAATAAAATAAAACATCAGATAAACCCAAATTGGGGGACATTTCTACAAAATAATGTCTTCAAAAGAATCAAGGCCATTGAAAACGGGAGACAAAAATGAGAACAGCAGAAAGTGACGTGGGAACCTGGGTACAGTGCTGAAACAGAACAGGAAGTTCATGGGAAAGCTGGTGTGAGAATCAAATCAAATAAAAAGTGTTTAGTTAGCAGTGTTGTAAACTCAACCAGGGCTCATTTTCTGGTTTTGATAATTATACTATGTCTTTATGAGAGGTGAACATTAGAAGCTGGGTGAGGTGGTACAGGAACTCTGTACTTTGCAACTCTGACATCAGTTAAAAGGAAATTACCAAAACTTAAGACTTACAAAGGGCATTAGAGACATCTGTGTTATCCTTGCGATTTAGGGAATTATACTTCCGGCGAGTGCACTAGCAGCAACTTAGCTTACGAGGAAAAGCAGTCTTTTTCAAACTCACATTTCAGAGTTGTTAATGGGACACAATAGGGTCCTCGCTTATTGCAACCTTATGGTAAGGCACGCACATAGGCTTACTTTGATACCAGAGATAACTGTGTATGCGAACGATGGCAGCTGTTCGCCTCTGTGCACGGCCCACCTTCTAGGGTGTGGCCTGGGCGAGCTGGGTGGGCATGCGGCTCTCCCTCTCGTGGCCATGTGGTGTTCTAGGGTGAAGAGAGCAGTTCTTGTCACACTTCATTGGGCCAGCAGTGTGTGAAGAGCATAAACTTACTTAAACTCTTGCTTAGTTGTCTTTTTTACTGTGGAGTCTTTAGGCTT
Organism: Pipistrellus nathusii; assembly: GCA_963693515.1. NCBI lineage: Eukaryota > Metazoa > Chordata > Mammalia > Chiroptera > Vespertilionidae > Pipistrellus > Pipistrellus nathusii. The sequence continues at coordinate 1,019,154 of OY882870.1, forward strand.
TGGTTCCTTCAGCAACTTAAAAGGTTGTGAGAATGTAGAATATTCATCACAGTGCCTCCTTACCTGCAGAAGCACTATCATTACCTGTGAAGGTTCTGTCCCCCTTTTAAACTGGGAGTTCCTCTGTCACTGGGGTAGATATTTATATCCATTGAGAGACTCTTATGTCCTAGGCTTTTTGCTTGAGGATGGCAGTCTGAAAGATGCGTTATCAAATCCCCTCGTTTCTGAGGCCCAGAGAGACTATTAAGCTGACATCACAAGGCAGTGTGATGTTCCTGCCTGCACCACTCTGCAGAGGACATACGTTTTGCAGCCTGCATTCACGGAGATGCTGTCAGGAAACAATTGTTTTGAAGCAGGCTTTGGGGGATGGAATAGGGGTGATAATGCAGGGTGTCCGCCAAGCTCGCTCTCACTCCCCTGCTACCTTCCCCCAGGACACCAGGGCTAGTGTACTGGGGAAGCCCCCATGCTCAGGGGCACCTGCTTGGCTGCAGCTGCGGAGACAGCAGGGGCCTGTTGGGCTCCCCATGGGTTCACACAGGAGCTGGTCTGCGAGGCCGGCCAGGAGAGAGCGTGCTGACCACCTGGCTTCTGTGCAGTGCCATTGGGCAGCCCAGAGGCCCACACTGCACCCTAGTCTGCAGCGTCTGGCCGCACTCCCGCATCTCTGCGTGGGGACTCGGGCACCATGACTCTGGAGGAGGGGGGTACGCGGGGGCTCAGGTGCTACCCAGGGCCCAGAGGTCGGCTGGGATCTGCCCTTCCATGCCAAACATTTGCACTTCAATCGCTGGCCAGGCCTACGGACCACATCCGTTCTCATATTTTGTGCACTGGGCCTCTAGTATGCATATACTAACTAGTAAGGTCTTTGTTTAATCTCTTCCTGTCCTTCTTTCCTCTGAGAATCATCAGTCTGTTCCATTTCCATGCCTCTGAGTCTATTTTATTCACCAGTTTATTCTGTTCATTAGATTTATTTATTTTTATTTTTAGATTCAGGTGGTATGATTTGTTGCCATTTTTCTGTTCATATTTTTTTAAATCATTTTCTTCTTTCTCTTCTTAAAGAATACCCTTTACATCCACTAGCCAATCAGAGCAAGTATGCAAATTAACCCAGCCAAGGTGGCTGGGGCCACAGAAAGCAGGAGGGAGGCTTGGATTTCCCAGGTGATAGAGAAAGCCAAGCTTTCCACACACCCTGGCAGGCCCAGGCCTCCACTTAACGCTACAAAGTTTTAATTGTATAAGGTAAATAAATTCCAGATACTAGGGCATCTGCTTGAGTCGCTGGGGGTGTGTGGCTGGCCTGCAAACCACCACAGGCCCCTCTCCCAGGCTGCCCCTTATCCCAAGGGAACCCTTACCCTGATCCAGCACACCTTTCAGGGCAAACCAGCCAGCCCCCACCTGTGCACTCTTTTATCTAATAAAAGATTAATATACAGATTGATCCTCATTTCAATACACAAGATGGCTGCCCCTATGTGGTCAAAGATCCTATCCTATGTGGACACAAGATGGCCAGTAGGGGAGGGCAGTTGGGGGTGACCAGGCTGGCAGAGGAGGGAAGTTGGGGGCAAACAGGCCAGCAGGGCAGCAGTTAGATATTAGTCAGGCTGGCATAGGAGTGGTTAGGGGGTGATCAGGCTGGCAGGCAGGCAAGCAGTTGGGAGCCAGCAGTCCTGGATTGTGAGAGGGATGTCAGGATACCCTTTTAGGCCTGAGGTGGGATCAGGCCTAAACAGTCAGTCGGACATCTCTTAAGGGTTCCTAGATTGGAGAGGATGCAGGCCAGGCTGAGGGACACCCTGACCCCCCACCCCCACCCCCGTGCACAAATTTTTGCACCGGGCCTCTAGTTTCATATAATACTGGTTTCATGCTGATTGAACTCCTTAGCTTTTTCTTGTCTGTGAAGCTCTTTGACCTTCAATTCTAAATAATAGCTGTGCTGGGTAATCTTGCTTGTAGGTTCTCGCTTCATCACTTTGAGTATTTCTTGTCACTCTGTCTGGCATGCGTAGTTTCTGTTGAGAAATCAGCTGACAGTCATATGCACACTCCATTGGAGGTAACTAACTGCTTTTCTCTTGTTGCTTTTAAGATTCTTTCTTTGTCTTTTGCCCTTGGCATTTTAATTATGATGTGTCTTTGTGTGGGCCTCTTTGGGTTCCTCTTGTTTGGGGTTCTCTGTGCTTCCTGGATTTGTAGGTCTATTTCTTTCACCAGGTAGGGGATGTTTTCTGTCATTTTTTCTTCAAATAGGTTTTCAACATCTTGCTCTCTTTCTTCTCCCTCTGGTACTCCTGTAATGCGAATGTTGGTATGCTTGAAGTTGTCCCAGAGGCTCCTTACTCTTTTCATATTTTTGGATTCTTCTTTTTTTGCTCTTCTGTTTGGGTGTTTTTTGCTTCCTCATATTTCACAACGTTGATTTGATTCTCAGAATCTTCTACTCTACTGTTGAGTCCCTGTATATTATTCTTTATTTCAGTCAGTGTATGCTTAATTTCTGACTGGTCCTTTTCTGTTTGTTGTTGTTGTTATTTATTTATTTAAGGTTTCTGGAATATTCTTGAGTAACCTTATAACTGTGATTTTGAACTTTATATCCAATAGTTTGCTTTCTTCCATTTCTTTCATTTGTTACATGTTTGTCTCCTGCGTTTTGGCTGCTTCTTTGTGTTTGCTTCCATATATTGGGTAGAGTTGCTATGTCTCTTTGACTTGGTCGAGTGTCCTTGTGTAGTGTGTGTTATATAGTGCCCAGTGGCTCAGTCTCCCCAGTCACCTTAACTGGCACTCCACGTGCACCCCTTGTGGCCTGTGAGCACAGTCTTATAGCAGTTGAGCCTTTATTGCTGTTGGTGTGTCTGGGAGGAATTGACCTCCAGGCCAGTTGGCTATGGGGACCCGCTGCGACTACAATAGGAGAGCTACTGTGCAGGAGACACCCTTAGGGGGGCAGGACTTGTTTCAGTGGGGCTTTGGTGCTCACTGAGTCTGCCCCATGAGTGTGTCACTTATGAATGTAAAGAGTTGTAATCTGGTATGGTCTCACTCTGACCACTGGGTGCACTGGCTCTTGGGTCTCCAAGGAGGTGCAAAGTCAGCCACTGCCTGAGGCCACTCACAAAGAGCTACAGAGAGATCTGGAGATTCCTCCACTTTGTATCCCTTTAGAAGGATTCAGACAAGGCCCAGTTGTGAAGCAAGACGGGTGGTGCTGGTGCTGGGCCTTTTATTGATAGGTTTGGTGCTCCCTGACCCATCTGCAGCTTGTTTGAGCATTTTTACCCTCAGCCAAGACAGACCATTCATATGCAAAAACCACTGTGCACCACTTGGGAGGGGCTGTAAATTGGATGAGGCGGGGGTCTCAGGGAATGAACAGAAATGGTTGCCAGTCAGCCCTGAAACTTCTTCATATGTGTCTGTGTCCCCAGAGCCTCGTCCTCGTGCAGGAGCTCAGAGGAAGTGGGGCCTTCTAAGTTCAGTTTGTGGTGCTGGTCTTTTAAGATGAACATCTGGGTCTCTAGCAGCCTGTGTTTTACTCAGCCCCAATCTGCTCTGGTTTTTACAGCCTGTAGATCTTACTACCCATAGGGACTTCTTGTCCCAGCTCTGGAACCCTGGGCAGGGGGTCTGATGTGGGGCTGGGACCCCTCACTCCTTTGGGCGGTCTCCACAGAGACAGTCTCCATCTCGATTGAGAAAGCAGCACAGATGATGCTAGACCAGGCGTTCTGCGCCTCTGCACCTCCCACCAGTCTCAGTGCCCCTTTCTTTACCTCTTTGGTTGCAGGACTGCCACTCAGCCCGCTTTCCGATGGGTCTAGATGACGGTGGTTCTGTGTTTTAGTTGTAATTTCTGTGTAGTTGTGGGAGGCAGCAAGTACAAGCCTACACTGACATCTTCCAAACTACTGCAACATTTTTGAGAAGCATGATCTTACAACTTAATATGTGTTTAGAAAACACACCCACAATCTCAGTATATTCAGAGTTCTCGGATTCTTCTCCTAAATTCTACTCTCTTTAAGATGATGAACACCTTACAGATGTATTTGATAGAGACCTTGGATTAATTTTTGAAGTGCTGCTTTTTTCTGGGATGCCGTTCACACTTTTGTGAATATTCCCATTCTCCTGTATCCTTGTGTAGACAAGTGGTTCTCTCTTGGGAGTAATGTTTCCACCCGGGAACATGTGGTAATGTCTGGAGAGATTCTTTAAAAAAAAAAAAAAAAAAAAAAAAAAAAAATATATATATATATATATATATATATATATATATATATATATATATATATATATATATATATAATTGATTTTTTTTTTCTTTTTATAGAGAGGGAGAGTGACAGTCAAAAACATTGATGAGAGAGAAACATCAATTAGCTGCCTCCTGCACACCACCTGCTGGGAATGTGCCCCCAATCAAGGTGCATGCCCTTGTCTTAGAATCGAACCTTGGACCCTTCAGTCCGCAGGCCACTGAGCCAAACTGGTCAGGGCTGGAGAGATTCTTACCTGTCACAACTAGGGGTTGGTTGGACTACTGTCTCCTAGTGGGTGGAAGCCAGGCTGCCACGAGACACCTTGCAGTGTGTCAGCCCCATAGCAAAGACGGTGAGGTCCCTTCAGCAGCAGCACGGTAGGTGAGAACCCCTAAGCTAGACATCCTTCTGAAGAGGCGATGGGCTTCAGGGAGCTTTGATTCCCAGTGATTCAGGAGCCCAGCATGAACAAGGCTGATAGGAGAGCTATCGTTTTCTAGTGTGAGTGTTTCTGCTGGGTGGAGCAGAGGTGAAGGCTTCTTTAAATCTTACTGGCGAGGAAACCCAGACCTGCAGAGAGCAGCTGATTTCAGTCAGTGGGTTTCTTTGAATTACCTCAGAGCTTTTTATTCTTTGAAGAATTACTAATTATTTTGTGTTTTGCAAGTGCCCAGTTTTTGTGACATGAGCTGTTATTTCAAAATGGTTAAATGCATTTTAAATGGGGTTTTGACAACCATGAAGTAATTTGTAGAACATACTGAATGCTTTAGTGTAGTGTTTCTTTGAGAAAGAGCTGACTCATCATCATGTTTATTTGAAGATGTGGTTTGCTTTGAGATCTGTAGTTTCTGTGAGTCCTCTTAATTAAATCATTGACATGATTTAAAAGGTGATATTTTATTATCTTTTGGAGGGCAAAGGAGAGGTCATATCAGAGTCACTAACCAACACTATAGTTCTAGTTTGTAGAATGTGACTCATGATGCTTATTTCTGACTTTCAAAAAAAGCACTAGATGAGTTACAGCGTATGAGTTAACAGCATAAACTGCAAGCTTGCCTGTTGTGCCTTAGGAAGAAATGCTCTGTTTAGTTGTCTTCGTTAAATGTTGAATACAAGTGTCTGAGTTAAAGGAACGGTAGGAATGGCTTACTCTAATCTCTACCAGTGAGAAACACAAGTGTTGGAGAGCATATAACTCATCCGAGGTCACCGAGTAAGATTCCAAAGAAAGACAGGGAAGAGCACCTGTCCCAGCAGACACTAGGCCCCAGGAAAAGTCTCTTTAAAGAATTTGGAACCATAAGCCAGAGTGCCAAAGGTGAGGCAGAGAGGAGGCAGCAGGAGGCACGTTATTGCATTCCGCCTCTTTACCCAAGCAAGTTTGAGAAGCACGGGAGGTGGCCCAGACAGAGCAGACACTGGAGGCCTCCATGGCTTTCCTTGTCAGACACATGGCAGGTGAGGAAAGGCGTGTCTCCACTGCACCTGCTTGCAGTGCCAGCAGCTACTGGGACATGCACACTGGCTCAGGTTTGCCATTGACCTTGCACTGCTGCCCAGACCCAGTCCTCAGCCTTGCTCTGAGGATTTGGCCCACACTGTACGTTCTTTTTTAGTGGGCTGGCTTCTGGGGAAATGCTGTATGAGATCCAAGGGCGTATTTATTATGGGACATTTACTTAAACTATTCGAATGACCACAATACAATTATTTTTAGACACCACAGGGGAGAGGAAGCCAAATCTATACTCTGGTTGAAATACCTTAAGCCCAACCCTAAACCAGTTTGGCTCAGTGGATAGAGCGTCAGCCTGTGGTCTGAAGGGTCCCAGGCACATACCCAGTAGGGAGTGTGCAGGAGTCAGCTGATCGATGTTTCTCTCTCGATGTTTCTAACTCTTATCCCTCTCTATAAATCGATAAAATATTTTTTTAAAAGAAAAGAAATACCTTAAACCCACTTCTTGAATGTTGTTCGGGTGTTGCGTAAGCTTAAAATTGTTATTTTTCAGCCCTGGCTATTAATGTCTTACAATTATTATAGAAAACAAAATCACTATGGAAGTAGTTGTGGCCTCATTGCCTCCCCTTCTCCGTTTCCCCCGAGGGTTTTGAGGGCCCTAGGAGGCTAAGACACCTATCTGTTGCTGCCAGGTTGGCTTATGAAATAGACGTTTTGTTTTTAAGAATCTAAACTACTTGTAGCTCCTTTTACTTATTGAATGTATGCTCCTGAGTTGCAGAAAAGTTGGAGTGCCCACACTTAGTAGTGCTCAGTTATATGTTAACTAAGTGTGCTTTCAGGACATGGAGAAATCTGAATATTCAAAATGATGACTGTGAACTAGAGTAGAACATTTCTGATTTTGTTATCTATACGTTAAGAATGATGTGTTAGTTCTGTGGGCACCAACTGTTCCTAACCAAGTTGTATGTGGGGAGTGTGCATGTGGTGCCATGCACGTTGTACAGTTAAAGTCTGGTGGCTTCCTAGAGGCATCCTTTTGTAAAAGGAATATCTGCAAAACCAAAATTCTATCTGAAATGTGCAGGAGAAGCAGGATTAAGTCACTGAGGATGCTCAGTGCTGCTGTTGCTGTGGACAGCTGGCTAATGTGAAGGCTCCACATTGAGAGCCTCACCTGGAGGAAGATGCCCGCCGCCTTCTGCTTATGCAGCTTCGCACGAGCCCAGAGCCGAGGCCGGGGGAGTGCTGCTGTGAAATGGGTATGTTATTGTTAAGGGACGTATTTTGTTGAGTATCCACATGCTGTATGTATTATACATACATTATTGCAACAACTAAGTAAACTTGACCTTATTTAGTCTACTTCCACACTGTTGAATGAGGCGTGTCCCTCTTTGAGTAGTTTATCTGAGCCTGGTTAGCTAGGTCTGGCTAAAGTCCAAAGGTCTGCATACCCCAAGGCCATCACTGCCTATCGGGTGAAGGTGATGGAGGAAGGATAGGCGAGTGAGAGGGCACGGCTTGTCTCCTCCCCCACCTTGTCTTTTTAGTGAATGATTTGTAGTCAGTTTGAGGAAAATAACTGGTTGAGCAGCAGTTCTGAGAAGGATGTGCACTGATGGGGAAGAATTACCTGGAAGACAAACTAAGACCCCTTCCTAGCACCACTGGCTCATTCTAGCAGACGAGCTAAAGGAGTGAGAAATGCCATGAAGACAAGAGATGCCATGGAGAGAGAGAGAGAGAGAGAGAGAGAGAGAGAGAGAGAGAGAGAGAGAGAGAGAGAGAGACAGACACGCGGGGGGGGGGGGGGGGGCACGACTCTTTGGGGAGCAGAGGGAAATTAATGCCGTGCATGGTGACCCAGCACAGCGGCAGGGAACCTCGGAGCGATCCTTGTTTTGGTGGCTTTGTGGCCTGATACTGTGGCAGGAGCAGTTGTGGCCGTGAGTGCTCACCTTCCCGGAGCACGGCCTCTGGGGCTGCGGCATGGAGACATGGGCCTGAACCGGCCCGCTCAATGGGGCGCTGTCACTGAGGCTGACCACTAGTCCGAGGTCTTCTCTCCTGCATCAGGGTAGACTGAGGCTGGAGCTGTGGTGTGGTTCCATCTTCCCATAGCTGAACAGATGAATATTTATCCAATGTTCCCAGTCCTTTAAAATGACTGCAATGGCCCAGCGGGCATGGCTCAGGCGTTGAACATCGACCTATGGAACCAGGAGATCATAGTTCGATTCCTGATCAGGGGACATGCAGGAGGCAGGCGATCTTTCTCATTATTGATATTTCTCTCTCTCCCTTTCCCTTCCTCTCTGAAACCAATAAGAAAGTAATAAAATACAAAACAAAACAAAAAAACAAATAAAATGAAAAGAAAGCACTTACCTGGAAACTCCCTGGGAATTTATTTATAAACCAAATCGTGTACCATATTTCTTCATATGTTATTTATTCTTCATTGGGATCACATTGGTGGGATTCTTAGTAATACTGAACTCTATAACACAACATGTGAATATGAAAAAGGTACAGAAAACTTTAAGGTATTGAAATATTTTATTTAAAAGAAGCATTCAGCCAGCATGCTGACATGAACATCAGACTAATAGTCTAGAAATTCTGATTCTTTTGGTCTGGTGGCTAACCCTCTCTTTTTAGCAGCTGTCTAAATTATCTTTAGAATTGCTGAGGCTAAAGTGGGGCATTAGTCGTTTAACAAAAAAATACAGGCGAATGCAAAAAAGTAGCCTCTTTAAAAATCTGTCCTATGTGTTCTAGGTTTTTAAAAAGTCTTGTATCACCTTTAAAGGTCTCATAATGTGTGTGTGATTTACTTTTTAAATGTAAATCATTTTTTACTTTTCAGTTGCAGATGACATACAATTTTATGTTAGTTTCTGGATATGCCCTAGTGGTTGACCTTACATAATTTACTAAGTGGTCATTCGATAAATCTCAGGTCCATTCGACATAAAGTTTCGTGGTTGTTAATGTTGGAGTTAAAACTCTTCTGGGTTCCTCTCGCAGCATTTCTCCTCCCCACCTCTCTGTTATCTTTGATATTTTCCAAAATGTGAATGACTTGGGAGCTGGGTAGAATGGACAGAAAATGTCAGTGTTAGTCATCAAAGCCTGGAGCATTCTGTTCAGTGGAAGGTATTGTTGGGATAGACAAGCCCTCTGTGTTTAACACTTACACTGCCTCAGAGAAATGCAGGCTTTACCCAGTTTAAAAGTGGATTGTAGTCTACAAATGTATTTGCAGTTTGGTTGTTTACAACTTGGAATGCATTATTGTATGCAGACTGGTTAAAAGATCAGATTTATTAACCTTATTGTGGTTTAACAAGATACTTTTGCGAAGAAAAATTGTTTCCTTTATAAAGCATTTTTACACATTTGGCCTACCCAGTTTCCTGAGGTTGAATTCACTGTTATTCCTATTTTATTTTTAGAACTAGAGGCCCAGTGCATGAAATTTGTGCACTTGGCAGAGGTCCCTTCTCACAAATTGGGAGCCCTCATGGGATGTTCTGCTGACGGCTTATACCTGCTCCCCCCAGCATCCCTCTGTGGGAGGTGACTGGGCTGATCACGGGAAGGCGCCAGCCCCATCACCCCACTGCTGGCTGCTGCAGCTGCCAAGGAGTTTTCATTAACACGGACTCCAGTCCCTTCACCACGAAAAATGACAACTTTCTTTAGGCATTTTCAAAGATGTCTCTTTCATAGGATATATTTCTATTCTTTCCTTTTTCTTTTTTCTTCCTTTGTTCGTTCGTTCGTTCTTTCTTTTTCTTTTTTTTTTCTTTTTTTGTGTGCCTCACCTGAGGATATTTTTCCATTGATTTTTTAGATAGCATAGAAGAGAGAGGGAACAGAGCGAAACTGTGAGAGGGACACTTCGGTTGGTTGCCTCCTGCTTGAACCCTGACCTGGGCCCTGGCCAGGTAGAAGCCTGCAACCTAGGTACATGTCCTTGATCAGAATCGAACCCAGACCCTGAGTTGGCAGGCTGAGGCTCTATCCACTGAGCCAAACTGGCTAGGGCAGGATATGACATTTCTTAGCCCCTCCAGCAGCAGACCTTAGTTTTTCCTCCAGGAGTGAGGTGGAAAAACCCTAGATCACCTTCTTGGATTCTTATTGCCCAAGTTACCAAGAGCACTGAGAGTGGCGCACTGGGAGCTTAACCAGTGAGCGGTCAGAAAAGATGTTTCCTCTGTAGGTCACGCACAGAGGCCCCCCTGCATTGTCTGCTGGGGTGGGGGTGGGGGTGCTCCCTGCCCGGATGCCACCATCTTTGTGGTGGAGTGATAGTTAATTTGCATATTAGATTAGATGTTTTAGTGGGTGTTACTAAATAACGGCCATGCACAGAATACTTTGCTCCCGCTCCCCCCAGTACTTATGTTTTGGGTTATCACTAATGCAAAAATTCATTCATCCCTGTCCCAGCTGGCCCAATGCACATGTGTAGGATGATCTGTTGAGTGCAGGGGTGGGAAAATGGTCACGTGGAGAGGCTCCTGTGCACCACAGGGAGTGTTATGAAGAACCACGGGCTCCTGAGAGTGAACTCAGTGGAAAGGCATTCACAGGGTGTTTATTCCTCAGCAGACAGGTGGCGGGCAGGGAGGGGTGGGGGCCTTGCAGAAGCCATGGCCAGAGAACTCCAGGGCAGTGTTTATTGTTGATCTTCACCCAAGGATATTTTCCCACAGATTCTTAGAGGGAGTGGAGGGAGGGACAGAGACAGAGAATTACAGTGATGTGAGACACATCGATTGATTGCCTCCCGTAAGTATCCCAACAACCAGGGCCAGTGATTGAGCATGTAACTGAGGTACATGATATTGACCGGAATCGAACCCACGGCCCTTAAGTCCATGGGCTGATGCTCTATCCACAGAGCCAAACCAGCTATGGCAACTTGAACACCATTTGTAACCCCCTCCTTTAAAAAAAAAAAATAATTTTCATCAATTGTTTTTTTACAGAGAGAAAGGGAAAGGGATAGAGAGCTAGAAACATCAGTGAGAGAGAAATATCAATCAGCTGTCTCCTGCTCAGTCCCACTAGGGATGTGTGCGCAACCAAGGTACATGCCCCTGACCGGAATCGAACCTGTCCAAACCAGTCCAAACCAGTGAGGGCCCCTCTCCTTGATGGATGATTTGTCTGATTTTAGCGCCTTTGGTGTATTTTAAATGAAAAAGGCCAAGTGATCCTTTAGGAAGGCCAGGATATGTGTGCCACAGGACTTGTATGCCTGTTGCTTGTTGTGGTCTCTAAGAATCACAATGAGAAACGAGTGGCAAGATCTCAGGTTCCCTGAGTGCTCAGGAGGGAAAGGAAAAGGTATGTGGTAGACCTGTCTCTTTAAAAGGCAGGATTTGCCTGTGTTCCCCAGTGACACAGGTACACATAGCAAAACTACCCTGAAAGGTATCTTGTTTTGTGATCTCACTCATGTACCCTTGAACTCTGAAATTTTGCCTTTTCAAATTGATGTCTCTAGATAAAGATTTACTTCACTTATTATGGAATAGACTTTTCTGAAATATTAGCTGTTTAAATGCAAATAGACGTTTTCCTGATGATGACTGTTTATTGCAATTTCACAATAGATTTTCTCTTGTAAACTCTATTGAAATAAAAATAGGTTTTATAAAATAATTTTAAGAAGGCATATTTTCCCAGTTGACATACAATATTATATTAGTTTCTGGTGTACGACATAGCAATTAGACATTTATATAATATAACTCATAAAGTGATCCACCTGACACTATATGTAGTTATTACAATATTATTGACTACTAGTAGCCTGGTGCACAAAATTCATGCACGTTAAAAGGGAATTAATTAGAAGAAATAATTTAATATTGCTACTTACTTAGTGAAATTCATATTAATATCTCCCTCCTGTCAGAGTCTGGGACACACATCTCATGTTTTCTGCTCTGTCGTGGCGGCTGTTACTGGCTTCTTTAAGGTTTGGTAGTTGGGAAACCTGGGTCATTGTGGAGACCCACACTGGAGCATCGGCACTTTTACAGCACTTTGGAAGTTCTGCCCCTCAGACGAGCTGCTGGCGTTGTGGTGTGACTCAGGAAGACTTCCCTGAGCAGCTGATCTGTGGGAAGGACTCTGTCGGGGTCAGCAGTGTTCACCATCTGATGGGGGTTCATTCCTTACAGACAGGGGAGACATTCTTGCCAGCTTCTCCTGCCCCTTTTCCCTTCTCTGAAGGACACCCAGTGGTCTCTTGTCAGACAAGTGAGGACAGTGGGGCTCTCGGGAGGTGTCTGAACCATAGACTGGGGTTGACCTGGGCTTTTCATCCTAGTACCTTCTGCTGGGGCACGCCCCCCACACACACACCTAAAAACAAGTCTGGGCTCTTCCAAAATAGAGAGGCTCATTTGCAGTTCCTTTGTAAGAGGAACACACGGGAATTTCAGATGGATTTGGGTTAAAAATCCCAGCTCAGCTGCTTACCTAACCCTTAGCTACGTTTCTTAATCTTTTTGTCTTCCTTGTGGAAGGGGAAGTGACTTTCTCCTCTGGAGGCTGTTGGCCATCCAGCTGGGCGGCCTGGACCATCGCCTCTTTGACTTCAGGCGCTGCTGGGAATGCCTGACCTGGAAGCTAGCTGGCCTGGGCTGTGCAGGAGCGAAGTGTGTGCAGCTCTGTTCCTGGGGACTGGCCTTTTCCATTCTGTCACACGCAGTCAGAGCACATGGCAAAAGCCGCTGGAGCACAGGGGTGTGTAGCACCTTCATTGCAAGAGCAAGGGGTCTCCTCCCTTTCCCCTTCCAAGGGGCTGTGCTGCGTTTTGAGCCAGGAAGTGCTAGTAGCTCTTTATTCAGAAGCATTGTGGGCCTTTTCCAAACGTGTTGGGTGTATTTTTCTACCTCACCCACATCCCTAGGTCCTGGGAGAATTCACTTGAAATAGCAGCTATAATAACCTATATATATAAAAGCTGAAGCGACCGATGCCCAGCCGGTAGCTATGAACACACACTGACCACCAGAGGGCATCTGCTCAACACAGGAGCTGCCACACGACAGCAGCTTTGCAGAGTGCCCTCTTGCACTCTGGAAGCCCTGGGGGCGGGGGATGTTAGACGGCTGGTTTTGGCCCCATCCTCACAGGCCAGGTTGAGGGACCCCACTCACTCCACAGATACCCTTTGAGCCCCAGCACCGCCCCAGGTGAGGCCAACTGGAGAGGGACCTGGGAGGTTGGCTCAGGTGTGTCTGGCCCGTCTCACCCAGTCCCCCCCCCCCCCCCCCCCAACACACACCACCACCTCCACCTTCTAGATAATTCCCTTTCACTGTGCACAAGTCTGTGCACCGGGCCTCTACTTTCTTGCTACCGGGTAGATCCCAGAGAGCCTTGGCTCCTCACTTGTGAACTGTTGTTTGGCTGAGCATTAGAGGAGAGGGGCACTGGACTGGCCTCCATTCTAGTCACCATCTTAGGGGCGCGCGGGCACGCGTGCTGCCTGTGAAGGGTGTAGCCCATCTCACCTGGCGCATGGTAAGTTTGTGCTGCCGATCCTGGACTGTGGTGTGGGCTGAAGAACTTTGGGGGTGTTTGCCGACATGCTAGAGGATTGCCCATGGCAGACATGGCAATGGCAGCTCCCTGGTGTCCAGGATGCCCGTAGCCGAGTGGAGTGCCAGAGGAGGGGACGGCCCATCCTGGGTAAGCTTGTCGGGAGCTGAGTGTCCCTAAAGCACACTGTGCTCGGGCCACTCAGGCCGGGTGTGAGATGCGGAATCCCGCCTCTGCTCGTCACCAGCTCTCTTGCTGCTGCTCTGCCTGCTGCCCACCAGACAGCGCTGTGCCTATGCTCGTGGTTTCTGAACCTTCTCTGCCTTTTCATTTCCATGTTCCGCTCAGCCCCTTACCTAGTATCCCTCTCCCGTCTCAGAGGAAGTGTCCCCCTTCTCCCCAGCCTTCGTGAGTGTGCACTTTCTCTCTTCCGTCCCAAGTTCACTCCTAACTCGGTGGCCGTCGGTCTTCATTCCTCTTTGAGCGCACAACACACGGTGTCTCCCTTTCCTGCAGAAATCTCCAACCTGCTCACCCTTCTGTCTAGGAGGTTCTCAGAGAGGCTCTGCAGCCTGCTCCCCTCAGCCTGCTCTAAAGGCAGCAGTGACTCCCTGGCACCCCTGGCCCTCTCCTCAGTCCTCCCTCTGCTTTGTTTTCTCTGCAAGGTGTGTGTATTCGCTGTTTACCCAGTAGATCATTTCACTATCGGAGATGATTAGGGTGCAGTTTTGCCACTGAGGAGTATAAGTAGATTGGCAGCCACAGTGCCCGTGGTAGTGACGCCATGATGGGCAGGCGTCCTGGAGTGGCCAGGCACCTGGTGGCTCTGTTGAGGTCCTCCTGGACCGGTGTGCAGACATCCTCCTGTTCTCGGTGAGACTCCCGGAGCACTGCACACGGTTCTCCTCGAGGTGCAGCTCTTCTGAGTCCTAATGGCTTGTTCTCAGGTTCACCCCGGCCGGGTCGGGCTGGTGTGGGTGGCACGCTGACAGACATGGCTGGTGATCCCTGTGGACAGCAAGCTGCTGTGTCCCCAGCTCGCGTCTGCGATGCATGACCTTCTTTGTGAGGTGCCCGTACCACACTGCTGTGGATGGCTCCGGCTGCCTCGGTTAGAGCCTGAGATGGAGGAGGCTCCTGCTGGGGGTGTGGCTTAGGGGATCCCCTGCCTCCCTTTCTAGGGGAGCTCCCACCTGTTTGAAGCCCTGCCCCGTGACCTCTGTGGCCCAGTCTGAGGTGTCCTTGACTGGCTCTGAGCAGGCCTCTGTTGGCATGTTTCTGGCGAAGGCACATGCCACGAGCGCTGGCCGCTCGGAGCAGACCGTGCCTAGCGCGGGCAGCCATGGATCCAGCAAACTCGTTTTGGTTTGCTTTTCTCTGTCCAGCCCTCCATCCTGGGGAGCAGAGGGAGCTGTAGTCTGAGGGCGTCATTAGTGGTGGCATTTCCTCTCTAGAGCGGATCCGGTTTCTGGGTTCCCTGCCTCGCGCCGGAATGTCCGTCGGGTGGCTGTCTGTGGAGAGGAGCGCTGTGCGGCTTCCTTTCCGCTGCCTCCACGTGGCCTGCAGTCGTGCCGAGTGACAACAATTGGCAAACCGTGCTGAGAGCCAGCGACAGCCGGTTGCTCTCACAACGGACGTGTCATCTAAGGGTTTTATAGTGACTTTCCGTCTCCACCCCCTTTCTTGCTCTGTGTTGTCTGTTGTCCATGCCAGTCACAGAGCTGCAGGAAGCAGACCACTTCGGGATCATGGCGGGGAGATGTCACACTTGTGATTTTATCCCCTTCTCAGGGGTTATCATGTCCATGTAATGAAGAGAGGTGAACCCTCTGCAGGGGTGGGGGCATTTGTGTCATCCTGACAGCTCAGAAGAAGCAGCTCTCTCTCCACACTCCGAGCCAACGCAGTGCCCTCATGGCTGAGGCACTTCACTGCTCGTGCAAGCACCTGCACGTGCCCTTAAAGGTAGATGCGCAAGCAGTGAGTTTGAAAGAGACTCCTCCATGCTACAGGGCAGCAGTAACGTAGAGATAGCACCATCCAATTGAGTTCTGAGATGCCAGACACCAGTGTAAATATCTAAGAAACTGGAAGACCAAAATAAAGACTAGCATTTATAAAGCAAGTAATGGTGTGTCTTTCCTTGAATGTTTTAGGAAACCTCGAATCAATTCTCAGCTGGTGGCACAACAGGTGGCACAGCAGTATGCCACCCCACCACCCCCGAAGAAGGAGAAGAAGGAGAAAGTTGAAAAGCAAGACAAAGAGAAACCCGAGAAAGATAAGGAGATCAGTCCCAGTGTTACCAAGAAAAACACCAACAAGAAAGCAAAGTAAGTTCCCGGCTAACTCGCGTGATGTGTTGCTCTGCAGGTGAGTCAGAGATTCCTTTTAAATGTCTCTCTTTGGTCCCCCGCCCCTTTAGACCAAAGTCCGATGTCCTGAAAGACCCCCCGAGTGAAGCAAACAGCATACAGTCTGCAAATGCTACAACCAAGACCAGCGAGTCAAACCACACCTCCAGGTACGGAATCTAGAACGCAGAGCTCAGTGCTGCTCTGGTGCACTGAGTCCTTCTCCGTACCTGTGGGTTTATAGGCTGAGGGGTAGGGGGAGAACTAGGTCTGAGACTGTCAGCTGCGTGTGCGCACGCTGCTTTATATCGCTGTGGCAAACAGGAGACAGATGCATTGATCATATTGGAGAGGCCCAGAGCTTTGCTAACGGCGGTGGTTTCTGGGACTGCTGAGGGCAAGCTGCAGGTTTTATGGTCAGCCGTGGCATGTGGTGGGTGTCATGAATCTGTGTGTTGATGTCTGCCAGAACCACTTCTAATCCGTAGCTTATGTAACTGTCCCCGTGGTGGTGCTTTCAGGCCCCGGCTGAAAAACGTGGACAGGAGCACCGCACAGCAGCTGGCAGTGACTGTGGGTAACGTGACCGTCATCATCACAGACTTTAAGGAAAAGACTCGCTCCTCCTCCACGTCCTCCTCCACAGTGACCTCCAGCGCAGGCTCCGAACAGCAGCACCAGAGCAGCTCGGGCTCGGAGAGCACAGACAAGGGCTCCTCCCGCTCCTCCACGCCCAAGGGCGACCTGTCCGCAGTGAACGACGAGTCTTTCTGAAATTGCACATGGAGTCGTGGAAACTATGAATCAGGGTCTGAAATTCACACCTCCACCTGCCCGTGCTGCGTGCGCCTGGAGAACCTTCTGTGGACATCGGCCTATCGCCATGCTGCCAGGATCGTGTCTGCTTGCCATGGGCGTTTGGCCACCAAGGAATTTCGTACCCTGACGATTACTCTTGACACTTTTATGTATTCCATTGTTTTATATGATTTTCCTAACAATCATTTATAATTGGATGTGCTCCTGAATCTACTTTTTATATATAAAAAAAAAAAATCTGCTGTGCACAATTTTCCATGTACATTACAACTGGTTTTTGTTTTTGTTTTGTTGGGGGGTGGCCTGGGAGGGGGAGGGAACTTTTATTTATTATGTTCACAAGCTCCATCCTCTCAGCATAACCTTCTAAGTTTATTTCTTTCTTCCAGTTATACTATGTACTATCAGTTTTGATATAACTATATATAAATATAAAATTATATATAAAGGGTTATTTGAAACCAATCCATGGCAACGCTGGTGCTTGATACACTGTGAAGTGAGTACAACCTTGAACAGTTACAGACCCGGGACCGTCCCTTCTACGAAGCGCTGACATTGCATTAAAACCGGTCTGACACGAGCTGTGCTCCGGCCCACAGGCGTGTGGCAGTGTGAAGAGTGTGGCTGATGGGAGAGCAGGTCGTTCCGCGGTGTGGCCTCCCTTTCCGGACGCTTCCGTGCTGGCCGGGCTGTGCCGAGGGGCGGCGGCGGCGGCGGCAGTGCTGCCTCACGTGGCGCCCGTGAAAACACGGCGTTCTGTCCACCGGCCCGCCGCTCCCAGGCCTCTGCGGGGGCTGAGGTCAGCCTATGAACTGTCGCTTAGTTTTAGGATTAAACCTGAGTAAACTGCATTTTTGGTCCATACAAGAAGCGAACCCCAGGCCTTCCCTGGTGGTTTTGTCATTGAAATTGTTTGCCTCCTGCCCTCCTTCCCCTCTGTTCCTTTATGCAGTGGTTTCAGTGGTGGGGATTGTTTTCTTCCTTGTCCTGAGGACCTGCAGGCTCACCCTGCTGGGAAGAGCACTGTGGGAGCCTGGGCTCCTTCCTGGGTCTGCGGTTACAGTCAGTAAGCTCTGCTGTGAAGTTTCTTTTCACCCGGTTTTTACTGTGGGGAGGGGGGCGGCGGCGACAAAGGCCACTGAGGTTTCCACTGCCAGCGTTTCACAGCGTCGTTTTGTCATTCGGATTATGTCTCTTCTGTGTAACTCCCACCACGCGTGTCCGGAGCCCCAGACTCCAGTCATGTCGGGGACTCGGCGCCGCCTTCCTTTATCGGTCATACCTGGGGGTGCCTGGGAGGGCAGCTGGCTGTGAGGAAGCCCCCGGGGGTGAGAAGCCTGGTATGCTGAAGAATAGAAGTCACTCTGTCTGGAGGCCTCAGGGACAAGGAGAGTGAACAGCCGCTCCTTTCCCCTGCCGCCAGGTCTCCGTTACTCCTGCGCACGAGCTCCGTCTGCTCTCCAAGCACAGGGTCCAACGCAGTGCCGCGGGCTGCGCTCCCGCTCGCCAACGCTCGGGCACGGCCCTCTTCACAGTGATGCTTGCATCTGGGATGCGAGCTGTGCTTTCCTTTTTAGATACCTTTTCAAGTATTTATTAATGAACCAAAGGAAATCAAATGCTTTCTGTAAGTATCAGAATATATAATACATAGTGATTTGACTATGAATTTTAAATCCACAATTTAATATTCGTGGGATATTGCAAAGACATTCCTTCTAAAGTTTTAATATTCCTTTTATTAAGGGTCTCAGGGAGGGTAAATTAGTCAGCCATATTTATTTTCCAGAGATTTAAGGAATTGCTAAGTTTGAAAATTACCTTTTTAATAAGAAAAATTAGATGTCACCAAACTCGTGGGTTACACTGCTTTCCGAACCATAAAGTGTTGGTGTGCATTTCAGAAACACTGTGTGGCTTTTCAGAATCAGTCTCCGGTAAAGCGATTGGACTCCTGGATTAGTGAGGAAAGCTGAGGAACCAGCTACTGGGCGGCTGATTAACGATGGCCAGTGTTGTGGGGTTTTGGCTTTGCCTCCGTGATGACAGAGAACAGGAGGTGACGGATGAGGGTGCGTTAGGATCGTGGGATGACGTGGCCGTTTTGGTGGAACTGCAAGTGGCAGGAGCCTGCCGGGCCCGTGTCCTGGCCGGCCCCTGCCCTGCAGGCTGCTCCGGGGTGGTGGGCGCTTGATGTCTGACATTGAGATCCCTCAGACGTGTGCTCTGGAGACGGAATTTGTGGAACCTCCTGCATTTGCCGCTTGCCTCACGGGTGGGCAGTGTGTACAGACGCTAGTGTAGATTAGAAAGGTATACATTAAAGGGTCAGAAATACCTGGTATTCGGTAGCACAGTAAGCAGTCATAAAGCCAAAACAAAAGCACAGTGTTACCCTTGCAAGTCTCCATTGGTTTTAACCACCCGACCTTCAGCGCGAGCACACAGCTTACCTGACATGCTCTGTTTGAGCAGCTGGAAGGTGAAGTACGACACCCACAGAACATTTCAATCCAAGCCCTTCTGTTTCAGTCTGGATGTTTGGGAACAATGGCAGAAGCTTCTGGGAGTTGCGTTCCACAAAGACGTCTCACCTGCCTTATCAAGACCATTCTCAGCCTACTTTTCTAAGCTACCATATCGTAAATTATTGAAAATTTATTAATTGCTGAATATATAATAACCTTTGCTTGTATGTAACCGAAAATGGTTTAAGAGCCAACATTTAAAGTATGACAATGGAGCTGAACAGTTTTTAATGCGCAAGCAGTTCTGTTCTTGTGTATGACCTGTAACCTTAATTTACTGTGTAAAGATGGTTACATTATTTCCTTAGCTTTGTTTGTTGGAGACAAATAGAGAATGCTTGTTAAGTATGTCAAACATAATCTTGTGAATTTTTGTTACTGTATTATACGAGCTATATTTTTCATTTTCCCAGGAAGACGGCTTGTCTCGCTTCGGAGGTTTCTGCTCTGTCCGTCTTGATAGCTGAGTCTTAGGTCTGATTTTTCTTCACATGCAAGTGTCAGTTGGTGGTTTTGTGAACTGGTCAGAAATTCACAGGTCTTAAGTGTTTGGGGAATTTATATTGGACACTGCTCTTCGTCTAGCAAATAAAGATGTTAATATATTCCTGTTGCTGGCATGTGCACGACTGTGTTATTAGAAGCCACTTTATCATTTTCCTGCTTTAAATAGAAATGTCTATTTATGAATTCTGCTTGTAGTTTTTTCACAAATAAAATAGTAAAATTTACATTGAAATCTTAGTTTTGTGTGGGAAATGATTCCTTTTTGAACTTAAGTTTGTTGACTGCTGGAGTGTGCCCATGGGGAGCAGGAGGCAAAGGGATGTGTGTGGGGAGCTGGCGTGGCCCGTGGCTGCAGCAGTGCTTGGGCGAGGGATGGCCGAGTTTTGGAAGGAAACACGCGATGTGTCACGTGCATCCTTTGGACCTGGCGCTGGGAGCTGAAGGAGGCAGTGGGGAGGGTGCCCGGAGGTCAGCTCAGTGGTGCTGAAGGCCTCGGAAGGCAGCCTGGTTCTGGCCCTGCAGTTAGGCAGGCGCTCGGCTGAAGCAGAGGACAGTGTCAGACTGGGCGTCCCAAGGGCAGAGCAGGCTCCCTGCCTGGGCCCGGCGGCTGCCTCCAGGGCTGTGGGCATCCCCAGGGATTGCTGGTCCATCGGATGCTGGGCCTCTGTCCACGTTCACTCTGATTCGTTTGCCTCCACGTGTCCTGATTAACAAGATGGAGAAGAAAAGCTCGCCGTGGATCTTATTAAGACCCACGTGGCACAGAGAGCTTTGGCTGCATGGGCCCAGGCTGAGCACCGCCAGCAACCCCCAGCACTGAAGGGAAGGGCCTAGGAAAGGCTCCGGACCCTCGTGTGAAAACAGGTTTGTCCTGGTAACAGAAAGTTGGCATGTTCCTTTGTCCTTGTCCTAATTTCCCAGAGTCGAACCTGAGCCTATCCCCTCAGAAATCTGGAAGGCTGAAGGGGGCTCATGGCGTCTGGCGTCGCCCAGAGGCGTGGGTCAGGCTCTCTGTGCTCCTGAGGAGTCCTGCGGGTCTGTCCTTGCTGGGCACCGGCTTCGCCATTTGGGAGGACGGGAGCTGTCCCCACTGGACAGCATGCAGCAGGTGGGTCCCCACGGGAAGTGCCAGGAGGGAGGCGAGGCGCCAGCGCTGGGCCGGGTTAGATGCCCTGAGGTGCCCTGGCTGGAGTGGGCATAGGAAGCTCTTGCTGGGTTAGTCTTGGGTAGGAAGAGGTTGTAAGCTGGCACGTGCCCAAGCTTATTATGCTCTGCTCTCAGCATCTTCCGGGCAGAGGAGAGGAGAGGAGAGCGGTGGGGGCCTCGGTCCCTGTCCCCAGCAGTCCCCAGGGGCCACGCTGAGACCTGGAGACCGGCAAGGAAAACGGTGGGGCCGCCTGTTGGAGGAGCGTCTGCCCAGACTCCTGTTGGCTGAGGAGCACACTCCAGTGCGAGCTCTGACTTCCGTTTGAAGTTCCAACACCTGGGAAGACGTTGGGGCTCAGCCTGGACTGAAAGGAGACATCCAGCTGTGCGGTAGAGCCGCCTGTGCTGGCAGGAGCCCCAGGCGGGGCTCGCTGTGAGGCAGGCAGTGTGCACAGGGGGCACTGGGCAGGCTACTCCCAGGGCAGGTGCAGGTGCTCCTGAGGCTTCCTGGCTTCCCTCCGGGGCTGTGCCAGGCATCACTGATCAATCACAGCACCCCAGGCAGCGGATTCTCCGAGCCTCCCTCCACCTGCTCTGGTGCCAAGACCCCAGGTTCCTGTGAGGCCCAGGACGCCGCGGGCAGATGGAGGGCGCCCCCTGCTGGGCAGGGAGAAGCTGGGAGAAGGCCTGACAGGAGCGCGACGCTGAAACCAGGTGGGACGCTGGGCCTCTGTCCACGTTCTCTCTGATTCGTTTGCCACCACGTGTCCTGATTAACATGATGGAGAGGAAAAGCTCGCCGTGGATCTTATTAAGACCCACGTGGCACAGAGAGCTTTGGCTGCGTGGGCCCAGGCTGAGCACCGCCAGCAGCCGCCTGCTCCCAGGAAGAAGGGCCCAGGCCCAGCGCCAGCACAGCCGCAAGGAGAAGCCCGGTGACCTTCAGTGGAGGCCAGTTTGGAAGCCCCGGAGGCAAGCACCTGCCACCCTTTACAGATGGGGAAACTGAGTCTGGGGAGACCCCGAGAGCCACGCCGCTGGGAAGAGGCCGCACCCAGGGCCCTCACTCCGAGGCCCAGAGGGAAGAGGGCTGCTCCCCGAGGCTGGGCTGCCTGCCCCGGCGTCTGAGGAGACGCTGCTCTTCCCAGCACTGCAGGCTCCATACAAGCCCCAGGTGACCTCCGGCCCAGCATCCCGGCGCTGGCATGCCCAGGACCGTGAGGCAGAGGGACTTGGGCACAGCTTGATCGTCAGGTCTGAGTTCAGGTCCTGAATCTGCCGCTCCTGCGAGTGGGATGTGGCACACCCCTGGGAATCTCTGAGCCTCGTTTCCTCATCTCAGGAAGGACGAGTGCAGCCCCTTAGAAGCCTGGGCGAACCAAGTGCGACTGCACACACATGTGCACCACCGGGCCTGGCCGCGCACACACCTGTAACGGGGCCTGGCCGCACACATGTATGCACCACAGGGCTCTGCTGCTCCCGTGAACGAGGCTCGTCACTGCACCAAGCCCTCACCACGCCCGTGAGCAGAGCTGAGCCTGGCCGGGCCGGCCTGTCAGGCAGCACCGGCTCCACCGCAGTGCATTTCCGATGGACACGAGCGGGGCGCCCGGAATCGCGCCCTTCCTTCCCGCCGCCCTGCGCTCCGTTACCGCTGCGGCGAGTGCTGGCGCTGTTCGCACGTCTGTTTGTTTTACTGTGTGATGAACAGGCAAACACATGGCCTGGCCGTGTGGCTTCTAGGAACTAACAGAAAACAGAGAAGGCAAGCCGCCCGCTCGGTCCCTTCTCCCGGCCAGCCCGGGTCTTCCCGGGGCCACACGGCCGCGCCCGTTCCCGCCCCGGAGCGGAGGGCGTCCAGGCAGCGCACCCTCCCGCGCGGGTGTGGAGCCAGCAGCCCGGCCCGGTCTGCCGTCCTCTCGGACTCGCCCCCGGCCAGGAAGGTTCCGAGGCCTCGCCGCGAGGGCTGGTGAGGAGGCCGGCGGCAGGGCGCGGGGGGCCTGGGCGGGCAGGAGGGATGCCGGCTCGGGAGGGCGAGCTGGGCGGCGGGCGGCGAGCGACCGACGGGCCAGGCCTGCTCACCGCAGCATCTCCGGCGCAGGCGGCCTGAGCGCTCGCTCACGCCCCCTGGGAGCGCGGGCTTCACAGCCCGGCCCTCCGGCGGCCCCGGCCCGGCGGCCCCGGCAACCCCCCCCCCCCCCCGTGGCGGCACCCTCAAGAGCCGGGCCCAGGTGTCCCTGGGCTGTGGGTCCGCGGGGAAGGCCTGCGTTAGGCTGGGGTCAGTGACCAGGCCTGTGCCGTGAATCTCTTCACGGGGACCAGCGGTCACCCCGAGAATGATGATGAGGGAAGGGGCGCAGAGACCAGGATGGATGAAGCGGACACCTGGGCGCCTCTGTCCGCACCGCACTCACGGGCTGGCCACACGCGGCCAAAGGGCCAGCCCGCCGATGTGGGCTGGAGTCTGCTTCCCCCGGGGCTGGCTCCGGCCCAGGCCGCGCAGCCGGCGAGGCCTGTCTTCCCTGACGGCCGGACTGAAGGAAGGGCAGCCAGGCTGTGGCGGGTGCGCTGCCCAGAGCCCATTCGCAGGAAGCAGCCTCTCTTCCGCTCTGAGGAGTGGCCGTGCCCCCTCCCGGCTCTGTGAGGTGGGGGGAGTGCTGTCCTCGCCGCACCTTCAGCAGTGACACTGGTCCACTTCCGGCCAATGGGGATACTGCATCCCCTTGGCCAAATGATTGGTTAGAGGGTGGTCATGTGACCCACGCTGGGCCAGTGATGATGATGACGACGATGACAACGACAATGATGACGACAACGACAATGATGATGATGACGATGATGACGATGACAATGATGATGACTACAATGACGATGATGATGACGATGATGACGATGACGATGATGATGATGACAATGATGATGACTACAATGACGATGATGATGACGATGATGACGATGACGATGATGATGACGATGACGATGAGAATGGTACTCGGGACTTGGGTAGAACCGCTGGACGGAGGGTCACGTTTCCAGTGAGTCTGTGATGGAGGCAGAGCTTGGGCAACACGGAGCGAGGACAGAGGGCCAAGGTGACGGGCTGTAGAGGTGCTGACGTTTGTGCTGAACGCCCTGAACTTCACAATAAGTTCTTTTCGGGGGCGGAGTGTGCCTCCGCCGGTTTGAACTGGATATTGCTCCTGGCACCATAAACACCTTACAAATCCAGAACTAGAGCTGTAGGCGGTGAAGCGAGATGCTAAGGTCAGCCCTGGTTCAGATCCGGTCTCCGTGGAGAGCTGCGGCCTCGCTGAGCCGTCCCCTCGCTGCCTGGGCGCTCCCCGCGCTGGATCAGGGCGGCCAGGGCCGGGCCTTCCTGCTCCTGGAGCCGGCTCCCAGCCTGTCTGCCCTCAGTTCCCCGTGGCCGGCATCCCTGCCCCAGCGCCCCAGGCTCTCAGGAGGACCGAGGAGCCAGGGGGGTAGACGGAGGCCCTCAGAGCTCATAGTGGCGCCCCAGCATTCACACCTGGTCACTGCCTCCCCGCTGCCTGTCGGTCAGACGATGTTAGAGGCCACGCTGAGGGGTGCTTTCGGTGTCACAGCTCTGTGTTCATCTGTCAGCTCTCCAGCCTCCCGCACGAGAATGCCAGACCCCAAGACGGACTCGCTGCTTCCGCCTGGCCTCCGGAGCCTGTCCTGCCCTGGCCTGCTGGCATCCTGTTCGCGAATTGGGGGGGAGCGGAGCCCCAGGCGCTGGCTCTGCCTTCTCCAGAGAAAGTTCTCTCGGAAGCTCGTGCGGCAGTAGGAGGACCTGCCAGAAGGCAGTGCTCGGAGAATGGCAGGTGGTGTGTGCAGGGGTCCCTCCCACAGGTCTGTGATCCCCAGCACGTCCGGTGGCCCATGGAGCCGCCTGTCTGTCCGGATGAGCCTTTCCTGCGGCGGCAAGGACTGCCCGCACAGAGGGCTGTGGCCACGGAGAGCACTTCCCGTCCCAGCGCCATGTCTGACCGCTCCTCCGCTCCTGTTGCTCGGGCTCCTCTCCTCTCCTCCACGCGGCCTGTCCTAAGCACACATGCCATTGGATTCAGGGCTCAGCTACCGGTCACCAGAACTGAGGTCCTAACAGCCACAGGCTCTGCCCCCACTTTAAACACAGCCACTGGAGAGAAACCAAGATGGCGGCATAGGGTAGACACCTGAATGCAGCCTACCACAACAAATTTGAATTTAGAACTGAAAAACAGGAAACATCACCCTGAAGCGCCGGACGGCTGCCTGAGAGGAGGCTCTACCATCTGGGAAGGAGAGAGAAGGCATGCTGAACCTCAGGAACTGTGAAGATATGAGAACTGTGTGCGCGAAAAGGCGGCCACCCGACTTCGCTGCTGTGGAGCGAGGAGAGGGCGGGCCGAGTTCGCTGCTGGCTTACTCCCTGCGCGCGGAGAGGGCAGACAGCTAATGCGCGGCTGGCTTTCTTGTTCGGGAGGAAAACAGAACCACCCTATTGCGCTGATAGATGGCCCCAGATAGGGAGAGGCCAGACTGTCAGGCAGTGAGCAGAGATCTCTGGAAGGTGTGTGAAGCCAGCGGCCATTACTGCGGGGACTCAGAAACCAGACCCTCGTAGGGAGGGGCTGAATAAAGCTTGTCTGCACCACCCTCTGCCCCATCCAAGCAGAGCACAGAAGCCCTTCCAGTGGCTAGCTTTCTCGTTCACCGCCAATAGGACTCTCCTAGGAGGTGACAGACAGGAATCCAAAGCTTGTCTGCACCTATACCAAAGAGGTGTCCGCGTCTGCAAACAATCTTGTGGGATTCACCAAAGCTTGGCTGTGCCACCCCAAGATTCTGCCCCATCCAAGCAGAATACAGAAACCCTCCTAGCTGAGACACTTCTGATCCTCATAGCCAATTGGCTCGGAGATCAACGCTTCCCAGTGACACCAACAACAAGCAAGGCTTAACAACAAGACTGCACACACAGCCCACAGAGGTCTACACCAAGACTGTCCACCTCAGGAAACTGGGAGGCTGACTCACTGAACCATATAGGACACCTTAGCACACAAAGCCACCCTACCAACTCAGGGAAGCTGTGAAAATGCCGAGACAAGGAAACATCACAAACAAAAGAAATGGAGGAAAAGAAGCAACTGGATATAGAGTTCAAAACCACGCTTATATGGTTTTTCAAGAATTTCCTAGAAAAGGCCAATAAAATAAACGAGACACATGAGGATATGAAAAGGGATCAGCTAGAAATAAAGAATACATCGTCTGAAATAAAAAATATTATACAGAATCCTAAAAACAGACAGGAAGATCACAAAAATCAAATCAAAGATTTGGAACACAAAGAGCCAGAGGACACTCCTCCACAGAAGCAAGAAGATAAGAGAATCCAGAAAGTTAAAGATAGTGTAAGAAACCTCTGGGACAATTTCAAACGAACCAACATCAGAATTATGGGGGTCCCAGAAGAAGAGAGAGAGCAAGATACCAAAAGAATAATGAGAGAAATAGTGACAGAAAATTTACCCCACTTGGGGAAAGAAATACCGTATTTTCCGGTGTATAAGACGACCCCCTAATTTTACAGTTAAAACATAGGTTTAGGCCTATCTTCGCTGTATAAGAACTACCCCCCACTTCTGAGGCAACACCAGTTCTTTTTTTAATAGACCGCCTCTCTGACTGGCCAATCTGAGTTGTGTTCTAGTAAAAAGCCTACTCAGATTGGCCAGAGTCAGAGAGGCAGTCTATTAAAAAAAGAACTGGTGTTGCCTCGGAAGTGGGGGGTAGTCTTATACAGTGAATATAGGCCTAAGCCTATGTTTTAACTGTAAAATTAGGGGGTCATCTTATACGCTGGAAAAAAATACGGGACTTACAAGTCCAGGAAGCGCACAGAACCCCAAACAAAAGGAATCTAAAGAGGACCACACCAAGACACACCACACCAAGAGCAAAGACAAAGAATATTAAAAGCAGCAAGAGAAAAGCAGATAGTTACCTATAAAGGAGCACCCATACGATTGTTAGCTGATTTCTCAACAGAAACCATGCAGGCCAGACGGGAATGGCAAGAAATATTGAAGGTGATGAATAGCAAGAACCTACAGCCAAAAGTACTCTGCCCAGCAAAGCTATCACTCAGAATCGAAGGCCAGATAAAGAGCTTCACAAATAAAAAAAGCTAAAGTTCATCACCACCAAACCAGAATTATATGAATTGCTGAAAGGGGTTCTTTAGGAAGAGGAAGAAGATATAAATAAAAATTATGATCAACAAATACGTAACTATCAACAAGTGAAATTAAAGCCAAGGGAATTAAAAAACCTGATGAACAATATTAACTGTTGAATATAATAGAATCAGAGGTATGGAAGGGGAGTGGACTGACGATTCTCGGGGAAAAGGGGGAGTGTGGGGGTGCGGGAAGAGACTGAACATAAACTGTGCACCTATGGATGAGGACAATGATGGGTGGGGAAAGGGCAGAGGAAGGGGTGGGAACCTGGTGGAGGAGAGCAATGGAGGGGGGAAAAATGAGGAACATCTGCAATAATATGAACAATAAAGATTTATAAAAAATAAAATAAAATGAACACAGCCACAGGCTCCAGGGCCCGGACTCGCCTCCTCCTGGGCCCTGGCTCCCATGTGGGCTCTACAGGCGCCGGGAAGGGGCTGGGGGTGTTCGGTGGCCTGAGTGAGGGCCTGAGCGAGCAGGGCTCCTGGGGGGAGGCCTCCTCCAGGCACAGGGCTCCCCTCTGGCTGATAGACTCCTGACGGGGAGGCTGAGGCGGTGCCCACTCTGCTTGTGGCCACTGGCTCCCAGGCTCCCTCTGCTGCCGTGAGGAAGGGCTGGAGCCCGCGGGCCTGGTGCCCACATGCCTGTGCTGCAGCCTCAGCGAGGACCGGAGCCCTGCAGGGCAGGCGGCGATGGCAGCACAGGGCCCTGGCCTCACGGGAGAGCCATTGCAAGGGGACCTGCAGACAAGCCGGGAAGCTCCCCACTGAGTGGGCCTCGCACAAACAGCCCGTGAGGTGCCCTCCGTGCCGGAGCCGCGGGGCGCAGGGCTGAGCCGTGCGGCGGCAGTGGCTTGGAGCCCGGCTGGAGGCCGCAGAGGAGACCGCTGTGGGCGGACAGACACGCAGCACCCGAGCCGGCATCCTTCAGCACCGACTGAGCTCTCTGCCAAACCCCGGCTCATGGTACTGGCCCGGGAACTGGGAGCGAGGGGCAGTCACTGCCAAGGTCACAGCTCCCGCAGCCAGCTGAGCTCTGGGCTGAGTTCCTACAACTCCCCCCGCCCCCGCCCCCCCGGCCTCCGCAGCCGGGAGAACAGGCAGGGGAGGGGTGTCCTGGCCTCCTACTGGGGCCTCAACCCTGTGGGGACAGTCCCTCCACCAGGACTCAGCGGACCGCAGGCCTTTCTCCCGCCTGGAGCGCCCGGCCTCGGAAAGGGCCGCCCGGCAGGCCTGCTCCCTCAGCCGCTTTGCTCTTCCCAGAACCAGAGACCGGGCCCATCGCTCAGGCGTCTGGAGCAGCTGGTGTCCCGGAGCCTGGGGGGCCGGGGGGCCTAAAGGGCTGTGGAGCCTGGGGGCCTGGGGGGCTGGGGGGCGGAGGGCCTGGAGGCCTGGGGACCTGGGGGGCCTGGGAGCCTGGGGAACCTGGGGGCTGGGGGGCTGTGGAGCCTGGGGGACCGGGGGGCCTGGGTCCTGGGGAGCCTGGGAGCCTGGGGAACCTGGGGGCTGGGGGGCTGTGGAGCCTGGGGGGCCTGGGGGCCTGGGGGCCTGGGGGCCTGGGGGCCTGGGGGCCTGGGGGCCTGTGGAGCCTGGGGGCCTGTGGAGCCTGGGGGCCTGGGGGCCTGGGGGCCTGGGGGCCTGGGGAGCCTGGGGGCCTGGGGCCTGGGGGCCTGGGGCCTGGGGGCCTGTGGAGCCTGGGGGCCTGGGGGGCTGTGGAGCCTGGGGGCCTGTGGAGCCTGGGGGCCTGTGGAGCCTGGGGGCCTGTGGAGCCTGGGGGCCTGGGGGGCTGTGGAGCCTGGGGGCCTGTGGAGCCTGGGGGCCTGGGGGCTGGGGGGCTGTGGAGCCTGGGGGGCTGTGGAGCCTGGGGGCCTGTGGAGCCTGGGGGGCCTGGGGCCTGGGGGCCTGGGGGGCTGTGGAGCCTGGGGGCCTGGGGCCTGGGGGCCTGGGGGCCTGGGGGGCTGTGGAGCCTGGGGGCCTGTGGAGCCTGGGGGCCTGGGGGGCTGTGGAGCCTGGGGGGCTGGGGGCCTGGGGCCTGGGGGCCTGGGGGCCTGGGGGGCTGGGGGCCTGGGGGCCTGGGGGCCTGGGGGGCTGTGGAGCCTGGAGGCCTGGGGCCTGGGGGCCTGGGGGACTGTGGAGCCTGGGGGGCTGGGGGCCTGGGGGCCTGGGGCCTGGGGGCCTGTGGAGCCTGGGGGCCTGGGGGGCTGTGGAGCCTGGGGGCCTGGGGGGCTGTGGAGCCTGGGGGGCTGGGGGCCTGGGGGCCTGAGGGCCAGGCCGGCATTCAGGAGCTGCCAGGCTCTGAGGAGCCTTTCGGGGCGGGGTTCATGCTTCCTGGTGCATCTGCATCCAGCGCCTGGTTAGCGGGACACAGCTCCGCAGACGCGCTGCTCACCGGGAGCCTAGTTTCTTGGTTGTTCCTTCACTGCCTGCGCCACGTGGAAGCCTTCAGCTGGACTGGGGGGTTTTCTCCTGACAGCTGACCGCTGAGAGTCCGTCGGCCTCCCTCCCTCGTGGGCGGCCTGCGCTCTGCCCCGCCTTCTGGCAGAAAGATCTGTCTGAGGAGGAGGAAACTGAGGCTCGCGAGGCGAGTGCCTCCCGGGAGTGAAGGAGGCCGAGCTCTGTCCTCCTGGGGCTGCAGGAGGCCGGGGGGCGCAGGTCACGGGGAGCTGGCACACGCTGTCCTGCCAGCGGCTGCCAGTGGCCCCCCCACCCCCGCCAAAGGTGGTGGCACTGGAGTGCTGTGGGCAGTTACTGGCTCGATGTCTTTATAGGTTTTACCTGCTTCCCTCCCCTCCAACCTTACCCCCCACAGCTCAGAGGACGTGCCCCCCATGGCGGGAGGTGGAGAGCCCATCATTGGGGCCAGCCCCGGGCAGCCCGCGTCCCGCCCCCTCCCCCGGGCTGCCTGCGGGCTGTGCAGCTCCCGGAGCCCGTGCTTCGGGGCAGGCAGGGACATACGGGCTGCCCGAGGCAGCGAGACAGCAGGCAGCCGGCCATCCTGCCACCCTCAGAGCCCAACGCGCCCTTAGGGGCCGGGCCGCCCGGGGGCGGCCACTCCCGCAGGGGCTGCCCGGCAGCCAGGGCCCGGCTGTCAGTGCACTCTCACACCAGCCATGGCGGGCTCCGCCACCAGCCAGTCATGCCGCGTCACACTCAGCGACAGGCGGGCTGCAGGGTCATCGCAGCCACTCAGTGTGTCCGAAGCCAGGCAGGTCGGCTAGTCCGGTGGCCCATGGGCGCAACAGCCCCTCAGCGAGGCCCCTGGTGGCCTCAGGCCTCGGTTTCAGTGATCTCGCAGGTCCCCGCCCCGGAGGCCTGGCCGCCGGCGCTGCCAGTGTCTGAGCTTCTGTCTGTGAAACCACCAGGAGCCGCCGCCTGTGGCCGGTCAGGAACAGCCACAGAGAACCAGCCAGCCAGGCGTCTGCCAGCTCAGACGTGCTGCCAGGCCCGGGGCCACTGCGCAGCCAGCTCCTCGGGCGAGACCCTGGGCCAGGCGGAGCTGGCCACAGGAGCTCCTCGCTCTCCACTGTCTGAAGTAGGTGGCCAAGCAAACACCAGGCCCGTTGCCATCAAGCAGTCGGCCAGCGGGGCAGCCCTGGCGCTCTGCCCGTCACACTCCCCCGTCAGCCCGGGCCTGGCCAGGCGGCCGTGGGTGGTCACAGGCTCCGTGTGGGAGCCCCTCGGACCCTGGCCAGCAGGCCAGCCTCTGCAGCTGCCAGCACGTGTGCCTCGGCCACACCGTGGCCCAGGCGGGCTTCTACAGAAACCCTAAATCCGAGGGAAGATGCCCTTTGCCCCTCAGCCCCCCGCTCTGGGCCCAGAGGCGGGCTGAGGGCCGGGCTGCCCATGACTCCCGCGTGTGGGCAAGAGAGGGTGCGGGAGGGGCCTCGGGGACAGGCGGCCCCGGGTCTTCTCAGAGCCAGGCCAGGCCTTGCGCGCGGGGAGACGGAGAGCGGCCCTCCCTGAACTCCTCTGCGCCTCCCCTTCCTCCATCATCAGTGCCCCCTGCCCTGCCAGGTAGGCCCACTGCTTCCCATAGCTCAGACCCTGCAGCTGACGCCCCCAGTGCCACTGCTGAGGGCACACACACACACACACACACACACACACACGTGCGGCCTCCAGCTTCTTGGCTGGCCTTCTCATTGCAGAACAGCCCGCTCCAAGCTGCCCGCGCCCGCTCCCGGGCTCTCCTGCCAGGCCCGCCTGCTGTCCCCTCCAGGCCCAGTGCAGGGAGGGTGGCTCCTGTGCACGTGGCGGCAGGCGGCGTGTCTGCTCCGGGGCACGGTGCCTGCGGGCCTTTCTGGAGCCGCTGCCCTGGGTACTGTCGCTGCCGGGCAGACACCGGCTCCGAGCAGCTTCCGTCCACGGGGCTGAGCCTGCGACTGTCCGTCTCTGAGACGAGGCTGTGCCTGGCGGAGAGCTCGGACCCGGTCTGCCCCTGCTCCGGGGTGCAGGGCGGGCTCCCTCATTCGATGGAGACGAGAACGATCCCACCTCCCAGGGCCTGGGGAGGCGGAACCGCGGGCCGGGCCTGCGGGCAGCGTGGGGCTGCCCACGTGGGACTGGCGTTTCCCGCAGGCACACAGTTGCCAGCCCAGGGCTCCGAGAGGCGTCTCCCGCACCCCTTCTCTCCCTGGTCACGCAGCCCCTCCCCTCAGAGAGGAAGAAGCGGAGGCCCCGAGCTGCAGTTTCACAGGCCCGGCGTTGGCGGAAAGGGCCGCTGGCTGGAGCGAGCAGAGGAGCGGGCTCTCGGTGCTCGGCGCTCCTGGCTGGCTCCTGGCTGTGGCCCGCCCCGGTGGCCAGGGCCTGGCCCGCCCGGACAGGTGGGCGCAGCTCCCTCGGGACCCGGCGGTGAGCGGTGGCGGCCGCGGGCTCTGCTCGCCCGCTCGGCCCCAGCGCACCCCCGCTCCGGGCGCTGAGGGAGCAGAGACCAGAAGCAGAGCCGTCTGCCAGTTACCGGCCCAGCGCCTCACCAAGCCTATCCCCACAAACAACCGAGGGAGACGGGCACTCCCCTCCCGCCCTCTGCGTCCTGTCCCCGCTCCGCTCCGCTCTGCGGCAGCTGCTCCCTGAGACCCGGACCTGACTGACCAGGCGCACCACGCCCTTCCCAGCGGCCAGCTGCTGGGGCCACGGGCTGAGCAGAGGCTCTGCTCGCCTCCAGGCGCCCTGAGGGCACAGGCCTTCCTCTGAGCACCCGGGGCTGCGTGCGGCTGGCGCCGGCGGAGAAGGGGCCGCACAGGCGGAGCAGCCCCAGCCACAGGCGGGGCCGGGGGCCTGGGCCTTCGCTCCCCTCACCCCACGAAGGCAGCCCTGGCACCCGCACGTGGCTCAGGGGGCGTGGCCCTGGCTCCGCCCGCACACCGCGGCCCAGAGGGAGCAGAGGGAGCCTCTGCTGTGAGCCATGTGGCCTGGGCACTGGACTTCCTGCCCCTCTCCCCTCGCCCTTCTGCTCCTCCCTGCTCTCTCCCTCTGTCCTCC
Organism: Pipistrellus nathusii; assembly: GCA_963693515.1. NCBI lineage: Eukaryota > Metazoa > Chordata > Mammalia > Chiroptera > Vespertilionidae > Pipistrellus > Pipistrellus nathusii. Next base: position 1,051,589 of record OY882870.1, read on the forward strand.
CCTCCCCTCTCCTCTGCCTCCTCTCCTCCCTCTCAGTCCCCTCTCCCCTCCCCCCACATGCCTTCCTTTCCTTTTCTGGTCCTTTCCCATCAGCGGGTCCTCTGCTCCAGCTCTCCTCTCCTGTCCCTCCTCAGTCGGTCTGTCTCCTGTCGCTGCCTGTCCTCCGCCCTCTCTCCTGGTCCTTCCACCTCCAGGGACTCGGGAAGCTCAGGACTAGCCATGCCTGAGACTCTCCCTGAAAGCCAGACCCAGCTCCAAGCTGCAGCCTGCATCCCTGCACACGGGGCTGGGCCGTGTCCATGGGGCTCTGCAGTGAGACACCTGGCCCTCATCATCACCCCTCCCCCAGGCCTGTTCCCTCCCCCAGGCCCGTTCCCCTCCCTCAGGCCTGGCCCCCTCCCCCAGGCCTGGCTCCCTCAACCAGGCCTGTTCCCTCCCCCAGGCCCGTTCCCTCCCCCAGGCCCGTTCCCTCCCCCAGGCCCCTTCCCTCCCCCAGGCCCGTTCCATCCCCCAGGCCCGTTCCCTCCCCCAGGCCTGCCCCCCTCCCCCAGGCCCGTTCCCCTCCTCCAGGCCTGGCCCCCTCCCCCAGGCCCGTTCCCCTCCCCCAGGCCTGGCCCCCTCCCCCAGGCCCGTTCCCCTCCCCCAGGCCCAGCCCCTCCTCCCCGGTCGGCCACCATCCTGTTCCAGGGCTCTTCTCCTCTCCCTTCTGGGCACCCAGCCTGGTCCTCCAGTTCGGCAGCTGGCACGGGGAGGTGGCCTCGAGCTCCCACCCAGGCACGCAGGCTCTCCTCCTGAGTCCTCCCCAGCAGCAAGGACACACACCAAGGCTGTGCCCATCCCTCTGCCCGCCCTCCCTGCACACCCGGCCCCATGCAAACCTCACCCCCGGTCCTGGGGCCGGCCTGTGGGGAGCCGGCTTCTCTCACGGCAGCCCCTCAGCCCTGGGCTCCAAAGACCCTGGGGGCTGTGCTGTCTGCGGCCGCAACCACAGGCTCCCTGACCATCCGTCTGTCCGTGGGCCCTGTCCATCCGACGGGGGCTGGGTGGGGGGGTGGAGCGGGGCCCCTCGGGAGACCGGTGAGAGGTGGTGACACAGCAGCTGGGATCTGGCTGAGGATTGAGCCTGAGGGCCTGGGCATCCGTCTGGGGGGAGGGTCTGACTGAGGATTGAGCCTGAGGGCCTGGGCATCCGTCTGGGGGGAGGGTCTGACTGAGGAGTGAGCCTGAGGGCCTGGGCATCCGTCTGGGGGGAGGGTCTGACTGAGGAGTGAGCCTGAGGCCCGGGCATCCGTCTGGGGGGACGGGTCTGGCTGAGGAGTGAGCCTGAGGGCCTGGGCATCCGTCTGGGGGGACGGGTCTGGCTGAGGAGTGAGCCTGAGGGCCTGGGCATCCGTCTGGGGGGACGGGTCTGGCTGAGGAGTGAGCCTGAGGCCCGGGCATCCGTCTGGGGGGACGGGTCTGGCTGAGGAGTGAGCCTGAGGGGCTGGGCATCCGTCTGGGGGCGTGGAGGCCCTGCTGGAGCACATGTCACAGCTCCTCAGAGCCCAGCCCGCGCGCGGTCACAGCCTCGGCACCGTGAGCGGACAGCCAGCCAGCCCGGCTGCCCCCGGCCTTTTCAGACGTGGCTCACCCTGGGCGGGAGGCCTTCGGGGGTTCCGGGGGGAGTGGGCAGAGAGCCCTGCGCTCCCACAGAGGGGGCTTCGCAGACAGTGCTCCCTGCTGGGCACGTTCCCGCGGGCCGGCTCCGAGGAGAGGCGAGCCTGTGGAAGGCTGCTGACAGGCTCGGGGGAAAGGCAGGCAGCTCCCCACTGCCCTCGGAGGGCGGCCACGGCCTGCCTGCTGGGCTAGCAGGCCGGCTCCTCTGCCTCCAGGCCTGGCTCCGGCCCTGCCTCTGCCACCGGCCGCTCTCCAGTCCTTGGTCCTGGCCACCCACCCTGCCCCTGGAGAGAATGCCTTCTCCCATCGCCTCTGGGTTACTCCTCTGCACCCTTTAGGACTGGGCTGCCACTCCCCCCAGGAAGCCTTCCCAGAATGCCTCAGGGGAGAGGCCGTGGAGCTTACTGTTAGGATCAGCCATACTTGGTTGGAGCCCCACTTCCTCGCTGTATTAGGTTTTCTGGGACACAAACAATTGGAACTCTTCGGTGAAGTCTGAAACCAGCGTGTCGGCAGAGCTGTTCCTTCCGAGAGAACGGCCGGCCCAGAGGCTCGCTCCTTGGCGGGCACCGGCCGGCCCTCTCCCGCGCTGTGCACGGGTGACGTCGTGTCCAGGCCTCCGCTTCTCCTGAGGACACCGGCATACTGCACTCAGGGTCCACCCTAATCACCTCGACTGAACTTTCTGACACTTGTAAAAACCCCATTTCCAAATGGGGTCAGATTCTGAGGACCCAGGGGCTGTGACTTCAACGTGTCTTTTGGGAAACAATTCAGCCCATCAGACTGCTGTTTTTGTTTTCCTCACCTGTTCAATGAGAATTGTGAAAAGAAGGATTAATTGCCTCAGGATGCTGGGGGCTTTGGTTTGAGGCTGAATTCTACTCACCAGCTGTGTGACCTTGAGCAAATGCCTTAACCTCTCTGATCAGTCTGAGACAGGCCAGTGAGCCAGGACCAGTGGAATAGGGAGGCTGAGAGGAGCTGGACAAACTGACAGATAGCTCCACTGCAGGCCAGAAGGCCCCCTCCTAGAAACGCTGTAGGCCTCAGTGTGTACAGCTGTGGGCCCAGGAGAGCCGCCAAACCAGTGGCAGCACCGGCGCCAGCTGCGCTGACCGAGAAGCCCTGGTGACACTGACCGTGGGCAGAGACCACGCTCCGAGGAGCCGCTGGGAACGAGGCGTGTTCTGTTGGAACCTCCTTGAGGCTCCCTAAGGTCCCTCCTGCAGGGGTAGGGGAGAGAGAGAGAGGAGAGAGAGAGAGAGAGAGAGAGAGAGAGAGAGAGAGAGACTCCAGACAAAGGGCCCAGAGCTGCTCTCCCTCAGGGAGTAGCCCCGCAGCCCCCTCCCCGCTCCCCACAGGCACTCATTCCTAAACGCTCAGGGGCCCCAGGAGCCTTGCAGCCAGCTCACCCCACCCTGTCCCCAAGGCCCCATCCTGGACTCCCAGGCGGTGGCCCGTGGGCTCTCCAGGGCTTCTCCCAGGTGCAGCCTTTCTTGGTTCAGGCTCCAGCTTTAGCGAACGTTCCCGCAGCCCAGGGCTCGGACATGTTCCCTGCAGGAGCCAGAGCCCAGCCCCAGCCAGGCCCTCCGCCCACAGGCCTGCTGCTGCCGGCAAAGCGCCTGGAGCCCAGTGCTTCCGACAGCAGCCATCGGAGGCTTTGTCCCCGAACCCGCCGTTTGACAGGCTCACAGACAGCGGAGCTGCAGTGGGGGTGCGGCCACCACCAGGACGGCCCTCCGGCAGGTGCGGCTGTGGGAAGCCAGGTGGGCCGGGCACCGGCTGCCCGGCGGGCGGGTCCACGTGGGGCGGCCTGTTGGGACCAGCCTGGGGCGGTGTCATTTCCTCCAACGCCGTGAGGCCGCGGGTTCCAGGAGTGTCCGTGGAGGCAGCGGCATTCAGGTGAGGAAGGAAGCCAAAGGGAACTAACAATCATAACGGACGGGAGGCAGATGCAGGTGCCGGCACAGGAGACGCACCCTGGGAATGAGGCCGGAGTCTCCGAGGCCGCGGAGGCCGGGAGGGGCCGCTGCGGGCGGCGGGCGGGCAGCTGGGCGCCGGGCAGCACGGCCACAGTGCACCAGCTCAGCGCCAGGGGACAGGGCAGGGCTTTGCCTGCCAGCAATCCCAAAGGCCATCGATGGACCGAGGGCAGGGAACCCATGGGATGTGCTGGGCGGAGGGCCAGGCCAGGCAAGTTAGGCTGGGGCATGGCCCTTTGTCCTGTCCCTGAGCCAGAGGCGGCGGGGCTGTGGAGGGCGTGCGCGGGAGGCCCTACCGTCTGGTCAGCCTCTCCAGCGTGTGAGGTCTTTCCTCACGTCCCCATCACCGGCAGGAGCCCGGCCCTCCCGCCGGGGGTGCCGGCGCACGGAGACGCTGCCCCTCGGTGCTCCGCAGTGTGAGAGGAGACACCCTCGGGGAGGGTTTGACTCTCCCCCGCTCTGACCCGCGTCTGCCCTGTGCTGGGAGCTGCCCTGGGCGTCCCGTGTGCCCTCTGCAGGCCAGGGGCTCCCACCTCAGCAGCCTCTGGAGGCCGAGCAGCAGGGCTTCGGTCGGGCCTCTGCGCACCTGATCCCGGTGTTCTCGGAAGAAAACAGACTATTTGCCGTCGGGGCACATGCCCCCACAATGATGGTGTCTGTCCTAGTGAGCCCTCCTCACACTGGCACCTTGTCCAGCCCCCCCCCCCCAGCCTCTGTGGCAGGGCTCCTGCCTGGCTGGCAGCGGGGGAGCTGGCTTGCAGGGGCATTGGAACATTCTCGGCTGAAGGAGTCAGGCGATGGGGGAAGGGGGTCACTGGCTGATTGCCCGGCCTGCCCTGGCTCTGAGTCCTGTGCAGGGCGTGTTGGTGGGGCTGCCGCCCCTGCCTGTGCCTGCCGGGCGGGGCCCACCCTGCCAGCTGCAGGCTGGACAGCCTCCCCAGCCTGGCGGAGGGTGTGAGCCTGGGAGCGTCCTGGGGGGCTCACAGGCCTCTGGCCCAGAGGGGTCCGTTCAGCCACCTTGGCATTGGGGTCCCAGCGGAGGCCCCAGGAGACCCAGGAGGACGCAGGCGGAGGGCTGAGAGCTGGAAGCCGCGGGCCGGGGCAGACCAACAGCCGACCGGGCTGCCTGCGGCCCCGCCACAGCCCGCAGCTCACTGCACCCCCCCCCCCCCCCCCGGCTGCCTGCGGCCCCGCCACAGCCCGCAGCTCACTGCACCCCCCCCACAGCCCACACCCCCCACAGCCCGCACCCCCCCACAGCCCGCACCCCCCACAGCCCGCACCCCCCCCACAGCCCGCACCCCCCCCACAGCCCGCAGCTCACTGCACCCCCCGCCACAGCTCGCACCCCCCCACAGCCCGCACCCCCCACAGCCCGCACCCCCCACAGCCCGCACCCCCCACAGCCCGCACCCCCCACAGCCCGCACCCCCCACAGCCCGCAGCTCACTGCACCCCCCGCCACAGCTCGCACCCCCCCACAGCTCGCACCCCCCCACAGCCCGCACCCCCCACAGCCCGCACCCCCCACAGCCCGCACCCCCCCACAGCCCGCACCCCCGGCAAGGCCGGGGAGGAGCGTCATTGTCTCCCTTTCCCGGCGAGGAGGCCGAGGCTGAGGCTGGGGGGAGGCAGGGAACTGGCAGAGCAGGATTAGAACCCAGGCCGCCGGGAGACGCAGCATCTGGGCCTCCGCCACAAACCCAGCAGAGGAAAGTCCTTCCCGTGGGGAGGACGCGGTGAAACGCGAGCCCGAGGAGACTGCAAGCGGGCGGAGGCCTCTGCGGCGGACCAGCTGGTCACGTGCGGCCGGGCGGGCCGAGCGCGGGCGGGGGGCGGGCTGGGTCCGAGGGCGCGGGCGGGGGGCGGGCTGGGTCCGAGGGCGCGGGCGGGGGGCGGGCTGGGTCCGAGGGCGCGGAGGGGCGGGGGGCAGGCTCCCCTCGGGGCGCCGGCTCGGCGGGCTCTGGGCCGGGCGCTCGTCAGGCGGCGGCAGGAATCGGGGTGCCCTGCGCACCGTCCCCCCACCGCTCCGCTCTCTGGCTGGACTGGCCACCAGAGGAGCAGGAACAGGCTCACAGGAGGAAGTCCGGGCAGACACGCGTGGGCGCTCACAGGGACACGAGAAATCCACGGAACCGGGAGGCAGCCAGGGCGGGAGAAGGGAGTGGGTGCTGGTTCAGGGCGAGGGGCAGCCCCAGGGCAGGAGAGGGCCGGACGAGGCCTTGCTGGGCTCAGAGAGGGGCGGGGCCTGCTTGCAGGCGGCTCCCCTAGAGCTGGGGCAGGGGCACCAGGCCAGGCCCCTCCTGAAGCTCTGCCTGAGCCCCTGGGCAGGAAGGGAGGGTCAAAGCTGCCCTGAGCGGTGTCTCCCCCTGACCAGCTGAGCACCGGCACCCAGAGCGGCTCCAGGCGGCACACGGGTCCCTTCACCAGCTTCCAAGCTGATGGCCGTGAGCGACTTGGTTCAGCGCCTGAGCCTCAGTTTCCTTATCTGCGCCCCGAGGTGTCCCTCTGTCCGGGAGCGCCTGAGGCCGACAGAGCGATGCGGGCACGGAGGCTCTCCTCTGGGCTCAGCCAGCCACCTCCCTCCCACCCCAGGCTTTTCACGGGTTTAGTATTTTCATCAAATCATTCCTCCTGCAACACAGGGCCCGGAGAGGCTAAAAATAGCTCCAGCGCCACATGCAGCTCCAAATGCGGAGGCTGCGCAGCGCTCAGAGACGGTTTCCTAGGAAATGAGGGCGGCTGTGAGGCCGCTGCCAGGCAGCCGCCAACGCGGCGGGCGCCTGCGAAGGCACATCTTCCCGTGGCATCTGCCCGGCGAGGTGTGGGCTGGGCAGCGCCGGGCAGACCCAGGGGCTGGTGCCCGGGCCTCAGCCAGAAGCTACTCCTTCCTTCAGAGAAAGGGGGCCCACGGCCAGGGTTCCTCACCGGGCCCCTGTGCCCCTCCCACCAGGGCCTGGCCGCGATCCGCCTGCCAGCGGAGAGACGGGATTCCTCTTCTGACACGCTCTGCCCGTGATCCTGTCTTCAACAACGTGCGTCTGACGGCATTTATTTGGTAAGGAGAGCAAGTCCGCCGAAAAGCACCCCCACGAAGTCTTGTGGACTCCTCTGCGCCCGCCCCGCAGTGTGGGCAGCTCCTACCCCAGGTGTTTCCAGACCCCAGCCTGTGTGCATCGCAGACACCGGGAGGCGCGTGCCTGGCCCTCGAGTGTCCTGTCCAGCTGGTCTGGGTCGGGCCACGAACATGCACATCTGATGCGAATGCTGTCCTCAGGGAGATGAACTTTATTTTTTTGGTTAGTCCTTGCCCAAGGATAATTTCCCATTGGTGTTTAGAGAGTGCAAGGGAGGGGGGGACAGAGAGAGAGAGAGCGAGAGAGCGAGCAAGAAACATCGATGTGAGAGAGACACATCAATTGGTTGCCTCACACATGAGCTCCGACCAGGGCTGGGAATTGAGCCTGCAACTGAGGTTCGTGCCCTTGACTGGAATGGGAGCTAGGACCCTTCAGTCCGAGGGTCAGTGCTCTATCCACTGAGCTGAACCGGCCAGGGCAGGGAGACAGGTGCCCAGCCTCCTCCCTCCGGTCCTCCCACGCTGGCAGCACACTCCAATGGCCGGCCCTGCTTCCCACAGACTTTCTGCCCCTGGATCTTGGCTTCGGTCCTGCTGCCTGGGGTGCCCTCCCTCCTCTTCCCATGTGTGGTTTAAGTCTAAGAGCAACCGCTTACTGATCAGAAAGCACATATGCTTCCCTCTTCACAGGTCACTGTGAGCACTGTCGTCATCTCTCTTCTAACGTGAAAACCTGGCATTCAGATGGCAAGTCCCTACCCAGATCCCAGGGTCAGGCAAGGTCTGCATTTCAAACTCACCTCACGCCCTCAGGAAGCCTTTCTAAAGCTTCAGCTGGACTGCGCACGCCTTCTTGGAGACCCTGCACTCCGGGATGTCACACACCGGACCCTTGCATAGCAGACATCTTCCTGCTCAAACTGTCTGTTGCTTAAAGGTATAGACTTATCCTAATCATTACAGTATCCCAACTGCCTAGAAGGGGGTCTGGCATTAGTAATGCTAGCTTGCTGGATGATGGCTAGTAATGATTACTTAAATGTTTGTTAAATGAATGAATAAATGAATGAATGGCTGCTATCTGATCATTATTAAGAAAATGCATAAACACTAGGTGCTCATTGCTGAATAAATGATATATTAAGTTCTCTATACATGTTGGTTGGCTGGCTGGATGAATTAATAGTTGCTGCTAAAAAATGCTTGCTGAGTAAATTAATAAATAGATGAATGGCTAATAGGTGCTCATTAAATGTTTATTGCCCAGCTAAATGAATGGATGGTTGACTGGTAGATGGATGGAATGGGGTGAGTTGATGGATGGATAAATGGTTAAATGGTGGAGTGGGTGGATATGTAGGTTGGTGCATAGATGGATGAATGGGTAAATAAATGAAAGGATGGGTGCCCTTGGGTCTGAAAAGATGGGTAGATGGATGGTGAGTAGATAGGTGGATGGATGAATGAATGGGTGGGTGGGTGGCTAGGTTGGTGTACAGATGGTTGAATAGAGGGAGAAACAGGTGTGTGAGGTGGTGGGTAGATGAATAAAAGCAGGTTGGTGGTAGGGTGTGTGGGAGCCAGGGCCATGACTTTGGCATTGTTAGCATGGGACACTGTGTGTAATGTCACTTCAGCTAGACAGATGACAAAAAGTGAGTTAGTCATAACATGCCAGTGCACATCGAGTCTGTAGCCAGCAGGACAGCCTAAGGGTTCTTTGAATCACCACTATAACTTGGGAAACCAGTTTGATAATGCATCATGAGCACTGGAAGGGGCCGGGGAACTGTCACAAATGTCAGGAGGCCTTCCAGCTGCAAGACTGGGACTTGACGGTTATCATGTTTCTGAAGCATTTGTTTTAATAACTAATTATTTTTCCTCTCTGGACATACCCGTATTTTCTGGCGTATAAGATGACCCCCTAATTTTACAGTTAAAACATAGGTTTAGGCCTATATTCGCTGTATAAGACTACCCCCCCACTTCAAAGAAAAGACTTACTTTGCCATCAATATCTGCAGGTAATTTTTGTGCAATTTTGGTCTTTTGCCCCTGATTTTCAGTTGACTTTTTTTTCATTTCAAAAGTCGTCTTATACGCCGGAAAATACGGTAGATCCTTGGAAGAGAGCAGTGAGTGTCACTGGAAGTTGAAGATCTGCACTCCACAACTGAATTCACTAACAAGCCAGAGATATGAACCCCTACCTGCCAGGTTGGGAAAGGAACCCTGAAGTCCTAGCCAGGTGTTACCCTGCAGTAGCCCCCTGGAGCTGGCTGGGACTTGCAAAGAATCTAGAACACCTGAGCCAAAACTCAGGGGGATATCTAAAGATCTAAAGGTTTGAAAGTTATTTGATATTGATCTCAATAAAATGATCAACCATGTGTTGTTGTTGTTTTTAAAATAGTTTGACATGAAATATTGAAAATGATTAAAAGCCAGGACCTGCAACCAAGACTACTTTACCAGCAAGGCTACCATTTAAAATTGAAGGAGAGCCGAAACCAGTTTGGTTCAGTGGATAGAGCGTTGGCCTGCGGACTGAAAGGTCCCGGGTTCGATTCCAGTCAAGGGCATGTACCTTGGTTGCGGGCACATCCCCAGTAAGGGGTGTGCAAGAGGCAGCTGGTTGATGTATCTCTCTCATCGACATTTCTAACTCTCTATCCCTCTCAATTCCTCTCTGTGTAAAATCAATAAAATATATTTTTTAAAAAAATTGGAGAAATACAGAGCTTCCCAGACAAGAAAATGCTAAAGGAGTTTGTTATCACCAAACCAGTACTACAAGATATGTTAAAGGGCCTGCAAGAAGAATAAGGGAGAGGAAGAGGATGAGAAGAATGATGAGAAGGAGGAGGAGGAGAAAAACAACTATAAGGGAACTTAGTTAAAAGAATAAAATAGCAATAAAGACCTACATATCAATAATCACTTTAATGTAAATGGCTTAAATCCTCCAATCAAAAAACTTAGGGTAGCTGAATGGATAAGAAAACAAGACCCATACATATGCTGTTTACAAGAGACCAACTGGAGAACAAAAGATACACATAGACTAAAAGTAAAAGGATGAAAAAGAGTTTTTATGCAAATGGAAAAATTTTTAAATTTAGTAATACTTATATCTGACAAAATAGACTTTAAAACAAAAGCTGTAGTAACAGAAAAAGAAGAATACTACATAATAATAAAGGGAGCAATTCAATGAGAGAATATAACCTTTGTAAACATTTATGTGCTCAACAGAGGAGCACCTAAATAGGTATAGCAAATCTTGATAGACATAAAGGGAGAGAATGACAGTAATACATTCATAGTAGAGCATTTTAACATTCCATTGTCATCAGTGGCTAGATCTTCCAGAGAAAAAATTAATAAGGGAATGGTGGAAGATTAAAAAATGGTGGCGGAAAGAGTGGATGCTGCACAGACAAGCCCCAGGACCAAATTGGAATTGCAACTAAAATACAGAAAAACTTCCTGAATAACCAATTAAAAACTTGCTGGAGAGAACCCTGATAACTGAGGATGGAAAGTGGAGGCTGCATAGAGATGGGTAGGAGAGGTGGAGGCATGAAAAGGCTGGCCGGGCTCCTACAAACAGCAACTGAAGTTCTGGAGAAATATTGTTCGGGGCAAAAATAGACTACTTGTGACTAGTTATGTTTATAAGAAACATTAATCATGTCTGTTGACATGATTGCCTTGTTCTGATTAAGGAAAGGACACTCTAACTTGGCTGGAAGTTGCAACCACCGGGACCTGGGAGTCAACCTTGGACCTGGGAGTCAACCTTGGAATGTGGTCCATTCTCATTCAAGAACTGCCTGTTATCATGGAAACATTAACAACCTCTCCCAGTCAATGGAGTTCCACCCCAGCCTGCATTGCCTCCTTCCCCGTACCTATAATCCCTGCTTCCCCATGTAATCCTTGTCCTACCCAAGCAGCTGGCTAATGGGTCTGCAGAGCAGATGACCTGCTGCCCTCCCATATTGCTGGCAGTATTGAATAAATGCTCATGTATGATTCAACCCTGACTCTGCTTAATTGACCAGAACTGAGAAGGGACCCCACATAACATCTGACTGTGAAAGGCAGCGGGGTTGTTGTCTGCCAGGGAGAGTCTGCTGGAAATGCAGGCAACCTCTTAAAAGGCCAGCACACAAAATCTCCTGTTCAGTCGCTCACCTTGTGCTCCTGTACAGAGAGGGCAGAGTGGACTGGAGCTGTAGAAGCAGAAGTCAGGTTTGGGGGCTCTTGGGTTAAAGCTCAGAAGACAGATGTACTGGTGTCCTATGCTGAGTCATTCCCTCACACTGAAGACAATTGGGTAATTGTCTAGGTGTTTTCCCAGGGGGAAGACAGTTGACCCACTCTATTGGAAAACACCTTGCCTCCCAGTGTGAAATTTCTGAGACCAATTAGGAGACTGAGAATAACAATTAGCCTCCAGGCAGAAGCAACTGCCCCACTCCTGCAGGCTATCTTGTGGTGTCCATCTTGTGTCTACATGAGGGTGGCCATGTTTGACCACATGGGGGCAGCCATTTGTATGTTAGGGTGATGGTCAATTTGCATATTAGACTTTTCTTATATAGGATATTTCTGATGAACATAGATGCTAAAATCCTTAATAAAATATTAACAAACCAGATCCAGCAATACATGAAAAAGATCATACACTACGACCAAGTGGGATTTATTCTGGAGATGCAAGGCTGATACAATATCCACAAATCAATAAAGGCAAACAACACACAAACACACGAAGGCTAGAAACCACCTGGTGCCTGGCCAGTGTGCTCAGTGGGCTGAGCGTTCTGTGCACAGAAAGGTCTCCTGTTGGATTCCTGGTCAGAAGCCATGAGCTCACCCAGGAAAGCAATCCGCTCTGGCCTTACGGTCCTGCCTGTTTGATCTGCCCATTGCCTACCCTGCCAGGCGTTCGTCTCTGCCTTGTGGTTTGGGAGAGAATTAAGTTGCACAATTCAAGGAAAGCATTATGGTCAGTGCGTGTGGCAACTCTGTCCTGGGCAGAATCCTCAAACTATCCACATCCTACTTGTAACGTGTCTGAAGACCTACTCGGCGCTCCCCACCTCCTCTGCAGAGTGGGCCACGACCTCCTGTGGCCCCAGCCCTGCAGCCTCTCCACACAACCAGCGTTGGCTCACCGCCCCATTCTGCTCCGAAGAGTCCATTCTCCTCAGCATAAGAGGCACTTCCCTCAGTGGCCCGCAGGCTGTGAATGGAGTCCGCTCCCCGCCCCCATGCAGGGTCCTCCTCACCCCCGAGGACCGAGGACCGGCCAGCGCGCCTGTCTCCGCTCTGGCTGCGGTGTCCACGCGGCCCGCTCCTCCCTCCGCCTCTCAGGCCATGGAGATGTCCACGTCCCGAGGCCTCCCTCGCCCCATCTAGACAGACTCCCCGTCCTCCTCCTCCTGACGTCTCTCCGAGCACCTCTTCCCCACACCCTCTCTTCCTGTGTTTGCCGCCCCTCCACCGGAGTGTAAGCCCGGTGAGGACAGGCTCCCTCCCTGTGGGACAGTCCGGGCACTAGGTTCTCATCAAACACTTGCTGAATGGTGGCTGTTGGCTGTTGCTATGGGGAGGGCACAGTGAGGGAGCTATTGAGCTACACCCCCTGTGGCAGACATGGCTGAGGGAAATATGGGCTGTGGCATCTGCTGCGGGGCGGGGTGTGTGTGCGTGACTCCCGGGGTCCTGCCGGGGCACCGGGCATTCCTTTTGGAGGCTCAGTGGAAGGAGCTGGCTTGGAGGGAGGACCAGATGGCCAGCTGGCCCGGACAAGCTTGAGGTGCTGCTGGCATGTCCAGGTGCTGCATAGTCGCTGACAGAGACAGGAACCAGGGTGCCGGGGAGGCCTAGCTTGGCAGAGTGCTGGGCATCTCCAGGTGGCGAACTGGAGCCCTCAGGATGAACCTGGAGGACAGATCCCTCACCCCGTGCCCACGGCGTTGGGCGGACATTAGGGAACAGGGGCCTGCGGCCAGGGAAGCCCAGCAGGCCAGAGCCAAGCAGCCTCTCAGGTGCCGGGTGTGGCAGAGGACAGGCCAGGCTTGTCAGAGAAGGAAGTCTGGTTTTCTAAAGTAAATTTCTTTTTTTAAAAAGACGTTTTATTCAAACTTTGCCAAAGTGCTGTACAGGCCCAACATTCCATATCTGCGAGCTGGATCGGGCCGGGGCACCCACCGGTTACCTGTAGAGAGGAGGGACCAGGAAGCAGCGGGCAGGACCCGAGGGGTGGCGTGCAGGGCGCTGTCTGGCCAAGGACATCAGGTGCAGCTGTGAGCGGGGCACAGGAGAGCTGGGAGCCGCGGGCCGGGAGTCTGGGAGGACGTTTGTCCCTCAGGGGACACGTGGGACGTTGGCAGGAGGTGGGCACGGGGGAGAAGCGGCCACTCCCAGGCGGGGCTCCTGCTTCCTTACAGCCCTGAGGGGAGCCCGGTTCCCCGGAGGGTGAGCCGGCGGCCGGCGGGGTCCCAGCCACAGCGGAGGCGGCACGCTGACACTGCCAGGCCCCGCACCCAGGCACAGGCGCTGCGGTAAACGTGGAGGATGTGAGCGCAGGGGAGGGATCACCACCCACATCCCAGCACGGGTCCCACCTGTCCCTGTGCTGAGAGAGAGCCAGCAGCTCCACCAGACCTCCACGGAGTGACAGCTTTCCCCGGCGGCCGCAGGGCAGCGCGGACACGCTGCTGCTGGGCACGCAGTGCCTCGTGTGACTGAGCAGCGGCTGTAAACACACAGCCGCGAGCCAGGGCTGCAGCCGGCCACGCAGGCCCAGGCTTTCGGGAGAAACCTCCCGCCCCCTTCCTCGGCCACGGCGGAGGCGATTCCAGCCAGCAGAGCACCCCAAACAGGCGCGCTCTCCTTTCTCAGAGCTCTGCCCCAGTGCAGCCCTCACAATAGAAGGCCCACGCTGCTTCCTCCCGCATCTGCCTGAGTCTGTCTCCAGAGGGACCTGTGGGCAGGAGGGACGGGGCAGGGAAGGGCTCTGGTTTGGCAAGATCCAGGCATTCCTGGATTCTTAGCACATTTGCATCTGAGAAGGTCTCAGGCCCCTAACAAGCTATTTATTTTTTCCTGGTATTCTAATAAAAAAAGAACTTATAATGCTCGCGCACATTCCCTTCATAGATGTAAAGTAATCAGGTCTTCCCCAGGGCTAAAACTGGCTGCGGGTTTCCTCCAAGCTCTCCTCCCGCACACAGGTACACACACGCGCGCGCGCGCGCACACACACACACACACACACACACACACACACACACCCTGCAGTGTTTTCGCTCCCAGATGGGATCATACTGTACATGTGACCTGCTTGGCCACGGGCTGGCCGTGGGGAGTCTTGTGTGGGAGGAGCGAGGCCGTGCTCTGGAGCTGCATTCCAGTGGTGCCCGGACTGTCCTGCCCATGGCTGCCCCTCCGCCTGGTTTCACACAGACCGTGCGGCAGCAAACATCCCCCTCGCCTTCCCGGGGCACGTTTGGGCTTTTGTACAGAGACCTCGATGTGAGGAAACCTCCGTCTGTCGCCTCCGGTGGGCCTGGCCAGGAGTCCGCCCAGCCGCCGGCACAGGAGCGGCCGGAGCAGCTGAGCGGGCGGGCGGCAGCGCCTGGACAGAGCCGGGAGCAGACGGCCGGAGCTGCAGCGGTGACCGCTGTGTGCGGAGTCCTCCTCCCGCTCAGACTCCCGGGGGGGAGGCTCCGGGCCCACTGCAGGCGGGTGGCCCAGGCCCGAAGCGGTTTGAGTGTCCCCGTCCCCGCGGTCCTGCCGTGGCCGTGGCCGGAGAGCACCCCGCTGAGCGGGAACAGCCTGCGGTGCGAGCCGAGAGGCCCAGGCGTCTGCAGAGGCCTGGCCGGGAGTGACGCCGAGCGCCGAGCACCCGTCGGCAGTGAGTCTGGCCTCTGGCCAGGCCGTCCACTGTGCAGGGCGAAGCTCCCACGGTGGCTCAGGAGCAACGCCCTCAGGCGACGCCCACGCGGTCGAGAGGTGTCCTCCCTCCCTCCCATCTGCTCACGGCCCAGCATGGAGCCAGGAAACCACTCAGCAGCTCACCCGGGCCTGGCACCCGGCGAGACAGCCCGCGGCCGGCCGGCGTGGGCACCCCTGGCTGTCTGCGCGCAGCTGGTCATCGAGGGCCCTGGAGTCTGAGGACCGGGGAGCCTATCCAGCAGGGCCTGAGGCAGTGTGTGTGTGTGTGTGGGGGGGGGGGGGGGCAGCTGGCTGGGAGGAAGGCTGGGAATGCGGAAGGAAGAAGGATTTCCGGGGTTGAGGGTGCGGGTTCTACTCACCGTCCTCCCCCACCGGCCAGTCGGAGAGCCACCCTTCTCACTCCCGCCCTGCGCCCCAGGGCCGTGCCCTCGGGCAGGAAGATGCCGGCTGGAGCAGGAGGTTTGCTTCCCGCTCCCGCCTCCTTCCTCAGCGACTCTGGGAAGGTCCAGGGAGGAACAGGACGTGGGTCTTTGCAGACTGCGGCGCGGGGACGGGCCCTGGAGGAAAACCTGCCCGCGGTGCTAGTCCGTGGAGCCGGCTCTCTCGCTCGCTCTCGCCCGCGCAGCACAGAGCGCATTGCGCCCGCCTCTGGAAGGGATGAGCCCTGGGGGTCTCCGTGCCCACACAGGAGGATGGGCATTTGTGCATCAGCCTGCAGTGCCTGCCCACAGGGGGAGAGAGAGCCAGTGGCCATCACCACCTTGGCTGTCCATCCCGGCGAGCTGCTCTGACTCAGCCGGCCGTGGGGGCAGGCGTGGCTGCACACGGGGTGGCGTGGGGCAGGCATGGCTGCACACGGGATGGCGTGGGGGCAGGCGTGTCTGCACACGGGGTGGCGTGGGGCAGGCGTGGCTGCACACGGGGTGGCGTGGGGGCAGGCGTGGCTGCACACGGGGTGGCGTGGGGCAGGCGTGGCTGCACACGGGGTGGCGTGGGGGCAGGCGTGGCTGCACACGGGGTGGCGTGGGGGCAGGCGTGGCTGCACACGGGGTGGCGTGGGGGCAGGCGTGGCTGCACACGGGGTGGCGTGGGGGCAGGCATGGCTGCACATGGCCTTCCGTGGCAATGGGCACGCTTCCTTCATCCTCAAAACAGCTGTGAGGCAGGCACTGCTCCCACCAGTGAGCAGATGGGTAAACTGAGGCACAGAGGAGTCAGAATCCTGCCCATGGCTACGCAGCAAGTCATGGCAAAACTGGCATGCCAGTTCCGGCCGGCCCCCCACAGCGCCCCCTGCAGGGCTGCCCCGAGCCAGGCGGCCCTCCGGGATGGGCTTCCTGCTCCGACGGGGGACAGCAGCCTCCCTCCACACGGCTCTGGCAGTGGGTGGCCTGGGCTCCGCGGCCTGATCAGCAGCCCCGCCTCCGGGCTCACTGCCTCCGGCCCGCAGCTCCTGGCGGCCGAGGCCAGTCACACATCCGGGCGGAGTCCTCACACTGCGCTGGCTCTTCCCAGCGAGGCTGGCCCGTCGGTGCCCGCGTGGGGTGGCCGCTGTCAAAGCCAGGGCCCTTGCCGGGCATCAGCTCTTCCTGGTCTGGATATCAGCTTTTTCTTTTTTTAGGAGAGGGAGAGGGAGAGAGAAAGATTGGTGAGAGAGAGGACACACCTGGGATAGAGCCTCACAGGCTGGAACACAGGCGACAGAAAGCCAGGCGCTGGCCCAGGCCCAGCTGTAAGACCCCCAGCTGGTGTCCCACAAAGGAAGGGCCGGCAGCTCCTCTGAGGAGAGGAGAGGAGCCGGAGGGGTGGGTGGCACTCAGGGGAACTGTGTCCGCACACCCACAGGCTGTGATCCGACCTCCGCACTTTACATGTCGGCAAACCCTGCGGGAGCCAGAGCACGCCCTCAGGCAGCAGCCCCTCCTGCGCCCCCACCGCGCGCACAGGAAGGGCCTCTATGGCAGGAGGACCTGGCAGGAACCTGGTTTCCCAGGCCTGGCCCGCACCGCCACCAGCCGGGGGGACGGGGGACTGGGCCCAGCTCCCTGCAAGGCAGGAGGCCTGCCTGTCCCCGGAGCCAGGGCCCAGGGGGCCTCCCTCGGGCGGGAGGCTTAGCTCCCAGTTCACTCCTCTGCAGTCTGAGGGGCCTCTTCCTGGATTTGTTACCTGCACCCAACCAGCCTGAGCGCACATTTCACAGACGGGGAGGCCCGGCCGGCGCGCCTTCCGCTGGGTGCGGGCACTGACCCGGGGCACTGACCCCGGGCACTGATCCCCCGGCACTGACCCCGGGCACTGACCCCCTGGGCACTGACCCCGGGCACTGACCCCGGGCACTGACCCCGGGCACTGACCCCCTGGGCACTGACCCCGGGCACTGACCCCCCGGCACTGACCCCCTGGGCACTGACCCCGGGCACTGACCCCCCGGCACTGACCCCCGGGCACTGACCCCCCGGACACAGAACCCCTGGGCACTGACCCCCGGGCACTGACCCCGGGCACAGACCCTGTGGGCACTGACCCCAGGCACAGACCCCCGGCACTGATCCCGGGCACTGACCCTGTGGGCGGTGGGCGGCTCTTGGGTGGCCTGGCAGTGAGGACCTCCTCCACTCACAGCCCCCCAGCCTCCACTCACAGCCCCCCAGCCTCCACTCACAGCACAGCCCCCCACCTCCACTCACAGCCCCCCCCCAGCCTCCACTCACAGCACACAGCCCCCCAGCCTCCACTCACAGCCCCCCAGCCTCCACTCACAGCACACAACTCCCCAGTCTCCTCTCACAGCACACAACCCCCCAGCCTCCACTCACAGCCCCCCCAGCCTCCACTCACAGCCCCCCCAGCCTCCACTCACAGCACACAGCCCCCCAGTCTCCTCTCACAGCACACAACCCCCCAGCCTCCACTCACAGCCCCCCCAGCCTCCACTCACAGCCCCCCCAGCCTCCACTCACAGCACACAGCCTCCACTCACAGCCCCCCAGCTTCCACTCACAGCCCCCCAGCCTCCACTCACAGGCCCCCCAGCCTCCACTCACAGCCCCCCAGCCTCCACGCACAGCCCCCAGCCTCCACTCACAGCCCCCAGCCTCCACTCACAGCCCCCAGCCTCCACTCACAGCCCCCAGCCTCCACTCACAGCACACGGCCCCCAGCTGTGAACGTGAATGTGCTGTTGGGAGGAGCGGGCGCCCAACCAGCTGAAGGAGGCGCTGAGTTGTGGAGGGAAAGCCTTCCGGTGGGCGGTGGGCGGTGGGCGGTGGGCCGAGGCTGCAGCTTCCAGTCCGGCTTCCAGCTGCAGGGAGCGCCCGGGCGGGCGAGGTGTCCGGGAGCAGCACTGATCCTGGGCAGGGAGCGCCCATCGGAAGCTGTGCTCCCCCGAGCTCCTGTGAGGCCTGGGAGGCATAGGAGCCCGCTCCCGTCTGGTCCCCGGCAGACTCTGACCCACCTGCCCCAGACAGGCGGGCTTCGGGGTGAGGGCAGGGCAGAGGCGGCTCACGGGGGCTTGCTTTAGAGACCCTGGCACAGGCCAGGCCATGCTGGGCTGGGGTTCCTCCCGGCGCCCCTTTGAGGGTGGATGTCTGGGCAGGAAGAGGGCACGGCTCTCCGGGAGCATCCACTCAGGGAGACGGCTTTTCTGTGACACCTCACATCGCCCGGCTTTCCGTGAAACAGACAGACCGCCACCCGAGTCCTGGCACCAGGTCTGAGCGCCTGTGGGTGCGGGCACTTTTGACCCCAAGTTTCTCCTCTCCCTCCTTCTCCCCCTTCCCCTCCTCCTCCTCCTTCCCCTCATTATCTCCCTCTTCCTCCTCTTCCCCCTCCTCCTCCCCCTCCTCTTCCTTTTTCCCCTCCTTCCCCTCCTCCTCCCCTTCCCCTCTTTATCTCCCTCTTCCTCCTTCTCCCTCCCCCTCCTCCCCTCCTCCTCTTCCTCATTCTTCCTCCTCTTCCCCCTCCTCCCCCTCCCACTCCTCCTCCTCCCCTTCCTCCCCCTCCTCTTCCTCCTACTCCCCCTCTCCTCCTCCCGTTCCTCCTCCTCCTTCTCCTCCTCCTCCTACTCCCCCTCTCCTCCTCCCGTTCCTCCTCCTCCTTCTCCTCCTCCTCCTCCTCCTCCTCCTCCTCCTCCTGCCCAGGAGGTGCTCCGGCCTGGGAGGGGACTCGCACAAACTCTCAGAGACAGAATGTGGGCTCTTGGCTGTGCCTCGGGCCACAGACGGGCCCTCAGTACGGGGAGTGGGAGAGGGGCTGGGAGGGCAGCCGTGTGGGCGGCCGGGCTTGCAGACTGCCCAGGAGTGCCCGCGTGGAGCCTCTTCTGTGGCCGCTCCGAGTCCTCCTTCCTCCATGGGGTGGGGGCGGGGGGCGCACACCGCTGCAGCCCATTCCGGAGGCCGCATGCGGGTCAGAGGCCCCCAGCAGGGTCCTGGCCCGGCCTGGCGGCCTGTGACCCCACGTGGTTGCCATCGGGATGTGAGTTAATGCCAGCGGGGGAACAGGGCTCAGGCGGACAGGGGCTGGAGGCAGAGGCCTGTGGATCTCACCAGGCAGCTGCACAGCCAGGAAGTCACGGCTTCCCTCCGAGGGGCCGCACAGCCCCCTCCAGTGCTGGATTGTCAGGAGCAGGGTGAGGGCAGGCCCAGAGCAGGGTGAGGACGGGCACAGAGCGGGGTGAGGTGAGGACGGGCACAGAGCGGGGTGAGGACGGGCACAGAGCGGGGTGAGGTGAGGACGGGCACAGAGCGGGGTGAGGATGGGCCCAGAACGGGGTGAGGACGGGCACAGAGCGGGGTGAGGTGAGGGCAGGCCCAGAGCGGGGTGAGGACGGGCACAGAGCGGGGTGAGGTGAGGGCGGGCCCAGAGCGGGGTGAGGTGAGGCGGGCACAGAGCAGTCAGATTGCTCTCGGAGCTGGCCGTGGAGGGCAGGCAGGCAGGAGCAGCCCATCGGTGGTTCTCTTGGCAGATGTTCCTCTCCCTGCAGCGAATGCAAACACACAAGGAGGGCCGCCTGCCCTCGCCCTGCGGCCGCACTCCCCGCCATGGTCTCTGCGGCCGGGCCGGCCCTGCAGGGCCTGGGCGAGCCCCAGAGGACGCTGGGCCTGGGCTTTGAGCTTCAGGGTGGAGCCCAGGCCCGGAGACAGGGCGGACCCCGGGGGCGGCGGGAGGCGGTGCTGAACCAGGGGAGCTCCCACCATGTGTTTCTCTCGGCACCCGAGAGCTGCACCGCCCATGGCATGGCTGCCCGGTTCAGCGGGCACCGCGGGAGCCGGCCTGGCCACCCGCCGGCACCAGTGATGGGAGTCCTGCACTGAGACCTGGCGGGCCGCACCGCTGGTGGGCAGAGGCTGCCGGCGGGCGGAGCGATGTGGGAGGGAGGGCGGCTCCACTCACCTTTGGCCCTGGGGGCTCAGCGGGACCGTCCCTCCTCTTCAGTGGACACACTGAGCATGGGAAACTCGCCGTGGGAAAGGCAGTTCAGTGGTCTTAGCTTTGTTCCTAGCGTGGCAGTCACCCCAAATCTAACTCAGAGCCTGCTCATTGTCCGAGAGAAACTTCCTCCTCCCTCCCCTCTCCCAGCCACGGCCGCCTCCATCTTCCCTCAGGCTGGCCGCCTGCGGCTCGGTGACTGGCTGCTTTCAGACCATCGCGTGGCACCGGACCGGTGCTGGTTCTCCGTGGCCAATGCCGAGAGGCCTGTGCCTGCCTCCCTCAGCGGCCTTCCGCCCAGGCCCTGGCAGTTTGGCTTTGGCTGTGGTGGATTTGGGCTCAGATGATGCCACCAGGAGCTCTCGTCTCTTTAGCTTCCTCGAAGGGCTGAGAGATTTAGCAAATAAAAGTACAGGATGCCGGCTGAACTGACTAGAAGATAAACAGAAATGCTGTTTAGTATAACCATGTCCCACTCACAGAGGAGACAGACTGGCACCGGAAACGCCTCCACCGCTCACCGAGGCCGCCAGGGGCCTCGGCACTGAGTCGCCGATCTGGCTCTCTGCTGGCGGTGGGGCCCTGGAGCCGCAGGGTGCACAGCTCCCACGGCTGCTCCTGCGAGGAGGGGCTGTGACCACCTCCAGTCCATCCCGGTGTCCAGGGAGCTCGGCACGCGGCTGCTCTCACCCGGCTCCCAGCCCGGGGTCAGCGTGGAGCAGGAGGGTCCTTCACCATGGACCCCGTGCTGTGCAGAGGGCATGTCACTGGCAGAGGTGGGGTGGAGGGGAAGCAAGAAAAACTGGGTTCGCCGAAACCGGTTTGGCTCAGTGGATAGAGCATCAGCCTGTGAACTGAAGGGTCCCAGGTTTGATTCTGGTCAAGAGCATATATGCATATATCTGGGTTGCGGGCTCATCCCCAGTAGGGGGTGTGCAAGAGGCAGCTGGCTGATGTTTCTCTCTCATCGATGTTTCTAGCTCTCTATCTCTCTCCCTTCCTCTCTGTAAAAAATCAATAAAACATTTTTTTAAAAAAGAGAAAGAAAAACTGGGTCCTCTGTGAACACATGTGGAGGGGCAGTTCCTGAGCCAGAGGCAGGAAAGTGGGCAGCTGGTGGGGTGACCAAAGCCCATGGGCTGCCAAGAGGGAAAATGGATCTCAAGGTAACAATGATCTTGTGATGGCGACACTGGGGACACCCACCCAGCAGCCCTCTTCTCGCTTCTTCTCGGAGCCTCAGTCCCCTCGTCAGCGAAACAGGGACCACAGTGCACGCTGGCTGGGGTGTTGTGAGTTTACCTGGGACTCATTTGCTTTGGGCCCAGTTAGTTCTCACACATGTGGTCAACATCTCCCCACATTTATCCCAAAGGGGTAGATTTTCACAAAATGGTCTTTCAGTCCTAGCGACCTTTCTTTCCTTGGGAATAGCAAAATGATTACAATGCTGGTCAGGGCTCCTCAGCCTCAGCGCTGGGGACACTTGGGGCTGAGGCCTTCCATGCTTGGGCCGCGCCAGGCACCCCTGAGTGTGCACAGCACCCTTTCTCGGCCACGGGAAGCTACGGGAAGCAGTGGCAGCCTCTGCCTCCCAGTTGTAACAACAGAAATGTCTCCAGATGTGGCCAAAAGTCCCCTCAGCAGGTCAGTCCATCTCCATGTGGGGACCACCATGATCCTAATATATACAAACCCTGGGTCATAATGACCAGTAACAACCGGAGGCGGACCAACTGGAAGTCAATGCTGGCCCCACCCCCAAGCAAGTGGTAAGGGGCAATCAGGCAGCAGTCAGGCAGAGTGGTTAGGAGTGATCAGGTAGGCAGACCAGCGGTTAGGGGTGATTAGGTAGGCAGACCAGCGGTTAGGGGTGATCAGGTAGGCAGACCAGAGGTTAGGGGTGATCAGATAGGCAGACCAATGGTTAGGGTGATCAGGTAGGCAGACCAATGGTTAGGGTGATCAGGTAGGCAGACAGCCCCTGAGAGGGCTGGCCCCACCCCCAGCAAAGAAAGAGGGAGGCCCAGGCCAGCCAAACCATTGCACTCCAGCCTGTGACTTGCAGAGAGAGGCCACGGGTGGCAGGGGAGGGGGCAGCGCTGCACAGATGGCAAGCAGCCCGGGGAAGGAAAGTCCCAATAGGCCCTGATCTCAGGCCAGGCCTAGGAATCCTACCCAAAGGGTCCTGGGTTGTAAGAGGGTGCAGGCAGGGCTGAGGAACCCCACCCCACTCCAGTGCATAAATTTTCAAGCACCGGGCCCCTAATCCTGTCTAATAAAGAGGGAATATGCTAATTGACCCTTATGCTATCACAAAGATGGTGGCACCCACAGCCAATAAGGAGGGGATATGCTAATTACTGCCATGCCCTCAAAGAGGGCAGTGCCCACTGCCACAATATGGTAGTGCCCAGACCCCTCAGCCCCGTCGGGGTGGCAGGCACATGGCAATGCCAGGCCTGCCGCAGGCGGGCCCAGTTTTTCCATGCACCTACCTCCAGAGTCCCCCAGTCCCGCAGCCCCCCAGCCGCCCAGGGCCACCAGAGGCTCCGATAACCAGGGCCGGCCAAGGCTTGTGCTGCTGCAGTGGCAGCAGCAGAGGTGTGATGGGGTGTCACCTTCCCCTGATCACCAGGTCACCTCCCACCCCTGAGGGCTCCCGGACTGTGAGTGGGGGCAGGCCGGGCTGAGGGACCCCGCTCCAGGGTATGAATTTTAAATAAAAGAGACACAGACTCATATATATATATATATATATATATATATATATATATTAAGTTGTTGCATGAAATGTATATTGTAGGCCCCTTACTGTACAAGTCCCATTAGGAGACTCTCTATGGGCTGAGCTAGTGAGGTCCCCTACAATTGGGTAGCACAGATGGGAGGGAAGATTCCACTTGCTGAAGTAAGCAGCTGAGTGTCCTTCCTGCTGTGGCACTTGCACTGCAGGAAAGGCGTTCCCACTGCAGGGAGGGGGTTCCCACTGCAGGAAAGGTGTTCCCACTGCAGGGAGGGCGTTCCCACTGCAGGGAGGGCGTTTCCACTGCAGGGAGGGGGTTCCCACTGCAGGGAGGGGGTTCCCACTGCAGGGAGGGCGTTCCCACTGCAGGAAAGGTGTTCCCACTGCAGGGAGGGCGTTCCCACTGCAGGGAGGGCGTTTCCACTGCAGGGAGGGGGTTCCCACTGCAGGGAGGGCGTTCCCCCTGCAGGAAGGGCGTTCCCACTGCAGGGAGGGTGTTCCCACTGCAGGGAGGGCGTTCCCACTGCAGGAAAGGCGTTTCCACTGCAGGGAGGGGGTTCCCACTGCAGGGAGGGCGTTCCCACTGCAGGGAGGGCGTTCCCACTGCAGGAAAGGCGTTCCCACTGCAGGGAGGGCGTTCCCACTGCAGGGAGGGCGTTCCCACTGCAGGGAGGGCGTTCCCACTGCAGGAAAGGTGTTCCCACTGCAGGGAGGGCGTTCCTACTGCAGGGAGGGCGTTCCCACTGCAGGGAGGGTGTTCCCCCTGCAGGGAGGGTGTTCCCCCTGCAGGGAGGGTGTTCCCACTGCAGGAAAGGCGTTCCCACTGCAGGGAGGGCGTTCCCACTGCAGGAAAGGCGTTCCCCCTGCAGGGAGGGCGTTCCCACTGCAGGAAAGGCGTTCCCACTGCAGGGAGGGCGTTCCCACTGCAGGGAGGGCGTTCCCCCTGCAGGGAGGGCGTTCCCCCTGCAGGGAGGGCCCTGCCCAGTGCCCTCTTTAGCTTGCGTCCCAGGACAGCTGAAGGGCTTCCCGGAGCACCAGGGCTTGTGCAGCATGGATGTCTCACAGCCTCGCTCTGCTGTGAACTTTTCTTTTTAAGTCATAGAGAGAAAGGCCATGGCCACGTGCTCATCGGCTGCGGTGGGTGGGAGGGAGGAAGGTGCCTGCAGGCAAACGCAGAGACAGACATTCCCTTAAGACTCCTGGACCCGACACTGAAACCCGCGCTGCCCAGCAGCTGGCTGTTTGGGAGCTGTCTGACCTCCACAGGCCTCGCCCAGCTCCGCCAGGCCCTGCAGCCGAGGCCACGCTGGCTTCCTTCCTGCTCTGCAGTCACCCCCTGGAGGCTCCTAACACGCGTTAGACAAGGTTGCCGCGTCCTCATTTTGTGCCGATCCGAAAACCACGTGCCACTCTGCTCATGGGCCTCAGTGGTCGCATCTGTGAGCAGCAGCGAGAACGGCCCGGCCGGAGCGGACACTTGGGGCGAGGCTGCGAGTGGGTCGGGGACCAGCTCAGGAGGAAGTCTTTACGGGCCTGTGACAGCTGCGGAGCCTTTGAAATTCTCACTGTTCATCGTTTCTGTCCCTCCGTTTCTGTCCCTCCGTCTGTTTCCTGCTGCAGGGAGTCCTTAAGTTAAAAGGCCTGTGGACTGGTGTGGGGGAGGAGAAGGGGGAGTGAGGGGCAGTTGGGAGGCCCCGCCCAGTGGAGAGTCCTGAGGGCAGGAGGCGGAGCTGGGAAAACAGGCAGTTCCCAGGCTCATGAGGGAGGAGGAAGGAAGAGAGCAGAGTGGAGTTCCTTTTGGGGGCAATGAGATGTTGTACAATTAGATTTGGGGATAACTGTGCAGCTCTGCAAACAAAACCAAAAACCACTAAAATGTACACTTTCCACTGGAAGTTTTACATGTTAATTTCATATATCTCAATGAAGCTGTTTTTTGTTTGTTTTTGAAGAAACAAGCAAACGGAAGAAGCCAGCAGGACGGCGCAGGCGAGGAGGACGGCAGGTCCTCTGTGGACGGAGGGCCCGGCCCTGGGTTCCGCCGCTCCTCTCAGGCAGCGGGAGAGGGTGTGGCCGCCGGTTCCAGTCCAGGCAGAGCCTGTGCAGCTGCTGCCTCAGGGGCCCAGGCCCCTCCTGCCTCCGGCCTCAGCGGAGGGGGTTGGAGAGCCCCACCCCGGCCCGGCCCCTCCCCTCCCGGAGCGCCGGGCCCAGGCGGGGCTGGAGGGCCCTCGCCCAGGGCACTGCCGCCCTGGCCCTGCAACCTCGGCCAGAGGTCCGGCTCGGAGGGAGGGTCAGAGGTCACCCAGCCTCCCGGACCCGCGCCAGGCTGGCTTCGCAGGAGGCCCCCCTCTTGGGCGGGAGGAAGGTGCTCCTCTCCGAAGGATGCCTTCCCGCCCTGCGCGGCCCCTGGGGACGGGGTGGGGGGCGGGGAAGTTAGGGTGGGGGACGGGGGGGGGGGTGGCGGAGGGGGATGGGGGCAGAGGTGACAGGGTGGGGACAGGGTGGGGACAGGGTGGGTGGGGGGGGACAGGGTGGGGAGTGGGGGGTGGGGGGAGACGGGGACCCGGGGGCAGGGGAGGCGCGGAGACTGGCGCCCTCGGGAGCCCGCTGACTGGTGCAGGGCCGCAGGGCTCGGTGCCCAGTGGGCGGGGCCGGAGGCTCCGGGTTTGGCTGAGGAGGTGCGACTGCCACACGGTGGTGCGGCCTCTGGGTGGGATGTTCTGCGCGCTCCCTCCAGCGGGGGCAGAGGGGCAGCAGAGGATGGGGGGCAGCGGGGACAGGGGGCAGCGGGGGGAATGTGGGGAGACAGTGGGGGACAGCGGGTGGCACAGGAGACAGCGGGGGGTGCAGGGGGGCAGCAGGGAGGGGCAGCGGGGGGACAGCAGGGAAACCGCGGGGGCAGGGGGGCAACAGGTAGACAGTGGGGGACAGCGGGGGGATGTGGGGGATGTGGGGGGATGTGGGTGTGAGGTGGGGCGGCTGGAGGGGTGACTGCGCAGGCTCTGGAACCCAGGCTCCTCTCAGCCCTGTCTCCCAGCCCCCCTCCTTGGGAAGCTGGTGCTTTGGGGAATCAGGTGGGGCTGAGCGGCCCAGAGGGCAAGGGGCGGGCTGGAGGGAGGGAGAGCCACTCCGGGCCCCTTCCAGGCCCAGACAGTGAGGCAGGGACCTGCCCCTTGCTCTGGGCATCGGTCGCTGGAGAGGCTGCCCCCCGGCTCCCTAGGCTCGGCCACCTTGCACACCCCAGCCTCGCCCAGTGAGCAGGGGTGCGCAGGGTGTGCCTCCGTTGTGGGGAGGGGAGTGCAGGCAAGAGGGAGCACAACTACCGATGGCCATGGCCTCGGACCCCAGGCCCCTGCGGCGGGGGCTGGGCTGGTCCCAGAGGGAACCGCCTTGCCCAGCCCAACGCCTGCCAGGCGCCCTCCACCTCCGGCCTAGGCGCAGCCACGGTCCGGGTTAGAGCTGGGAAGATGACCAGGCCAGAGGCAGGGCTCTGGTTTAGGTCCAGAGAGAGAGGCCACCCCATCCACAGTCTGACCTACCGGCACCCCGTCCACACTCTGACCACCCAGCACCCTGTCCACAGTCTGATCACCCACCACCCCGTCCACAGTCTGACCACCCGGCACCCCGTCCACACTCTGACCACCCGGCACCCCGTCCACAGTCTGACCACCCGGCACCCCGTCCACAGTCTGACCACCCACCACCATGTCCACACTCTGACCACCCAGCACCCTGTCCACAGTCTGACCCACCCACCACCCCGTCCACAGTCTGATCACCCACCACCCCGTCCACACTCTGACCACCCAGCACCCTGTCCACAGTCTGACCCACCAGCACCATGTCCACAGTCTGACCACCCACCACCCCGTCCACACTCTGACCACCCAGCACCCCGTCCACAGTCTGACCACCCAGCACCCCGTCCACAGTCTGACCACCCACCACCCCGTCCACAGTCTGACCACCCACCACCCCGTCCACACTCTGACCACCCAGCACCCTGTCCACAGTCTGATCACCCACTACCCCGTCCACTCTCTGACCACCCAGCACCCTGTCCACACTCTGACCACCCAGCACCCTGTCCACAGTCTGACCCACCCACCACCCCGTCCACACTCTGACCACCCGGCACCCCGTCCACAGTCTGACCACCCGGCACCCCGTCCACACTCTGACCAGCCACCATCATGTCCACAGTCTGACCCACCCACCACCCCGTCCACAGTCTGACCCACCCACCACCCCGTCCACAGTCTGACCACCCACCACCATGTCCACAGTCTGATCACCCAGCACGCCGTTCAAAGTCTGACCAGTTTGACCACTGGGCTCCCCGTTTACAGTCGGAGACCACCCACACTGGCAGGCCACACCCACACATGCAGGCCACACCCTAAACCCCCACCCGCAGGCCACACCCACACCCGCAGGCTCTCTTGTGTTTGCTTTGATCTCCAGCCCCAGGGCGTGTCCTGTGGTGAAAGCTTTGTACTTTCTGTGCTGAGGCCGTGCTCCTGGGGAAGGACTGGTGCAGCCACAGGGAGGCACCCTGCCCTGGCAGCGGGCAGCGAGGCTGGCCGGTCCTGAGTGTGGGGTGGCTCTGTGGCCTCGGGTGGGTGCAGGGAGGGGTGGCAGTGATCACGGACAGACCGCAGCAGGTGGCCGATCTCAGGAGGGCCCGCGGCCCCCAGGCCGCCGCTGGAAAGGTACGGGAGGGCAGTGCAACGAGGGACCGGCCAGCGGGACACGCAGGCCTGGTTCGGAACAGGTTCCCTCCGGCCTCGGGGCCCAGGATAGAGCAGTGGGTCCAGGGCCGTCATTTCCCACTCCAAAGCGCCTGTCAGACACGGCCCTCCGCGCTCAGGAGCTCTCCTGCATGCAGACCCTCGGGGGCTCCTGACGGCATCGCTGGCCGGCTCCTCAGGCCTGGCCCCCGGTGTCTGCTCTGGCGTCCGGTGACCTGGAGTCCGAGAGAGAAAGCCGGGTCCCCGAGGCTCCTGAGACGTGGACTTCACCAGCACAGGGCACTGCCCGGAGTTCCCTCAGAGCCGCGCGGGGTTCCCTCAGGGCCGCCCGGGGTTCCGTCAGAGCCGCGCGGGGTTCCGTCAGACCAGCCCGTGGTTCAGTTAGAGCCGCCCCGGGTTCCTTCAGGGCACCGCCCGAGGTTCCCTCAGGGCTGCCCGGGGTTCCGTCAGAGCCGCCCGGGGTTCCCTCAGAGCCGCCCGGGGTTCCCTCAGGGCACTGCCCGGGGTTCCCTCAGCGCCGCCCGGGGTTCCGTCAGAGCCGCCCGGGGTTCTGTCAGGGCCGCGCGGGGTTCCCTCAGGGCCACCCGGGGTTCCCTCAGGGCACCGCCCGGGGTTCCCTCAGAGCCGAGCGGGGTTCCCTCAGCGCCACCCGGGGTTCCCTCAGCGCCACCCGGGGTTCCGTCAGAGCCGCCCGGGGTTCCCTCAGGGCCGCCCGGGGTCCAACAGAGCCGCCAGAGGTTCCGTCAGACCAGCCCGGAGTTCTGTCAGAGCAGGTGACGAGGAGCCCGGGTCCGAGGGCGGAGCCGCAGGCTGGCCTCTTGCTGAGAGGCCACCGTCACATGCAGGGAGTAAATCCATGGAGGGACCGTTTGACCATTTGACCCACAAC
Organism: Pipistrellus nathusii; assembly: GCA_963693515.1. Lineage (NCBI taxonomy): Eukaryota > Metazoa > Chordata > Mammalia > Chiroptera > Vespertilionidae > Pipistrellus > Pipistrellus nathusii. The sequence continues at coordinate 1,080,102 of OY882870.1, forward strand.
CGGCCTCGCCAAGGAACAAGCCTCCAGTCCCCGGGGCGGGAAAGCCCTCGCGGCGCCAAGTTCCCGAGGGGCCACTGGCTGTTTGTCCGCACAGCCCAGCGCCCACACGCCGGCCTCTGGGAGGCTCCCGGGGTGTAGGTGGGGCAGGCCCCGGAACCGAGTGACAGAGGTGCGTCCCTTTGAGGAACCAAGTCTCTTGACTTGTCTGTGTCTGGGTTGGGCCCAGCGGACGGGACTGAGCTGAAAAGCGCCAGGGACGCTCAGGGCGGGTGGAGCCCAGGCTCTAGTGGAGGCCGCCGAGGGAGAGGCCTGCCCGGCTCCGGGGCAGGTGTGTCGGAGGCCAGGAGCGCAGCTGCCCCGAGGGGCCGCCGAGCTGGGGGCGGAGCCCGCCGGGCGCCCTTCCGGCTGTGTGGCACCAGGGCACTCCCTCGTCCCTCCAGGCCGAGGTGGGCTTGCTGGCCGCGGTCCCAGCTCCAGCAGAGCAGCAGCGTGTGGTGTGAGTGCAGAGAGCCCCTGAGGCTGCAGAGCCCGGCGCCCGCTGTGGTGCCTGCGCCAGGCGGGACGCAGTCCTGGAGCCTGAACTGGTCTCCAGAGACCTGGCCTCAACAGCGCCCGTTTTCACTCTGCATGCACGGCTCTGAGCATTCCCGTTCAGAGCAGCCTGCGTTGTTTGCAGCGGAATCAGTGCATGCACACACATACATACACGCACACACAGACCCTGCCGTGTGCAGCAGTGTTCAGGCTGGGAAACAACGGGAAGACAAATGACGCAGCACCCTGTGGGCCCGTGGCTGCTGGCGCCTGCTCCCGGGTCACGCCCTCTGCACACAGGAAACCCTCCCCCTCGCCAAGGCCTGTCACTCCCGGCCCTCCCCGCCTCCCGCAGCGGTGCCTGAGCCCGGCTGCACTGGCCTCCAAGGCCGCTCTGGTCTGCGGGTTTGGGGCTTTGGTTGGGTGCCCAGGAACCTGCACAGCCCGGGGGGGGGTGTGCCCAGGGACCTGCACAGCCCGGGGGGGGGTTGTGCCCAGGGACCTGCACAGCCTGGGGGGGGGGGGTGCCCAGGGACCTGCACAGCCCGGGGTGGGGGTGCCCAGGGACCTGCACAGCCCGGGTCGGGGGGAGGCAGGGACCTGCACAGCCCGGGGGGGGGGGGGGGGGGTGCCCAGGGACCTGCACAGAGGCCGCCCTGGACTACACTTCCCGGGCTGAAGGGAATGCTGGGCCCATCGCCTCTTCTAGGACCTGGGACGGGGCAGCCGGAGGAGAGCAGGGGTGAGAGGAGCATATGTGACAGCGCTGGCCTCCCAGGCCACTCAGGCTTCTCCCCGTCAGGCCAGAAGGACCCCCAGTAACCACCTCAGCAGTGTGGCCGGCAGCCCCAGCCCGCCTGTCACCAGCCTTCCCAGGGTTGGGAGCAGGGGCAGGCCTGGAGGGGCTGCCGGGCCATGGGCAAGGTACCCGCCCAGGAAAGGGCTGCCCTCCTGGGTCTTCTGGCCTGAGGTCCCACCACCTGCGGGCCTCCTGGAGCTCCTGCTGCTGGCCCTGGCCCGGCTGCCCTCCTCTGGGCCCGCGGCTTCCCCAGTCAGGCGCCAGGGCCTGCCCCGCTGCAGCTGCCGAATGAATGCAGAGCCGCTGAGGTCCCTGAGGGGCTCCTGCCTCCGTGGCACAGGCGTTCCCTAGGCAACGGCGGCGGCCGCCCAGTCCCTCCGGAGCATCTGGGTCGCAGGACTGTGCGTGGCTCTCGCTCACTGTCGCCGCTTCTTCCCTGAAGAGGAGGCGCGGCGAGTCTGACGGCCGCCTGGAAGCCCAGAGGCGGGCACTCGGGCCCCTTTCGCTGAGTCTCCTGGATGCCTGCGGCCTGTCCCCTGGGCCGTCCCCAAGAAGGGGCTGTGGGCGGAGAACAAGACGGGTGCTCTCCTCCTTGTGGAGAACCTCTGTGATCTGGACAGGAGCCGGTCTGCACTGGGAACGGGTGGGGGGGGGGGGCGCTGGGCAGGCACGGGCGAGCGAGGAGGCACCAGGGAGGCCGTGCTCCGAGCAGAGCGGGTGCACCCGCACGTCCATTGGAGACACAGCTCGCATGTCTGCCGGTGAGCAGGGCGCGGGCGCCTGCAGAGCAGAGCCAGGCAGCCGGGCGAGGCACCTGACGGCCGCAGCTCGGTGGCCGTGGCCGCTGCCAAGGCCGCACCCGAGCCCGGACCAGCCGGCGTGGGGGCAGCCGCAGAGCCAGTGGGGCGAGCAGCGGAGGGCCTGTCTCCCGTGGACCTGGGTCCTGGCCCCGCCTCTGGTCCCCAGGCCAGTGGGCTCACCCTGCGCCAGTGGCTGGTGAACTCCTTAGTCCACAGAGCCAAATATTAACAGGACAACGACGGAAATCTCTCTGGAGAGCCACATTTTTAAAACTTAAACTTCTTCTAACGCCACTTCTTCAAAACAGACTCCCAGGCCGTGGTATTTTGTGGAAGAGCCACACTCAAGGGGCCAAAGAGCCGCATGTGGCTCTCGAGCCACAGTTTGCCCACCACGGCCCTAGGCTCTCGCGCCTCTGGGGAGCCGCAGTGCCAGCGGAGCAGCCTTTGTGAGGGGAGGGGCAGAGGGCTTGCCTCCTCTGAGCAGGGCCTCTGAGGAGCTGCCCAGGCCTGTGCGTGAGTCTGTGTGTGAGTGTGTGTGAGTGAGTGAGTGTGTGTGTGAGTGTGTGTGTGAGTGTGAATGTGTGAGTGTGTGTCTGTGTGTGTGTGTGTGAGTGTGTGTGAATGTGTGTGTTTGAGTGTGTGAGTGAGTTTGTGTGTGTGTGAGAGTGTGTGTGAGTGTGAGTGTGTGAGTGAGTCTGTGTGTGTGTGAGAGTGAGTGTGAGTGTGTGAGTGGTTCTGTGTGCGTGTTTATGTAAGCCCCCTCAGAGGCTGTGCCCACAGCCCCTTCCTGCCCAGCCTGCGCCCTCCTCTCCTGCAGGCTGGGCCTGCCCATCCACCCAGGCACTGTGCTGCCCCCCCTTCCCTGCAGTCCTTCCACCGACACACTTAGACACGTGTGTGTGTGTGAGTGTGTGTGTGTGTGTGTTTGAGTGTGTGTGTGTGTGTCAGTGTGTGAATGTGAGCGTGTGTGTGTGAGTGTGTGTGTGTTTGTGTGTGTGTGTGTGAGTGTGTGTGTGTATGTGAGTGTGTGTGGTTGTGTGTGTGTGAGTGTGTGTGTTTGGGTGTGTGTGTGTATGTGAGTGTGTATGTGAGTGTATGTGAGTGTGTGTGAGTGAGTGTGTGTGAGTGAGTGTGTGTGTGTGTCTGTGTGAGTGTGTGTGTGTTTGTGTGTGTGTGTGTATGTGAGTGTTTGTGTGTGAGTGTGTGAGTGTGTGTGTGTGAGTGTGTGTGTGAGTGTGTGAGTGTTAGTGTGTGTATGTGTGTGAGTTTGTGTGAGTGTGTGTGAGTGTGTTGTGTGTATGTGAGTGTGTGTGTGTGAGTGTGTGTGTTTGTGTGTGTGTGTGCGCGTTTGTGTGTGTGTGTTTGTGTGAGTGTGTGTGTATGTGAGTGTGTGTGAGTGTGAGTGTGTGTGTATGTGAGTGTGTGTGTGAGTTTGTGTGTGTGAATTTGTGTGTGTGTGTGTTTGTGTGTGTGTGTGTATGTGAGTGTGTATGTGAGTGTATGTGAGTGTGTGTGAGTGAGTGTGTGTGTGAGTGAGTGTGAGTGTGTGTGTGTGTCTGTGTGAGTGTGTGTGTGTTTGTGTGTGTGTGAGTGTGTGTGTGAGTGTGTGAGTGTGTGTGAGTGTGTGTGTGTGTGTGAGTGTGTGTGAGTGTGTGAGTGTTAGTGTGTGTATGTGTGTGAGTTTGTGTGAGTGTGTGTGTGTTGTGTGTGTGTGTGTGTGAGTGTGTGTGTGTGAGTGTGTGTGTGCGCGTTTGTGTGTGTGTGTTTGTGTGTGTGTGTATGTGAGTGTGTGTGAGTGTGAGTGTGTGTGTATGTGAGTGTGTGTGTGAGTTTGTGTGTGTGAATTTGTGTGTGTGTTTGTGTGTGTGAGTGTGTGTGTGTGTATAAGTGTGTGTGTGTGAGTGTGAGTGTGTGTGTGTGAGTGTGTGTGTGTATGTGAGTTTGTGTGTGAGTGTGTGTGTGCGTGAGTTTGTGTGTCTGTGAGTGTTTGTGTGTGAGTGTGTGTGTGAGTGTATGTGTGAGTGTGTGTGTGTGTGAGTGTGAGTGTGTGTCTGTGTGTGTGTTTGTGTGTGTGTGTTTGTGTGTGTATGTGAGTGTGTGTGAGTGTGTGTGTGTGTGCGTGTGTGTGAGTTTGTGTGTGTGTATGTTAGTGTGTGTTTGTGTGTGTATGTGTGTGTGTGAGTGTGTGTGTGTATGTGAGTGTGTGTGTGAGTGTGTGCGTGAGTGTGAGTGTGTGTGTCTGTGTGAGTGTGTGTGTGAGTGTGTGTGTTTGTGTGTGTGTGTGTGAGTGTGTGTGTATGTGAGTGTGTGTGTTTGTGTCTGTGAGTGTGTTTGTGTGTGTGTATGTGAGTGTGTGTGAGTGTGTGTGAGTGAGTGTGTGTGTGAGTGAGTGTGAGTGTGTGTGTGTGTCTGTGTGTGTGTTTGTGTGTGTATGTGAGTGTGTGTGTGAGTGTGTGTGTATGAATGTGTGAGTGTGAATGTGTGTGAGTGAGTCTGTGTGTGTGAGTGTGAGTGTGTGTGAGTGAGTGAGTGTGAGTGTGTGTGTGTGAGTGTGTATCTGTGTGTGTGAGTGTGTGTGTGTGAGTGTGTGTGAGTGAGTCTGTGTGTATGTGGGAGAGTGAGTGTGAGTCTTTGTGTGTGAGTATGTGAGTGTGTGAGTCTGTGTGTGTGTGTGAGTGTGAGTGTGTGAGTGAGTCTGTGTGTGTGTGTGTATGTAAGTGTGCGAGTCTGTGTGTATGTGTGTGAGTATGAGTGTGTGTGTGAGTGTGTGTAACTGTGTGAGTGAGTGTGTGTGTGAGTGTGTTTGAGTGTGTGTGTGTGAATGTGTGAGTGAGTCTGTGTGTGAGTGTGTGAGTGTGTGTGTGTGTCTGTGAGTGTGTGTTTGAGTGTGTGTGTGTTTGAGTGTGTGTGACTGAGTCTGTGTGTGATTGAGTGAGTGTGAGTGTGTGTGTGTGAGTCTGTGTGTGTGTGTGTGTGAGTGTGTGTGTGAGTGTGTGTGTGATTGTGTGTGTGAGTGTGTGTCTGTGTGTGTGTGAGTGTGTGTGGGAGTGTGTGTGTGTGAATGTGTGTTTGAGTGTGTGAGTGAGTTTGTGTGTGTGTGAGAGAGTGTGTGTGAGTGAGTGTGAGTGTGAGTGTGAGTGTGTATGTGTGTGTCTGTGTGTGTGTGTGTGTGTGTGAGTGAGTCTGTGTGTGTGTGTGAGAGTGAGTGTGAGTGAGTGTGAGTGAGTCTGTGTGTGTGTGTGAGTGAGTGTGTTTGAGTGTGTGTGTGTGTGTGAGAGTGTGTGAGTGAGTCTGTGTGTGACGGTGTGAGTGTCAATGTGTGTGTGTGAGTGTGTGTGTGAGTGTGTGTGAATGTGTGTGTGAATGTGTGTGAGTGAGTCTGTATGTGTGTGTGAAAGAGTGTGTGTGAGAGTGTGTGTGAGTGAGTGTGAGTGTGAGTGTGTGTGTGTGTGTGTGTGTGAATGTGTGTGTGTGAGTGTTTGTGTGTGAGTGTGTGTGTGAGTGTGTGTGTGAGTGTGTGTGAGTGTGAGTCTTTGTGTGTGTGTGAGTGAGTGTGTGAGTGAGCCTGCGTGTGTGTGTATGTTAGTGTGTGAGTGTCCGTGTATGTGTGTGAGTGTGAGTGTGTGTGTGTAAGTGTGTGAGTGAGTCTGTGTGTGTGTGAGTGTGTTTGAGTGTGAGTGTGTGTGTATGAATGTGTGTGTGTGAGTGAATCTGTGTGTGAGTGTGTGAGTGTGTGTGTCTGTGAATGTGTGAGTGTGTATGTGTTTGTGAGTGTGTGTTTGAGTGTGTGTGTGTGTGCGTGAGTCTGTGTGTGAGTGTGTGTGAGTGAGTGAGTGTGTGTGTGAGTGTGTGTGTGAGTGTGAATGTGTGAGTGTGTGTCTGTGTGTGTGTGTGTGAGTGTGTGTGAATGTGTGTGTTTGAGTGTGTGAGTGAGTTTGTGTGTGTGTGAGAGTGTGTGTGAGTGTGAGTGTGTGAGTGAGTCTGTGTGTGTGTTTATGTAAGTGTGTGAGTGAGTCTGTGTGTGAGTGTGTGAGTGTGTTTGTGTGTGTGAGTGTGTGTGAGTGTGTGTGTGTGAGTGTGTGAGTGTGAATGTGTGTGTGTGAGTGTGAGTGTGAGAGTGAGTCTGTGTGTGTGTGAGAGTGAGTGTGAGTGTGTGAGTGGTTCTGTGTGCGTGTTTATGTAAGTGTGTGAGTGAGTCTGTGTGTGAGTGTGTGAGTGTGTTTGTGTGTGTGAGTGTGTGTGAGTGTGTGTGTGTGAATGTGTGTGTGAGTGTGTGTGTGTGAGTGTGTGAGTGTGAATGTGTGTGTGTGTGAGTGTGTGTGTGTGAGTGTGTGAGTGTGAATGTGTGTGTGTGAGTGTGTGTGTGTGAGTGTGTGTGAGTGTGTGTGTGTGAGTGTGTGAGTGTGAATGTGTGTGTGAGTGTGTGTGTGAGTGTTTGTGTGTGTGGGAGTGTGTGTGTATGAGTGTGTGTGTTTTAGTGTGTGTGTTTGTGAGTGTGTGAGTGTGAATGTGTGTGTGTGATTCTGTGTGTGTGAGTGTGTGTGAGTGTGAGGGAGTGTGTGTGTGTGTGTTTGTGAGTGTGTGTTTGTGTGTGAGTGTGTGTGAGATTGTGTGTGTGAGTGAGTGTGTGAGAATGTATGTGAGTGTGAGTGTGTGAGTCTGTGTGTGTATGAGTGTGTGTGTGTAAGTGTGTGTGTGTTTGAGTGTGTGTGTGTGAATCTGTGTGTGTGTGTGTGTGTGTGTGAGTGTGTGTGAGTGTGTGTGTGAGTGTGTGTGTGTTTTTGAGTGTGTGTGTGAGTGTGTGTGAATGTGTGTGAGTGTGTGTGCGTGTGTATGAGTGTGTAAGAGTGTGTGTGTGAGTGTGTGTGAGTGTGTTTGTGTGAGTGTGTGTGTGTGAGTGTGTGTGAGTGTGTGAATGTGAGTATGTGAGTCTTTGTGTGTGTGTGTTTTTTTTTGAGTATGTGTGTGTGAGTGTGTGTGTTTCTGAGTGTGTGTGTGAGTGAGTTTATGTGTGTGTGTGAGTGAGTGAGTGTGTGTGTGTGAATGTGAGTCCGTGTGTGTGTGTGTGTGAATGTGTGTGTGTGAGTGTGTGAGTCTGTGCGTGTGTGTGTGTGAGTGTGTGTGTGTTTGTGAGTGTGTGTGTGAGTGTGTGTGAATGTGTGTGAGTGTGTGTGAGTGTGTGTGTGTGAGTGTGTGTGTGAGAATGTATGTGTGTGTGAGTGTGTGAGTCTGTGTGTGTGTGTGAGTGTGTGTGAGTGTGTGTTTGAGTGTGTGTGTAAGTGTGTGTGTGTGTTTGAGTGTGTGTGTGAGTCTGTGTGTGAGTGTGTGTGTGAGTGTGAGTGTGTGTGTGTGAGTGAGTCTGTGTGTGTGTGTGTGAATGTGTGTGTGAGTGTGTGAGTGAGTGAGTGTGTGTGTGAGAGAGTGTGTGTGAGTGTGAGTGTGTGTGTGTGTCTGTGTGTGTATGTGTGTGAGTGAGTCTGTGTGTTTGTGTGAGTGTGAGTGTGTGTGTGTGTGAGTGAGTGAATCTGTGTGTGTGTGTGAGTGAGTTTGTGTGATTGTGTGTGTGTGAGTGTGTGTGTGTGATTGTGTGAGTCAGTCTGTGAGTGAGTGAGTGAGTGTGAATGTGTGTGTGAGTGTGCGAGTGAGTCTGTGTGTGTGTTTGTGAGTGTGTGTGTTAGTGTGTGTGTGTGTGAATGTGTGTGTGTGAGTGTGTGAGTGATTTTGTGTGTGTGTGAGAGTGTGTGTGAGTGAGTGAGTGTGAGTGAGTCTGTGTGAGTGTGAGTTTGTGAGTGGGTCTGTGTGTGTGTGTATGTAAGTGTGTGAGTGAGTCTGTGTGTGAGTGTGTGAGTGTGAGTGTGTGTGTGTGTGTGAGTCTGTGTGTGTGTGTGTGAGTGAGTGTGTGTGAGTGTGTGTGTGTGAGTTGTGTGTGTGAGTGTGTGAGTGTGAATGTGTCTGTGAGTGTGTGTGTGTGAGTGTGTGAATGTGTGAGTTGAGTTTGTGTGTAAGTATGTGTTTGTGTGTGAGTGTTTGTGAGTGTGTGAGTCTGTGTGTGTGTGAGAGAGAGTGAGTGTGAGTGAGTGAGTGAGTCTGTGTGTGTGAGAGTGTGTGTGTGAGTGTGAGTGTGATTGTGTGAGTGAGTCTGTGTGTGTGTATGTAAGTGTGTGAGTGAGTCTGTGTGTGTGTGTTAGTGTGATTGTGTGTGTGTGTGAGTGTTGTGTGTGTGTGAGTGAGTCTGTGTGTTTGTGAGTGTTTGTGAGTGTGTGTGTGTGTGTGATATGTGTGTGTGAGTGTGTGAGTGAGTCTGTGTGTGTGAGTGTGTGAGCGTGAGTGTGTGCGTGTGTATGAGTGTGTAAGAGTGTGTGTGTGAGTGTGTGTGTGAGTGTGTTTGTGTGAGTGTGTGTGTGTGAGTGTGTGTGAGTGTGTGAATGTGAGTATGTGAGTCTTTGTGTGTGAGTGTGTTTTTTTTTGAGTATGTGTGTGTGATTGTGTGTGTGTTTCTGAGTGTGTGTGTGTGAGTGAGTTTATGTGTGTGTGTGTGTGAGTGAGTGAGTGTGAGTGTGTGTGTGTGAATGTGAGTCCGTGTGTGTGTGTGTGTGAATGTGTGTGTGTGAGTAAGTCTGTGCGTGTGTGTGTGGGAGTGTGTGTGTGTGAGTGAGTTTGTTGAGTGTGTGTGTGAGTGTGTGAGTCTGTGTGTGTGTGAGTGTGTGTGTGCCAATGTGTGTGTGAATGTGTGAGTGAGTCTGTGTGTGTGTGAGAGTGAGTGAGTTTGAGTGAGTCTGTGTGTGTGAGTGTGTGTGTGAATGTGTGAGTCTGTGTGTGTGTGAGTGTGAGTGTGTGAGTGAATCTGTGTGTATGTGTATATAAGTGTGTGAGTGAGTCTGTGTGTGAGTGTGTTAGTGAGAGTGTTGTGTGTGTGAGTGTGTGTGTGAGTCTGTGTGTCTGTGTGTGTGAGTGATTGTTTGTGAGTGTGTGTGAGTGTGTGTGTGTGAGTGAGTTTGTGTTTGAGTGAGTCTGTATGTGATTGTGAGTGTGTGAGTGTGAGTGTGTGTGTTAGTGTGTGTGTAAGTGTGTATGAGTCTGTGAGAGTGTGTGTGTGAGTGTGTGTGTGTGAGTGTGTGTCTGTGTGTGTGTGAATGTGTGAGTGTGAGTGTGTGTGTGAGTGTGTGTGTGTGTGTTAGTGTGTGTGTGAGTGTGTATGAGTCTGTGAGAGTGTGTGTGTGAGTGTGTGTGTGTGAGTGTGTGAATGTGTGAGTGTGAGTGTGTGTGTGTGAGTGTGTGTGTGTGTGAGTGTGTGTGTGAGTGTGTGAGAGTGTGTGTGTGAGTGTGTGTGTGTGAGTGTGTGAGAGAGAGTGTGTGTGTGTGTGTGTGTGTGTGTGAGTGTGTGTGTGAGTGCGTGTGTGAGTGTGTGTGAATGTGTGTGTGTGTGAGTGTGTGTTACAAGGTGACATACAGAGCACACATATGTTAGAGCTTTTTTAAAAAATATATGTTTTATTGATTTTTAACAGAGAGGAAGAGAGAGGGATAGAGAGTTAGAAACATCGATGAGAGAATCATCGATCAGCTGCCTCTTGCACACTCCCTACTTGGGATGTGTCCGCAACCAAGTATATGCCCTTGACCAGAATCGAACCCGGGACCTTTCAGTTCGCAGGCTGTTGCTCTATCCACTGAGCCAAACCGGTTTCGGCAGAGCTTTTTAAATAGACTTAATCCGCCTTGGAGGTGGGTGTGGGCTCAGGACAGAGCGGGTGCTGCGATCCCCTCCCCAGAGTGTGAGACGAGGCCTCTGGGCTCTCCTCCCCCTGGCCCCCCCAGAGCCTTTTCCAGCTGTGGGGTCTGTAGGGAGCTGGGCTGTGGGGTCTGAAGGGAGCTGGGCTGTGGTGTCTGTAGGGAGCTGGGCTGTGGGGTCTGTAGGGAGCTGGGCTGTGGGGTCTGTAGGGAGCTGGGCTGTGGGGTCTGTAGGGAGCTGGGCTGGGCTGTGGGGTCTATAGGGAGCTGGGCTGTGGGGTCTGTAGGGAGCTGGGCTGTGGGGTCTGTAGGGAGCTGAGCTGGGCTGTGGGGTCTGTAGGGAGCTGGGCTGTGGGGTCTGTAGGGAGCTGGGCTGTGGGGTCTGTAGGGAGCTGGGCTGGGCTGTGGGGTCTATAGGGAGCTGGGCTGTGGGGTCTGTAGGGAGCTGGGCTGTGGGGTCTGAAGGGAGCTGGGCTGTGGGGTCTGTAGGGAGCTGGGCTGGGCTGTGGGGTCTGTAGGGAGCTGGGCTGGGCTGTGGGTTCTGTAGGGAGCTGGGCTGTGGGGTCTGTACGGAGCTGGGCTGTGGGGTCTGTAGGGAGCTGGGCTGTGGGGTCTGTAGGGAGCTGGGCTGTGGGGTCTGTAGGGAGCTGGGCTGTGGGGTCTGAAGGGAGCTGGGCTGTGGGTTCTGTAGGGAGCTGGGCTGTGGGGTCTATACGGTGCTGGGCTGTGGGATCTGTAGGGAGCTGGGCTGTGGGGTCTGAAGGGAGCTGGGCTGTGGGGTCTGTAGGGAGCTGGGCTGTGGGGTCTATAGGGAGCTGGGCTGTGGGGTCTGTAGGGAGCTGGGCTGGGCTATGGGGTCTGTAGGGAGCTGAGCTGGGCTGTGGGGTCTGTAGGGAGCTGGGCTGGGCTGTGGGGTCTGTAGGGAGCTGGGCTGTGGGGTCTGTAGGGAGCTGGGCTGTGGGGTCTGTAGGGAGCTGGGCTGTGGGGTCTGTACGGAGCTGGGCTGTGGGGTCTGTAGGGAGCCTGTCTGCCCTGGGTGCCTCTCCAGGAGAACAGGCTCCTCCGTGGTGATGATGACTATAACCTGCGTGCTCCCTTGGGCCGGGCTGCCTATAAGGGCACCGCCCCAGCCTGTGCTCTCCGCGCCGTTGGCAGGCGCTCGCTGTGTCCAGGTGCTGAGGTTCACGGTGTTGGCCGCCCCCCATCTCTGTGCTGCCTCACAGTGTTTCCCAACGCAGGTCTCACCCCTCTGTCTCCTCTGACTCTGCTTCTGGCAGAATCCGACCAACACAGCTCAGTCTTCATTTCATTGGATGAGAAAAGTGAGGCCCAAAGGCTCACAGAGCAAGAGGGGATGAAACTGCAGAGGGCAGAGCTAGTAACCTACCGGCGATGAGACCGCAGAGGGCAGGCTGTACCGCTGCCCGCACCTCCACCGAGCGCCGCCGTGCGGGGAGTGAGTGCCTTGTCGGCCTGGGCTTTGGCCCAGGGAGCTTCTCAGAGAGCCTCTTACAGGCCCCGGGCTCGGCCCTCTGGGAAGCGCTGGCAGAGGCTCTGCAGGGAAGCCTGTCACCGTGGCATCTGGCAGAAGTGGGGCAGGGCGCCTGCCCCGACGCCCTCGGAGGGGAGGGCCGGAGAGAGACCCGGCGCCCTGCTCTCTCGGTGGCTGTGCCTCGATGGGCAGGAGGCTGCCCTGGCTCGCTCTTGCCTCCCCGTCCCAGTGGTGCTGGCGGCGGAGAGAGCCGCTGCTGGAGGCCCAGGGCCGGAGCTCCGGACGGCCCCGCCCGGGGATCGCCACACCGGCCGCTGGCCTGGCTCCTCGTCTGCAGGGCTGGGGGAGCCGGGTTTCCACATGGAGCTCCCGGCCCGGGCACCTGGGATGACGGGACCGCTGAGGGGGGTCCTGCGGCGACATCTCCGCCGCCGCCCATGGCAGGACTGGCCGGGCACCTGCGGGCATTTCTGGTGGCAAGCACAGAAGCCACTCTCCTGGCCTCAGAGGAAAGAGCTTCATTAAAAGGGTCTTAGTTTGGGGGACAGCTACCCAGAGACCCGCTGAGGCAGAGGGCCGGCCGGGGGCGGGGACCGAGAGCCCGAAGGGCTGCAGGGGGCAGGGGGTGCACCTCCGCCGTGAGCCCCCGCCTGCCCCGGCCTTTGGCTGTGCGTCGGACGGACAGAGTCGGGAGAAGGCCTCACCTGGCCGGCCTGGACAGGGAGTGCAGACACGGCTGTTGAAGACACTGCAGGCAGCGGCCACAAGGCCCCGGCGAGGACTCAGATTGGCATGAGGCGTTTTCCAAGAGGTCAACCGAGTTAGAAAGAAGGAGTGTGTGTTCACCAGCCCAGATCCAGCGCCCGCCCCTCCCCCCCCCCCAGCCCTGAACTCTGCCTGCAGGAGTCCCACCCGCCCGTGGCTGCAGAGGCTCCGGGAGGGTGAGCAGCCGCTCCGTCCTCTGACCGCACAACCCCGTCCACCCGCCCTCCGACGCCCTCTTCCCCTGACAGCTTGAGGGGGTGGTTGGGGGCCAAGGCTGCTCTTGGCTGGGGCTCCGCCAAGCGGCAGAGGTGGAGCCCAGAGGGTGTGTGCAGGCCCATGTGAGGCTCAGACCCTCAGATGATGCCTGGCAGGGACAGGGCCGGAGAGAGAGTGTTAGGTCGAGGCCGGGGGAAGCCCGGAGCCGATACAAGCACCTGCAAGGTGGATGGGGACAGAGACAGCTGGCAGCTGGCGCCTTCCCAGGGCCTTCCTAGACCCCTGGCCTGAGGCAGGAGTTCCACACTCTCATCCCTCCCCCTCCCTCCCTAAACAGCTGTATGAAAGAAGCACCTATGCCGCCTTTTGGCGCGAACTTCCCTGGCCCACCCTCGGACCTGCGAGCTTCGCCCAGGAGCGCAGATTAAACCTCCACCCTCTTGATCGCCATGTCTTGCTTCTACATCGCAAACCTCTCAGCTGGGACCTTACAGAGAGCAGTGCATTATGGGGTGGTCACCACTAAGGCCAGGGCTCCCAAAGACCCTGAGACTGGCCCCAAATTGCTCCGCTGAGGGACGAGAGGGGTGTGCGCGGCAGAACGAAGGAGGGGCTCCGGCCTCCGGCCAACAGGCAGCTGAGGTCCCCAGGGAGGAGAGTGGGGTGCGGTGCTGAGGGGAGGGGCCGTGGTCCGGGCTGGAGCGAGGCCAGGGCACAGCGGGGCGGAGGACGTGGGGCAGGCACTCCCGGCCTCCTCCCGCTTCCACGTGGCTCACATGATGCCACGCCAGCCTGGGCCCAGAGGGGTGTGAGCGCTGGGCCTGAGCCCCGACATGGCCCACCCTCAGGGTCTGCAGGGGCTGCCCCCGGGTTGCTGGCGCTGGCGGGCACCTCCCACTGCTTTCCCAGCGTCGCCTTCCGGCCTCACCTGAAGGCATCCCTTTCCCAGATGCACTTAGAGGAGAAACGCACCTGCAAGCAGGCTGCCCAGGCCTGCCGTCCATGTCTGTCCGCCGGACAGCGAGCGTCTGTGCCGGGCAGGGGAGGCCACCGGAGGCTGCACAGGTGCCTAGAGAAACGGGAGAAAATGCGGGTTTGGCCTCGTGTGGACGCAGCCAAACTGCCCAGAACTCGCAGGAGGGAGGGTCCTCGGAAACTACAGTGTCTGGGGACTCTGAGTGGGCCTTCCGAGGCCTGCGGCAGTTTGTGGATTTTATTTTTAAATCCTATGCTGGGCCCTGGGTCAGCCTCTGTGGAGCCTGGCTCAGGCTGCCCCCCATGCTGTGGGAGAGTCGGCCCCTATTTCAGCTTTGGTCTCAGTAAGAACCCACTAAACTAGTTCCATTTCCCCGTATATCAGGCCCAGGCGCTGGACTAAGAACTCACCTCACCCTCATTTCTTCCATTTAACTCCCCCCCGCCCCTTGGCCTCTCAGTCCCTCCTGCTCATGGCGCTGCTCCCGTCGACCACTTCCCTGGAGACAGGCTCCCGTTGGCATTGCGTCTTTGTTTGTGTTGTTTTGGTTAATGTCTGTCTCCTCTCTGAAGAGAGAAGGCCCACGTGCCCACGGCCCTCCCCGCCCTCACAGGGCCTGGCACTGACCCTCGGAACTGCCGGACGAACGAGGGCGCTCAGGAGCCTGTGGTGGATTGGCCGAGGCGAGAAGGTTACCGGCTCAGGTCACAGGGCGATGGAGGGAGACACGGGATTCAGCCCCGGCCTCTGGCTTCGAGCCGGACTCCCATGGGCCTCCTGCCCCCGCGGCCCTGTGGGCGGGCCGGCCGCCGCCTCTGCCCTGCTGCCTCCAGCCGGGAGCCTGCCCTTGGCAGACGCCTGTCACACTGCTCAGCGGGTTGGGCTCCCGGAGCTGGGCTCCATCTGCCGAGGTGGCGTGGTGCCCACTCTCAGACGGCACGCTGTTTTTACCCAGCGAAGGTGCCCAGGCAGCCAGATGTTCTTCGGCCGTGCAGAGAGGGGGCATTGCTGGGTGGAGGGCACCTGCCCCATGGCAGCCTTGGGGACTCTGCCTGGCAGCCTGGAGACGTCCTGGCACGGGTAGGGTCTGGCTCCGGGGCGTGCTCGGCTGCAGCTCGGCGCAGGCCGGGCTGCTGGGGCAGAGCCAGGTCAGCACTCCCGGGCCAGCTCCACCCTGCCAGGCCTTCCTCCCCCGCCCCCGCCGGCTGCTGGGAGCGCCAGGCCGGCTGGCTGCGGGCCGTGGAGTGGCCTCAGGGGAGGCGGCAGCTGCCAGGGCCAGCTTTCCCTCAGGACAGATGGAGCCTGAGGTTGGCCATCTCACCCCTGCTCTCCTGTGACAGGCATGGTCCCCACATAACAGTCAATCAGGAGCAGGGGGTGTGGCCAGCCTGCTGGTCCGGCTCCTCATTCTCACACTTCCCTTCCCTGCAGCTGTGTGACCTAGAGCCGGTCAGGACCTCTCTGAGCCTGAGTCACCAACTCTGTGAAAACTCCCAGGCCCTCCCCTGGACCCGCCTCAGGCCTGCAGAGCGGGAAGCAGCCCCTCCCCACACAGCCCGCAGCCTTGGGGTGCTTCAGCATGCGCACCCCACAGGAGGCTGCCCAGGTCCGGTTTTCTGGACAAAGGAACTCCACTCTGCAGCGGGGGTTCACGTGGAGAGGGTGGGACTGTTTGCAGTGTGACAGCTGAGCTGGAAAACCAGCTGTCAGGGCTCCGTGTGGCCTGGCCCAGCACAGCCCGAGAGACAGAAGGCTGCCCGGGCAGCCAGAGCTTCTCACACCTGGATGTGGGCTTGGGCCCCTGCGCATCCTGGGAAAATGCAGATCAGACTCAGTCAGCAGGAGAGGCCCCTGGAGTCCACGGGGAGGCGGAATCACATCCAAGATGCCACGTCCTGGCTCCTGGGACCTGCCAGGTTACCAGGCCGAGGACAGTTCTGGGGTAGAGGAGTGAAGGCTGCTCGTCAATCAGCCGACCTTGCGAAGGGAGGAGCAGAGCAGCCTGGTGCTGGTGGGCTCAGTGGGATCGCAGGGTCCTTACGGAGGAAGGACGTGAAGAGGACGTCACAGGGACTCGCCGCTGGGCGGGACCTGACGGCGGAGGAAGGACCAGGAGCCGAGGAGGCAGGCGCACTAGCAGCTGGAGAGAGCGGGACATGGCTCTCGCTGAGCCTCCAGAGGACACAGCCCTGAAACACCTTGACGTGAGCCGGGAGCCCTGGTTAGACTTCTGAACTACAGCACCGGGGTCATGCTCTCTGTTCCTTTACGTTTGTGGTAATTTGTTTCAGCAGCAAGAGAAAACCCATACAGCCTGCATTCTGACAGCTCCCCGGGTGCTGCACTGCCGGCTGAGGAGCCGCCGAGGGCTCCAGGGGTGGGGCCTGCCTGGGCTGGGGGAGCACCTGACGGCGGGAGGCTGTGGCTCCTGTGTCTCCTCACTGTGCTCCTCCTGTGTGTACTGAGGCCTCTGGGTGGTCTTCTGACATTCCCACCCCAGGGGTTCCTGGCCTGTGGCCACACCCCCTGAAAGAGCCGGGCAGAGTGTAGAACCCTGCACCATGGCTGCGTTTGCTCCGGATCGGGGGCCTCCTGCAGTGGCACTGTTCAAACACACGACGGTGTCTGAGCAGCCAGTGCAGGCGGGGTCAGAAGAGAGGTTTTGTCCTTGGTGAATTCCACCTCCATCAGGACCAGGGTCCCCACCGGACCGATCCCACCTTCTCCTCCAGCGCCACCGGCTCTTCTCCCCCACGCAGCAAGCCCCAGCCCCTGGCTTCCCTCCGTCCTGGACACGGTCCTCCTGCCCCAGCAGCCGGGGGCCTCCTCGGCACCTCCCCGCCGGTCAGAGGCACCTGCTCGGCCCTCCCCGGCTGCCGAGAAGGCATGGCTCACCGCTGCGCTGTCTTACTGCTCCAGGCGCTTGCTTCGGGTGAGTGGTCCAGTGTGCGGCTACTCCTCCTCTGAAGCATTTGCTTGTTTACTGCCCATCTCCCTCTGGACTGAGTCCCAAGGTCAGGCGAGGCTGTTGTGTCCCGTGGGGCCAGATGCTCAGCACACATTCTGTGATTAAAGCATTTCTCGAGAGAGAACGATGGGTGTGACCTAAGCCCCACGGAGAAGGTCTGGAGCGTGTCCACTCCTCAGTGCTCAGAGGCTCCCCCGCAGGGGAGCTCCGGCCCCGGAGCCCTGGTCCCCGGCTCCTCTTATAGAACCGCAGCCCTGAGCTCACAGCCTCAGCTCCTGGTCCCTCCCCCCTCCTCCCCCCTCCTGGCTGCCTTCGCCGCATGGTTTACCTCTGCCACAGGAGCCGAGCTCTGCCCCGCCTCCCTCTCGGGGCGACGGGCTGGCTCCTGCTGCACGCTTGGTGCCTGGGCACCTCTCTCCCATTGCAATAGCAAGACAGCGGGCGTTTGCATGGTGTGGAGCGGAATGCTGTGTCCTTTGGTTTTATCCCCAGAGCTTGCCTGTGCGACGTGAGTCCTGGCAGCTGCCAGACACTCTGCTTCTGGTTTCCCATCTCTGGGTGGCAGGAGGGCAGGCTGACAGCACAGCTGACTTCCATCGTAATGGCAGGCTGACAGCCCGGTCGATGAGGTGGTGGGCAGGGACTCGCTTCTCCAGCTTCCAGGGGCCGGTTCTCCTTGAGAGGTCTGGAGGGCAGGCGGCCTTGTCCTTGGGCTGATCTGAACACAGGAGGGTCTGGAAGCAGGCGATGGGCAAGACCCAGCTGCAGAGGCTGGGCAACAGCCAGCTGGCGTCACTCTTTAGACTTCTTATTGGTATTTCCCTCCAGGACTGGGACTTTAGATGAGGACCTGAAAGAAGGGAGGTTACGTCACGAATTCAAGGTCACATATGCAGATTGCGTACTCACATCTGTGACTCCAAAC
The DNA here is from genome assembly GCA_963693515.1 of Pipistrellus nathusii. NCBI lineage: Eukaryota > Metazoa > Chordata > Mammalia > Chiroptera > Vespertilionidae > Pipistrellus > Pipistrellus nathusii. The sequence goes on from OY882870.1 coordinate 1,097,311, forward strand.
CTTTTGTATTCCTTCTGCCTTCAGCTTTTCTGTGAGCCCGAGAACGTCCTACCATGGCCTACTGATGGCTTACGTATGTCGAACTCACATGCCTTAGCGGATCCTAGTTCTGCGGGGACCTGGGACTGTCGGTTGGAGGAGACCCAGCGTTTGGGAGTTTGTGCGAAGGGCTGGGTGTGCACATCGGAGCACTGCCTTCTCTGCACCCGTCCCTCCGGCTCTGACGTAATGCCTGCTTCTGCAAGGGGCTCACTCTTCACAGTTCTCCCGCCTTACTCTGAGGTCGGGCCCTTCAGGCTCCTCGGGGAGCTGGAGGCACACTTGGCTTACTTTCTCGTTTTTGGCAAAAGCTGGCTCTTCTGGGTCAAGGTCAGCAACTGGGCAGGGAGTCTGAGGCCCAAGGAGGGCCAGCAGGAGGCAGAGCTTGGGGAATCCCAAAGGGCAGCCACGGTTGGTTTGTTTCACTTAAGCTCCAGGCTCCGCCTCCCTCCTCTGTAGGAGGTGCCCTCGGAGAGCCCTGCCGCCTGGCCTCCTTTCCACAGGCCCGAGGCTGGAGAGGGCTCTGCGAGCCGTCCAAGGGGAAGTTGGGGTCTGGCTGCCCCCGGAGCAGCTGTCTGAGAGCAGGATGAATAACCTTTTCTTCATTTCCTCACAAAGAAAGTATTTGTACATCTGGTTTGCATTTTCCTTTAAGGTTCTGCCAGAAACAATTGTGAAAACAGAATGCAGCCCAAGATTGGAAGACTCTATCCATGCATCTGGAATTCTCCATCTGTCTGGCTGGTTCCCATATTGCGGTTTGAGGAATTCCTTAATGAGAATTTATCAGGCTTTCAGATATTGCAGGCAGCCTCTGGTTTGCCAGTGGTTTCTCACCTTCATCTCCTGCCCCTGTCTTTCTAGACCCGCCCCCCCCAATTGTGACCTAGCCCACATCTCGTAAGTCCAACGCTGTTACACTCGCCTGCCAAGCAGCGGCTCGGCTGTGTCAGTGTGAGCAGAGCAGGAGAGTCACGGCGCGCACAGTCAGCCGTCATAGTGACGGTTTCTAGGCCGCAGGCTGTCTGTGGGCAGGGACCTGCTCTCCCCCATTTCTCACCCGACAGCCGATGTGCGGCCTGTGTGTGCTGTGCGTGGCTTGTGCGTGTGTGTGTGCAGAAGGAGCCTGTCTAACGCCTGTGCGAGGAGATGAGCTCACCAATAGTTTGCTTGGAGCTCCAACTGCAATAAACATTTCTAAGCACTCAACTCTGTGCTGAGATGGATGCATGACAACTGGCTCAGGGCCCCACCCTGCCTGCTAGTGATGAGGGGCAGCTAGGAGAACACCCCGGGCCTCGGCCCGAGACCAGCAAAGACCTTGAGGGTGAGACCTGAGAGATGCACAGACAGTCCGGGGGAGGAGGGGGAGGAGGGGAGGGGGAGAGGGAAGGTGAGTGGGGGGGAGGAGTGGAGATAGCAGTGTCTCTGGGAAAGGAACGGCGTTTGCCGAAGGCCAGAGGAGGGGAAGGGTTGTCTTGTGGAGGCGTGGGAAGACTGTGTGTGTGCCTGTGCATGCACGTGTGCGTGTGTGTGTGTGTGTGTGTGTGTGTGTGTGTGTGTGTGTGTGATACTAAGAACTGAGGGTTGTCAGAGATGGAGTGCCGAGCAATGGGAGGGGCAAGGTTGGGGGATCTGCTCCCATTTCCATCTGAAGAGTCTCTGGCTGAGGCTGTTGCATCCTTTGCGGTCCGGGTTCGGGGCCGGGCGGCACTGGCTGGCTCAGGGACGGGTGGGGAGCAATGCCGGTGCCGCGAGGGGACGCTTCAGCCAGAGGAATGCATCTGCCACCGCTCTGGAGGGCAGCAGACCAAACCGAGGTGTCCGGGCTTGGCTGCTGCTGAGGGCGGCGAGGGTCTGCCCCACGCCTGACGCCAAGGCTGCTGCTCCAGCCCCGCCTCCAGCACACGCTGCTCTGTGTCAAAGTCCCTCTCGCTGGGACGCTGGCCATCTCGACGAGGGCCCGCCCTGATGTCTACAGAGACCCGACTTCTTCTCCTTTTAAAAAGTATGCACAGCCCTGACTGGTTTGGCTCAGTGGAGAGAGCATCGGACTGCAGACTGAAAGGTCCCGGGTTCGATTCCAGTCAAGGGCAGGAACCTTGGCTGCGGGCACATCCCCAGTAGGGGGTGTGCAGGAGGCAGCTGATCGATGTTTCTCTCTCATCAACGTTTCTAATTCTCTATCCCTCTCCCTTCCTCTGTATAAAAATCAATAAAATATATTTTTAAAAACATGCATACATTTAGTAAAACTTTGAAGACATTTAATAATTTATTGACCTCAGAAATACAAATTCCCAATATTAACTCTAGAAACCTGAGAAGTCCCAGGAGTTCCATTTCAGACTTTAGGAGAATCCCTTTGAAGGTGCTGCTGTCACGTCTTTGCTGGGCCGTCCTTCGTGCGGGGCACTCGTCACCTGCCCACGTGCGCTGGCCGAGGAGGGCCGTCTCCGGGCCTCTCTGGAGCAGCAGACAGGCCAGGTCTCCGCGGAGGAAGGCACTTTCACAGCCCTCGGAGCAGGAAGCCCTTCGGCGCCCGAGAAGAGCCGCAGGCGCCTGGCTGCCCGCCCTGGCAGGTGTTTGTCGGCAGGGCGGGAGGCCGGTGCGTGGCCCAGGCGCCCGGGGACTGCAGTGCGCTGTCTCCGAGGGGGCTGTGCTGTCCTGGCCTCTCTGCCTCAGACACACGTGCTGGTCATGGGCAGGGAGAAATGGATTAAAATGTTGAAACTCATGTTAACTTTGCCCACAAATAGGTTAAGATTGTTGCTATAAAGCTGACAGATAATGACCTGCCCCAAGCAGACATTTGTGGGTGAAGAAGCCAGGAGAGCCCGTGGCTCAGGGGTTCAGTGTCTCCCCAGGAACCAGGAGGTCATGGGTCAGGGCACATGCCCGGGCTGGGGCGCCATCCCTAGTTGGGGGCATGCAGGATGGAGGCAGCCAACCAATGGCTCTCTCTCATCACTGATGTTTCTATCTTTCCCTCTCCCTTCCTCTCTGAAACCAATAAAAACATATTAGATGGAGGAGGAAGAGGAGAAGGAGGAGGAGGAAGAGGTGGGGGAGGAAGAGGGGGGGAGGAGGAAGAGGGGGAGGAGAAAGAGGAGGAAGAGAAGGAAGAGGAGGAGGAGGGGGAGGAGGAGGAGGTGGAAGGAGTAAGAGGAGGAGGACAAGAAGGAGGAGGAAGGAGAAGAGGAGGAGGAGGACGAGAGGAGGAGGGGGAGGAGGAGGAGAAAGGGGAGAGGGGAGGAGGAGAAGGAGGGGGGAGGAGGAGGAGGGGGAGAAAAGGGAGAGGAAGGGGGAGAAGGAGGAGGGGGAGGGGGAGGAGGAGGGGGATGGGGGAGGAGGAGGAGGTGGTGGGGGAGAAGAGGGAGGGGGAAGAGAGAAGGGGGAGGGGAGGAGGGGGAGGAGGGGAAGGGGGAGGGGGAGAGGGGAGGGGGGAGGGGAGAAGAGGGAGGAGGGAGGGGGGAGGGGAGAAGAGGGAGGGGGAGGGGGGAGGGGGAGGAGGGGGAGGAGGAGGAGAGGGAAGGGGAGGAGGGGGAGGGAGAAGGAAAGCCAGCCTCCAGCCGGGCTGGTGCTGCCCCAGGAGTCCCTCGCAGCCAGGTTGCCCAGCTCTGGTGTCTGGGTGGCCTCCCCCCCCATGGGCCCCGTGACAGGTCCCACCCCACTAAGGCGCCGAGGACTGGGTGGTTCGGAGCGGCTCCTGGGCCACCAGCTCCACAGCAGCCCGTGGCCGTTCTGAGGCGCGGACCTCGGGGCAGTGGGGCGGGACCTCAAGCCTCGTGGGTCAGGCCTGGCCAGCGCAGCGCCTCCCAAAGGGGGTCCCCGGCCAAGACCCTGTTTCTAACTGAGTGCCCGCAGGGGCCCTGGGTTCGGACGCCAGCGTTTCTGGAAGAACACAGCCCACCTGGAGCAGGCTGAGCTGGTGGGTGCTGGAGGGGGGCTGGCAGCGCTGCTCAGGCCTGCAGGAGGCCGGTCCTGTGGTGCTGGGCTCAGCTGGTCCCACGTGGAGCGGCGGGAACTGACCCCGGCCGGCAGGGGCGTCCACGCCCCACGCACTTCCTTCCCACCGGCTGGGCTCTCCCTGAGACCGCGGCGTCCAGGACACCAGCCTCCCTGTAAACACGGGTGAATAGGCCTTGTTGTTATCCAATTATCAACATTTTGCATCCGGTAGGGCCAAATACAACATGGTTAAAACACGCCCCTGCTCCCTCCCCCCTCCCCCTGTGGCGAGTGGGACATTTACGGGGACGAGTGGCTTGCGTTCTGTCCACTGCATGTCGTGGGCCGCGCTGCTTAGACGCTGGTTCCTGCAGACTTGGTTCTGCTCCTTCCTCCTTCTGGAAGTTTCCACCGTCCCAGCTGAAGGAGGTGCTCCCAAAGATGTGCCTTTGCAAAAATCACCTGCATGTCGCTCCTCAGCACCGCTGGGCTCTGCGCCCAGGCCTGTGGGTTCTGGCCCAGCTCCGGAGGCCCCGGGCACTGTCCAGCAGGGCAGGCGCCTCCGTCGGCTGGCCAGTGGCTGTGTCCGCAGTGGCCTGCCAGGCAGGGCGCTCTGTGGTGCGGCTGCCGAGGGTGGTGAGGGCTGCAGAGAGGCAGGACCTGGTTCTCGGGGGGGGGGGGGGGGGACCTCTAGAGCGGTGTGCAGGCCGAAGAGCGTCCCCGGGACCAGGAGGAAGACGTGGCGTGAGGAAGGATGCCCATGGCGGCTGGCCTTCGGACTCACCCAGAGTTTCTGAGGGGTGAGGTCACTGCTTCAAAAGGCTCTCCCTTTTCTGTGGCAGAGAGTTGTGGCCTCGAGTGTGTGCCCATGAAAGGGCCCAGCCCTGTCTCTCCTCAGTGCCCCCCCCCCCCCCCCCCCAGCGCCTGGGCACCGGGAAAGCCTGGGCCCTGTCTGTGGCCCCTGAGCCGCACCTGCTGAGGTGTGCGGGCAGGCTCTGAGATGCAGTTTGGGTGCGAGACGTCTCTCAGGAACCAGTCCTGGGAGAGGAGAGGGGAGCAGAGCTGGGCAGAGGGAGAAGGCAGGTGGCAAAGCTTCCATTTCCCTCACCCGCAGGGACCTTCGAGCAGGCGTGGGGTGTCGCCTGCCGCACCCGGTGGCTGAGGTGCCCTGGCCTGCCACAGCCTGGCCTCGGGGCAAAGGCCCTGCCTCACACTCCACAGCCCTTGGTGAGGGAGATCCTGGGTCTACGTAGATTCACACAGGATGTGGATGCCCGGGGTGACCACAGGCGGGTGGGGGTGGGGAGGGAGCCGAAGGGAGGAACGTCAGTGCAGGTGAGTGAACATCAGGTTACGGTGGGGAGCCCTGGCCGGTTCCCCGGGGCCTGGGGGACACTGCCCATGACACTGAGGGCCAGGAGGCGGGCCGGGGAGAAAGCCTGAGGGAGGCGGGGCCTCGGGCTCCGTGTGCCCTGAAGACAGGAGGCCAAGCCGCCAGGAAGTAGGGTTCTCCGGGTGACACACCTGGTGCCGGGCTTTGAGGGGCCTCGCCTGCTTCAGCAGCAGTTCCTGTTGCCATTGGTCTTTGGAACAACCTGTCGCCTTCAGAGCCTTCAGAGCCTGGGGAGACAAGACTTGAAGGCGTGGAGGCAGACAGGAGTCTCCTTTGGTCTGCAATCCCGGCTCTCACAGTGCTCAGGGCTGTTAGGAATCCTGAAGAAAGGCCCCGAGGCGGGGGCAGGGGCGCAGAAGAGAGAGCCCCGAGGGCACCGCCAAGCACCAGCGTCACTAGCTCTGCGTCAGCTCCCTCAGCTCAGCTCCGGTGTCAAGTCCAAAGGCAAGCCAGCACCAAACCAGCTTCCGTCCTAATGGCAGCCCGGTTGGTCACAGCTGCCCCATGTCAGATGTGCTGTTCGCTCACTCAGTCCGTCGCCATGACATTTATTAACCCCAGCACCCCTATAAAAGGGGAGGGAGGAAGGGCGACGATAACCCTGCCCAAGGCTGGGCAGCTAGGAAGCGGCAGAGGTGGGACTGAATCCAGGCCTACCTCCATCGAAGCCAGGGTCCAGCCCTCAGAAGAGGTGTCTTATCAAGAGGCTCACGTCTCCAGAACTTAGTCCAGTTTTCCAGACCCTTCAGCCTGCCCCTCCCCGGTGAGAAGCTGAGGCTGGTGAGAGCCAAGCCGCTCACTGGAGAAGGGGCTGCTGCGGCCGCAGGGCCGGGGTTTGCTTTGAGCTGAGAATTCCTTAGCTCAGGAGGAGGGGGCCTTGGTGTCCTCACAGAGCCCACATCTGTCCCAGGTCCTCCTCGCTCCTGCCCCTCACCCTGCCATTGCCCCACAGGACGTCCAGGACTCCTGTCTAACCCCGCCACTCCCCCCAAAACCTGGGCTGGGTTGTTGGCACCCCTCCTGGCGCCTGCAGCGAGGCTGCCAACCTGGTCAAATGGAGGAAGTGAAGGTCGGATGAGGTCAAGCTGCCCCATAAATGGTTCATTTTTACGTGGCCGTCAGCACACTAATGTTCTGGGGCTCCTCCAGTCTCTGTGCCAAAGCTTCCTGGCCAGCTCCCAGGAAGTGCATCTCTAGTGGAAGGACAGACTGGAGCTGGCCCGTGCATGCAAGGAGGTGGGGCCACTGTGCAGCTGGGTGATGAGAGGGGCAGACAGAGCCAACAGACTTGCTGGAGAGTGGGGTTGGTGGAGTTTAGGAGGTGAGGCGTGAAGTTGAGAGTTTGGAGGTAGTGAGGACTGAGGAGATGGTTAAGAGGTATGGAGTAGGTTGGTGTACACGGTAAGAGGAGGAGGTGAAAGGGGTTGATAGATAAGCCGTTTAGGAGGCCAGGAGATCTGCTAGGATTAGGAATAACATGAAGGTGAAGGGATAGATGGTGTCAGAAGAAAATCCTGCAGGTCTCCCTGAAGCCAGAGGTCCGTGATGAGCTCACAGCCACTGCGGGGCCGTGCTGGCCTGGGCTGAACCAGAACGTTTGTCCCTCACACCGAGAGAGCTCGATCACAGTTTTCACTGGGCACTGGCGTGGTTCTGAAGGTTTTCAGTGTGAGGTCTCCGGGGGATACACGTGTAATGAAGTGGAAGCCAGTGAGGTCTCCAGGGCTGGTGGCGCGTGGAGTTGTTTTCTGTTTCTGCAAGTTGGTAGGTGAGCTTTGCTCTGGGTGATGAGTGCGTGGGGCTATGCCTACTGAGTTAGCTGCGGCCGCAGTGGTGAGGAGAGCCAAGTGGTGTTAGGGACTTGGCTGTCGTGTTTTCATGTAGACAGAGCCCCTGGGGAGATGTGGGCACTTGGTTTTCCCTGTGTGCCCTGAGGGAGTATTGCTCTGTATATTCCCCCAGAAGGGTGCGTGTCTGTGTTAGTGTTGGGACATAGTCCCCAGGTGATGAAGCAGGAGGTGGTAGGTTGCCCATTAATAGGAGCTTACTGTGCATGAGCTCAGAGGGCTGAGACGTGTGGCTTACATTGAGGAGGGCCAGAGGTGGCAATCTCAGCCAGGGAAGGTGTGTCTGGGCGCTGAGCTTAGTGAGGTGTAGTCTGAGGATGCCACTCATTCCTTCAGCGTTTCCTGATGATGGGGTTTATACAGTATGTGGAGCAGCCATTTCATCCCTAAGGATTGGGAAACCTGTTGAGTAACTTTAGAGATAAAGGCAGGACCGTAGCCAGATTGTAGCGACGTGGAGGCTGAATCGGGAAGGACACTTTGCCACAGGGCTGAAGCCACATGTGGCCTTTTCCGAAGATCCACCCTGTAAAGGTGTCAACAAGTAAACACTGATAAGTATCTCATCCTGCTGGATGGTAGGAATGTAAAGTCAATTTGCCAGTCTGTCCAGGGACTTGTCCCCTGGCTTGGTGGAAGGGGGAAGGAGAGGGCCTAAACCCTCCTTGTGAGAAGTTCATTGCCAGGTGGGGCAAGATCTGGTTATGTCTAGTAGGTCAGAGTATAAGGATGGATGTAAGATGGTCTGGGATAAGAGGGAAGTAAAAACTTAGGTCCTATGTGAAACTGATTGTGGAGATTCGTAAGAATTTCTTGAGCATGTTGTATTGGAATAACTATCTTATTATTTAGGTAAAACCATCCCTCATTGAGGGAGGCCCTGAGTTGAGTGAGGTCCATCTGTTCTTGAGTGGAATATGTTGGGGTCTGAGGAGGCATGGCAGGAGTTGAGGAGATATTAAGTGTTCCTGTGCTTGTCTTTTAGCCTCTACGTCTGCCTTATCGTTTCCCTCTGAGATTAGGGCTTTGGTTTGGTGTCCTTTGCCATGACCGCTATTTGAGTGGGCAACTGGGCTGCTTGGAAGAGTTGCCGATGAGTGTTTTTTTAGTGATTAGCAAGTTTTTTAAATATATTTTTTTTATTGATTTTTGTACAGAGAGGAAGGGAGAGGGATAGAGTTAGAAACATCGATGAGAGAGAGTCATCGATCAGCTGCCTCTTGCACACCCCCTACTGGGGATATGCCCGCAACCAAGGTACATGCCCTTGACCGGAATCGAACCCGGGACCTTTCAGTCCCCAAGCCGACACTCTATCCATTGAGCCAAACCGGTCTCGGCGATTAGCAAGTTTTTTGAGGTGAGGTATCTTCTCTCTTTACTTATCTATACTAATAATAGCTTAGGGCCATCAAGATCAGATGGGAAGACTGAACAGCAATAGTAACAACCACACAGCAGCTGCATGGGGCAACCAGGCAGGCAGGAGGTTAGTGAGGGATGACCAAAGGACTGACCAGCAGGCTGCATGGGGCGACCAGACTGGCGGGGGGAGGAGGGGCAGTTGGGGGCGATCAGGCCTGCAGGCAGTTGCGGTTAGGAGCCAGCAGTCCCTGAATGTGAGAGGGGTGTCTGACCACCAGTTTAGTCATGAGAGCCCTTGCTGTGTTTGCAATATTGGGGCTGTGTGAGATTTGGACCTGTGGGCTAAAAAGTAGTTGCACATGTAGGGTCTGTAGTCAGGAGGGAGAGGTATTGGTGACAGCTTGATGGGTTGGTAAAGATTCAACTTATGGGGAGAAAACACTCTGAGGTTGGCATAAGGCACCAGTTTGAGTGTCTCTTGTATGAGTAGGGCTGTGGAAGCCTGGGCCCTGAGGCAGGCAGGCCACCAGGAAAGGAGAGTCCACAGAATTGGAGATAAGTGACTACCCATTGGTCAGGGCTGTAAGTCTGTGAGACTCCTAAGGCGAATCCATTCCGGTGTCTGTGATGTATCATGGGCTTTCTGGGATCACTGAGGCTAAGGCTGGGGCTGCGTGAGTGCTGTTTTTAATTTGTTAAAGGAATATTTTATGCATTAGGATCATCTAGTGGTTCGTGAAGGTTCCCTGAGGTGGCTCTATATAGATCTTTGGCCATGGGCAAAGGTTGGGACCCAAGAGCGGAAGAAGGTGGCCAACCCAGGAAGGAAAGGAGTTCCTGTTTGGTTTGTGGAAGTGGCTGAAAATCAGGCCCTGCCGCTGAGGCAATGCCTTTTTCAGTGGGCGAGAGGGAGAATCCTCGGGAGATAACCTGAGCTTGGAGAATTGTCCCTTCAGAAACCGATGGCCTTTTCCTGAGGAAAGTGGGGAAGATGTGTGGTGTGTTGTGAGGAGGCCTCCGAGGGCTACAGAGCAGAAGACCACCTGTGCATCGTAGCGGGTGCTAGGGGTTAGAGCAGAGGCCAGCGCATGGCCGAAGAGGTGGGACTTGCTCAAAAATCCTGGGGGAGAACTTCCAGGTTAGTTGTCTAGTGACCCTGGCGATGGGACCAGCCCCGGTGAATGCAAACAGATCCTGTGAGCTAGGACTGAGAGGGATGGTGAAGAAGGCGTCCTTCAGACCTAACACCGTGTAGTGGGGGTGTTGGGGCGTGTTTGAGAGAGTACGGAGTAAGGGTTTGGGTACCGGGCGATGGGTGGGGTGGCTTCATTAATTGCCCTGAGGTCCTAAACTAGCAATAGGAGCCGTTAGGTCTCCTCACAGCGAGCATGGGAGTGCCAGCGGAGGAGGCTGGAGGAGAGAAGTCTCAGTGACAGGTGTGAGGCCGAGCAGAGTTGAGGTGTGAGTGGGCACTGAGCTTTGGTGGGAAATGGCTTTGGCGTGTGGGTGTCACCTGCATGGAGAGAGGCTGTGGACCAGGAGAGGTGTCCCAAACCTGGGGTTTGCCTGGGTCAGCGTGGTGGGCGGGAAGAGGTGGAGGGCAGAGAGTGCACCCCTATGGTGAGGAGCAGGACCTTTAGGGACTGTGTGGGAGTGCTATTTGGGCCCCGGGATGAGGAGGGATGCACCTATTTTAGTTAAAATGTCAATCCTAGTCAAAACTGGTTTGGCTCAGTGGATAGAGTGTCAGCATGCGAACTGAAAGGTCCCAGGTTCAATTCTGGTCAAGGGCATGTACCTTGGTTGTGAGCACATCCCCAGTAGGGGGTGTACAGGAGGCAGCTGGTCGATGTTTCTTTCTCATCGGTGTTTCTAACTCTCTGTCCCTCTCCCTTCTTTCTGTGAAAAATCAATAAAATGTATTTAAAATAAAAAATAAATAAAAAACAAAATGTCCATCCTAGCAAGGGCATGGGACAACTGGGCAAAACTAGGAAGACATGTGTGAAAGCAATGGCTGTGCAGATAGCAGGGAGGGGTGGGCGCTAAGTGGGCGAGGATACTCACCAGCTATGCCTACAACAGAGAGGGGGAGGGAGGAGGAACCCCGAGTATGCAGGCCTGACTATGCCCTCTTTCTAAGATAAAAGAGATGGGCTTACCTGCCACCATGAAGATTACCCTGGGCCCTGCAGTGGGCAGTGGTGTTAGAGCGAGGGCTGCTGGAACTGGTCCGTCAGCCATCCGCCACCACGAGGCTGAGGAGCACAGAGACTGAGAATCTTGGGGGCGAATTGCTTGTGCCTGTGGGGGCGGTCCTGGCGCCCGTGCGGGAGGTAATGCCATCCTTTGGTTAGAGGACGTTGGACAGTCAGCCTTCCAGTGTCCTGCCTGGCGGCACAGAGGACACGTGCTGAAGGAGGTCTTGGCTGAGGGCAGAACTTGTCCAATGACCCCCTTGTCACAGTGGAAGCAGAGGCGGGGGAAGAGGGAGTGGTCCGCCTCCGGGGAGCCCTTGCCTGTCTGACCCAGACCCTGTCTGGGGCTCTTAGTGGGGTGTCAGGAGCAAGTAGCGGGCATCGTCTCCTTCCTGTCTCGCCTCCTCATGGGCCGCCTCCCTCTCCTCTCTTTTTCCTTTGCCTTTCTGCGTTCCCTTTTCGTCCTGCCTGCTGTTAACCACTGTGAGAGCAACTGTGCACGTTCTCGCTGGGGCGACTGAGGGCCCTGTTCTGATTTTGTAGGCTTTTCCCCATACCTGGTGTGATTGGCTGGCGACCTGGGTCTGAGGACCAGGCTCCTCGCGGGGGGGCTGTACTGGCACATTTTACTCCGGAGCCTCCGTGGGGTGGTTAGAAAGGCGGTAGGATTTTTGTCTGGGTTTTGGGTGATTTCTGAGGCTTTACATCCTGCCTTTCGCCTTCCCTATGAGAGACGTGAGGAAATGGGCCATCCTCTTCCTGAAGCCCAGCCTGGCGCTGTGGGAGTGCCTCCTGCCTCGCTCCCCCTGGTCCCTCTGGATTGTCAGCCAATACTTGGTCGCTTGAGCCTTAGCAGCTGCCCAGATCTGATCCTTTTCCTGGGAGCGGAGTGGAGGGAGGGCGCGGCCAGCTTGAGAGGTCAGACCGTATGTCTCAGTTAAATCTTTAAATTCTTTTGTGAATTTGGTTGGATCATCTTTTCCATTCGTGGGAGACCCAGAAGGAGAACGAGGCGTGGACCTGCATGATGCCTTGTGGTCCTGCAACCTCCCGGAAGGGCTAAGACTGGGGGGGGGGCCTAGGGGGAGGATTCTGGGGGCAGATGGCTGGAGGGCGAGTGGTGCAGGCCCTCAGCACGGGAGGACAGAGGGTGAGAAGGAAGGAGGCAGAGGGTGAGGGTGAGGAGGGAGAGGAAGGCGAAGAGGGGCTTACACGGGGAGGTGTTATGGGGAGTGTCCGAAGGGTCAAAGGAAGGAACATTGTCGGGTCATCGCTGGTGTGATTGGTTACCGGGGGCGGAGGGGGATTGAGGTTTAGGAGGCTGGTCCTGAGAAGTGGGATCTGGAAAGAGGCGATGAACCGACAGAGGGAAGACGGGATGGAAGTGTCCAGAAAGCCCTGCATGTGGGGCCTCGGGCTGCTTGCCGTTTTGCCAAAAAGGTGTCCAGAGCAGCTAGGGCTTGTTCGCAGAGCGCCGTGCTCCGGCTGCCGGCTCTGGCTAGCTAAGGATGTGGGGCCAGGCCACGCTGGGACGGAAAGGAGCCCTGGGTTTGATTTCTCCCCCAGGGAAGCGGAGAGCCCATGGCCCTGTGCCCAGGGGGTCTTTCGGGGGAAGTGGCTGTGAGGTCCCGTGGAGCGCAGGAGGGGAGGGAGGGAGACAGGGTGAGATAACGACCACGATCCAAGGACTCCGGTCGGCGAGACAGGTGTCCCGTGTGGCCAGCGTGGATCAGGGAGGAGTGGATGACTCACCAAAGGCACCCCAAGGAGACAGCCCCCCAAGAACGAAATAATGGAGAGTTCAGCTTAGGAGTGGCTGCTGGGAGGTCGAAAATGGGGCCCAAGTGGCCCCAAAACAAAATTCTCAGAATATGACGAGTGTCCGCCGTTGTGTGCAAGTGCAATGCTGTCAGAATAGCCTGGAAACACAGAGGGTGGGGTGGGATCCTGGTGGAGGAGAGAAATGGAGGGGGAGGTGGGGGGAAGGAACATTTGTAATAATATGAACAATAAAAATTTATTAAAAAAAAAAAAAAAAAGAAGAAGAAGAATAGCCTGGAAACAAAGGAGAAGGCGAGAGGCAGGTGAGGAGGGACAGGATACTCAGAAGGCAGAGCATGCTGGGAGCTCAGGAGGGGGTGGAGGGGTGGCAGCAGTTCAGCCCTGCAGGGTGCGTGCTGGGGGTTCCCAACAAGAGGAGGAGCGCAGGAGCCGGAATTCTTGGTCTGCCCGAGGCCCCAGTGTCCAGGGGCCCACAGAGAGGAGACTGTGTGCAGTTCCAGAATGGGGGACTGGCCTCCGTGAGGGGTGAGGGAGGGAGGGCAGAGAGAAGGGAGAGCTGGCCTCAGGCCACTGTCCTCTAAGACCCTGAGGGACTCTGCGGCAACGGCAGGCTCCCACCAGCAGGCTGGTCTCGGTTTCGGGGCGGATGTGTAAAGCTGGAGGTGTCACGGAAACAGGCGGACAGGTGAGCAGGAGGGCATTTATTAGAGGGATTGAGGGAACGGAGCCACTATCAGGGAAGATTAGGAATCAGCCTCCATTATCCTTGGGGTGGAATTTTATCTGCAAAAACCGCAAGGGGAGGAGGCTGGGGGATGTAGGTGTTCTCTGATTGGATGGAGTTCATTGTCCTTCAGCCTGATTAGTGCTGCTGTTGAGGGCGGCCTGCTGTCTCGCCCTCGGCGCTGCCTCCTGCTGAGCTGGATAGAGTGATCGCAGGCTGCTCCACAGGAAGAGGCTGGGCCCACCTTCTGGTTCTGGACTTTCTGTCCGCCTGAGCCACATGCCCTCTGTGGCCTGCCAGGTCCCACTGGACTTCACTGTGAAAGCACATGGCCAGCAGAGAGGGCTGCCAGATAAAACATCTCGTTTGTTCAATCTGGCAACCTATGTGAGCCGGATGGAACCGTGGGCTAGAGTTCGCCAACTTGTAATCTGTTGAGTTTTTATACTTCACAGCATTTCCTCAATTCCTAGAAGACCTCAGAGAGGAAGGAGCTATGGCTCCCATTTGACAGAAAAGGGACGTGAGCCTCAGAGGGACCAAAGGACTGCCCAGTGTTTTATAGGCAGCAAGTGTGGAGCTTTGGAATTCGGGTCTAATGACTCCTTCGCCTTATTGTATCCAAAAGGAGCAAAGCGCCCAGGCTCCCAGAAATCACATGACATTTAGGCAAAAGAGGAAGCAACTGCCTGCTTACTCCCCTTCCCTGTCTGTCATTGCATCTAACGTCACCTGGATGAACAGGCGACGAGAGGCAGAGGAGCAGCGGGCAGGGAGGCTTTGGGGTGCCGGACTTCCTGACAACAGCCCTGCGCGGCCCACTGGTCACGCTTCTAGTCAGGGCAGGTGGCGCTGAGTGCTCATTCCTCACCTAAGCTGACCTCTCTGGCTTCATCAATCTAGCACAGCAGCAGAGTGGCTGTGGCCCATGGGCTCTGCTGTGGAGTCTAGCTCAGTAGTTCTCAGCGGCGCGGGGGGACGTGAGCTTGTAGCCAGGAGACCACGGGCAATGCACAGGGGCATTTGGGTTCCCAGCGTGAGGGAGGCCTGCTGGCAGCTGGCAGAGGAGAGGGTGATGCACTCCTTACCCAGGCGGCGCGCACAGAGCGTTCGTTAAGCAAACGGTGCCGAGACGCTGCTCTGTGGCTCTGCTGCTGACGGGAGCGGGTCTGTTTGGACCCTCTTGCTCCTCCTCTTTGGTCCCAGCCTCCCTGCACTCACACCGCTGACCCATCCTTTTGCAGGTGAGAGACGGGGTGGCCATTGATGGTCTTCAGGGTGAGGGCCTCTTGTTCCCGTCTCTCCCTGTTATTTGCAAAGGGTACCTTCCAAACCTAACCCCCATGTGCCAGAGAGACAGAAACCCCTGCAACCATTTGTGATAGTTGTGGGGAACTGTAGGGGCTGAGACGACTAGGCAATGGGCCCTACGACCTGGAAGCTGTGGAGACACAGGGAGGAGGTGGGGTTCCCGGGTCCCCAGGGCAGGGCTGATCTAGAAAGTGGGCTCCTGTTTGTCCTGTCCATTGAGAACAGGCCTGGAGGGGGAGCTGCTGCTGGAATGAAGGAGAGGCACTCCCAGCCCCTCTGACTGGGCAGCTGGCGGGAAGTCCGAGACCAGGGCTAAGGTGAGCTGCTCCAGAGGAGCGCCTGGGAGGCGGAGCAGAGCGCAGGGAGGCTGGGGGCGGCCCCTGGGGCTTGTGCCAGAGGAAATGCTTGTGCACAGGGACGGACCTGGGTCTCAGTCTGTCCTGAGAGAAGGGGCTTGAATGAAGAACTGAAGTTATTGAAGAGTTCCTCAAGGCAACTCAGAGGCCAAGTCTGCGAGTCATGTGCATGTTGTATTAAGGAAGAGCCGGAAGGTGGTGCAATGCTTGGGTCAGTTCCACTGGAGAGTTGTTTCTCAACATAGCAGAACCATCCCTTTTTAAAAAAATACATTTTATTGACTTCAGAGAGGAAGGGAGAGGGAGAGAAAGACAGAAACACCAATGATGACAGAGAATCATTGATCAGCTACCTCCTGCATGCCCCCTACTGGGCATCGAGCCCACAACTCGGGCATGTGCCCTTGAGAGGAATCGAACCTGGGATCCTTCAGTCAGTAGGCCAATGCTCTACCCACTGAGCCAAATTGGTGAGGGCAACAAAACTATTTTGATGAAAATCCTTGGGGAGCTGTTAATTGTGCCATCTCCAGGGTCCCAACCAGAGATCTTGAGCCAGAATCTCCAAGAGGCAAAGGGAGGAGACCAGAAACAGCTTCTCCACAAAATCCCCAGCCCTTCCACACCGCAGTGGAGAGCCGGCTGCAAGTGCACGTTCGCACCTGGCTGGTGCGGCTCAGCTGGGGGAGCATCGTCCCATAACCGAAGGTGGAGGGTTCAGTTTCTGGTCAAGGTTCATACTCAGGTTGCAGGTTCAATCCCTGGCCAGAGGGCTTCCATTGATTTTTCTCTCTCCATCTCCCTTCCTCTCACTAAAAAATTGGTAAAAAACGTATCCTTGAGTGAGATTTTTTTTTTTAAAGAATATTTTATTGACTCAGAACAGAGAGGATGGGAGAAGGACAGAGTTAGAAACATTGATGAGAGAGAAACATCGATCAGCTGCCTCCTACACACCCCCTACTGGGGATGTGCCCACAACCCAAGTACATGCCCTTGACCAGAATCGAACCTGGGACCCTTCAGTTTGCAGGCCGACGCTCTGTCCACTGAGCCAAACTGGCTAGGGCATGAAACTCATTTCTTTTTTCTTTCTTTCTTTCTTTCTTTCTTTCTTTCTTTCTTTCTTTTTTTCTTTCTTTCTTTCTTTCTTTCTTTCTTTCTTTCTTTCTTTCTTTCTTTCTTTCTCTTTCTTTCTTTCTTTTTTATAAACCTTTTTTGTTTATATTATTACAAAAGTTCCTCATTTTTTTCCCCCTCCACCAGGTTCCTACCCCACCCTCTGCCCTTTCCCCACCCCCCATTGTCCTCATCCATAGGTGCACAGTTTGTGTTCATTCTCTTCCCGCACCCCCCACTCCTCTTTTCCCTGAGAATCATCAGTTCACTCCCCTTCCATACCTCTGATTCTATTATATTCAACAGTTAATATTGTTCATCAGGTTTTTTAATTCCCTTGGTGGGTTTTTTTTTTTTTTTTTTTTTTTTGCTTCCAAAGGGGAGTTTAAGGTCAAAAGGAGTTTTGGGTGTGCCCAGATCCTATTCATCAAAATCTGGGTAAGCTCCTTATTTTTTGGTACAAGATTTAGCATACCCAGACCTGGGTGAGTCAAGGTCCTATTTGTTCCTCATTCCAAGCACATGGATTAAGAAATCAGTACTGATAAGAGGATTCTGCTAGTGCCCTCGGGCTCAGCTGATAGGAATTAAAAGAATATCCATGTGTCTTCTCAGGTGGCTCTCTACATCTCACCCTTTTTTACTAATTAAAATAAAATTTAAACATCAATAATAGGACTCTAAAATTAAAAACAATTGCAAACAATGCCAATGCAAAAACTAAACCATATACATGTTATTTTCAAAACTTGAATGTCAAGAGCAAAACTCTGGCTATTAAATAATAACAACAATGCCAATGCAAAACAACAAAATGAGAAATCAGAATTATGGACATATTAATATTTTTAGCTACTAAATGAGTCTCTTTTGTTGCTGGTGTAGATTTATTCAGAGTCCTTGGACTTGTTGCACAGACTTTGCAGAAGACTGGAAGCTAACAGATGCTAGCATGAGCAGGAACATGATTAAAGATGTAGCTTCCACTTCAGTCTTTAATTTCTTCCAATGACTCCATGCTGGCACCTCAGTCCCTTGCGTAGCCTTCAGTTTTCTTCTCTCACTTTGCTGTCGTCTGGGCAACTCTCAGTCCTTCTGGGTGAAGGGACACAGGGGCTTCTCTGAGTCCATTGTGATGATGGACATAATACGTATCCTTGGGTGAGGATTTAAAAAAAAATAAAAAAATAAAAAGGAAAGAAAGTTCATGCTAGCACTTTGGGGACCTCTCCCTTCCAAGATCCCCAGTTGGTTGGTAAGCTATAGCTATAACCCAATATTACTTTTCTCTGCAACAGTTTTCCTGGAGCGTGGAAGGGTCTCCTACGGTGTGTTATATTGGTAAACTAGATTATTTTATAAAGGGGAAAAGTGGACAAATGTTTTTCTCTTTCTGCTCCAATGTATTGTAATAGTGTGTGTGTGTGTGTGTGTGTGTGTGTGTGTGTAGGGGGATGGGAAAATGGCCCAGCATCCCAAGAGAGGCTTGATGTGTGATCAAAGAACAATTGTGAGTTGGAGCGGCTATTAGGTATGCCTGATCCTGAGGGCTATCTCTTCTATGTGCTGATTGCCTTTGTGAGGTCTCTCTAATGATAAAAACCAGTTCGTTCTTTTTGAAAACCTACACTGTGTTAAACACTTTGTATATGTTATTTCAGTTTCTTACAACTGCTCTGCCATGTAGTGTTCAAATTTCCTCATTGCTGTTAATAGATGAGGAAATAAAGACATAATGAGGCAAAATAATTTGCCTAGAACCACAGAGTGAGAAAAGCCATGGAGACAGAATATGCAATAAGCCTTTCAACATGGCTCGAGAAGATTATGCATCAGATTTATGTTTAAATACTCAAATGGTTCCACTTCTGACCTAAGAGTGTGAGGACTTTCCCTTGTGAAACTGGTAAAAACTATATAAAAAGTTTATATCTCCCCCTGGCCGGTGTGATTCAGTTGTTTGGGCATTGTCCTGTACACCAAAAGGTCACCAGTTCAATTCCCAGTCAGGGCACATGCCTGAGTTGCAGGCTCCATCCCTGGTAGGGGTAGTGCAGGAGGTAGCTGACTGATTTTTTTCTCTTGCGTCGATGTTTCTCTCTCTAAAAATCAGTAAAAATGTTTAAAAAATAAAAAGTTTACATCTCTGGAAATGATCCCAAGGGCAGACAGCAAATAAAGATTTACTGAAGAAAAATATACTAATATTCAGTAAGGAGAATAAGAGAGTCTGATATTTGAACCAAGACCCACTCCTCAGCTCAGTGAAAAGAAGCTCCATTTTGGATTGAGACAGCCAAGAACGTAGGGATTCCTTGCTGGGACTGACCAGCAGACCCTGAGTGATGGAGGAATGATTACTCGGACACACACTTCTGTGAAAGAGAAGGCTAAGGGGCTGCCTGGCAAGAGGCACCAGACTGCCATGTTCACCTTTGGCTTTTATTGTCACAACAGCTTGAACTAAAATTAACCTCTAGATACAGTCAGCAGGTAAGTATCCTTGAGAAAGCACATGTTCTACAAGGTCTGTCTAAAGACTAAACATAGAGATGCTAGTAAAACTCCAGGGGGCTCGGACTCATTTGGAAAAGTCAGGGCAGGGGCTGCCGCCTTCAGCAAGGTTCCCCCAGAGACCCACAACCCCTCAGAGAATCCTCCTGACAGACTTTCCACCAAGTCCTGTGCTTCCCCACAATTCCTCCCTCCAGCTCCCAGTCAGGATGTCAGCATTTCCCATCCTGCTTCTTGCTGCTTGTTCTGGGCAAGTGAGACTAAGAGATGGAGGCTCCCTTTTCTATCCAGCCTGGGACACCACGCCATGGAGAACACTGTGGCCCAAAGAGCCCTTGATCTGCTCATGGTTTGGGGGGTTTCATGCTGACAGAGACAAGCCAAGTGACTTGGAACTGCTGCTCCACCAAATGGCAGCTCAGATAGAGGCACACCATGTCTCTGTCCTACCCCAGAGCCGTGGTGCAGAAACTCTGCCTGGGCTGTAGGACAGAGCTCCAAATACAAGAGAAACAGTGGAGATTGTGGTGAAAGGAAATTTGGAGATGGATGGATTCATAGACTAAATTATAGGCTGACTAGTTTATTGGCAAGAAACAGGGAAAGATAATTTAGAAGAGCCTTCCTGGGATCAGAAAATAGTCTCAAACACTGACCCCAGCAACTGTCCCTTCAAAAGAAGTCTGTGAAGCAATGTTTACTCAGGGCTTTTTGGAAAGAACAGGGCAATCAGCTAGCCCTTAGTGCTGTTTATCAGCTGCAGAGGGACAGGGAGGAAAGGACCCCCAAGAAACCATTGTTACCCAGGCTGACTGTGCTCACACCTCAGGCTGACTCCTGAGGAGAAAATATTAGAGGGTTCACACTATAGGGTGAAAGAGAATTAACTAAAATAATCTATTCAGTCACTAAACAAGTCAACAGGCAAGTAACAGTAATCAATCCCAGAGGCCACACCCAGAGTTGCTACAATATGATCTAAAACATTCACTTTCCAACAAAAGGGATAAGACCTGCTGAGAAATGAGAAAGTCTGGCTTCTATAATGGAGAGATAAATGGAAACCAAAAATGCCTGGGAGAATGGACCAGAGTTAACAAAATTTAAGTATCTATTATAAATACGTTCAAAGAACTAAAGGAATAAATGAGTAAAGGAAGTATGGTGAAATGTCATTAAATATAAATTGTCCATAAAGTGAGAAAAATTATTAAAGAAAAAAATGGAAATTCTAGATTTGAAGTGTACAGTAACTCAAACAAAAATTTTACCAGAGGGGCTCAATAGTGGATTTGAACTGACAGGAGAAAAGATTAGTGAACTTAAAGATAGTAGAACACTATTAAAGCCCCAACAGGAGACAAAGCAAAGGCAGAAAAAGCATTCAAAGAAATAATGGCTGCAATTCCAAATGTGAAGAAAACTTTAATCTACACATTCAAGAAGCACATCAAACCCATAGTTTCAAGGAGCTCTAAGAACACATTATAATAAAAATGCTGAAAGCAAAAAACAAGGAGAGAATCTTGAAAGCTAGCAACAGACAAATGGCTTGTCCCTTTCAAAGCAACCCAATAGAATTAATAGCTAACTTTTTGAAGCCAGAAACAATGGGATAATGTATTCAAAGAAAAAAATGTGCTCAAAGAAAACAGAAATGTCAATCAAGAATCCTTTATCCAATAAAGCTATCTTTCAATATAGAAGGCAAAATAAAGATATTCCCAGATAAACAAAAGTTGAGAGAATTTCTTGCTGGCAGACCCATTTTACAAGTACTAAAGGAAGTTTTCAGATGAAAGCAAGTAACTCAGGGTAATTTGAATCCACATTAAAAAAAAAAAAAAGACAAATTACCAGTAAAAGTAATTTATTATACTAGGTAGTATAGCTGAAACTGGTTTGGCTCAGTGGATAGAGCGTAGGCTTGGGGACTGAAAGGTCCCAGGTTTGATTCCGGTCAGGGGCATGTACCTTGGTTGCGCTGATCGATGATTCTCTCTCATTGATGTTTTTGACTCTCTGATTCTCTCTCTTCCTCTCTGTGTAAAAAAAAAGAAAAAAAAAGACAGTATAAATGTAAATTTCTTTTCCATTCTTTTCTTAACTGATTTAAAAAGCAATTGCAGCCCTGGCTGGGTGACTAAGTTGTTTAGAGCATCATCCTGTACATCAAAAAAGTTTCAGGTTCAATTCCCGCTCAGGCATATGCTCGGTTGTGGATTCCAAACCCTGTCAGGGCATGTACCAACTGATGTTTCTCACATCAATATTTCTCTCTGCTTAACTCTCTAAAACCAATAAAAATATATACTCAGATGAGGAGTAAAAAAAGCAATTGCACATAACAATATGTATATAATATATTGCGGAGCCTATAACATGTAGAAATGTAATAAATTTGCCAACAACAATACAAATGAGGGAAATTGAAGCAAAGCTGTATTGGATTAAGGGAAGACTTCAAATTCACAGGAACAAATGATAACAAAGAAGGCTAATATAATAAAACTATAAATGCATATTTGTTTTCTCATCTCTTCACTTCTTTAAAAGACAAAGTTATAAAGAGTAATTATAACAATGCATTGCCAGGTATGTAACATCAATGAACGTAATATCCTAATATATAATAATCCAGGGGCTGTCACAACCAAAACAACCAGACAGACAATGGAACATAGGCTGCATGGGATGACAAGGCCAGCAGGGGCATTAGTGAGGGATGACCAAATGACTGTACTGAAGCTAGCAGGGGGGAGCAGTAGGGGAAACCAGGCTGGTAGGGGGTACCATTGAGGGTGACCAGGCTGGCATAGGGGGCAGTAAGGGGTGACGAGGCCAGCAGGGGTGGGGGGACAATTGGGAGCCACGAGGCTTGGGGTGCAGTTAGGGGCGTTTAGGCAGGCAGGTAGGCAGATGAGCAGTTAGCGCCAGCGGTCCTGGATTGTGAGAGGGATGTCTGATTGCTGGTTTAGGCCTGATCCCATGATTGGGCTAAACCAGCAGTCAGACATCCCCTGAGGGGTCCCAGATTGGAGAGGATATAGACTGGGCTGAAGGGACACCCCCTCCCCTGCTTTGTACAAGTTTCATGCACTATACCTCTAGTATAAAAATATTAAACCCCCGAAAGGGAAATGGGAATAGAGCTATGTATGAGCAACTTTTCTATATCTCGTTGGAATTAAGTTCATATAAATCTGGTTCTGATAAACTAAGATGTGAGCTTGAGAGCAACCATTAAGGACATAACTAAAAAAAAAAAAAAAAAAAAAAAATAGGGAAAATATCATACACAAAAATAAAATGTGAAAAAACTAAATAAATAAATAAAATGTGCCCTGGCTGATGTGACTCAGTTAATTGGGTGTCATCTGGGCACCAAAAGGTTGCCAGTTTGATTCCCAGTCAGCACATATGCCTGGGTTGCAGGTTTGATGCCTGGTAGGGCATGTGCAGGTAGAGGCCAATTGATATTTCACTCGCACATTGATGTTTCTCTCCCTCTCTCTTTCCCTCTCTTTAAAACTCAATAAAATTTAATTAATTAAGAGATTTATTGAAAGAAATTGCTTCAGTAATTGTGGTGGCAGGTAGATTATGGCGGATCTGAAATCTGTGAGGCAGGAGGTCAGGAGGGCAGAAGCTGGCTGTGTAGTCCACAGGTGGAATTTCTTCTCAGGGGAATTTTAGCTCTGCTCTTTAAGCTTTTCAACTGATCGGATCAGGCCCACCAGATCATGGAGGCTAGTTCCCGAAATCCACAGAGTAGCAGAGAGTAAGATTGGTTAACAGACTGTCCGGGATAATCACATCTGCAAAACCTTTGCAGCCACCGATGAACCTTTCACGCAGTGAGCGGGACCATAGCCTGGCCACGCTGGCACCTGAAGCCGACGGTCACATCTCCAAGCAAATTCCTGTGCCTGAATATTTGCTAATGTCACAACATCAGCTTTTGGAGGAACCAAACTAGGATGCCCCCAGCACCACCCTCTTCCCCAGCTCGGCATGGAATTCGGTTTCACCTCGGGGGAGAGAAGCTGGTTCGGAACAAGCGATTGTCCTGACTGCCACGCTCCCCAGGCCCCGTGGCTCCTGGATCCTCACCCCGTGACCCCCTTCCAGGTGGGCTGGGCAATCCGATGGTCTTTGCTCACCAGGGCAAGTTGGAAACATTGTCTTGGCTGCCTCTGCCTCTGAATCCACAGCCAGCGTTTTCTGCCCTCACCCTAGTTAAGCATCTCAGGGATCCAAACAAAGAGCACCCGGTAGGAGTGCAGCCGTCTTCAGAAGGTGTTCACAGCAAGGTTCTTGATTTACAACCCTCCCCCCACCACCACCCCAACCCCCATTTCCTCTGACCCCAGAACTGAATATTTCGTAACCAAGCCTGAACTCGGACAGAAAAATAGCAGTTAAACATTCCATACATTCTAAAACCATGTAAGATTATTATTATTGTTACTTAGTGAATTCTAACAGCTTCAAAGAGGATCTCGTATCATTGAAAACAGAGGGAGACCTGGGTTGGGGCAGGCCCGCCTTTTTGTAATTTCTGCTGAGACAACGCAGCGGAGCGGAGAGATCAGAGGTGCCGGGGAGCGGCCAGGCGGGAACACCCTTCCCTCTGGCAGAGCCGGGCTGTGCCCTGCCTGGGGCCAGGCCGTCTGCGGCTTCTGTGCCGGAGGCATCTGATTTCAGAGCCACCCCGGGGCGCGCGCTGTTTGATTCCAATGTGAGGAAAGGGTCCCCCACGCAGTCTCCTTGGCTGTGCAGGGCGGGGACTTGTACCCAGGCCCTGTCTGATTTCAGCACATGCCACACCTGGCTCCTGGCCAGCGTCTGATGCCACCAGGAGACTGCTGCAGGTGCCCTCCCTGCGCCTCGTGGCGGGCTCCCGTGGCCGGCTCCCGTGGCCAGGCTCAGTAGGAGAGAGGGAGGTTTGGGGGGAGAATCCATTCGTCCTTCCCTTCACTCACAACACGTGATTGAAAGGCCCGACTGTTGTGACGTGGACATACTTCGGCCTGCGATGGGGACCTTTGCCCTCCTCATTTAGCTAAATGCCTGATTTTCTCCACATCAGCTTACCGGGAGCCGTGTAACAGGGCGCTTTCCCTGGAAGCACTGCTCGTCCCGCTGTCCTGTCGGTAACTGGATGGAAGAAGTGCTGTGGGCTGGCTTACTGTAGCAGCCAATCCGCCTGCCGGGCCGAGGCGGCGATGAGTGAGGACTGAGCTGCGTCCCGCCAGCTCCGCGCCCGCCGGGCGCCTCCGCCGGGTTCTCTCTCAGCCTTGTATCAGGGGCACAGTCACTGGCTGCCAGGAACTCGGAACAGCTGCAGGCCCTCGGGCCGTCCTGCCCCGCTGAGTTCCTCTGGCCGGGATGGCTCAGAAGGCTCTTCCCAGCCAGGAGCCGGGTTCCAGCCACTTTGGGAAGTCAGGTCAGTAGGACAGCTTTTGTTTTTGAATTTGTGAAC
The DNA here is from genome assembly GCA_963693515.1 of Pipistrellus nathusii. Classification (NCBI taxonomy): domain Eukaryota; kingdom Metazoa; phylum Chordata; class Mammalia; order Chiroptera; family Vespertilionidae; genus Pipistrellus; species Pipistrellus nathusii. The sequence continues at coordinate 1,121,395 of OY882870.1, forward strand.
AAGGAATTTTTAAAATGTCTTTATTGGCTTTATAGAGAGAGGAAGGGAGAGGGCCAGATGACCATCGGTGAGAGAGAAACCTGGATGTGCCGCCTCCGGCACGTCCCCTGCTGGCGTCCGGCCCGGCGGTGCCTGACCCGATGGAGCTCTGACTCCGTTCGTGGTCCACGCTCAGCGCCGAGCCACGCAGCAGGGCGTGCGTCTTTAATTTTTAAACCCATTGCTGTTACTGAATCTAGTTCCATTTTTTATTTCCCCCTTCTTTTTCTTTTCATGTATCTTTCTCATTGGGGTTTGTAACATTTTTTTCTTCTTTAATGTCATACTTGGGGAATAAATGCAAGAAGAATCCACTGTCCCCCTGGGCCAGTCTGAAAACTATTGTTTTCCTTGGCACTGACACCTGCCCGGACTCAGGTCACTGGCGGAACCTGGGCTGTGGCGGCCAGGGCTGGCGCAGGCGGCGGCGATCCTGCTTCCGGGCGGCTCCCGGGCCGCTGTGTGAGCCTGTCCGGCTGCGGCCCGCTAGCCGGGGAACACATGTCTAACTGCCCCTGCTGTGCCCCAGGGAGGAGCTGGGATCTTGGAATGAAGATGGTATTGATGACTATTAGTTATTGATCCTTCAGTCCCGGGCACTCTACATGTGTTGTTATTTTGACTCTTCATGGTCACTCATTTTTTAGATCGTTCTCCTTTAACAGATAAGAAAACTGAAGTTCAGAGATGTGATTTGCCCAAGGTCACGTAGATAACATATTTATCAATATTTATGAATACTCTTTTGGATACATAGGTATTATTATGACATTTAGTTTTATTGGCAAGCTAAATAGAATTTAATGAATATTGGGAATGGCTAGCTGAGAGACTGATTTATGCAAATCATTTGTTGTTTGTACCGAACTTTTGCCACATTCTGGTGAAGCATCCGTCTTATATAAAAACTGCTATTTAAAATTTTAACCCTGCTATTTGGCTTCTGTAGATGCTTGCTTGCTTAAATAATAAGGAAAATAAGAGGACTCCAGAGAGGCCATAAACCTTCCCCAGACGAAGCTATCAGTGCTGGCGCCAGGCCAAGCCTTTGGCTGAGGTTCAAAGCCCCAGCACATGGGGCTCTTTAAGAACTTGCAAAGGACGGGAAACACCCCATATTTGGGAGACAAAGAAGGTAAAAACGTATAAATAGGGGAAGTTCCTCCATGTTGGGGCCCAGAACTTGAGAGACCTTTTTTTCTGGGCCCTCGCCTAATAATAATAATAAATGATGATGATGATAAATGTAACTCCATCTCTCTAAGCACTGCTTGGTTCTCTCCGGTTTCCTGTGACCCCGGGCGGCCTCATCCGGGGCTCAGAGCTAATGGTCGAGGAGCACTTACTACACGGGAAGCCAGAACCATGTGTTTTTGCACATTTTACCCTCATAACAGCCCTATGGACCGTCTCTGTTCCCTGACCCCATTTTACAGACAGGAATACTGAGGCCGAGAGACGTTATCTAGCTTTGAGGCCACGCTGAGACCAGAGCCTGTTCTTCTAATATCTAGGCTGAACAACCACCCTCACCACCACACTCCATAGCTAAGAAGCATTAATTCACCAAGACACAGGAACAGAATTAAATCATAGACAGTGTGGCCCACACAGAGGAGAACCTTCTAACCACAGGCCACAGGTCTCAGTCTCCTAACCCGCGGGGCTCCTTCCTTGGTGTGTGGAGACTGAGGCTGCGGCAGCGGCTCCCCAGGGCATGGCGGCTCCCAGCTCAGCCTGCGCCAGCTTCAGGAAGGACGGTCTGGTCCTCTGTGGGATCAGCAGACACTCCTGGAGCCACAGCCAGGCTTCAGGGGTGAGACAGGCCAGGGGACACTCATCTTCGCTCTCAGGCAGCTTTGTCTGGTGTAAGTCCCCAGGCTACGTGAGTTCTGTCTGACTACAGCCTACACCTCAGGCAGGTGATGTCAAATGATAATGTGAGCGAGGCGGCAATCCGCTCCCCTGAAGGAAAGGCAGACCATGGGTCCCCCCCCCTCCCGTCCTCCTTAAAGAGCTGGGAGTGGCCCTGAGCTCAGGTGGCCCTCTTGCCACCAGGCTTAGAGCCTGCTTTTACTGGAAGCAAAACAAAACAAACACCCGTTTTGTTTCAACGGGTGACATTTTTTCTTTACTTTTTTTTCTTCGCCCAAGGACATACTTACATGTTTAGAGAGAGGGAGAGAGAGAGAGAGGAGAGAGAGAGAGAGGGAGAGAGGGGGGGGAGAGAGAGAGAGAGAGAAGGAGAGAGAGAGAGAGGGAGAGAGAGAGAGGAGAGAGAGAGAGAGAGGAGAGAGAGGAGAGAGGGAGGGAGAGAGAGGAGGGAGAGAGAGAGGGAGAGAGGGGAAAGAGAGAGGGAGAGAGGGGAGAGAGAGAGGGAGAGAGGGGAGAGAGAGAGGGAGAGAAGGGAGAGAGAGAGAGAGAGAGAGAGAGAGAGAGAGAGAGAGAGAGAGAGAGAGAGAGAGAGAGAATGATGTAGAGAAACATGGATCACTTGCCTTCCATATGTGCCCTGACCAGGTATGTGTGGGAATCAAACCGGCAACCTTTGGGTGCACTGGCCGTGCTCAACCGACCGAGCAGCTCCAGCAGGCGGTGAACTTCTTTACATCCACTGAAGTGATACAAATCCTGCCGCCGTATTTCCCCTAGTGTCTGCCTTCTGTCTGATTTTATGTCATGCTATCACGAGTGCTGCATACTCCGGCAGATAAATGACTCTCCCTCCACTCCTGCAGCAGGCTCTCACTGTCCTGTGTGGAATTATATGCACGTGGCGATGTGCGGAGACGGTGGGCTGAGAAGGCGTGAGCTGTAATCCAGGTGCTTTAGTCGTTTGCCAGCACCTGGAGAGTGGAGGGGAGGGAGACCTGCCAACTCTGCCCCAAAGTGGTTTTTACTGGTACTTTCAAAAGCCACTGACTTTTAAAATCTAATGCAAAATGTGACCTTTCACAAATATTAAGCGGCTGGGCATTACTGTGGAGATCAGGGCATCAGGGAATCCTCAGTCATTCATCATGCCTTCCTCCACCCGCTGTCTGTGGAATACCAGAGCTAGATACCCCAGGGAACCCAACTAATGGTGTGTCTGCCCTCTGGGATTGTCAGGACTGAGGACAGTGAAGGTGTGTTAGCAAAGAACACCTGGAATCTACTCTAGACGGGACCTGTCAACGTGAAAACCATTGAAGCCTGTGAAGAATTCTGTGAGTTTATCTGAGCCAAACTGTCCACATATGCCGGGAAGCAGAACCTCAACGAATTGAGGTAATGCTCCGGAGAATGGCGGTTACATCTGTATTTATACATCGCCATCAGAGGAGGGGCACAGGTGGGTTACACGGAATCCATTGGTGATGGAGTAAGGAGGTGGGAGAAAACAAAGCTGGTGTGTGTGTTGGGGGGGTCAGGGGGGAGGGAGGGTTGAGGGGATGGGTGGAGGGAGGAGAGTGGGAAACCCCTGGGAGTGGATAAAAGTGAAATGATGGACACATACTTAGGTGGGTGCAGGAACAATTAACATGATAACAATTAAGGAATTTGTGGTCTTTGTCCTGGCGCCCACCACATTAGATTGTGCCCCAGGGGCTCCAGGAAAAGGGAAGTGACAAGTTACCCAGACATTTCAAGGGTGTGTTATCATAGATGCAAAAAGACAGACCGGCTCAGTAAAGGTAAAGGTTGACCTTGTCGGTGAAGATACCTGCCTAGGACGTGACTGCCCACCATCACTGCTTTCAGTTACAGTTTAATCTCAGTCCATCCTCTGTGGGAACTTTAGGTCTGAGTCTGCAAGACCGCCATGTGGGCCTCCCTGAGCTGTCAGGTCAGCACGTGGCCCCTTCTGTCCACACACTATCAGCGTGCTGTCCATGTGGCATCCCGGAATTGTTAGAAGTTCACAATCTCGGCACTGTTCCGCCCAGACCTAGGGACTCTGGTGAGTCACATTCATGTTCCCCGTGGCTACTCCAGAACCGTCTGGGAGCTGAAAAACCTTCTGAGGCCCAGAGGGCTCTCCACGCCCATTTAATCCGAGCCCCGAGTGGGGCTCAGACCCAGATGGCCTGCCAGGGTTTCTGGGTGGAACCAGGAATCTGTGTGTCCAGCCACAGAAGGCAGCTGGTGGTAAGCGCTCTGAGCCCCGAGCAAGCCCGGAAGGAGGGAGGGCGCTGGGAAGCTCCGGGCTGGGAGGAAGGAGGGGGCGGGGCAGGGAGAACCTGGTCCAGGGGCCTGGGGATGAGGGATTCCTGAGCCACCCAGCTTTCTTTTCCAAACGTTTAATATTGACCTGATTCAGACTTACAAGTCACAGAAGATATGCTTCACCCAGACTGTCCAACTCAATTATCACAACTTCTCTGTCTCCACATACATGTTACATAACATGTACACACATATGCGCATGTGTATTTCCCCTCTCCAAACCATTCAGAGGAGTTGTGAACATTATTCCCTCTTAAATTAGCATGTATTCTATACAAACAAAGGTTTTTTCTTATACAGCAGCAATGCACACATCAAAATTAGGCTGTTAACATTGATACAATACCACTGTCTAATCTGCAGATTTTACGCAGATCTCACCAATAATCTCAAAACTATCTATACTAATAAAAGCCTAGGTGGCCCTCGTGCCCTCACACAATGCCTTCATGTCATCACAAGATGGCTGTCCCCACGTTGTCACAAGATGGCCACCCCTCGTTGTTACAAGATGGTCACCACAAGATGGCCAGCAGGGGAGGGCAGTTGGGGGGACCAGGCTGGCAGGGGAAGACAGTTGGGGGCAAGATCAGGCTGGCAGGGAAGGACAATTGGAGGTGATAGGGTCTGCAGGGGAGGGCAGTTGGGGTGATCAGGGCAGCAGGGGAGGGCCGTTGGGGGCGATCAGGCCGGCAGGGGAGCAGTTAGGTGATGGATTAGGTTTCAATCAGGCTGGCAGGAAATGGTTAGGGGGTGATCAACCTGACAGGCAAAAGCAGTTAGGGGCAATCAGGCAGGCAGGCATGTGAGTGGTTAGGAGCCAGCAGTCTTGGATTGTGAAAGGGATGTCTGACTTCCAGTTTAGGCCTGATTCCTGTGGTCGGACATCCACCAAGGGATCCCAGATTGGAGAGGGTACAGGGTGGGCTGAGGGACACCCTTCCCATGCATGAATTTTATGCACTAGGCCTCTAGTTTTTTATAATAAAAAAAGCTCCCAGCCGAAACCGGTTTGGCTCAGTGGATAGAGCGTTGGCCTGCGGACTGAAGGGTCTTGGGTTCGATTCCCGTCAAGGGCATGTACCTTGGTTGCGGGCACATCCCCAGTAGGGGGTGTGCAAGAGGCAGCTGATCTATGATTGTCTCTCATCGATGTTTCTAACTCTCTATCCCTCTCTTTTCCTTTCTGTAAAAAAATCAATAAAATATATTAAATAAATAAAAAAAAAAAAGCTCCCAAATCATGTGTTGCATTCAGTTCTCATGTCTTTTGGGTATTTATTTATTTATTTATTTTAAGTTCTATTGATTTCAGAGAGGAAGGGAGAGGAAGAGAGAGAGGAAGAGAGGAAGTGAGAGAGAATCATTGATCGGTTGCCTCCTGCACACAACACACTGGATACTGAGCCTGAAACCCAGGCGTGTGCTCTGACGGAGAATCGAACCATGACCCCTGTGCATAGGGCGATGCTCACCCACGCAGCCACCTGGCTGGGCTCTCTTTGGTCTTTAACTCGAACTTGTGTTTCATGAGGCTGACGGTTTTGGCGTGTACAGGAGGCGTGGATAAGTGCTCCTCAGTGGGTTTGTCTGGTGTCTCTACATGAATGGACTCAGTTATGTGGCTATGGCTGGGGTCACAGGGGCGGGACTGGGTCCTTCCCGGGCGCCATGCCCCAGGACGACACCAGCCTTGGTCACCTGGCTGAGTGCTCTTCGTCAGGCCTCTCCACGGTAAGGTTCTGTCTCACCTCCAGCAGTTAGTTCTGTGTGACAAGGTGCTCTGGGACTGTGCAAACATCATGTTAGTCCTCAGACTTTCACCTCCCTGTCCTCATGCCTGTTGGTCCTGACAGACCCAGTTACTATGGTGGTCATCAAATGGTCACTGTATAATTCCATCTCTTTCATAGTATTATTAGTTGGCTTTTTGTTATAAGAAAGAGCTTTCTCTTTTTATTTATTCCCATAAACCCACAGATTGTTAGTTTATTCCATGTGCTGTACTTGTTTACTATTTGATGTCCCAGTGCTTCCCGCCTCCTGGCATGGGAGCCCAGCAGCCGGCTCCTGATCTGGGACACATCCCCCGCGTCTGAGCTTCCGTCCTTCCTGGGACAGTGCGGTCCCCAAGCTGAGAGCTCCCCTTGGGCCTCGGACCTGCGGGGCGGGCACTGCATGGGCGGCTCCCACAGGTGAGCACTGACACAGGAGAACGTTAATGCAGGTCTTCGGTGAGAGAGTTGCCTCTGGCTTTCCAGAACAGAAGTGCTGCATGTGACTTCCAACCATGGACATTTTCCCAAACAGCGCACAGGCGTGAAGTCTGGGGGATTCATTCTGTGTAAAAACATGGTTGTCTTGTCTACACCTAACTTCATAACTGTTAAAGCAAGTTTCATTTAAGGACTCTTCATAAATTCCCATAAGATTTTAAGTTACTTCCCATAGAAACAGCAACTTTTATTGCCATTTCAGTTTTTCAAATGATTCCTCTCTTAACAAATAACAATGCTGTTAAAACTGGCTCTAAAATGTATTGAGAGAGAGAGAGAGAGAGAGAGAGAGAGAGAGAGAGAGAGAAACAGAGAGAGAGAGAGAGAGAGAGAGAGAGAGAGAGAGAGAGAGAGAGAGAGAAACAGAGAGATCTTAGTCACTGCATAGTTTTCTTGATTCTAGAACTTTCCCAGGGATGATGTCACTCGAGGGGACAATTGACAAAGCCTGAGGACTTTTCTTAGTTGCCACAAGAGAATGGGAGGAGGTGGAGTTGTTACCAGGTAGAGACTGGGAATGCTGCTAAACATCCTACATGCAGGACAGTCTCCACCCCCAGAGACCCCCCCCACCTCCCCATGTGAGGAACCTGCTCCCCAGGAAGTAGCACCCTCCCACAGTGTGCTCGCAGAACAGCCCAGGCCAGCTCACAGGGTCGCGGTTAGGTGGGACTGTGGCATCTGTGGCTCAGCCCAGAGGATCCACAGCGGCTGAGAGACATTGAGTCAAACCATGGAAAATAAAGAAAAGTTTCTGAACTAAGTGCACTCCAAATAAACTTGCCTCTGGAACCTTTCCTTGTGGCTACTTCCTGCGAGGCTGACCTAGTCTCTGGCCCAGGGAGACGTACCTGTCCCCTTCTATTGGGTCCACAGCCAGCTTGTGCCCGGGGAATGGCGGGAGGTTGGGAGGGGAGAGTGCTTGAATTCCTATGGAAGATTCTCAGTAGATTTGGTTGTCACTAACTCAGCCTCTTTATATCTATTTCATGGAAATGTCTAGAGGACAGGTATGGCAGGAATGACATAGTTTTAATAGAAATGGTGTTCTTTCTCTCATTATTCACAGACTTTATTTTTTTTATTATTTTTTGTGTGTGTGTATTATTATTATTATTTTTTTAATCAATCTTTATTGTTCATATTATGACAAAGGTTCCTCATTTCTTCCCCCCTCCACCAGGTTCCCACCCCACCCTCTGCCCCCTCCCCATCCCCCATTGTCCTCATCCATAGGTGCAGTTTATGTTCAGTCTCTTCTTCCCTCAATTTCCCCAATAGTAAATCCCTTTTCAGATAGTAAATCAGTTACTTAGCATTTTCTAATATCAATAATACCTCCACATGCCCAATGATACACTTCACACAAAAGACATTTCCCAATAGGTCCACCAGCCTCATCCAGGCCCCACCCAAGGCACTCACAGATCAACACCCCAGTCCTAAACTAACTCAACACATCCAGATCTAAGCCTTCATCACTTGATTCAGCAGACCCTCAAGTTCCCACGAAAGTTTCCAGCCATGTCTGAGAGGCAGCCGTGGGGCAGGGGCAGGCAAGGAGCGAGCTGTTCTGGGCCTGGTTGCTCAGGACCTGGCCTCTGTTGCTCTGGTTCATTCCACAACCAGCTGCTCCGGGTCTGGTCACTGCCGCTCCCGACCTAGTTGCTCTGGACTTGGCTGTTGCTGTTCCGGGCCTGGCCGCTCCCAGCCTGGCAGCCGCTGCTCCGGGCCTGGCCGCACCAGCCCCGCCTGCTCCCCCGGGCCTGGCCGCTCCCAGCCTGGCAGCCGCTGCTCCGGGCCTGGCCGCACCAGCCCCGCCTGCTCCCCCGGGCCTGGCCGCTCCCAGCCTGGCAGCCGCTGCTCCGGGCCTGGCCGCACCTGACCCGGCTGCTCTGGGCCCGGCCGCTCCGAGCCTGGCCACTCCTGACCTGGATGCTCTGGGCTTGGCTACTGCTGTTCTGGGTCTGGCTGCTCCCACCCCGGCTGCTCTGGGCCCGGCTTCTCCAGGCCCGGCCACTCCGGGTCTGGGTGTTCCTGGACTGGCCACCCTGGGCTTGGCCGCCTCCGCCTCATGCCTGGCTGCCACTGCCCCAGGTCTGGCTGCTCCAGTGATGGCTGTTGATGCTCTGATTCTGGCTGCTGTTGTTCTGGGGCCTGGCCGTTGCTGCTCCGGGCCTGGCTGCCACTGCCTTGTGCCTGGCCACTCTAGGCCTGGCCGTCGCTGTTCCAACATTCTGTCCTTTTTTTTTTCTTTTTTCTTTTTAAAACGCATTTATGTTGCAATGTTGGCTGGTGAGTTGAGTTCTGACTTAGTCTTTGATTTTTCAAGATCTTCTTTGTATTCTTTCTTAAGTAATTTTACTATTTTTTGCTCTCACTTGATTTCTTCACATTGAGAACTTCTTTGGTTTCTTCCTCCTTGTCCTGGGAGCTCAGCAGGTTGGCCTGTGGCACCCCTTTGTTCTCCGCGGGCTCCTGCACTGCTTCAGCCTGTTGCTAGGACGGTGCCGCCCAGGAAGCAGCCCCCGGCCTTGGCTCCATTGCCCGAGCTCAGTGGTCAAAGGCTCAGGGGCACCCACGCCTCCAGGGGCCCCGTGGCCCGCCTCCTTGCTGGTGCCCGGTTGGCTGGAGTCCGGCAGGGGCTTCTGTTCCCCTCTGCGTTCCCCCAGCCTGGAGCTTTTTTTTCTCCTTCCCGCTAGAGAAGTCCAGCATCAGAGTCAACAGACTGTCCTCTGTGCGCAGTTTGCGCGAGTCCCGGGGGCCCGGCCTTTCGCCGCTCTCCCCAGACTCCACCTCACAGCCCCGTCTCCCTCTGCCTGAGCCTGGGTCCCCAGGGATTAGCCCAGAACTGGGGTTCGGAGCAGTCCGGACTGAGGCTCACCGCTGCCGGAGGCCTTGTTTCTTCCGGCTAGGGTAACCCAGCATCAGAGTCAACATTCAGTCCTCTGCGCGCATTGCGCGCGACTCCAGGGGCCCTGCTTTTCACTGTTTTTCCGCCTCACGACCCCGTCTCCTCCCACTGGGGCCTGGGTCCCCAGGGTCTGGCCCATAACTGGGGCTCAGCGCTGCCGGTTCGGTGGGGGCTCAGCGCTGCCGGTTCGGGGGTTCAGCCCAGGCTGGGGGTTTTATTTCCTTCCTGCTAGGGAAGGAAAGGCAGCTCCCCGCCCTCTCCTCCTCTCCGGCTGCGACCTCTCCGTGTGCGCGTGCGGGCGGGCACGCGCGCAGCATGTCTCCGTACCTTAGGCTTTTTTTCAGCTCCTCTGATTTTCCTTCTGGTTTTCTCTTTCCTTCTTGTTGTAGAATTTTCAGTCAGTCGACTACCTGTAGCTCTGGGCAATGTCCACTCTACATTTTAGTTGTATTCCATTGAAATTGTTGTGTGCTGCCTCGGCTAGATGTCTACCTGAGCAGCCATCTTGGATCCTCCTATTCACAGACTTTAATTGTCCTGAATTAAATTGTGTCCTCCCTCAGTCTTACTTCCCCCAATTCATAGATAAGACCCAACTCTCAATCAATACAACTCTATTTAGAGATAGGACCTCTAAGGATGTCATTAAGATAAAATGAAGTCGTAAGGGTGGGGCCCTAATTCCATAGAACTGGTACACTTGTGAGAAGAGAGAGGCATCAGATCTCTCTGGGCTTGTGTATGGAAGAAAGGCCATGTGAGGCCATAGTGAGGCAGAGCCTCACCAGGAACTAACCCTGTTGCACCTTGATTGTGGACTTCCCACTTCCAGCTCCCAGAGCTGTGAGAAATAAAGATCTATTATTTAAGCCAGTTGTGTTCTTTTGTCACCACAGCCCAAGCAGACTAAGACACTCGTAAATAGTGATGTAATTGAAGTCAGGATTAAAAAAATTGATGAAACTGCCGAAATCGGTTTGGCTCAGTGGTGGAGCGTTGGTCTGCGGACTGAGAGGTCCCGGGTTCAATTCCGGTCAGGGGCATGTACATTGGTTGCGGGCACATCCCCCATGAGGGGTGTGCAAGAGGCAGCTGGTCGATGTTTCTCTCTCATTGACGTTTCTAGCTCTTTATCCCTCTCTCTTCCTCTCTGTAAAAAATCAATAAAAAATATATTTAAAAATTGATGCAACTCTGTTGTAAGGTTAAGTGCACAAAGGTGGGTATTTATTTAGATATAATTTTTTTTTCAGATTTGAAGTTCAGCTCTTGAATATGTCTAATCAGGTTACAAATAGAAGCAAAGATACAAGACTGACTTTAACCTCCAGATGACAGCCGACCTCTGTTCTAGATCTTATCAGACACAGAGGAGACTGGGAACAGCTTTTTTTCAGTTTTCCATTGAGGCAGAGGCCCTTTATCCTTCTTCCTTCTTTCTAAGGACTGGAGTCTCCATCTGCTGCAGGGGGCAGTGTGCCCACAGGAAGACAGCGTCTTAGTTATGGTCTAACGGGTGCGTATGGGACATGGAAGTGCTGTGAGGAGCTCGAGGGGAGACTGGAAGATGCACTCCTTTGTCTTTCCCTGTTTTAGTCCCTGCTCCTCTGGAATGCACATGTGGCAGCTGGTGCTCCAGCAGCCATCTTGGGCTGTAAGACATAAGCCCTCAGATACAGCGAAGCAGAGAGGCAGCAGCTAGCCAGTCTGTAACGCACAAATTCACATGAAACACCGAGCCCTGGTTTCTCCCATTTACGTGGAAACACCTCTAACTTGTCTAGCCAGGGCTGGTCACCTTGCTCTCATCGCCTCTCTGATATTAGGGAGGCGATGCGTTCATACTATGGCTAATCTCTGGATCAGCATCCCCGGGATGTTTTCTATCTGCTCTGTAACCAATTCCCTACTTTAGATATTCTTTTTCTTTTTCTAACAAAAAAAAACACAACTTTCTTGTTGAACGGCTATGGCCATCTTGTGTTACAGATGTCCCCCTTTATACGGCCCATTGACCCCCTCCACCTGATTTCCACCCCTCCCCAGGCCTTCACCACCCTATTGTCTGTGTCTGTAGATAATGCTGTATGCATATGAGTTCTTTGGTTAATCTCTTCCCACCCCCCTACCTCCCTCCCCTCTGATATTCATTAGTCTGTTCTGTTTCCATGCCTCTGGTTCTATTCTAGCCATTAGTTTATTTTGGTCATTAGATTACTTGTTCATTTATTATGATCTTTAAATTCAATTTCTGACTAGCCCTTTTTCATGTTTTTGATAGATATGTATTTATTGCCTTTCTTCTTCTTCTTCTTCTTCTTCTTCTTCTTCTTCTTCTTCTTCTTCTTCTTCTTCTTCTTCTTCTTCTTCTCTGCTACCCTTCAACATTTCAGGTAATACTGGTGTGGTAGTGATGAACTGCGTTAGCTTTTTATTGTCTGTGAAGTTCTTTATTTGACCTTCAATTCTAAATGACTTGGCCTGGCCTGCAGGATCAGCTGACACTGGCTCTCTGACATCTCCTGACATCTGACATCTGCACTTTCTGGACATCTGTAACACAAGATGGCCATAGCCATTCAACAAGAAAGATTTTTTTTTTTTTTTAGAAAAAGAATATTTAAAGCAGGGAATTGGTTACAGAGCTGATAGAAAACATCCCAGGATGAGGAGTCCCAGATTGCGAGAGGGCACAGGCCAGGCCAAGGAACCCTAATGGTGCACAATCAGGGCCAAGGAGGGACTCGGGGGTTGATCAGCTGGAGAAGGACTATGGGAAGGCTTCAGGGCATGTTTGGCCTGTCTCACTCAGTCTCGATTGGCCATACTCCAGCAGCAAGCTCACTCTGGTGGTCAGTGCACATCATAGCAACTGGTAAACTGTCTGCCCCTTAGTGGTCAGTGCTCATCATAGCGAGCGTTGAGCGGCCTTAGCATATCATTAGCATATTATGCTTTTATTGGTTGAATGACTGACCAGACACTGGGCACTTGGCATACTAGGCTTTTATTATGTAGGATAGCTTTGTTGGGTAGAATAACCCTGTTTGTGATCCTTGCTTTGTATCACTTTGAAAATTTCTTGCCACTCACTCTGGCCTGCAAAGTTTCTGTTGAGAAATCAGCAAACAGTCAAATGGGCACTCTCTTATAGGTAACTAACTGCTTTTTTCTTGCTGCTTTGAAGATTCTCTCTTTGTTTTTAACCTTTGGAATTTTAACCATGATGTGTCTTAGTGTAGGCTTCTCTGGGTTCCTCTTGTTCAGGACTTTCTGCACTTTCTGGATTTATAAGTCTATTTCTTTCACCAGATAGGGAAAGTTTTCTGTCATTATTTCTTCAAATAGGTTTTTTAATATCTTGCTCTCTCTCTTGTCCTTTTGGTACTCCCATAATGTGAATGTTGGTACGCTTGAAGTTGTCCCAGAGGCTCCTTACACTATCTTCATAATTTTGCTTTTCTGATTATGTGGGGATTTTTTTCTTCTTTTTCTTTTCTTCATTATATTCCAAATCATTGATTTAATTCTCAGAATCATCTACTCTACTATTGAATCCCTGTAAATTATTCTTTATTTTAGTTAGTGTATGCTTAATTTCTGACTGGTCCTTTTTCATGTTTTTGAAATTCCCCCTAAGATCCTTGAGTATTCTTATATCCATTGTTTTGAATTCTGTATTTAGTAGTTTTTTAAAAATTTTATTTCACTTAGGTTTTTTTTCTGGATATTTCTTCTGTTCTTTCATTTGTGACATGTTTCTTTGTCTCCACATTTTGTCTGCTTCCCTGTGTTTGTTTCTATGTATTAGGTAGAACTGCTATGTCTCTTAGAATTGGTAGAGTGGCCTTGTGTAGTAGGTTTCCTGTAGGGCCCAGTGTCTCTGCCTCCCCAGTCACCGGAGCTGGGCATTCTAGCTCCACCCCTGTGTGTCTAGTCTTGTTGTAGTTGAGTCTTGATTGCTATTGGCATCACTGGCAGGAGTTGACCTCCATGCCAATTGCTGTGGGGACCACAGTGGAAGAGCTGCTGTGCAGGAGACACCCCTTTGTTGCTCACTGAGTTGCCCCATAAGTGTGTCACTTGTGGATGTGTATTATGATGTAGTCTGAAGCTGCCCATCAGAGGCACTAGCTCTGAGACCTCCTGGGACGGTGAAAAGTCAGCCACTGCCTGCGGTCACCCAGCAGGAATTATAGAGAAATCTGCAGATGGCTGATACTTGTGTTGGACTTGGAAGTGCCCAGACAAGATTAACATGTAAAGCAAAGCAGGCTGCTGTGAGAACTAGGTTTTGCTAATGTCAGCTGCTGCTTGTTTGAGAGATTTTAGGGAAGTCTGAAGCCTGAGCCAGGACAGGTCATTCATATGGAAAAGTTGCTGCAAACAACTTGGGTGGGGCTGCAAATTGGATTGGGTGGGATCACAGGGAATCAGCAAGGCAGAGTGTACAGTTTGCGCCAAGTTGATGGAGACTCAGATATGGTTACTAGTCAGTTCTGAAATGGGGAAGGTCTCGGCAGAGAAACAAAGACCCCTGTGAGTACCCTTGTCTGGGAGAATGCCCCCGAGTTCTTGCTCTAATGACAGACAGTCCAGTTCCTCCACATATGTCCTTGGATCCCCAACAGCTTCTGCCCCAGTGTTGGAGTTCAGAGGGAGTGGGACTGTTTGAGTGCATGTGCAGGCCCTTTAAGAAGAAGTGTCTGGGTCTCCAATAGCTCCGTTTCGCTCAGCCATAATACCTGCTGCTCTTTATAGCCTGAAGTTACATGTAGGCTATTCTTCCCAGCTCTGGAACCCTAGTCCGGGGTCTGGTGTGGGGCTGGGATCCCTTTGGCCTCACAGGAGGTCTCTGTAGCCAAGATACCCCTTCCAATTAAAAAGAACAACCCACCACAAATGGTGTGGGATCCGCCCATTCCATGCCTCCACCACACCTAGCAGTCTCAGATGGATAGCTTCAGTCTACACCATATTTTCATCTTTGCTTCTCTAGTTGTAAGACTTCCATTCCACTAGATTTCAGATGGTTCTGAATGGTGGTTGTTCTTTACTTTAGTTGTAAATGTGATGTGGTTGTGGGAGGCGGGGTGCACTGGCCATGTGGTTCTCCCTCCTAAGTTTTTTCCAATGTAGAGAGCCAAAGTGGTTTTTGCTTTCATGAGTGATACAAGAGGAGATGACCTGGAACTGCAGGAGGTACCACATGTGGAGAGTGAGGCCTAGAACAGCTCACAGGGAGAAAAACCGAGTTGAGAGAGAAAGAAAAAGACAAAGAAAGATTGGTCCTGACAATGCTTGAGCTCCTGGACACAGCTGTATCCGAAGGTCCTGGGCTTTTCATAGGTGTTAACAATGAATTCCACTTTGTCCCCTTTGTGTTGTTGAGCTGTTTTGAGTTGGGTCCATATCCCTGCAGCTGAGAGTCTTAATCATAGCCAGCAGTCTATATCTGATTGCTGGGAAACAAATAGGGAGAAATAATAGGGCAGTGTGGCATAGTGGAGAAAGTTCTAGAATGAGGAGAGAGCACTGGTTGTCATCGCACCTCTGTGATCATCTATGGGTTTGTTTTGGTGGGTGTTGCTTTGTCCCTTCGGAAAAAGTCCTCAGCTTCTAAAAATAAGAGGCTAAGTGCCTGGTCTCTGGGTTAGCAGCCTGAATTCTAGCCCCAAATGTATGACTTTGGACAGACCCAAGTTAAACCCCAGTTTCTTAGTGTGTGAAATGGTAGAAGTTTTAGAGCTGTTGGGAGAATAGAATGATATTATGCATCTCTAGCATACAGCAGTCAATTATATGTTAGACAGCGCTGTGTTCCCCGGCACGTACTGTGTGCCACAAAGCGAGCTGTGGTGAGGCTGCCAGTGTGGAGTTGGCAGTGATGCTATGTTGATTACTTGGTAGAGAGCCAGACATGAGAGACAGTATGGGGAGATTAGTGTCTTGGCAGAGGAGTGAGGAGGGAGTCTTTGTTGCCCGACTCCTCTAAACTAGACAACATGGCCCCTGGGCCCCTTCACACCACAGCTCACCATCTCAATCAGATATAGACTGCTGGCTATGATTAAGACTCTTTAGAGAGTACGTCTAAAAGCTAGACAATGAGAGCTACATCAATTAGGTTTTTGTTTTGTCTCCATGGTATTTTGCAGTTGGTTTGATTCTTTCTCATAGATTTGGCCACATAAAATACTCTTAGAGAGGAGAACATCTTGGCCACAAGGACAGCATTGGGCATTAGGCCAAGTCGCCTATGCGTCCTTCTCCTATCAGTACTAGCCAGGGGACTTGGGGGTGTGGTTAACCAGCTGAGCCTCAGTTTCCTCTTCTGAAAAGGGGGTCAGGGTTCTTGATTCCCGGTCTTGAGAGATTGTGCATACAGTTGGGATATAATGAACCTTCAAAAATGGGAGCTATTGACATTGTAGTGAAGGACAGTAAGAAATGGCAGAATTGCATCTTGGGTTTATATTACCCCTTCTGGAAACAAATTCACTTTCAGACTGCCGATGGCATAAGCACAGTCCAACAGCAGGAACAGAAGTTACTCCCACAAGGTGACATATTCCATCATGAGACAAAATTTTGCTTTTCATCTGAACAGCCTTCTTATTAAAATTATAAGGTTGGTGATGCAAACCACATGATTAGTCTCTTCACATAAAAAGGCTCAAATACTAAAATCCATGCATGAAGATGTTTAAAATGGTATCATTTTATCATCCAAATTAGTTTTGTGAGTTCCTTGCAGAAACCCAAAGGAAAAAAATATCTTTTTTCATGCCACAGAGATCAGCAGAAAACATTATAAATATATTTAAAAGTTGAATGAAGCTCCATTGTGAATAGGAAATAGTATGGGCAATTAATAAGTGTTAATCCAATTTCATAAAAACAATAAAGGCAACTGGCAGAAACACTGACCCAGCCAGTCACTCAGGAATAAATTTATGGTCGTCTTAACCACCTTGGCATGTCCCGTTTAGCTGATTCATGTTAGAGCTACAGCTTTGGAAGCTATTGCACCCTGCACTGTATGTCACGGTCTTATTACCGTTCTGGAGATGGGATGAGCTCTGGTTTAGTTAGAGGATTGGCTAACTATGCTTGGAACTGTGGGACAATTGCCACCCTCTGTATACACTTCATTCATTCTTCTGGGAAAACCTCGTTGCCCAGCAAAGCAATATACAGAACTTGCAAAAATCATGCTTTGGAAATAGTCCTTCAAACCTGGATTCCATGGCTAATTGCATTGCTTCTACCATATTTCGTTAGCATTTGTGCCCTGTGCTCTGAGAGCACAGGGCAGCTCGGGGATTGCCTTGGTTTCCTCCTGATTATGTCTCTCCTGCTTGCCATTCACCATGACTACACCAGTCCAGAGAGCAAATAGCTATGATTTGGTAAATAGGTTCCCACTTGCATGATATCTCTGATTGATTGGTTGTGGCTGCTAGACTGCTTGTGTGGAGAAGGATTCTGCTGCCTTGTGTGGGCTCAGTAGGGAATAGTGCTGTGGTTGATTAGTGATGTCTGCCTCAGGTATAGGAGTAGTGGGGTGTATGCCATCTATTTGGCCTAATAGGGAATCAGATAATGCACTCAGATGTGACAGGACGGTATTTTATAGTCTTCCAATAAACCTCTGATGTTTCTTTCCTTTTGCACTGCAGAGTAGAGACTGGAATGGTTGCAGGATTAGAGTTATATAAGGGCTCTTTCAAGCATTAGATGAGGTGCTATCCCCTTGTTCTCCCCTAAAGCATTGTGCAGGCCCAGCCAGGACCACAGTAGCTCCTACTAGAAAGTCTCAAGCTTGTCTTCATTCCAGCTTTCATACAATGACCGCTGAAGAGCAGTGAGGGGGTGAGGACAATTGCAAGCATTAGATATAGTGACTTTGAAGATCCTGAAATGTGTGGCTCCAGATAGAGAAGAGGGGGGTGCAGAGAAGAGCTATTATGATGGCGGTTCATTATTTCATTTATCTCTTTTAAGGATTCTGTGAGTTAGGGTTCCTCAGCTCCACTTTTCAGGCATAGAAATGGGAGCTCAGAGAGGCTGTTGTGTTCCTAGGTCACACAGCTGGTAGTATGTGCTGAAGCTGGGAGTCAAATGTAGGCCACTGTGACCTCTGATTCTGGGCTCTCTCCTTTTTGAATCACCCACCAGTATATGAACCTCTAGGATCCTCATCCTAGTGGCTGATGGATACAGACATCCTAAGGCACGAGGCTGCAGAAGTCAATAACATCATTTCAATTCAGTAGCCACGTTAGAGGAGAGTCACCCCAGAATATCTGCTCCCTGCTTATCAGCCCCGGAGTCTCTAGTTTGCTCTTCTTGGAGAGAGGGGATGTCACAATTTTCTCTTCCCCCCATACCTTTGAGTAAATGAAAAAAGGCTCACTACTGAAACTAATAGCCCCCAATTTAACGGCTTAGCAGAATGAAGGCTTACTTCTCACAGAGATACTAGCAGATCAAGCTCTGTCTGGTAGCTCAGTTGGTTAGAGCATTGTCCTAAAATACCAAGGTTGTGGGTTCAATCCCTGGCCAGGGCACATACAAAATCAGCCAGTGGAACAGCACACTGACATGTTTTTTCTCTCTCTTTCTCACTCAAATCAATAAATATAAAAATATTTTTAAAAACAAAAAGTAAGCCGAAGCCGATTTGGCTCAGTGGTAGAGTGTCGGTCTGCGGATTGAAAGGTCCCAGGTTCAATTCTGGTCAAGGGCATGTATCTTGGTTGCAGGCACATCCCCGGTAGGGGGTGTGCAAGAGGCAGCTGGTCGATGTTTCTCTCTCATCGACGTTTCTGGCTCTCTATCTCTCTCCCTTTCTCTCTGTTAAAAATCAATAAAATATATATTTTAAAAAAAGTAAAAGATGCTGCTGAGCTGATGTCTGGTGGAGGCCTGCTTTGTGGTTTGTTTTCACATGGATGAGGGAGGGAGGGAGGGAAGGAAGAAGAGAGGGAGAGAGAGCGAGAGTGAGAACAAGAGAGAGAGAGAGAGAGAGCAAGAAAGAGAGGGAGAGCAAGAAAGAGAGAGAGAGAGAGAGAGAGAGAGAGAGAGAGAGACTCTCTTTCAAGTCTCTTCTTACATCCCAGTCAAGAAATGAGTTTGTTACCACCAAAATCAGTACTTCAAGAAATGTTAAAGGAATAAGTAGAAGAAATGACATTAAAAATATGAATAATAAAATGGTAAAAAAAAAAAAACTACAAAAATACATATCTATTAACAATTACTTTCAATGCAAATGCTCCCCTCAAAGATGGAGGTTGAGTGGATAGAAAAACAAGGTCTTACATGTGCTGTCTTCAGAGACTTCCTTCAATGAAGGGCATGGAGACAAACCAACACCTGGGGTAGCAACACTCACACCAGACAAAACAGACATTAAAACAGAGAAGGACCCAGCAATCCAACGTCTGGGTGTTTATCTGAAGAAACCAAGGCACTGATGTGAGGACAGGCACTAGCACACCCTCTGCTCACGGCCGTGCCATTTACAAGAGCCACGCTGTGGAAGCGAGCCGAGCGCTCCTCGCAGACAAATGGATGAAGATGAAGTGGTGCGTGTACTCCAGGGGCTGGGTCTCGGCCTAAGAAAGAATGGAATCTCATCCTCTGCACCTGACTGTAGGAGGCAGCTGACCAGATGGACTAGAGGCGCCAGATGGGTGAAGAAGGTGAAGGGATGAGGCACGGATCGCATACAGAATAGTCACGGCTGTCAGGCGCAGCCAGGGAATACAGCGGTGGTATTGTGATCGCTCTCATGGTCTCAGATGGGTGCTAGACTCAGCGGGTGACCACTTAGTAAGTTAGGTAAATGTTTAACCACTGCGCTGTACACCTAAGCTAATATGACATTGTATATTATCTGTAATTAACATGTTAAACTTATTTTTAAAAGTCCCTACTGATAGAGTCACTCATCCTATCATGAGACAACCCTCCCAAAAGCCCAACCCCCAAAAGCCATCGCTGTGGGGATGACACTGGATGCAGTCCCCCAGCTGCTGGTGTGCAAACTCTGACCCTTGCTCAGGAGGCAGCTGGCTGTAGGAGGCAGCTGGCTGACTGTAGGAAGCAGCTGGCTGTCTGTGGGCGGCAGCTGGCTGTAGGAGGCAGCTGGCTGGCTGTAGGAGGCGGCTGGCTGGCTGTAGGGGGCGGCAGGCTGTAGGAGGCAGCTGTCTGTAGGCGGTGGCTGGCTGACTGTAGGAAGCAGCTGGCTGTAGGAGGCAGCTGGCTGGCTGTAGGAAGCAGCTGGCTGGCTGTAGGAAGCAGCTGGCTGTAGGAGGCAGCTGGCTGTAGGTGGCAGCTGGCTATAGGAGGCAGCTGGCTGTAGGAGGCAGCTGGCTGGCTGTAGGAGGCAGCTGGCTGTCTGTAGGCGGCTGGCTGTAGGAGGCGGCTGGCTGTAGGCGGCGGCTGGCTGTAGGAGGCGGCTGGCTGTAGGCGGCGGCTGGCTGACTGTAGGAAGCAGCTGGCTGTCTGTAGGTGGCAGCTGGCTGTAGGAGGCGGCTGTCTGTAGGCGGCAGCTGGCTGACTGTAGGAAGCAGCTGGCTGTCTGTAGGCGGCGGCTGGCTGTAGGAGGCGGCTGGCTGTAGGCGGCGGCTGTAGGAGGCGGCTGGCTGTAGGCGGCGGCTGTAGGAGACAGCTGACTGGCTGTAGGAGGCAGCTTGTGGCCGGAGCACTGCCGATGGCGTGTTCTGCGCAGAGGGAACGCCGTGTAACTCTGCACATGGCACCGAAGCCCACAGTATTGGTGAGTTAGCCACTCCTGGGATGGTTTAGCCTCCCCTGCCCTGGCCTGCATTTTTCTGTGTTCTTTTTGTCTAAGTAATAAGAAAAAGGAGAAAGTATAATAGAAGGCTGATTCCAAACATTACTTGGGAAATATTTATATTAAAAAAAATAAACAAACAAAAACAACAACAACAACAACAAAACACTTTTGTCTGAGATTCAAATGTAGCTGGAGAACCTGTAATTTTGTTTGTTAAATCTGACGCCTGAGATGCGGGCAAGGATGACTGGGACCCAGCCGGCACCCAGGGCTCTGGGTCCGTGCGGAAGCCCCTCCCGCCAGCAGAGGTGCTCCCAGCTCCGGGGCTGGGCGTTTGGACCCCCGCCCCAGGCATCTTTGCTGGGGGAGGCAGCGGGCGGGCGGGCTGGTCCTGTGCTGTGATTCCTGGCTCTGCTGACTTTCCGTGAACACAGAGCAGCTCCTGGGTGTGGCTCTGAGAAAACCCTCAGCAGAGACGCGGGTCCCACAGCTGCAGCAGCGATGCCCGCCGATGTGTAAGCTCAGGCACCGCGCAGGGCGCCCACCGTGACCGAGGTCTCGGCTACAGAGCGGATGTCCCAGGACGAGAAACTACCAGAACCACGATCTTCGGAGTGAATAGATCTGGGTTGGGATCTTGGTTTGATCACTTAATTGTACCTACTTTCTAGGATGACTGTGAGGGTTAAAGGAGAAAGGAGGATATAGAATGCCTAAGCCTCTGTAAGTGTCCGCAATATCGGATCATGGTGGTGCCAACATGTATAGGTGTTGAGATTAGACCTAAATTTGAGTCTCAACTCTACAGTCTACGAGCTGGGCATGCCACACCCCTTTCTGCCTCAGTTTCTTATCTGGAACAGGTGGATGGAACCTGCCTCTCCTGTGAGGGGACAGTGTGGCGTGTGCTCAGTGCTCAGATTGCTCAGTGCCTGCAGAGCAGATGAATGGACCGCCTATGTTTGTTCTGTTAACCAAAAAACCATTGAAGCCTGTAAGGAATTTTTGTGAGTTTATTTGAGCCAAACTGTCGATGTGCTGGGAAGCAGAAGCTCAACGGATTGAGATAATGCTCCGAAGAATGGCGGGTTACGCCTGTCTTTATCCATTGCCATCAAAGGAGGGACATAGGTGAGTTACATGAAATTCATTGGTGATGGAGTAAGGAGGCGGGAGAAAGCAAAGCGGTGGGAAACCCCTGGGATTGGATAAAAAGTAAAATGATGGACACATACTTAGGTGAGTGCAGGAACAATTAACATGATAACAAATGAATGTGAGGCATCTGTCCTGGCGCCCACCACAGTTGGTTGTGCCCCAGGGGCTCCGGAAAAAGGGAAGTTACCCAGACATCTCACAGATATGTTATCTTAGAGGCAGGAAGGCAGAGGGGCTCAGTAAAGAAGATCTAAGTTGATCTTTGTCCGGTGAAATATTGGTCTAGGACAATGACTACCCACTAAACCTGTTTGTAGTTAGATATTTAATTTTCAAACCATCTTTTGTGGTTACTTTAGGTCTCTGAGTTTGCAAGACTGCCACGCAGGCCTCCCCTGAGCTTGTCAGGTTAGCCTGTGGCTCTTTCCTTTCACAGTTCCGTTGTCCTTACAGGCGTGAGGACCCTGGGCACAGCTCCACCAGGCCCATTCCGTCCTTGCTGGATTCTCAGTGAGGCCAGCTAGCAGGGGGACAGGGCAGGGTGTTCTGGGAGGGGCCTCCTAGCCATTAGGAAGTGCCATTCTTCCGTTCACACAGCCGCTGCTGGAGGTGGGACGTCCATGTGACTTCTTGGCCAATCCAGGGTGAGAGGCGGCGCCAGTCCACGGAAGCTTCGGCCCTCTCCCACGGCCAGTGCAGGTTGTCATCTCTGAGAAATAATCTGCTTCGGGGATGTTTCCCCAGCATGACTCAGCAAACTAACGCTTGTAAGAGGGGGCACACTGCCCGGCCAGTCTTTTCACCCTCACTAGCCTATCCCGGCTGCCATGGGTGCTCACCTCCAGGGTTTGTGTGAGCCTGAGGCTCTGCACCTGGAACAGCCTCCCGCAGGCGGTGGGGGTGGGGAGGCTCAGGGCGGTGTTGGCGGCTGTGTGATTCTGGCCTGGGCCTATGCACTGTAAGATGCTCAACACCACCCCTGGCCTGCACTCAGTAGATGCTAACTGGTCCCCTGTGGTGTGACAGTTAAAGAGGCCTCAGACAGAACAGACATCCTTTGAGACAAGTGACCCTGAGCTGAGGCCACTGCTCTGGGTGCCCGGCCATGCCGGCCCCCGTGCTGGGGGTCTGAGACCCAGTGCAGAACATGGGAGACCTGGGGCGGGCAGGAGGTGCCGGCAGGGCAGAGGGAGGTGAGGTCACTTTTACTCCTGCCTGGAGCCATGTGCACAGTTAAAATATTCCGCTGAAAGTCCTCAATAAGTCAGCTGCGTACGTTTGATAAGAACATTTAGAGTCTGAAAAAAACACGTCTAATTTGCGGGCTTATTCCCTGATGGCTGCCAGACCTGCAGGTGGATCTGCCACTCAGACATTTGACATTTGATCACATTGCCCCCTCCCCCCCCACCTTCCCCCACCCCCTTCAGCTCCTTCTCATAGAAGGGCAAAGCAAGAGGGATATTGTCATCGCTACCTTGCTCCCCTTTTAGGGGAGAGAAAGGGGAACTCCCCCCCCCCCCCCCCCCCCGCCCGGTGTCCCAGGGGAAGTCTGACCTGCTCTGCTGAGAACCAAGCCCAGACCTGATGAGTCAGAAGTGGGCGGTCCAGTGCCTCCCCAGGGAACAGCGCAGTGAGGGCCGGCTCACTTCTGCATGGGCGGCTCCCAGCACCGGTTACTCACAGCCTGTCTGTCCCATGGCGCTTCCCCACTTCCCTTGTCATAGATGAACTGACCGTGGGGGGGTTACCTCCGGCCTCTCCACGCCTCCCCTTGATCCAGGTCTGTGTGATGCCAGCTGTCTTGATTGGCGTAGCCGGCAGTACGGTTTGATATCAGGCAGCGTGGCACATCCGACTTCGTTTTTTCTCAAGATTGCTTTAGCTCATTAGGGTGTTTGTGGTTCTATACAAACTTTAGGATTATTTTTTCTAGTTCTGTGAAAAATGCCATTGGAAATTTGATGGATTGCACTGACTCTATAGATTGCTTTGGGTAGTAATCATTTTAACAAAATATTAATTCTTCCAATCCACGAACATGGAACATCTTTCCATTTATTTGTGTTTTTAAATTTTATTTCTTTAATGTCTTACAGTTTTCAGTATAAAGGGTTTTTCTCCTCCTTGGTTAGATATATTCTTAGGTATTTTATTCTTTTTGACGCAATTGTAAGGGTGATTGTTTTCTTAATTTCTCTTTCTGAGAGTTCATTATTCATGCATATAAACAACACAGTTTTCTGTGTGTGTACCCTGCAACTTTATGGAGCTTATTCGTTCTAACAGTATTTGGTGGAGTCTTTAGGGTTTTCTACATATAGAATCCTGTCATCTGCACACAGTGACAGCTTTCCTTCTTACTTTCCAATTTGGATGCCTTTTATTTCTTCTTCATGTCCGATCGCTGTGGTGCAGACTTCTGGGTCTGTGGTGGATAACAGCCGTGAGAATGGGCATCCTTGTTTTATTTCTCATCTTTTTTATCACAGCTGAATATGATGTTAGCTATGAACTTGTCATATATATGGTCTTTGTTATGTTGAGGTATGTTCCCTCTGTTGAGATTTAAAAATCATAAATGGATGCTGAACTTTTTCAAATGTTTTCCTGTATCTATAAATATGGATTTTTGTCCTTCGTACCATGTTGATTGATTTGAGGATGTTGAATCATCCTTACATCCCTGAAATAAATTTCACTTGATTACGGTGTACAATCCTTTTAGTATGCTGTTGAAATTGGTTTGCTAATATTTTGTTGAGGGTTTTTGCACATATATTCATTAAGGATATTGGCTTGTAATGTGTGTGTATGCGGGGGGGGGGGCAGGAGGGCGGGTGGCATTCTTTTGTGGTTTTGGTACCAGGGCCACACTGGTCTCTCTCTCTCTCTTTTTTTTTTTTTTTTTTTAAATATATTTTATTGATTTTTCACAGAGAGGAAGAGAGAGATAGAGTTAGAAACACTGATGAGAGAGAATCATTGATCAGCTGCCTCTTGCACACCCCCCACTGGGGATATGCCCGCAACCAAGGCACATGCCCTTGCCCAGACTCGAACCCGGGACCTTTCAGTCCACAGGCCGACGCTCTATCCACTGAGCCAAACTGGTCCCGGCCACACTGGTCTCTTAAAATAAGCTTGGAAGAATTGCCAACATTTCTCAATTTTCACAAGAAGACACCCCAGTAAAGTTACAGAATACAAAAATGTACAAAATCCACTGCATTCCTATATATTAACAGTGAAACTTCAGAAAAAGAAATGAAAGACAATTCCTTTTGCTATTGCAACAGAAAGAACAAAATGCATAGGAATAAACTTAACAAAAAATATGAAAGACCTGTGTATTGAAAACTACAACGCCTTATTATAAGAGATTGGGGAGCCCTGACTGTATGCTCAGTGATTGGAGTATCAGCCCCAACACCGAAGTCTCAGGTTTGGTTTTAGTCAAAGGCATATCCCTGTGTCACAGTTTCAATCTCTGGTCCAGGTCAGGGAGCATGCAGGAGGCAACCAACGAATGTGTCAATGTGTCTCTCTCACCTCTCTCTCTCTCTCTCTCTCTCTCTCTCTCTCTCTCTCTCTCTCTCTCTCTCTCTCCCATCCCACCTGTCTTCTTTCCACTCTCTCTAAAACTCAATGGAAAAAAAATACCCTCCATGAGGACTCACAACAGCAACAAAATGGGCAGAGGACAGGAACAGCCACTTCTCCCACGCAGATGCACAAACGGCCAACAGATGTACAAAAAGATGCTTAAGTTCACTAGCTATTAGAAAAATGCAAATAACCACCACAATGAGATACCGCCTCACACCTGTTAAAATGGCTATTAGACAAGACAAATAATAACAAGTGTTGGAGAGGATGTGGAGAAGAAGGAACCTCATTCACTGCTGGTGGGATGTAAACTGGCACAGCCATCGTGGGGAACAGTATGGCAGCTCCTCAAAATATTAAGAAGATAGCTACCACATGACGCAGCACCTCTTCTGGGCATCCATGAGAAAAATGGAAACATTCATCTGTACAGAAATATGCACCTGTGCTCACTGCAGCACTATTCACGGGGGCCAAGACACGGAAAAGCCAAAGTGCCCGAGAGAGAGGGCTGGGTAAGAAGCTGAGGTCCACATACACCATGGACTCTGCTCAGCCAGGGGGAAGGATGAAGCGGCACCATTTGTGACAACACGCTGGACACCAAGAACATCATGTTAAGCGAAATAAGTCAGACAGAATTGTGGTGTTTCTCTTTTTTCCGCGTCCCGCACGGAAAAACAGGTTCCTGAGGGGAGGAGCTGGGGATTAAGAAATTAGAGAAAGAAGGAGACAAGGGGCAGAAATAGATTCATAAAGCTGGGAGCTAGGTGGGTGCCATCTCTCTGATGGAGAGACAGTCACACTCACCACAGACAACACAGCATATTTATTGGCTTCCAAAGGGGAGTTTAAGGTCAAAAGGAGTTTGGGGTGTGCCCAGATCCTATTCATCAAAATCTGGGTAAGCTCCTTATTTTTTGGTACAAGATTTAGCATATCAAGACCTGGGTGAGTCAAGGTCCTATTTGTTCCTCATTCCAAGCACATGGATTAAGAAATCAGTACTGATAGCAGGATTCTGCCAGTGCCCTCGGGCTCAGCTGATAAGAATTAAGAGTGTCCATGTGCTTTCTCAGGCGGCTCTCTACACAGAATAAGCTAAGAACCATATCATTTCACTCACATGTGGGATGTGACACTGAACCTGAGGACTCAGACAGCAGTGGGGGTTCCCAGAGGGAAGGGTGGGTGGGTAGTAAAGAGGTCAGCTACACTATTGCCTTCGGGTGGGGGGACAGGGCAATACCGCTCATGCCTCATGGAGATATATACTTGAAATCTATATGATCTCATTAATCAATGTCACCCCAACAAATTTAATAAAATTAACAATAAATGAAAAGAAGAAACCCCACAATCTGTCTTGTTTTAACGTTTTGCAGGCCCTGTGTCAGTAACCAGTGTCTTCCCCGTGTTTCCGGTTTGTCTCCCGTCACAGGCGCCATATCCCATTGCTACTTGGAAACGGCAAACTGCAGAGCACGCATGTGGGGTGGCGGTGCCTGCCCTCCGCCCACGCCCGGGAGGACCCTGTGGACAGTGGGGTGAGGCCGGCAGGCCTCTCTGGTTCCTCAGTCACACGCCACACAGGAGCCACCTGCCAGCGTGAGGCCGTGCTCCAGGGCCCTCACTGAAGGTGGGGTCAGGGTGAGGGGGACGAGGGCGGCCGCTGGGTGCCCGCCCTCAGGGGCTGCATGTGCAGGGTCTCTAAAACGTGTGTCCCTGCAGCTCCCCTCGAGGGAAGGCACCTCGGGTCCTGCAGGTTCGCCTGGGCCCGTGGCCCCCCGCCCCATCTCCTGTGGCTCAGGCACCTCCTGTTTCATTCAAAGCTTCATCTCCCGCTGAGGTGAACAGTTTAAGTTTAAAAGATAACCAGTTTTCTGGACTTTGTTTCTAGTTACCCAGCGAGTGTATGACAGGGACAAAGCTATTTGGGTCAGCTTTACAAGAAGTCTCACGTCAGTACCGTCTAGAAACTTCTATGCTGGTGTCGCTTGACTCCAAGGCAGAGAAACTTCAGAAAAGGCAGCGAGGGGCAGGAAACTCAGCTGTCACACAGGGGCCTCCCTCCTCACCACTGCAGGGCCTCCCGGACGGGCCTCACACGGCTCCTGTTTCCAGGGTTGAGTCTGCAGTGCTTTGGGTGCACCCATGCCAGGCACCCACGTGTCTCAGGGGAAGTTGAGGTGGGGTTGCCAAGTCTGGGAAGGTCGCTTCCTTTTCAAGCATCCAGCTCTCCTATCAACAGGGACTGATGAAGATCAGGGTCACGGGCCACTTTGACAGCGCTGGAAAAACAAGGCTGGTCCATGCTCAGCTTTGCCAGGAGTATTGAGGGGCTTTTTGCCCCAGAGCCCAGTCTTGGACCTTCCGTCAGGATCTGTGGGGGATTCAGCCCACTGCTGCTGTGCCAGCCACCTGCCAGTCAAATTAAATCGGAGTTGGGCCAATCAGTGAGCTCACGGGCTCCCTGAGGACTTGGTGGTGGCAGATACGAACTAGAATCCTGACTGTTTTGAGCCTTGCACTCTCCCACTTGATAACACGGGGATATTTGAGTTTGGCAGAATTTCTGACTGAGAAATCGCACAACGTGAGCTTGCCTCTGGAATCCCAGCGGGGACCATTAGTGGAGCAGTGCTTTGCTGGGTGTGCCAAGAGCTGCTCTGTTTGGAAGCTGGCTAGACTATTCTAAGCCCTGAGAAGTTCCCGTGGACGATGAAGAAAAATGAGGACATAAATCTTTGGTGTCTGAGAGAAGGCGGAGAAACCCGAGGTTAGGCCAGTCCGGAGAGGCTGTAACAGATGTGTGTGGGCTCCCACGGGGCCACGGGACAGCCCCAGTGCCCTGAGCTCCGCAGCAGAGGCTTCACCTGGCCTCATCCCCAGCTCCCCGGCGAGTAGGGAGGCGCTGGTCTGTTCTCCGGGCTCCCAGAGCACCAGGCCTGCCCTCCTCCTCCTCTTCCTCCTCTTCCCCCTCCTTCTCCTCCTCTCCTCCTCCTCTCCTCCTCCTCTTTCCTCTCCTCCTCCTCCTCCTCCTCATCCCTCTCCTCCTCCTCTTTCCTTCTCTTCTTCCTTCTTGCCTGGGTTCTTGTTCCAGCATTACAAAGGGTTTGGCAATCTGGAAAAAGGCTGTGTGTAGATTAAATAAGAGTCCAGAGATGAAAGATAATTTTGAAAGGCAGAGGAGCTTCAGCTAAAGGAACTAAAGTTTTAAGTCCTTCGTTCTCCTTGTCTCATGACCCCTGCTTTTTATTAACACAACTAGAGACCCAGTGCATGAAATTCATGCACGGGGAGGGGTGTCCCTCAGCCCAGCCTGCACCCTCTCCAATCTGGGATCCCTTGAGGGATGTCTGACTGCCCGTTTAGGCCTGATTCGGGATGGGACCTAAACTAGCAGTTGGACATCCCTCTCACAATCCAGAACTGCTGGCTCCCAACTACTCATCTGCCTGCCTTCCTGATTGCCCCTAACCATTGCCTGCCAGCCTGATCATCCCCTAACCACTCCCCTGCCAGCCTGATTGATGCCTAACTGCTCCCCTGCCAGCCTGATTGCCCCTAACTGCTCTCCCCTGCAGACCTGGTCCCCCCAACTGCTCTCCCCTGAAAGCCTGGGTTCCCCACAACTGCCCTTCCCTACAGGGCTGGTTGCTCCAACTCCCCTCCTCTATCATCCTGTTCACCCCTAACTACCCTCTCCTGCAGGCTTGATCCCCCCCAACTGTCCTCCCCTGCTGGTCATCTTGTGGTGGCCATCTTTTGTCCACATGGGGGCAGCCATCTTTGACCACATGGGGGCAGCCATCTTGTGTGTTGGAGTGACGGTCAATTTTCATATTACTCTTTTATTAAATAGGATTTGTCCTAAGGCAAGGTGGAGGCATAAACTTCAAGGGGTA
Source organism: Pipistrellus nathusii (assembly GCA_963693515.1). Lineage (NCBI taxonomy): Eukaryota > Metazoa > Chordata > Mammalia > Chiroptera > Vespertilionidae > Pipistrellus > Pipistrellus nathusii. The sequence continues at coordinate 1,150,318 of OY882870.1, forward strand.
GGATTTACAGAAGCATCAAATTGGGGAATAGCCTATGAGTGTTCAGGTGTTTGGCCATCAGGAGGCAGTAACATGTAGACTGAGATGCCCTGAGCTGTGTGGCAGCAAACGATCATCCTATTCAGGTTTGGGGAGTGCCCCTCAGCCTTCCAACAGGCGATTACATGTGTGGCTCAGCCCTTGTTGAGCCCCAAGTTTCATCCACCTTTTGATAAAACTCTTGTAATGATGAATGCTGGAATTGGCTCCAGGCACTCCTCTTCCTCCTCCTTCTCCTTCTCCTCTTCCTCTGTCCCCCTCCTCCTCTTCCTTCTCTTCCTCCTCCCCATCCTCTTCCCTCTCCTTCTCCTTTAAAAAAAAAAATGATTCTACCCTCACTGGGGAAAGGAAGGGCCTTCCCTGTTCTGAAGCCAAGCAAGGGGGCTGCAAGGAAGCAGGGGCCTGGGGGCCTGCGGAAGCAGTGGCAACCGTTCTTTGGTAAAAAGTACTTTGGTAAAAACTGCTGTTTGAATTTTAACCCTGCTAAGTCTGGCTCCTGCACCTGATTACACAACAGAATGTTTACCTCAGCTTCCAAGTGGAGACCTGGAGGCTAAGGCAATTTTCCCTTGCCTGGGACCAGGACCACAGGAGATAGACATTGTAGATAACCTTCAAAGAGAAACTAGATAAACTCTGAGCTCTGCTTTTGTGTTATCGGCTATCGCAAGGTAGGGCCACATTCCAATGTCTTTAAGATTTACAATTTAGAACAAAGGAAAATTCTTGTGGTTTGAAACTTTAAAAGGAACTGCCTACCCCTGAGACAGTGGAGTCTGCCTGCGTGTGGTGCTCTAGCTGCCGTCCTGGCCAGATCTATGTCCTGCTTTTTTAATCAATCACCAGCCTCCGGTGGTCTTATTTTGAACCCAGGGTTTGACCCACAACAGTCCTAGCACAGGCCTGTCCCTGGCGTCTCCGGGTGGGCGTGTGACACTCCGATTTCCCGGCCCTCTATTCCCCGTCAGCCCGGCCGGAGGAATCGGTGGGGGAAAGGCATTCAGTTTTCTGGCCCAGGATGCCGTCAGGATAAGCCACTTGGGCTGCTCACTCTGAGGAGCCTTTATTTTGGGGGGTGGGGGTGTGTGTGGTCCTGAAACAAGCTTGTGGGTTGGGGGATCTGCAGTCAGGAAGCCTTCAGCCCAGAGGGGGGTAGCAGGCTGCACTGCACACCTGCGGGGGGGGGGGGGGGAGCCCTGAGGAGGCTGGGGGGCTGGAGCCGGGCCTGGGGGCAGAGGGCAGGAGGGGCGGGCCTGGGGGCAGGGAGGACTGGAGGAGCCCTGGGGCACCCGGGCTGGGAGACAGCCACAGGGGGCGCTAAGGGAGCATTGCTGGGCAGGGCCAGCCGGGTGTGACGGGGCCGGGTGCTGAGGCTGCAGGAGGACGGGCAGCCCCAGGACAAGCCCGTCGCGCAGGGCAGTTGGGGTGCAGACAGGGCGCCCGCAGCGTGGAGCCTGTCTGGAGGGAGCTGAGGAAGGGCCTGGGAGAGGGGGCCTGGCCCTTTGGAGTGAGTGCCCAGGAGACAGGACTGCCCTGGGGACACCCCCTCCCCAGGGGCTGGGACGGTCAGGCAGCCACACTGGCTCAGTGTGGGGGGACAGGGGCACCGGGACAGGGATGGCGTTCAGACTGGGAGGCCCACAGCAGCCGCCCCGGGGTTCTGGGGAGCAAACAGGAGTGTCCCTGTGGGGAGGGCCCGAGGACCTGCCTTTCGTGCCCCTCACCCCGTAGCCACGAGCCTGTGTCTCTGTGGCCGCCACACTGCCCCCATCACTGGTACCCAGAGGGAACATGTGACACTGTCGCTGACAGTGCAGCTGCCTTCGGGCCGCCCTGGGGGGAACGGCGACTCTCCGTGAGGGGCAGAGCCGTATTCTCGGGGCGCAGGTGTGTGGGGGAGGGGAGGCGCTCGGAGGGAGGCTGGGGAATTGGACTACAGCCCAGCCAGGTGGAGCCTGGCCCCTGGCTCAGAGGCCGCCCTCAGCAGTGGATGCCCAGCCCCCAGGGGTGCCAGCCCTGACTCCTCACACGGAGGGCGCAGGCGGGGGCAGAGAGGGTGCAGGCGGGGGCGGGGTGGGCGCAGGCAGGGGAGTCCAGGGGGGCGCAGGCAGGGGGGGCGGGGAGGGAGCAGGCGGGGGCAGAGTGGGCACAGACTGGGCAAGGAGGCAGAGGCCATGGAGCTGGGCCTGGGCCGGCTCCCACTGCAGATGTGGTGGTCAGCGGGGACCAGCCCCGGACTCCACTGCCCCCCAGTGGTCTGAGCCTCCAGGCAGAGGCCGGTGCCAGGCTTCCTTGTTCCCCTCCTCGTCCCGTGTGGCTGGAAGCAAGCCAGTGGGAACGCCCCTGCACAGCCTTGGGGTGAGGGACGGCCGACCCTGCTGCTGGGCCGCCCACCCTCCCGGGCCTGGGCAGAGCCTGGGCTCCGGGCTTCCCTCCCCATCTCCTCCGAGTGAGTGTCGGACTCTTTTCCTATTGTTCTCAGCTCCCCTGTGCCCCCCCCCCCCCCACACACACACATTCTGTCCGCCTAGCCTGTTGCCCCTGAGAAAGGGACCGCTGTGGAGCTGCCCTGCGCCCTGCTTGCTGGGCCTCCGAGGAGAGGAGGCAGCACAGGGGAGGGCCTCTGAGGAGAGGAGAGCAGAGAGAAGGGGAGGAGAGGAGAGGAGGGGGAGAGGGGAGGGGGGAGGGGAGGGAGAGGAGATGAGGAGAGGAGGGGAGGGGAGAGGAGAGGGGAGGAGAGGAGAGGAGGCAGCACAGGGGAGTGCCTCTGAGGAGAGGAGAGCAAAGAGAAGGGGAGGAGAGGAGAGGAGGGGGAGAGGGGAGGGTAGGGGAGAGGAGATGGGAGGGAAGGAGAGGGGAGGGGAGAGGAGGGGATGGGGGAGGGAAGGGAGAGAGGAGGAGGAGGGGAGGAGAGGGGAGAGGGGAGGAGGGGGGAGAGGATGGGGGAGGGGAGGGAGAGGGGAGGAGGAGGGGAGGGGAGTGGAGGGGAGGAGAGGAGAGGAGGGGGAGAGGGGAGGGGAGGGGAGAGGAGACGGGAGGGAAGGAGAGGGGAGGAGGGGGGAGGGGATGGGGGAGGGGAGGGAGAGGGGATGAGGAGAGGAGGGGAGGGGAGGGGAGAGGAGAGGAGAGGGGAGGAGAGGAGAGGAGGCAGCACAGGGGAGGGCCTTTGAGGAGAGGAGAGCAGAGAGAAGGGGAGGAGAGGAGAGGAGGGGGAGAGGGGAAGGGAAGGGGGAGGAGAGGGGAGGGAAGGAGGGAAGAGGAGAGGGGAGGGGAGAGGAGGGGGGAGGGGAGAGGAGGGGTCGGGGGAGGAGAGGAGAGGAGAGGAGAGGAGAGGAGAGGAGAGGAGAGGAGAGGAGAGGAGAGGAGAGGAGGCAGCACAGGGGAGGGCCCCTGAGGAGAGGAGAGCAGAGAGAAGTGGAGGAGAGAGAGGGGGAGGGGAGAGAAGGGGGGAGGGGAGGAAAGGGGACAGGGAGGGGAGGGAGAGGGGAGGAGGAGGGGAGGGGAGGGGAAGGGAAAAAAGGAGAGGAGAGGAGAGGAGAGGAGAGGAGAGGAGAGGAGAGGAGAGGAGAGGAGAGGAGAGGAGAGGAGAGGAAAGGAGGCAGCACAGGGAAGGGCCTCCAAGGAGAAGGGTCACGGATTGTGAATTTGCCCAGGCCAGGCCAGTGCACACTGGGAGCTAGGGAGGGATGCAGGAGATTGGCCAGCCAGGGAGGGACCGCAGGAGGTCTCCAGGGTGAGTCTAACTCATCTTTCTCAGTCCTGATAGGGCAGACCATAGCAGCAAGCTAACCTACTGGTCAAGCATCTGACCCTGGTAGTCAGTGCACATCATACAGTCTGATCAACTGGTTGACTGTCTGACCCCTGGTGATCAGTGCATGTCATAGTGAATGGTTGAGCACCCTTAGCATATCATTAGCATTTACACTTTGATGTAATATGCATGATGACTGGACAACCAGACACTTAGCATATTAGGCTTTTATTAAATAGGATATTCATTGTCACAAATCATGAGGGAAATAAAAATTACAACCACAATGAGATATCGCCTCTCACCTGTCAGAAAGGCTATCATCAATAAATCAACAAACAGCAAGTGCAGGGGAGGACATGGAGAAAAGGGAATCCTCATGCACTGCTGGTGGGATTGTAAATTGGTGCAACCACTATGGCAAACAGTATGAAGGATCCTCACAATTCTAAAAACAGAACTACTGCATTTATCCAAAGAAATCTGAAACACTTATTAGGAAATATTTATGTGCCCCCATGTTTATTGCAGTATTATTTACAATTAGAATTCTTTTTAAAAAAATATATTTTATTGATTTTGTACAGAGAGGAAGGGAGAGATAGCGAGTTAGAAACATCGACCAGAGAGAGTCATCGATCAGCTGCCTCTTGCACACCCCCTACTGGAGATGTGTCCACAACCAAGGTACATGCCCTTGACCGGAATCGAACCTGGGACCCTTCAGTCCCCAAGCCGATGCTCTATCCACTGAGCCAAACCGGTTTCGGCTACAATTAGAATTCTTGCACGAGGGGGACAGGGTCCCTCAGCCAGGCCTGCACCCTCTCGCAATCGGGGACCCTTTGGAGGATGTCCAACTGCCAGTTTAGGCCCAGGATTGGGCAGTCAGACATCCCTATCACAATCCTGGAACACTGGCTTCTAACCACTTACCTGCCTGCCTGGCTGCCTGATCGCCCCTCACCACTCTGCATGCTGGCCTCATCACCCCTAACCATTCTGTCTGCCTGCCTGATTGCCCATAATTTCTTACCTGCCTGCCTGATCACCCCTAACCACTTTGCCTATCTGACTGATTACCCATAACTTCTTGTGTGCCTGCCTGGACGTCCCTAACTGCTCACCTGCCTGGCTGATCACCCTTAACCACTTTGCCTGAATGATGTCCCTACCTGTTCCTCTGCCCTTAACCACTTGCCTGCCAGCTTGATCATCCCTAACCACTCACCTGCATGCCTGATCGCCCCTATGCCTGCCTGCCTGACTTCCCCTAACTGTCACCTGCTTGCCCGATCACCCCTAACTGCTCACCTGCCTGCCTGATTGCCTCGGTCCCTGCCACCACAGCTTCATCCAGAAGGATGTCTGGCATGATGTCTGGTTTAATTAGCATATCACACTTTTATTATTGTAGATATCCAAGATATGGAAGCAAACTAAGTAGCTAAAGAAGAGGTGGTACAAATATACAATGGAACAGTACTCCGGCACAAAAAAGAATGGAAGCTTGCCATTTGCAACAGCATAGCTGGATCTAGAGGATATTAAGCAAAGCGCATAATTTGGGTACAGAAAAAGGAATAGAATATGATTTCACTTATATGTGGAATCTAAAAGATAAAAAAAGAGATAACAGACAAACCAGAAATAAAGTCATAAGTACAGAGCACAAATTGTAGCCAAATGAGAGGGGGGTGAAGAGATGAAGGGATTAAAAAGTACAAATGGATAGTTTATAAAAATAGTCACTGGGTCGTAAAGAACAACCTTGGGAATACAGTCAATAGTATTGTGATATCCAAGTATGTTGTCAGGTGGGTAGTAGACTTAACAGGGTGATCATATTGTAAGCTATATAAATGTCTAATTACTATGTTGTACACCTCAACCTAGTATGTCAACTGTAATTAAAGTTGAAAATAAAATTACATTAATAAAAGAAAAGAATCAGATTTTCTTACTTGTTTTGCATTCCATTTGTTGTGATATGCTGTTTTAGTTGAAGTATATGGAAATACTCTAGTTCACACAGTTGGCAAAGGAAGGAGAATTTTAATAGCCTTTCTAGATAATTGGGACAATTTGATACTGAACCAAAATCAACAGTGGTAGTTTTTCAAAAGTTAGTTGCAATATGAGATTTGAAACCAAATCAGTAAACTTTCCCACCATGTTATAATAAAATCAATTGTTTACATTGTGGATCTTTTAAGCAGATCTTTACCTATGCGTGATTTTGTAGCACCATGCAACAAACGCCTTCACAGCATTATGGAAATCTTTTAAGTGTTGACACATTTTATCATACAGTATCAAAAGGTCGTACCTGTTAATATTAGCACTGAGCTCCTCCCCAGAGTCTTTACAGAAAACGCCAAGCACAGTGGAAGAACCCAGTTCTACAAATTCCAATTTTTGCTTGAGAGCTCATAATTTCCATTGGCAAGAAATTCTGTCAGTTGTTTTCTTAAAATGACAAACCACTTCGTTAATTAAAAAAAAAAAAAAAAAAGTCAATAATGCCGAGGTTGAAAAAGCCTGGGTTAATATCTCTATATATAAAGAGCCAGGGTCTGTAACGTCCAAAACAACCGAAGGCCTGACTGAACACCAGGCAGGGGTGGGTGGGGTGGGGCGAGGTGGGTGTGGCTAGGCTGTGAGCCTCTGGCCCCGGCGGGGTAGAGGGCTGAGACCTTGCTGCTGCCTTGGGGGTTGACACCAGCAGGACCTGGGCCCTTTCCTCTGTGCACCAGGGGCCGTTTTCCTGATACCATGTTCCTAGGATCGCTCAGACCCATTTGCAGAAGTCAGGAAACACTGCGTGTGGTCATCCTGCCCTAGGGACTCCCAGGGCTGAAAGCAAGGGTGGGCTTCTGTGGGATCTCCTCTGATATGGATCCAGGGTCGCTACATCCTAATGCTGACTCTGGAAGGACTTGTGTATCTGAGGACCCGCTCCCTATACCAAAGCCCCCGAGTCTTTGAGACCCAGGTGCAGAAATTGCGTGTTGTCATCATCCAGCCCTGGGTGGGATGATTCTGGTCTAGGGTCCAGGGTCCCTCTCTCCTCCCTAATGTTCCTCACCTCGAGCCCTGGCAGGTCCCAGGATCCCCCCTCTGTGGACCCAGGGCCGGACTCCTCAGATCCAGGCCTCACTGCCGAGTCCTCTGCAGGAGTCAGTGTACCTCTATCCGGGACCAAGCCCAGCAATTCCAAAGCCTGGTGGAGGGCTGAGATGGATTCCGTAGGGACCTTCAGCCCTCCCTCAGGTCCAGACTTCGATAGGGCCTGGGCCTCCTGTCCTCTGTGAACCTGAGCCTGCAGTCCTCAGACCAAGGGTCTGACCACCCGGTCCCTGAGGAGGTGAGCTGGGGAGGTGCAGTTTCAACACACAAACAGGAGCCCAACTTCGGGATTTAAATTCCTGCCTCAGTCACCTTATACTGTTAAACCCCAAATCCAGATACCATACCTACTGTGATCACCCCAAGATTTTAAACACCGCTATGACCAGTTGAGCAACTCTATTCATTAAAGACAGCCAAAGTAATGATTTCCATCTTGAAGACAGAAAGCTGGGGAGAGCCCAGTGGACAGTGGAAAAAGGGAGGTGACAAGGAGAATTTCTTGGTCGTAGCCAAGAAGTGAATGGTTTTCAAGGTGCTAGGGAATCAGGATGAGTCACATCTCCACAGAGACAGTCACGTTACCTTGAAAAGATGTTGGTAAATCTGTGAAAACCAGCCAATGGTGAAGGATGAGATAGAACAATGAGCCACTGGAATGGGTGGCCTAGGCAAGCGTTTGGAGGAAGCATCGTCTCCCTACATGTGACCCCTCAGAAAGGAACATGGGGTCAGTAAGCTTGAGAAGGCTTAGGAGTACCCCAATGCCCCCTTTCTCTTACCAAAGCCTCTCGGCCTCCTCACCCCTCCCCATGGAAGTGCCAGCATGGTGCTCTATGAGGTCTAAGTTTCTCTCCCAGAGCTACCGTTAGCTGGAGGAAAAGAGGAAGAAGCCCTGTTAGCCCAGGCCCAGTGTCCAGGATGAAAGGACACACCCAGACTCCTCCTCCTCCTCTTTGGTGGCAGATGCCAAGGCGCCCTGGTCTTGCCTGGCAGAGTCCATCCTCAGCCCATACGTGTTCTCATGAAGACTTTCCCCATTCATCCAGCCCTTTCCCCACAAACCAACGCCCTTCTGTGCTCACTCTGCTGTCCTTCCAGGGACTGAAGACACCCATGGGGGTGAAAGATGTCTTTAAGGGAGTTCAAGGAAAGGAGTCTTTCCAAAAATTCCTACCCTTTCAAGAAAACCTACGAAAGCTTTAAAGCCAACAACAACATGTGGCCATTATCACAGGCCAAATGAGGAACTGAATAAAAATGATCCAGAAAAAGACCAAGCCAATGTAGAAAAATTCACCACCTCGAGCGGTAACTGGGCAGCCAGTGACTTTAGAGCAAGGCCAAAGACCTCAGAGCTATGTACGAAGCCTCTGATGTCTGGCCCCCAGGAAATGCTGACAATATGGAAGCCAAATTTTACACCTACAGGATACACCAATAGTGATGGTTAAAATAAAATTGATAAGTGGTTCACTTCCAGTGTAAGCATAATTTACAGACAATTTTTATTAAATTTATTGGGATAACATCTACATTAATAAAAAAGGAATATGCTAATTAGACCAGAAGACCTTCCGGAGCTTCCGGATGTCCGTCTGGACAAACCCATGGTGATGGGGCCGAGGCAGCTGCAATTAGGGGCGATCTGGCCGGTAGGGGAAGCAGTTGGGGGCGATCAGGCCATCAGGTGAAAGTGGTTAGGGGTGATCAGGCTGGCAGGCAGAGTGGCTAGGAGCCAGTGGTCCCAGATTGTGAGAGGGATGTCTGACTGCAGGATCGGGCCTAAACTGGCAATCAGACATCCCCCGAGGGGTCCCAGATTAGAGAGAGTGCAGGCTGGGCTGAGGGACACCCCGTGTTCAGGAATTTCATGCACTGGGCCTTTAGTTTTATATAAAAAAGGCATTCATCACTTCCCATCCTGGATCTTAGTCTTACATCTGTCACAGGTGCCCTTGGAGGGACTGGAGGGGTGTGTGATTTGCTCCTTCCATTCACCACCTTCTCAGAGTCTGAGTGTTCTATTGCCATGACCTTGGGCCTGTCCCGCTCACACCAGCTCTGTGGCCCTGAGCCTGGGCCCTCTGAGCCTCTCCTTACATGTTACCCTGGTGGAGCCCGAGAGATCATGCAGAACAGAGGCTCAGGAGCCAGACACCCCCGGCATCAAATCCTGGCACCACCCCTTGCCAGCAATGAGACATGGAGATTGTTTTCCTCTCTGAACCTCAGTTTCTCTGTCCATAGAATGGGATTGATAATAGCACCCCCATCGTGGCACAGCTATGAGGGTTTAAAAAGCCTTTAGCCCAGCAACTGCTCTCTCACAAGTGCTCCTCGGCATCAGCCTGGGCCTGGGTGGGGCTTTGCCTGCTTCCCCACCAAGGGTCTGAGATTGGCAGACACAGGGAACCTGTGGGAAATGGGCCCAGTAGACGTGCAGACGGCTCTCTCTGGATGCCTGTAACTCCAGGAACACGTCCTCCTGAATTAATGAGGAAAGAGGAGCAGGAAAGGAAAAACGAACCCAGGGCCTCCGGTCTGGGAGGGATGCAGATGGCAAGGTTAATGAGCAAGTTAATTACTTAATTACTTGACTGACTGTTACAGAGACATGGAAACAAGAAATGCCTTCCCAGAGAGGCGGGGCGGGGCGGAGGGGCAGAACAGCCTCAGGAGTGAGCGGGGTTGAAAAAGCTAGCCGGACCGCTGGGCACGCTGCTTGTTTCTCCTCGCCTCAAGTGCCCCTTCAGGAATAGGCATCTGGAGATAACGACGTGTTCCTGGAGGACACAGCTCTTCGGGGGTGTTGTGGGTAAAGGCTCTCAGGGACTCTCACAGGAGGGGCTCTAAGAGGCAGTGGTGAGGTTTATCCGGGCGAAAAGAGACAGACACTCAAAGGCAGAGAGCAGGCCAACCCAGCTTTTAGCCCACAGCCAGCCACACTGCCCACTGTCATGGGTGGCGTTTGTTCTTCGTGCCTCTGTCCCTGCTCGCACACTGGAACAGGCCTCAGAAAAGTTGCTGACTGCGTGTGTGTTTGTGTTTGTCTTGCTTTCCTCACAGCTGGCGGGCGGTAGTAACGCTGGCCGTGGTGCATTGCTGCGGAGTCGGGGGGGGGGGGGGGGAGCGTGAGCAGCATGGCCTCAGCAGGGCCTGGCCCGGCAGCCCGTGGCTGAGTTTCAGCTGCTGCTGCTGGGACTCGCCTGCTCTGCCTGCCTAGTCCTCTCCCCAGCCTGCCGCCTACCGCTCTGCGCCTCGCTCCCGCGCCGGCCCTGCACCAGCTGTGCCCTGGCCCCAGCACGTTCCCTGCCCTCCAGTGTCTCATTAATCTCTGCCTATCTCGCAGCTACCAGCTCAATCAACTGAAATATTGCACTTTGCAGGAAAGGCAAGCTCTCTCCTCTTGGTGTGACAGGTGCTAACTAATCTTCGAGGCTGAAAGTGTGGAATGAATTCTCTGATTAGCAACACCTCGGTCCTCTGTCCTCTTGGGAGCAGTGCGAGAGGACCAGACTGGGGACCCATCGAAAGCCCGGGCTGCGGGGGAGGGCTGGCCGCGCCCCAGGAGAAGGGAGCTGCTGTTCTTGGCAAACAGAACCGTCGTCGTCCAAACACTGTCCAGGACACAGACAATGCGATGTGTGTCTTAGGACGGTCCCCCCAGAAGTCATGTGAGGACTGTCAACCCCTGGCCGAAGGCACCAGATCAAACAACAGGAGTCTCCAGTTTGGGTGCGGGGAGGAGGGAAATGCGTTCAGTGGGGCTGTGCTGGAGCGCGGCCAGGAGACATTCTTCAGTGAGAAGGAAAGTGTGTGCCAAGCCAGAGGGGAGCTGGCTTATGAGGACAGAAGGCCCTGGTCTTGGTCCTCATGCAAATGAAGGCTCCAAATTATCACTGTTTGATTGGCCCAAAAGGCACAGTCCTGATTGGTTAGAATAGAGTCGCTCTGATTGGTCAGAGTTGATTGGATGGGGAAAGGCTCAGTCCTATTGATTGAAATAGGATTCCAGGAAACCTTTATAAGGGCCGGCTCAGAAGGCCAGAGCATGCCATGAGGCAGCTTAGTGTCCAGGCCTCTCTGCTGTAGGAGGCTCCTGTGCTGAAATGGCTGCGCTGCTTTTTTAATTTGAGCCCAGTTACCACCAGGAGCCCTTATCAGGTGCCTTTTCTTCTCAGGGTTCACAGGACTCACTGAGGTGGGTGACTAGTGCTTTCGTTGAAGCGAGAAGGATGAGGACTGATGATTTGGGAGACATTTCAAAGGAGATAGACAGGAGAGCTGCTAGCTTCTCAGCGCATTGGGCCCAGAAAGCCCAAAGCCGAGGCTGGAATCCCGCCTCTCCCTTCCCCATACCCATCCTGTTGGCTCTACTGCCAAGATACACCCAGTCTCTTCCTGTCCAACAGTAGCCCCTTCCCCTCCCCCCTCCCTCCAGCGCAGGGGATGGCAGATGTTGCCCGTGAAAGCTAGAAAGTGAACACTTCCAGCCTTGTGGGCCAGACAGTCGGTGCTGCAGTCGCTCAGACTTGCCTTTAGGGCAGAAAAGCTGCAGAGGGGCACGTCTGTGTCCCGGTAAAACTCTTTGAGAGAGTGTGGCCCACGGCGAGGATGTGTGGACTCCTTTTCAAACCTGCTCCCACTGGGTCAGGTCTCCTGCTTCTGTGCCCACACGCAGCCAGTGATATTCTTAAAAGTAATCAGGCAGTCACTGTCATGTCCTCCAGCTTCCTGTGTCGCTGCCCGGTGGCCTCCCAGACCACGACCCAGCTGCCAGCCACAAAGGAGCCGAGCCTGGCAGGCGCTGCCCAGGCGGCAGGGAGAAAAGTCACAGAGGAGCTGCTGCCCTCATGATGTCCGGTGGCGAAGCCCTTTCCGCCTTCCCCAGTTGACCTTTTCAATGGGTGAGGGCCATCCGTGCAGAGGTGGCACAGTGAACGCACCTCCCAGGGTCTGTCCTTCAACAGGGCCTCAGGGAGGGCCCCATGCCCTGCCACCGCCCCACGTGGACACCCAGAGGCCCTCTGCCCGCACAGCCTGCAGGACAAGCAGTCTCCCCGCGTGGCGTCAGGGGCATTGTGCTGCCCGCCCAGAACTGCTCTGGACAAGCCCGCAGCCCCCGGGGATCGCCGGCTGAAGGCCAGGTTGAGCAGCCTCCAGCCCTGCCCCTGCCTCTGCCCCTGCCCCTTCCTCCTGCCATCCTTCATTTCCCCTAGACGGTCTGTCCTTATCCTCATTTCTGGAGAGGGTTTGTGTTTTGGTTGTGGTGTCACATTTGTTTTGTTCCTGTTTCTGCTTTTAAATTAAGTCTCTGGTTGGGCCCCTGTGATGAATATATTAAACTAGAGGCCTGGTGCATGAAATTCCCTCCCCATCATGCCACTGGGTGTCCCCGGCCTATCCACACTGGACGTGGGCACGGCGTCCCGGGAGGAGCCCTCAGAGCTCCGCTGTCTGGACCGAGGGGCTGCTGACCTGTGTCCAGCAAGGCTGCCTCACGCCCGCTCCCCTCAGGCCTCTCCACGCCCTGCGCCTGAGCCCACCGCTCCCTTGGCGTGTGATGGCACCGAGGGCTCACGGCTTGTCTGACCCTCGTGCTTGTCTGGGACCCTGTGCCAACGCGCTTGCCTCCCAGGCCCACCCAGAGGAAGGCCCTTCCACAGCTGGACCGGGGCCGCAGTGGACCCGGGAAGCGCCCATCCTGGCACCCGGCCTCGGTGGCCGCTGCTCCCGGGATAGTTTCTTTGTTTTGGGTTCTGTCCTTGTCCACCCACACCGCCTCCTCCCACGAGGACAGTGAGGCACAGACTGCGTATTTCCTCCAAGTGCCCCCTCCCCGCCTCCGCCTCCCCTCTCCTGCGGTGGGCCCCGCTGTTCGTCGAGGGCAGTGGGCCAGGACAGTAACCCTCTGGCCAGCGGGGTGGTGGTCAGGGGCCAGGGGATGGTGCTCTGCTAAGGAGGAGTGCACAGCGGCAGCATGAGCTTCTGGGAGGTGCTGCCTCAGCCGGGCGTGGTCCGCTCGGCGGCCATAATGAAGTCTGTCAGCTCCTGCAGCACCAAGTGATGCTCTTAGGATCCAGCTGGAGGGAGCCCTGGGCCAGGTGCCAGCCAGCTGGGTCCTGAGATGGCTTTCCCAGGCTTGCAGCCCCTGCTCCCTGTGCCCTGGGCTGGTGGAGAGAGAGAGCACACTCTCTCCCTCTGCCAGCCCTCCAGGCCAGGTGGATTAGCAACCCTCCGTTAAGGCCTAAATTAGCCTTAATTATCTCCTGCCAGTTGCCCTGCGCACAAATCCCTGCGCCAGCAGCTCTCTGTGGGGCCTGGCCGCTCCGCGCCTGCTGCCCAGAGAGGCTCTCTGGGGCTCAGAGGCCCATCCTTGGCAGGTGCGAAATGCTTGTCTCGTCGCCATGGCAACGACTCAAGGGTTCTGAGCCCCAGCTTGGCCAGAGGCACATCCATGGCTGGGAAATGCAAAACGACTTCCCTCCCTGTTCTCAGGAACTCCAGTAAAGGGCTTCCTTCCTCTTTCTCAGCCGGCTTTCACCCCTGTGCCTCCACCACCAGCCCCTCCTGTCGCACTTACCCTAAGTAAGCAGGATGTGTTAGAAATGTAATGTTATTAATCTAAAAAAATGCCAAATATATTTGACTTGCCGGCTTTAAAAGTTCAAAGTATAAATTGAATTAGGAAAAGTTAATTGCAGTAACTAAATGCCTAGAATATGGCAGGCTAAACTGTATTATATGTGTTAAGAATAAGCAGTAATGATCAAAGATCTCAAGGATTGATTTATTCTCATTTGTCAGATGAAAAAGTGTGTAATGCTTACACTTAAAAAAATTATTTTAAGTCAGTGATGCAGTATTTTTTTAAGTCAGTTTTTCTAAAGTAATGTTTAATGTAAGATATGAAACTTTTATATTTGATTTGTTTTGTTTTGCTTTTCTCATATGCCATTGTTGTTGAATTTGGGCTTGTACCTGCATCTTGTATTTGTTTAAACTTTGGGAATCATTTTTGGTTTCAGTCATGTGCGTAGTTTTAAGTAGACTTCATCACAAAGGTTTATAATTTATTTAGAATTGTGTTAAGACAATGTGAAAACAGTATTTGTATGATTTAACCCCCCGCGACTGCTCAGACAATTTTCACCGATGTTCCGGGGGGGGGGGGGTGAGTAGAGGGGGCTTAGAAATGCAGATAAATCTGTATCTGTAGGAAAAATGTGGCATTTTAAATTTTAAGCAGCTGGTGGCCTGGGAACAGGTACTGGATCTGCTCCCTCCTCCCTTGCCTTTTCTTTAAAATTTGAGGCATGGTTATGTATTTTTGGAAGATAAGATTTTTATAAAAGTTGTAAAGAGAATGTCCTGACAGGTCAGTTAGGAGAGGCAAGCCTGTTAGTTTCCTGATGGGCATTGGGGCAGTCTCCGGTCGGTGGTGATGTCACTGCCTCGGCTAACCCTGATTGGTTGGGTGAGGGCCAGGGATAACTCTGCCCTGTGGGGCGGAGTCGGGAGCTCATCCTTGCCCCGCCCTGCCCTCTCACCTCCACCCCTCACCCTCCGGCCGCGGACTTGACCTTGCCTGGGAGTCAGGGGCCACTCGACTTTGCTCAGCTCACCGGATCCTTCTCTTCTTATGCAAGCGTTCTGCGCTGGCCTGGCCAGAGGCCCCTCTGCGGCCAGGCATGGAGGCAAGCATCCCGCCAGGCCGCGCACGCTGCCCACTCTCAGCGGCCGCCCCCTGGGCCTGGGGCACTCTGGCGGGGCTGAGAGGACTGGGCGCCGCCATCTTTGTGATGGTTAATTTGCATATTACCCTTTATTAGATAGAAAGTCTTAAAAATATAATAAATTTGGGGACACCATTCCATCCACAGCAGCTAGGCAGCACATCGTTTGCCGCTCCCCTCCTTACTCCCACCTGGAGTGCAGAGATGATGGCAGGAGCTCAGCAGCCGCCTTGGAGCGTGCGGGGACCTGAGAGTAAGTCCAGGTGCTGAGGATGGAGGTGGAGAAAAATGCAAGGGTCTGGCTTGACCTTGTGGAGCCACTGGTGCCTGGGTACCTGCCCCTGCCCCCCCCCCCCCCCAGGTGCTGATGTAATTTGTCTTTGGGTGTCCCAGGCATCATGGTGTTTAAAAATCTCCTCTGTCCTGGCCAGTGCACTCAATGGTTAGAGCATCGGCCTGTGCACCAAAGAATCTCAGGTTTGGTTCCTGGTCAAGGGAACATACCTGGTTGCAGGTTGGGGTGCATGCAAGAGGCAATATTTCTCTCCCTCCCTTCCTTCCTCCCTTCTTCCCTACTCCCCTCACACCCTCCCTCCTCCCTCCCACTCTCTCTAAAAATCAATGGAAAAAATAGCTTTTGGTGAGGATGCAAACAGATAAAAATCTCCATAGTGTGGTGAAGGCTTAGGAGAGGCGGGTACAGGTGTAGGTGGTTAATGGTGGAAAAAAGGGGGGAAACACCTCTAATATTTTCAACAATAAAAATAAATATTTTAAAATCTCCTCTGATGATTTTGAAGCGTTAAGGTTGAGAACACTGTTAAAGAATAAATTCTTGTGCAAGAGAATACACTACATTTTAAACTGTTATTTTACTTTCGTTATAGGAGACTAACAACTCCTAACAATTAGACTTTTAATTTTGGGAGGTGAGTCTTTTCTATCTAATAGATGGCAGGATGAAAATCAGCACTCACATACAAACGGGTGGCATTTTTGTCAACGAGTGTGTTTGTGAAGTGGAACCTTTGGTGAGGACCCTTAGAGGCCATCGGGCTCCTTCTTTGTACGATGCCATGTCCCCCCGTGACCCAGCCCGTGAGAGGAAAGGCCTGGATAGCAGCTCTCCCAACTGGTCAGAGCACTGGTTTAAAGGCAGCGAGGGCCTGGGTTCAAATCCCAGTCCTGTCACTAGAAGCCGAGAGCCCCCAGGCAAGGCTCCGAGCCCTCCGTGTTTGGCTGTCCCCAAATGAGGTCCCTGGCTCCACCCGGCCCCGGACTCTGAGGGCTAACCGGCAGCACAGGAGAAGCACTCGCATCACGCCTGACGGTGACGGCTCAGCACCTGGCGGCTGTCCCCATGGAGGCTTGGCCTCCCCGCCAGAGGAGGCTTGCCCTGCGCTCCGGGAAAAGTGCCAGGGCAGGGCTGCCCCTGAATGGGAGCTAAGTGAGCAAACATGTCTGGAAACAAAGCTGATTCCTTTCAGGGGAGACACCATCTCCAGGGGCCAGAGGTGAATGGGCTCAGAAGGTTCGTAGCAAGCAGTGCTCTGGACAGATGTTTGCAGGGAGGGCTGCCGGGCTGCCGAGACAGTCAACGGCAAGTGCCCTCAAAGATGACAGCCACTTACCCGCACACAGAGTAAACGCAAAACGGATACAAGGCTTAAGTTCAAGGCATGAAACCATAAGAATCTTAGAAGAAACCACAGGCAGTAACGTCTCAGACATCTCACATAGCAGAATTGTTGCCAATTCATCTCCTAGGACAAGAGAAACGAAAGAAAAAAATAAACATTGGGACTACATCAAAATGAAAGCTCTGCACAGCCAGAGAACCCAGCATCAAAGCGAAAGGGAGCCCACTGCAGGGAGGACATATTTACAACGATATACCCGATAAGGGTTAATCCCCAACATATATGAAGAACTCACACAACTAAATAAAGGAAGACAAACAATCCAATAAAAAATGGGCCGAGGTGGGGAGGGGGTGAAGGGAGGGGGGGAACCTGATGGAGGGGAGAAGAAATGAGGAACCTTTGTAATATATGAACAATAAAGATTGATTAAAAAAAAAATGGGCCAAGGACCTGAATAGACATTTCTCCAAAGAGGACATACAGAGGCCAAGAGACATGGAAAATGCTCAAAGTTACTAATCATCAGAGAGATGAAATTAATCAGTGAGATATCACCCCACACCTGTCTGTCACCAACAAATCAACAAGTGCTGGCGAGGATGTGAAGAAAAGAGAACCCTCGTGTGCTGCTGGTGGGAATGCAGACTGGTGCAGCCACTGTGGAGAACAGAGTGGAGTTTCCTCAAAAATTAAGAATGGAACTTTCGTTTGACCCTGTGATCCCACTTCTGGGAATATACTGGTAGTCTAAAAACACTAAAACACCACACAGGAAGAAGGTATGCACCCTATGTTCACAGCAGCATTTACAACAGCCAAGACCTGGAAACAGCTCAAGCGCCCTCAGCAGAGGAGGGGATAAAAAGCTGAGGGACATTACACCATGGAACACTGTGCAGCTGGAAAAGAGCTCTCTTACCCTGTGGGACAGCATGGAGGGACCTGGAAAATATTATGCTGAGTGAAATAAGCCAGTCAGAGACAGACAAATATCACATGATGTCACTTGTCTGTGGAATCTAATGAACAAAAGGAATTGACCAACAAAATAAGACCCAGAGCAGGGAGGCATGGAGCAGACTGACAGGCCTCCATGTGGGGGCTGGGGGACGAGAGAGATAAACCAAAGAACTTACATACTTCTATGCAGAGCCCATGGCCAGGGCAATAGGGGGGTGAAGACCTGGGGGCGGGTAGGGGCTGGGAGGAGGGAGTTGCAGGGTGGTGGGGTGGTGGGAATGGAAGACATCTGTAATACTATCAACAGAAATATTTATATGAATTTTTAAAAAGAAAAGATAACAGCAGTGGAGAGCAAGGGGAAACAGCCTGAAAGCTGGAGGCAGTGCTCCCTGCAAGCACCAGCTCTCGGGGCACCGACCAGAGCCGGCTCTGACCTCGGTCTGCTCTCCTGGCTCCGGAGGAGTGATGGCCGCCAGGTGAGGACTCGGCGATGCTGCTGTGTGCGGAGGAAGAACACGTGTCCTTTCCAGACTGGCAGTGTCTGTCCTGCCACTGCTGGAACTGCCTCCCGCGTTAGTTTATTAAAAGCAGATCCTGGAAGTGGGAGGCAGGCCTGTCCCTGTGCTGTGGCCACCAGGGAGGACTTACACTGGAAATGGGACCTCTACTGCCAACCTAGCCCCAGCGGGCACACTGCCGGCAGCCGCAGGCCCCCTGTGGCAGGACCACCGGATGGCTGCCACAGGCTGGGGTGGGAGCAGGGAACCCGGGTTCCAGGGAGCCCACGTGAGAGGGAAGGAGCGGTGCAGGGGGCAGGAGCAGGAGGCTCTCGCCGGGCCAGCCACGGAGCAGGCGCAGAGGCCCAGGCTCATGCCAGCACCCACCCCCTTCGTTATTATTTTTCATTTTAATTTATTTATTGATTAAGGTATTACATATTTGTCCTCATCCCCCCATTACCTCCCCAACACCCCCCCTCGCCCCCCAACACACACACTCATACCATCATTCACCCTGTTGTGTCCCCTGCTTAGGCTTATAAGTCCTTTGTTTGATCTGTCCCCCTTACCCCCCTCCCCTACCTTCCCTCTGAGGTTTGACGGTCTGATCGATGATGCTTCTCTGTCTCTGGATCTGTCCCTGTTCATCAGATAATGTTGTTCATTATTTCCCATTGATGAGTGAGATCATGTAATATTTATCTTTCTTTGCCTTATTTCGCTTAGCATAATGCTCTCCAGTTCTATCAATGCTGTTGCAAATGGTAGGAATTCATTCTTTTTTACTGCAGCGTAGTATTCCATTGTGTAGATGTACCACAGTTTCCTAATCCACTCATCTGCTGATGGGCACTTAGGCTGTTTCTAAATCTTAGCTATGGTGACTTGTGCTGCTATGAACATAGGGGTGCATATATCTTTTTTGATTGGTGTTTCTAGTTTCTTGGGATATGTTCCCAGGAGTGGGATTACTGGGTCAAATGGCAGTTCCATTTTTAATTTTTTTGAGGAAACTCCACACTGTTCTCCACAGTGGCTGCACCAGTCTGCATTCCCACCAGCAGTGCACGAGGGTTCCTTTTTCTCTGCATCCTCACCAGCACTTGTCATTTGTTGATTTGTTGATGATAGCCATTCTGACAGGTGTGAGATGGTAGCTCATTGTTGTTTTGATTTGCATTTCTCAGATAATTAGTGACTTTGAGCTTGTTTTCATGTTTCTTGGCCTTCCTTCTGTCTTCTTTAGACAAGTTTACTTTTAGGTCCATTGCCCATTGCTGGTGCCCTGAGACTGCGAGGCCAGGCAACCCCAGCTGCAGTGGCCGGCGGGCCCCCCCCCCCACCCTGACAATCAGTGGCCACCTGAGGATGCAACAAGGAGCTGGTACCTCTGGTGACTTAGTTGAAGTGTGTGAATCTACAGGAGCCTGAGGCAGAAGCACCTCTGGGTGTTTCCAGGTGATTTTATTTCGATGAAACAAGTGAGAATGGGGCGCCACCATTTGAATCACAGAATCTGACTGGGAGAGCAGGCACCGGGTGCTGGTGCAGGACGTGATGGACTCAAAGAGAAAGGCAGGGCCGGCCGTGGAATCGGACCCGCGCTCAGGAGGGCAGTGTCCCTGGCCTCTGAAGGCATCGCGGCGCCTCCGGAGGCCTCATGAGCCACGGGTTTGGGGGGCCCTCGTGCTCCTCGGATGGAAGCTCCGTGGAGCACCCTGATGAGGTCCTGACGTGTAGCCCCAAGTGTTTCCCTGTCATGAAGTGAGTGAGCACCTCAGGTGCCTCCAGGAAGCCAGGCCCAGGTGCATGCTGGGAAACTGGGACTTTTTACCAACATTGCATCCAACTCGCTGCTGACGACTCCCATTGCTCTGGACTCTTGCTGTTTACACCTCGCTCTTAAAATCTCTGAATTTGGATTTGCCACTGAGGCTGATGGTTACTGCTTTTTAGCCAGAGTTCCTGACTTTCCATCACCAAGGGACAGGGTGAGGTGCTCCTTCTGCCGGACTCCAATAGCCATCAAGCTGACCTCCTAGTGAGGCTGCTCTGGACTCAACACCTCCCCGTCCCCCACCCCAATTTGAACGTTGAGACGTGGCCCTCAGTGTGATGGTGCTCGGAGACAGGTCTTTGGAGGCGAGCAGGGTTAGGAGAGGCCCTGTGAGCAGGACCCTCAATGGGATCATGCGCTGAGGAGACTCTGCAGCCTGTCACTCTCCCGCCCACACCAGGAGCGCTCTGTGCACACAGAGGAGGCAGCCACGCCGCAGGAACCGGCGCCAGAAGGCCGCTCTCCAACCTGCAGCTCCCGGAACAGAGAGAGAATAAGCTCCTCGGTGGAAGCCCCCAGTCCAGGTCACATGTTCCAGCCGCCTGAGTGGACTAAGGGGGAAGTTGATCTCATTTTAACTGGAAACTGAGCCAAGGAGTGTGTCGCCACGCAGCCTGTCACCAGGGCCAGGTTCCGTCTGCCCAGCAGTCACATGGGAGTGCCTCTGGGCTCCGGCCTGGACACGGGGGCCGTGACTCCTCCACACGGCGCCCGGGTGTTGGGGGTGGGGATCCTTTGGGGGGAACGACCTGGGTTACAGGATGTTAGCAGGCCTGGCCCTTGCCCACCAAGAGGAATGGGCCCCAGTCACTGGAGAGTTCCCTCCATGCAATTCCAAACGCGCCTGGGGAGACAGTGTTGCAAACTGCCACCAACTGAACCCCAGAGTCCGACTCAGCTCTCAAGTCTGACCTCATCTCCTGACTGACAGCTGCGTGCTAAAGCCGACCCGCCACCCACTTCCGCTAGTGGCAGGGCGGGCACTTCCTGCTTTAGTATGGGTGATGTTTTAGTGTGGGTGATGTTTTAGTATGGGTGATGTTTTAGTGTTGGGTGATGTTTTAGTGTGGGTGATGTTTTAGTGTTGGGTGATGTTTTAGTGTGGGTGATGTTTTAGTGTGGGTGATGTTTTAGTGTTGGTGATGTTTTAGTGTGGGTGATGTTTTAGTGTTGGTGATGTTTTAGTGTTGGTGATGTTTTAGTGTTGGTGATGTTTTAGTGTTGGTGATGTTTTAGTGTTGGTGATGTTTTAGTATGGGTGATGTTTTAGTATGGGTGATGTTTTAGTATGGGTGATGTTTTAGTGTTGGTGATGTTTTAGTGTTGGTGATGTTTTAGTGTTGGTGATGTTTTAGTGTTGGTGATGTTTTAGTGTTGGTGATGTTTTAGTGTTGGTGATGTTTTAGTGTTGGTGATGTTTTAGTGTTGGTGATGTTTTAGTGTTGGTGATGTTTTAGTGTTGGTGATGTTTTAGTGTTGGTGATGTTTTAGTGTTGGTGATGTTTTAGTGTTGGTGATGTTTTAGTGTTGGGTGATGTTTAGTGTTGGGTGATGTTTTAGTGTTGGTGATGTTTTAGTGTTGGTGATGTTTAGTGTTGGGTGATGTTTTAGTATGGGTGATGTTTTAGTATGGGTGATGTTTTAGTGTTGGGTAAGGCCTCGTGTGCTGTGAGGTTTCAGGGCTAATCAGAGTAGCCGCACCTGAGCGCAGGCCCTGAGGGGCAGGAGGCCGGTGTTGGTGGGTGTGCAGAGCTGGGGAGTATTAACGTGACTTCTTGCCTCCAGACAGAACACATTAAGCTTATGAAGTGTCTCCATTTCTCCTGGCTGACCCTCCCTCATTTGTCTTATTTCCCGCTCTTGAAAACACTGTCCTTAATCAGTCTTGCTGCAATTTATGCCGCCTTCTGCCTAGTGTCAAAAAATATACAACGGGGCCCCTTGAAAATGAAGCCAGAGCTGCCATGCCGAGGAGCTGCCTTGCCCGCCGTAGGTCTCAAACCATGAGGGTGCTAAAACAGGGCAAAGTAACTTTGGGTTGGGTGTGAGCCACCTGGAGCCACAGAGGACTGTTGGAAAAATAACATGAAGGCAGAGATGACTGCCAGACTAATGACTGCAGTCTGACAGATACAGCACTCCGCTGTCTGCTCCTCCTACCGATGTGCTTGTGCCGCTTCCTCCCTCCAGCACAGTGTTGCTCTGTCTCTGAGCCGAGCACTGTCTGGGCTGCTGCTGGGCCAGTGTGCCCCAAACAGCCCTCTTTGATCTGAAAAAATGCCTGTTGCCTCTAGCTCTGAAGGCCTTTTATTTTTCGGCGACACCAGATAGGTGTCCACGTTCTGATCCCTCAGAGGCGCCAGCGCACATGGCATGGCTCACTAGACCTCTAAGCTGTGTGGGTAGGTGATGCTTACCCCCCTCTGTCCTCGTTAACTGGCAGTTAGCTCTGTACACAAGAGCGTTTTACCGTGTAAAACAGGCCTGACAGTAATGGTGCGACCTCAGTGGATTGATGAGAAGTTCAGGGAAATTCCTGGCATTCAGGGCAAGAAGCAACAGCCACCAGTTTGAAAGTCTCCTTACACAAAACATTGCATGGCTTTACCTGGATGTAAGAATTTCTCTCTCTCTCTCTCTCTCTCTCTCTCTCTCTCTCTCTCTCTCTCTTTTGTGTCATTTTGGGATTCAATTAGTTAAAGCTCCAATTAAAAATGCAAGTATTGGGGAACTCATGGAGTACAGAGCATGTGTGCTATTTATCTTTGTATCCTTGGCATCTAACCTGCAGAACGTGGGCACCAAGCGACTGTTGGATGAACAGTGCCCAAGGGTATATCCAGTCACGGTGACCATGAACCTTGACTGAGTGCTTACTACAGGTCAGCTATGTCCTCGGTGCTTGGCCCATCCTTTGGGTCACTTAACCCTTAGGCGGCAGGTAAACTTTTCACTGCCGCTCTGCAGGAGGAAATGGAGGCCACAGAGAGATTGACTTGCCCATGTTGACGTCGTCTGTAAGTGGGACCTTCAACAAAGGACTAGGTAGCTCTCTCCCAAACCTCTCGCCCAGGTCAGCTCCTGGGCTGGTGGGTGCCGAGGGGAGAGAGGGTGCTGGTGGTGGCTTTCCTTCACAGAACACTTGCACAGGACGCCACCTGTTCTCACACTGTGTCCATCTGTTGGCACTCTGTGTCCTCCGTGGCCATTCTCCCCTGACACACGCTTAGGCTATTGGCCAGAGCTAAATTGGTTTGCACGCCCAGGGCTCAAACAGCACCTAAGTTACAGTTATAGAGCCTCACACCTCAGCCCAGCTGGTCACAGGCGAACTCTCAGGGTTTCACAGGCTATTCACGCCCAGTGCTAAGCTGTCAGCTCTTGTTGGGGTGCCTCCACCCCAGGCAGCCGCTGCAGCGGGCACTTACGGTTAAAAGGAAGACTCCCTCATGGGTGTTTGGTATGAGCTCATTCTTGTGTCTGTCACTTTCTCACATCTCTGACCTTGTGAATCATCTAACTCACACTCCTTAACGTGTTTTCATCACTCCCAGAGAGAAGTCTACCCCCTCCGAGGATTCACACACCAAGTGGCCTGCAGCCTGCCTGCCTCTCCGGCTGCCCCAGCCTCTCTGGCCTCCTGCACCTCCTCCAGTCTCTTACCAGTGAGCAGGGTGTTGCTACCTCGTAAAGATGGGAGAGTGATTTTCCATAACTATTAGGCACTCGCCTTCTTGTGATGGAAAGACTGTGTTCACCAATGATTCTTGTTTTTTTTTAGGGCTGGATCAACAGACAGCTCACAATTTAAGTAATTTCCTTGGAGTATTGGGACTACACTCCAACCAACTGAGCTACCTGGACCGGGCGTAACTCACTTCTTTTTAAGTCCCTGCAGCCACTGAATCAGTTTTCTGCTTTTGTAACTGACATCAAGGTTCGGTTGCCTGCCACCACAAAAGCCAAACCCCGGAGACAGGCGACCGAGGAAAGAGGTTTATTCAAGTGCTGGTCACCCGAGAAGATGGGGGGACTCTTATCCAAAACTACTTTAGTGCAGGCAGAGGCCTTCTTAAGGAGGGAGAGGAAAAGCAGAGCAAAGAAACCAAGGGTTAAAAATTATCTGTGTGCAGGCCACACAGTCCATTCCAAAAAGTACTCCAACCTGGTCACATGAGGGCCTGCTGTGTGTCATCCTGGTCTTTGTCCCCCAGGCTCTACATGATCCTGGTTCTATGGTGGGACATCAGCAAATCTCCCAGAACTGGGATGACTGAAGGTCAAAGTCTGCATCTTTTTTTAATTGGTTTCAGAGAGGAAGGGAGAAGGAGAGATAGAAACATCTATACTAATAAACAGGTAATATGTTAATTAGACCAGACATCTTCCAGACAAAGCCATGGTGGTAGGGGGCTGAGGCAGAGGAAGTTAGGGGCAGTCAGACCAGCAGGGGAGGACAGTTAGGGATATGCCTAAACTGGCAGTCGGACATTTCTCAAGGGGTCCCGGATTGGAGAGGGTGTAGGCTGGGCTGAGGGACTCCTCCCACCCCTGCACAAATTTCATGCACTGGGACTCTAGTCCTATATAATAAAAGGGTAATATGCAAATAGATTGGATGGCAGAACAACTGAACAACCAATCAAAGCATAATATGCTAATGATATGCTGAGGCTGCTCAAACACTTGCTATGACATGCACTGACCACCAGGGGGCAGGCAGTCAGCTGGTAGGTTAGCTTGCTGCTAACTGGGGTCCAGTGGATGGGGACTGAGTGAGCTGGGCTGGACACACCTTGAAGCCCTCCCCGGCCTGATCATGCACACGTGGGGTCCCTCAGCCTGGTCTGTGCCCTCTCGAAATCCAGGACCCTTTGGGGGATGTTGAAGAGTGGGGTTCAGCCCAATTCCACAGGCTACTCCCCTTGGAAGGGCAGCAGACGCAGGGCTCATGGCTGGTGGAGCACTGCAGCAGCGTGAGAGCCTCTCCCAGTCAGGACAATGGCAGGCACAATGGGGTCAGGACCAGCGGGAGTAGCAAGTAAGAGCTGCAGGCAGCATTGAACTGTGGGTTTCACCCCATCCCTGCAGGCCACCCAGAGGTTATCCCACCAGTGCACAAATTTGTGCACAGGGCCTCTAGTCCTGTATAATAAAAACCTAATATGCTAAGTGTTCAACCAATCAAAACATGATATGCTAAGGCTGCTCAACTGCTCTCTATGATGTGTACTGGCCACCAGGAGGCAGATGCTCTGACTGGTAGGTTAGCTTGCTGCTGGAATCCAGCCAATCGGGACTGAATGAGATAGGCTGGACATGGCCCAGAGCCCTTCTGTGGTCCCTCCCCAGCTGGCCAGGCTCCACATCCCTCCCTGGCCTCGATCATGCACCAATGGGGTCCCTCAGCCTGGCCTGCACCCTCTCACCATCCAGGACCCCTTCAGGAATATCAGAGAGCCAGTTTCAGCCCAATCCCACAGGCCAGGCTGAGGGACCCATTGGTGCATAAATTCGTGCACTGGGCCTCTAGTCAATAATGAGAGAGAATCACTGATTGGCTTCCTCCTGCATGTCCCCCTTAGGGGATTGTGTCTGCAACCTGGCCAGGTGCCCTGGCTCACAGGAGGTCTTCAATTACTGAGCCCTGACCAGGCTGGAGTCTGTATCTTCTGAAGTTAGTTCCTAGGATTCTTATACAAATGTGCTGTTTATCTATGAGCTACCATAGTCAAAGTCAGCATTACAGAAGTCAGGTCCAAAGAAGGATGGGTGGGTTACAACGGTGGGGGCACTGCTGTAGTTGCATAACATGTATGCCTTTCAGAGGAAATGTTAGGAAGGCCCACATCACGAAGGTTTCATAGACTCCTTAAACAGGTTTGTGGAAAGACCTGTCTCCGAAACTATAATATATCAGACTAATAGGCTAAAATCTCCTTGAAAATAGGGCCTTATTTCAGGGCCTTGGGCAGAATTTGGCATTTGCTAGGCTGAATGGAAAGGGGTGGAGTCTGGGAAGAAGAGAAGGAGAAAATGCTCCTAGCAATCATTGCAGCCCCCCTGAAGCAGTGCTTTGTTACATGTCCGGAATCCTCACAACTGTGAGGAAAAACCATCCCCCTTTTAGGGGGCGGAGGCAGAGCGAGCAGTTAGACAAGGACTGTCCGGCTGGCCCGGCCTGGCAGTGCGGGAGGCCCCATGCCCCCAGCTGGGCCCCTCTGCCCCCAGCCAGCCACACTCAGCTGCAGCTCAGGCCCGCTCCATGCTTTTCCCTGCAACAGGAGACCCTGTTCCCAAGCCTCCTCCACCTCCAGAGCCTACAACCCAGCCACATGGCATGGGGTGTCAGAGTCCGCGTACAGAGCGGGCAGCACGCAGATTTCCGAAAAGGGCGCACAGCGTCGGCTGCCTGGAGCCCAGGCCTGGGCGCTCGGGCTATAGCCAGCTGTAGGGGGTTGTGTGTGTGTGTATGGGGGGGTGTTGAAGTCTCACTCACACGTGTCTGCATCGCAGAATTAGTCTTGATGCCTTTTCTAGGATGGAAATATTGGATTGTTGAACTGGTTCTAACAGGAAACATTTATTCTTTTGAGGAGCCTAAGTTTTTGTTAAATGCTGAGATATATTTTGGGGATTTAATTGCTGTAGACATGGAAACAGAAACACTTGGGTTATGTGACCAGTTGCCAATTTCTCATACACATGAGCACTCTGTCTCCTTTGGAAGTATGGCAGTTGGCAGGAAATTCTGGGCATATGAAATTGCCATTGTTTTCAGATATCGAACATCGGCCTCCCATCCTCACCGCTGCATTGCAGTCGCGCCCGCCTGCTCGCACCCAGCTCCAGCGGTGAGCAGGGGCAGGGGACTGGACTGGACGCTCCCCACCTTTGCTATGAGGTGGCAGCTAGTGGCCGCGGTCACCTCATGTGACCATCGCCAGCTGCAGGGAGAGGCGATGAGACATGTGAGACCCAGGAACTAAGCTACTTCCTAGCAACCAAAGAATGTTCTCCTCCGTCAGCAGGAATGCTCAGGTGCACATGTTAGCCACAAACGCCCCGTGGCCCCATATAAACCGTGTGTGTTTCCCTCCAGCTAACGTGGCCCTCCGACCTGGCATTGCCACCTCACGTGCTTGCCATTTGAAACCCCCAAAATACCACTGGGTGGGCGCCAGCTGCTAACTGCTCAATGCCAGGCCTGGCGGGCCCACGCCCCCGAGTTACTGCACGAGCACTGTGCCCTTCACGGAGTGGTCGTAAAACGCGGGTGAAGCCCGATGGTGGCCAAGTCCGTCTTCAGTTCACTGGGCCATGGAAAGTACTTCCAGCTGCAGCACAGACAGACACCACGCTCACCGACAGGCCCCGTGGCTGCACAGACAGACACCACGCTCACCGACAGGCCCCGTGGCAGCACAGACACCACGCTCACCGACAGGCCCCGTGGCAGCACAGACACCACGCTCACCGACAGGCCCCGTGGCTGCACAGACAGACACCACGCTCACCGACAGGCCCCGTGGCTGCACAGACAGACACCACGCTCACCGACAGGCCCCGTGGCAGCACAGACACCACGCTCACTGACAGGCCCCGTGGCAGCACAGACACCACGCTCACCGACAGGCCCCGTGGCAGCACAGACACCACGCTCACCGACAGGCCCCGTGGCTGCACAGACAGACACCACGCTCACCGACAGGCCCCCGTGGCAGCACAGACAGACACCACGCTCACCGACAGGCCTCGTGGCTGCACAGACAGACACCACGCTCACCGACAGGCCCCGTGGCTGCACAGACAGACACCACGCTCACCGACAGGCCCCGTGGCTGCACAGACAGACACCACGCTCACCGACAGGCCCCGTGGCAGCACAGACACCACGCTCACCGACAGGCCCCCGTGGCTGCACAGACAGACACCACGCTCACCGACAGGCCCCCGTGGCAGCACAGACAGACACCACGCTCACCGACAGGCCCCGTGGAGAGAGAAGCAGTGCTGTGGCAGCAGGTGGGGTCAGGGTTCAAGATGCCGCCGGGTGGTGGCTGGCGCTGTTCTCATGGCGGGCTGGCCGTGGGTCCATCGCCAAGGACCACTCCACCTTACGCCGTGTCAGGCCTCCCTGCCGCGGTCCTCGGTTCCCCCGAGGGGCTGGTCCCGGGCCTTGCCGCGCTGAGACCCTGCGACACCCTGTTCCAACATCACGCTGCCCGAAGTGCCGGGCCCAGGGGCGAGGGAGACGGCCGCGTCCTGTGCACCGCAGTCAGGAAGGCCACCCACGCTCCCCGTGGTCCCAGGGCAGGACTCTCTGGGTGCTCCTTGGACACCTGCCTCCGCCCTCTCCAGGGGTGGAGGAACCAGGAGGTGCCGGCCTGCTGCCTTCCTTTCCGGAGAGAAAGTCGGGGCTCTGCTCAGACCTGTGGCCTTGGTCCTGGTTGCACTTGAGAACCACCTGGGGAGCTTTTAAACACACATGGAGCCAGGAACCACTCACAGCCCTCTGCTCCCTGGGGGCCGGGAGAGCGGGCCCTTCCCTGGGGATTCCGAGGTGCAGCTGCTGTGCCACCTGGGGTTCCCAGAACCAGTGGTTCTCAAAAAAAAAAAAAAAAAAAAAAAAAAAAAAAGGCCGCTGTAGCCCAGCAGCGCCAGCAGCGCCAGCAGCGCCAGCAGACTTGGCACCGTGTCAGGAATGCACCCAGGGCCGTCTGCTAAGCCCCTGGGGCTGCAGGTGCCCCGCTCTGTGCTGCACTCCGTGGTCCAGCAAGACTGGCTCCATCAAGCGTGGGCCAGTGCCCAGGGAGAACACTGGGCCTGCTCAGAGATTATTGGGAATTTCACGGTTCCTGCTGCTCAGCCCTGAGGCCAGCTCTGTGCATTCATCCCACTGTCCGGTGGGAACCAGCAAAGGCCGGCCACTGGGCGACTGACTCTCCTGAGTATGGGCTGCTGCCCCTCACCCCCCTCCTGCTGCCCCCTCATCCCCCCCTGCTGCCCCGCACCCCCTCCTGCTGCCCCTCACCCCCCTCCTGCTGCCCCTCACCCCCCTCCTGCTGCCCCCTCAACCCCCTCCTGCTGCCCCTCACCCCCCTCCTGCTGCCCCTCACCCCCCTCCTGCTACCCCCTCACCTCCCTCCTGCTGCCCCCTCACCCCCCTCCTGCTGCCCCCTCAACCCCCCCTGCTGCCTCTCACCCCCCTCCTGCTGCCCCTCACCCCCCTCCTGCTACCCCCTCACCTCCCTCCTGCTGCCCCCTCACCCCCCTCCTGCTGCCCCCTCAACCCCCTCCTGCTGCCCCTCACCCCCCTCCTGCTGCCCCTCACCCCCCTCCTGCTACCCCCTCACCTCCCTCCTGCTGCCCCCTCACCCCCCTCCTGCTGCCCCCTCACCCCCCTCATGCTGCTCCCTCACCTCCCTCCTGCTGCCCCTCACCCCCCTCCTGCTGCCCCCTCACCCCCCTCCTGCTGCCCCTCACCCCCCTCCTGCTGCCCTCACCCCCCTCCTGCTGCCCCCTCACCCCCCTCCTGCTGCCCCTCACCCCCCTCCTGCTGCCCCTCACCCCCCTCCTGCTGCCTCTCACCCCCCTCCTGCTGCCTCTCACCCCCCTCCTGCTGCCCCCTCACCCCCCTCCTGCTGCCCCTCACCCCCCTCCTGCTGCCCTCACCCCCCTCCTGCTGCCCCCTCACCCCCCTCCTGCTGCCCCTCACCCCCCTCCTGCTGCCCCTCACCCCCCTCCTGCTGCCCCCTCACCCCCCTCCTGCTGCCCCTCACCCCCCTCCTGCTGCCCCTCACCCCCCTCCTGCTGCCCCTCACCCCCTCCTGCTGCCCTCACCCCTCTCCTGCTGCCCCTCACCCCCCTCCTGCTGCCCCCTCACCCCCCTCCTGCTGCCCCTCACCCCCCTCCTGCTGCCCCTCACCCCCCTCCTGCTGCCCCCTCACCCCCCTCCTGCTGCCCCTCACCCCCCTCCTTCTGCCCCCTCACCCCCCTCCTGCTGCCCCTCACCCCCCTCCTGCTGCCCCTCACCCCCCTCCTGCTGCCCCTCACCCCCCTCCTTCTGCCCCCTCACCCCCCTCCTGCTGCCCCTCACCCCCCTCCTGCTGCCCCTCACCCCCCTCCTGCTGCCCCTCACCCCCCTCCTGCTGCCCCCTCACCCCCCTCCTGCTGCCCCTCACCCCCCTCCTGCTGCCCCTCACCCCCTCCTGCTGCCCTCACCCCTCTCCTGCTGCCCCTCACCCCCCTCCTGCTGCCCCCTCACCCCCCTCCTGCTGCCCCTCACCCCCCTCCTGCTGCCCCTCACCCCCCTCCTGCTGCCCCCTCACCCCCCTCCTGCTGCCCCTCACCCCCCTCCTTCTGCCCCCTCACCCCCCTCCTGCTGCCCCTCACCCCCCTCCTGCTGCCCCTCACCCCCCTCCTGCTGCCCCTCACCCCCCTCCTTCTGCCCCCTCACCCCCCTCCTGCTGCCCCTCACCCCCCTCCTGCTGCCCCTCACCCCCCTCCTGCTGCCCCTCACCCCCCTCCTGCTGCCCCCTCACCCCCCTCCTGCTGCCCCTCACCCCCCTCCTGCTGCCCCTCACCCCCCTCCTGCTGCAGTAGCTACCAGTCCGGGCCAGCCCTGCTCCTCACGGTGCTGAGGACCTGCCGCAGCCAAGGGCCTGCAGGGTCTCTGACGCGTGCCGGGCGCTCTGCTGTCAGCGTGGACGGGCTTATAGCCACAGATTTTCAGTTTCTCCTTTTCCAACGAGGACCTGGAGGCTCACACAGGCAGCGTCAGCAAGGGGCAGTCAGAATGTCAGTCCAGGCTCTTCTCTCTCTCTTTTTAGTTTTTCTTTTCTTCTTCCTTTCTCTCTTCTTTTAGTCAGGCCCTCTGGCCCCTACCTTCTCTCACGTCCTGGCTCAGTGCTCTGACGCTACAGGAGAGCGTGCCCTGCCCAGTCCTTTTGAAAAGGAAAAGTGCTTTGTGAAGCACGAGGGAAAGACGCTCAGTCTCCAGTATCTAGAAAAAGAGCCGGGCGTCGATGACACGGGACAGGGAGCGCTAAGGAGAGGGTGTCTCGGAGCGATTCCTCCCACTCCGAGCCTGACCCCTCCGTATCCCAGTGGGAGACAGCCCCCTTTAAGCCTAAGCTTACCGGCCGGTGTGCTTCTGGGACCCTCGGCACAGGGCGGCACGCAGAAAAGGATGGTCGTTGTTGCTCTGAGGCAGACCATTGCCCATTCAGTGGCTGTGTTCAATCCTCACCAACAAGGTGTTTCCGGTGAGTGATGGAGAGAGAGACACACACTTTGCCTGAGAGAGAAGCATCTATTAGTGGCCGCCCGTTCGCACCCAGACGAGGGATCAAACCTGCGACCAGGTGCACGTCCTGAGCAGACCCCCCTCCTGGTGCACGGACCACACGGCCATTGCCCGTGGAATTCTGGGTGAAAGTCTGCTCCGCGTCTCTGCCTCCCCCCCACCCGTCTGCCCCCTCACAGGGGAGACGGGGAGTCGGAATTCAGGACAGGCCTGCCACCGAGCCGTGCAGACCGGGGACTCCTCCTCTGACAGGAGCAGGCTGACCCAGCAATCCTCTGCCGTGGAAGCCGTTTCTGACGTTTGGTTTCTTGAAAGACATTTGAAGAGAACTTGGGGAGGGAGGGGTTCCCGGGCCTGTCCCGAGGCTGGAGCGTGGGGTGCCCGAGTGAGGGCTGGAGGGAGGTGGCACAGAAAGCCCAGCCCGAGCCTGGGGTCTGGCTCAAGTCCACCTGGCATTCCCATGAGACCCTCAGGACTCTCGGCCCCGAGGGGACCCTATCCTGACCCTGAAGCTGCTTGGGGGACATTGACTTTAAACTGTTTATTAAAAAACAAAAGCTCAGGAAGAACCTCTGACCCTCCCTTTGCCCCTCCCTAGAGACGTAGACAGAACCTGCAGCCCAGTCTGGTTCCGCCGGCGCAGGCGGGCACAGGCGGGCACAGGCGGGCTGCGCGGGGCCTGCTGGCCAGACGCCCATGCCCAGGCCCCTCATGGCCTCAGGGACCTCCCGTTCCACCCTCACCACCTGCAGTCTCTGTCATGTCTAAAACCCGACCCATCCTCCCTGCCCAGCCCTTCCCTTTGTCCAGACGAGCCTCGCACGCCCAGGGCCGCCCTCCTCTGTGAGCCTCGCACGCCCAGGGCCGCCCTCCTCTGAGCACGGTCACTGCCGGGAGGACAGCACTCCACTGGGGCCGCCAGAAAGCTTTTAGGGACACACAGGCAGGACCTGAGGGGCAGGGTTTCCCGGAGCTCAAACGGAAGACTGCCCCCAGCTCTGCCAGGAGGGAGAAGCCTAGCCCCGGCCAGCAGGGGGTGCCAGACACCAGGGGCATCAGCCAGCGTGGAGGCTCCATCCTGCGCCTCGCCTCTGCTCCTGTCTCCGCCTCGTGGCTGCTGCACAGCGCCCCCAGGCCGCGTCTCACTTTGATTGTGTTTCTGGGGCTCAGGACGAGCAGGTCTTCCTTCGAACGGCAGAGCCTCTCCGGGGTCCCCTGTTGTGCACCTCTTATCCTTCCCCAGGCTTTCCCTGCCCTGGCCGCGCCCTCATGCCTCCGGTGGGCATGCCCCAGAGCCTCCTGATGCCCAGAAGAGGAATTCCCTGTTATCACTCCCTGCCCCCTCCCCCCAGTCTTTCCTGACTTCTTGGGGATCAGCCTCTTGGGGAGCAGGAAGAAAGTGTGACATTTGTTTAGCCCACAACACCCTGAGCTCCACCTGCATGCGGAGTCCCCTGAGCTGTGCTCCAGCTCCAGCTCCCCCTGCGCCTGCGGGCCTCCCGGAAGCCTCTAGGGATCCTGGTCTGGGGAAGGGGTGGGAGGAGGGGAGATGGCAGAGGGAGAGGGGAGCTGGCAAAGGCAGGGGAGCTGGCGGGAGGGGGGGATCTGCAAGGAGCCCAGGCTGGGGAGACCAAGCTCTCCCTGGGAAGCCCAAGCTGGCCCTGGACCGAGAAAGAACCCACGAGTTGTTTTCAGTCACTCTCTCAGGCCGCTCGCTGCTGGGCCCTGGGCAGCTGAGGATGCTGGGCTCCATTGTGCCCACGGCAGGCCCGAGGGCGAGTGCTGATGCCTTCATTTGATCCGTGAGGAAACCAAGCCGAGAGCACTGAGTAACTCAGGCTGAGGCCCTCGCTGCTGGGCACACCGGACGGAGGGCCTGCGCTCTCCACTGGCCACGCTGCCGCAGGGCGGGGAGGGCCAGGCCTCGCCTCCGCTGTCCTGGCCCCGTTACCAGCCGATTGCAGGCAGCTGCCCAGGCACACCCTGCGGCTCCTCTTGAGAGGGCAGGCGGGGCGAGAGGGCAGGCGGGGCGAGGGGGCAGGCGGGGCGAGAGGGCAGGTGGGGTGAGAGGGCAGGGTGGGGCGGGTCCAGCTCCAGGTAACTGGACCCTAGGCCTAACCCAACCAATCAGGCCAGCCAAGGTAGCAGCACCACCCTCCCTATAAAACCATTGATATGTTAAGTTCTTCCTCTTTCTCGCCCATGCCCTCCTTGGTGTAGGTGAGACTGGGCTCGGACTAGTCCGAAATAAATACAGGCTTTCTGCAATTGCATCGGATTCGGCTCCCTGGTAGTCTTTGGGGTTTATGACACTTGGGCATAACAGATGGGGGCTCGTCCGGGATCTCCAAGACTGAGGGACTCTGAATCCGGAGAGCCTGTCTGGCCGCGGTAAAAGTGTGTGAAGGGATCCCTGTGGGAAGTGCCTGAAAGGTCTAGTGGACGCGCTGTTGAAGACCACAGGCTGGAGAGATCAAAAGACGTTTTGATCCTCCTTTAGGAGGGACATAGAATTCCCTCTCAGGACGAGGTAGTCGGCGTGAGGCCGTCGTTTAGTTTTAGGCACCGCTTCCACGGAGTTGGAAGGCTGTTCTTGGGGGCCCCCGTCTGTTCCTGTGTTCTTTGTTTGTTTGTTTGTATGTTTGTATAGGGAAAGGTTTCAGTTTGCTCTTGTTTGTAAAATTGCTATAAAAACTTAAATCTGAATGTATTGAATTGTTATATACTGAAAATGTTGATGTGGGGAGTCCTTCTCCTGGGGGCTGTTGTAATTTTATGTTATTTTATGGACTCACTGTATGGATGTTATGGGACAGACTCAGATTACTCCTTTAAGCACTGTGATTAATCATTTTCAGGAAGTAGAGGCAAGAGCTAATGATTTTAGTATGGAGGTCTGGAAGGACGAATGGCAGACTTGTTGTTCAAGTGAGTGGCCAGCTTTCAATGTCGGATGGCCACCGGAGGGAACATTCGATCTCCCTACCATTCGCCGGGTTCGGAGTGTCGTCTCTCATCCCAAGACAGGTTACCCCAATCAGCTCCCATACATTATAATGTGGCAGGACCTTGTGGAGAACCCACCCTTTTGGCTTAAACACTTTGTGGCTCCGTGCCCCACGGAGCCAGAACCTATTTTTGCCTTACAGGGAACGAAGAGGACAGAGAAGAAAATCACCCTGCCATCAGCTCCCCCCTACTCTGTCTTGCAGGGGGGAACTGAAGAAGAATTAATTTTTCCTCCCCCGTATCAGTTTCCTAGGGTGCCGGAGGAGAAACCTGACCCTCCCCCATTGAGGGAAGCAGATGCCACGAGGAGAGCGGGAAGCCCGCCGCATACCAGACAAAGAGCCCAGAGGGAACAATCCGCCTTCATCGCAGACTCCACTGTTAAGACTTTACCCCTTCGAGCCACTGGTCCCCCAGATGAGAAGGGCGATCAGCCCCATCACTACTGGCCTTTCGCCACTAGCGACCTTTATAATTGGAAAACTCAAAATCCTGAGTTTTCTGAGAGGCCAGAAGGACTTATTAACCTGTTGGATTCTATCATTTTTACCCATCAGCCAACCTGGGACGACTGCCAGCAGCTCTTGCAGGTCCTGTTCACCACCGAGGAGAGGGAGAGGATCCTTAATGAGGCCCGGAAGCTGGTTCCAGGCGTGGATGGGAATCCTACCACCAACCAGGCTCAGATAGATACCTCTTTTCCTCTGACTAGGCCTGAATGGGATTTCAACACAGCAGAAGGTAAGGAGAGGCTCCAGGTCTACCGGCCAGGCTCTAATGGGGGGTCTCCGGGCGGCTGCTAGAAAGCCGACTAATCTGGCTAAGGTAGGGAGCGTACAGCAGGAGAAAGATGAATCTCCAGCAGCCTTTTTAGAGCGGATCATGGAGGCATTTCGCACCTATACCCCCATGAACCCAGAGGCTCCTGAGAGTAAGGCAGCTGTTATTGTAGCCTTTGTAAACCAGTCTGCTGCAGATATTAGGAGAAAATTGCAAAGAATAGATAGACTGGGAGAGAAGAGTCTGCAGGACTTGTTGGTGGTGGCTGAAAAGGTGTACAATAACCGGGAGCCCCCTGAAGATAAACAGGCTCGCAGGCAGACCCGAGACCTGGCTAGGATCCTGTGGGCCGCCACTGTGGACTCCCCTGAGAAATGGGACCTCCGCCTCCGACAGCTTGCAAACGATCGAAAGAAGGGTAAAGAGACCTCCGGGGAAGGGAAGTGGAAACTGCAGAAGGACCAATGTGCATACTGCAAGAAGATAGGGCATTGGGCTCAAGAATGTCCTAAGAGAGGCAGTGGGAAGGGGAGCAAGACAGACCGAGTAAAGGTCTTGGGGCTTGATGAACTAAGTGATTAGGGGAGTCAGGGTTCGGATCCCCTCCCCGAGCCCAGGGTAACTCTTAGAGTGGAGGGGACCCCTGTGGACTTCCTTGTTGATACCGGAGCGCAGCATTCGGTCCTCTGCACCCCACAAGGAAAACTAACTAGCAAAAAGTCCTGGGTGCAAGGGGCAACTGGTATGAACCAGTATTCATGGACTACCCGAAGAACAGTGGATTTAGGGATGGGCCGGGTAACCCACTCCTTCATGGTAATACCAGAATGCCCCTACCCACTGTTAGGACGGGACTTACTGACCAAGATTGGAGCTCAGATAACTTTCAGACAAGGGGGGCCTCAGGTCACCGATGGCAAGGGCCACCCCATCCACGTTCTGACTCTGAGGCTAGAGGATGAGTACCGCCTCCACCAGGAGGCGCTCCCAAGGGGGGGATAACATGGATAGATGGCTACGAGAATTCCCCACAGCCTGGGCAGAGACAGGAGGGGTAGGACTAGCTGCTCACAGGACCCCAGTCCTAGTGGAGCTAAAGCCAGGAGAAGGTCCGGTAAGGATCAAACAGTTCCCCATGTCTCAGGAGGCCCGGGAGGGAATTCATCTACACATCCAGAGACTGCGGAGTCTAGGGGTGCTGGTTCCCTGCCAATCTGCCTGGAACACCCCCCTACTGCCGGTCAAGAAGCCTCACACAAATGACTACCGACCGGTGCAAGACCTCCGGGAAGTAAATAAAAAAGTCATGGACATACACGCAACTGTCCCCAATCTGTACACTCTCTTGAGCTCCCTGGTGCCCACCAGAATCTGGTATACTGTATTAAATTTAAAGGACGCCTTCTTGCCGAAACCGATTTGGCTCAGTGGATTGAGCATTGGTCTGTGGACTGAAGGGTCCCGAGTTCAATTCCGGTCAGGGGCATGTGCATTGGTTGCGGGCACACCCCAGTGGGGGTGTGTACAGGAGGCAGCTGGTCAATGTTTCTCTTTCATCAATGTTTCTAGCTCTCTATCTCTCTCCCTTCCTCTCTGTAAAAAAATCCAATAAAATATTTAAAAAAAAATAAAAAAATAAAGGATGCCTTCTTCAGTCTGCCGCTAGCACCGAGGAGCCAACCCTTGTTTGCCTTCGAGTGGCATGATCCAGAGGAGGGCTACAGCGGACAACTCACCTGGACACGACTGCCTCAGGGGTTCAAGAATTCGCCCACCATCTTTAATGAGGCGCTACACGAAGACCTGAGTGAGTACAGAAGGGAGCACCCTGGCCTCACCCTCCTACAGTACGTAGATGACATCCTGATTGCTGCCGACACGGCCGAGGACTGAACAAGGAAGTCAGGGGCTTGTGGTATGCTCCAGACGGGAAGCTCCTGCTACCAGACAAGCTTGAGATCCCGATGTTGAAACACATACACCAATCGACGCACCTAGGGTCCCGGAAATTAAAGGATTTGGTCCGGCATGCTAAGATCAAAATTCACCAACTGGACACCAGAATAGATCAAATTGTATCAGCCTGTAAAACTTGCCAGCTTACAAATGCAAGGGCCGGGTCAAGTGGAAAAGGAACCCGGCTCAGAGGAACAAAGCCCGGGGTGCACTGGGAGATTGACTTCACTGAGGTAAGGCCGGGAAAGTATGGCTATAAATATCTTCTAGTTTTTATAGATACCTTTTCTGGATGGGTAGAAGCATACCCAACTAAGCATGAAACAGCCCAGATGGTTGCTAAGAAGCTACTGGAGGACATTCTACCCAGGTACGGTTTCCCAGCTGTGAAAGGATCGGACAACGGCCCGGCTTTCATCTCACAGGTAACACAGGCAGTAGCCAAGGCTATAGGGGCAAATTGGAAATTACATTGTGCGCATAGGCCCCAGAGCTCAGGACAGGTAGAAAGAATGAATAGAACATTAAAAGAGACCCTTTCTAAATTAACCATGGAGACTGGCGGGGACTGGGTGGCTCTCCTTCCTTATGCTCTTTACCAGGTGAGGAACTCACCCTATACCTTAGGCTTCACTCCCTATGAAATTATGTTTGGTAGGCCCCCGCCTATCATTCCCAATCTTAAGGCAGAACTGCTAACTGAATTTGAAAACCAAGAAATATCTTTTTCTTTGAGAAGGCTCCAGAAGGCGCATGAGGACATTTGGCCACGCCTACAGGCCATCTACGAGGCTGGCCCGATCCCGACGCCCCACCAGTACCGGCCGGGAGACTGGGTCTTTGTCAAAAGACACCGCCGGGAGACGCTTGAACCACATTGGAAAGGACCATACATCGTAGTGCTGACGACGCCCACTGCCCTCAAAGTGGACAGCATTGCGACCTGGGTCCACCACACCCATGTTCGGCCAGCTGACTCCTCTGCGATCCGGGAAGATTTCGCCAACGGATGGAGCATCGACAGAGACCGAGACAACCCCCTCAAGCTCAAGTTACGGCGTACTCAGCCTGCCTGATGAAATTTTGTTTGTGGCCGCTCCTGCTGCAGGAGTCTCTACCCCCCATACACTGGTTGGGCGGGGGGGGGGAGACTCACTTCTGCCCTGGACACTCCTGACCCCGCTGTGCAGTCTTGTGTCTCCACTGGACACATCTCGTGAACTCCCCCAAAATGTCAGATCAGGGCACCGGGAAGGAGGAACTTTATGCACCCTTCAGAAGTGCAAAGGGTCCCATGATTGGGCCTGTTAAGTCTCAAGACAAGGGGGGGAATGAGAGGGCAGGCGGGGCGAGAGGACAGGCGGGGCGAGGGGACAGGCGGGGCGAGGGGGCAGGCGGGGCGAGAGGACAGGTGGGGTGAGAGGGCAGGTGGGGTGAGAGGGCAGGGTGGGGCGGGTCCAGCTCCAGGTAACTGGACCCTAGGCCTAACCCAACCAATCAGGTCAGCCAAGGTAGCAGCACCACCCTCCCTATAAAACCATTGATATGTTAAGTTCTTCCTCTTTCTCACCCATGCCTTCATTGGTGTAGGTGAGACTGGGCTCGGACTAGTCCGAAATAAATACAGACTCTCTGCAATTGCATCGGATTCGGCTCCCTGGTAGTCTTTGGGGTTTATGACACTTGGGCATAACACTCTCAGTCTCCCGCCCATCAATCCAGGCGTCTCCAGTTCCACCAGTTTTATTTCATTTCACAAATGAGAGTTTAACATTTGTCAGGCTGGTCCGCAGGCCCATATTTCCTAAATAAACAGACGAGACTTACTCTCTGTGGTGTCCACCCGGACCGGTGCTGGGCCTCTGGGACCCTCTGCCCGCTCTCCGACCGGCCCGCCTCCCGCTCCCCCAAGGGAACCGCCTACGGGTCCACATGGGTGATGTGTGCGCTGAGGACAGCGGGCGGCGGCACTGCATGGGGTGCTGATGGTGGGAGCGGGGCCGTGGGCAGGGGGCGTGGGCACGGGGGCTGTGGGTATGGGGGCCGTGGGCAGGGGGGCTGTGGGCAGTGGGGGTGTGGGAAGGGGGGCCATTGGCAGGGGTGCTGTGGGTATGGGGGCCGTGGGCAGGCAGAACTTGGGGGGCCTGTGCCCATGGGCCTCTCAGTGAGCAGGACTGGCCTGTGGCTGTTCTCAGTGCCTGATGCCCGCAGGCAGGTTGGCCCTGACAAACCTGGCACTCACCTGGCACTCACCAGGCCTGGGCTTTCCTTGCCCAGGGAGTAGGCTCTGCCCACAGGCCAGGCTGGGTGCGGGGCCCAGGTCCTCCAGAGCAGCCCCAGCCCAAGAAGAAGGGCACTGGAGGACAACGACCCCCTGGCACCCGCTGCCCTCCCTCAGCTTCCCTTCCCGCCTCCGCGTCTCCCCGGGCTCCTGGGTCGGCTGGCAGAGGAGCTGCTGGCACTCAGATCCTTGTTTCAGGACCCAGTTCTGTGGGAGCGGACCAGCGGGAAGTCTCCGGCTCACGCCCGCCATCTGGACTCAACAGCTCCCGGGATGGTGAGCGAATAGTCTAACAGTGTCACCGGCAGTGTGAGCACCAAGCACAGGTTCTGTGTGAATGGTTAGCGTGGCCCCGGCATGCACAGGCACTCAGGAAGTGCTGGCAGGGCCGTTGTAGTAATAACCACAGCTTCTGAGATGTGCAGGCTGGTCCATCACAGTCTGACAGCTCTGGCTCTCC
The DNA here is from genome assembly GCA_963693515.1 of Pipistrellus nathusii. Lineage (NCBI taxonomy): Eukaryota > Metazoa > Chordata > Mammalia > Chiroptera > Vespertilionidae > Pipistrellus > Pipistrellus nathusii. The sequence continues at coordinate 1,189,716 of OY882870.1, forward strand.
AACTCACACTCACTCTGGCTGAATTTCCTGGTGACTCCAGGAGGCCTAACTCCTTTAACACATCTTCAATAATTACCTATCGCATCAAAGACCCGGTGCCATGGAAAACACGCAGGTCCCTGTCCGCAGGGAGAAAGACACACCTCCCAGCCACTGCCCCGCCCCGCAGGAGCCAGTGCCGTGGAGGAGGCGGAGGCTGGGCTGGCGAGGGGTGGGGGGAGTGCTGTTGAGGTGGCTGGAAGCTGGGTAGACTTCCCAGGGAGGAGTGAGGGAGGGAATGTGACAGAGGGGACACGGCCCTCTGGAGAGCACGCGTCTCTGTCGAGGGCAGGTTCAAAGGTGCTGCCCTCCACCCAAATCTTCACATGATGGTGAGGAGAGGTGCCGGCACAGCGCCTGCCGTGTGCCCGGGGGGCCCTGCAGGGCGGCTCATTCCCCGGCACCGTCAAAGCCAGACGGTGCTGCTGCTGCACTTCCAGAGGGAGGCTGAGGCCGGGGCAGTGTCCCCCTGACCCCCGAGCTCCCTCGGGCACGAAGTGCTGGGCTGGCCCAGAAGCCTGGCAGTGGAGCCAGGGGCCACTCTCCCCACGGCCTCTCAGGAGAGTGGCACCTCGCAGCTTGAAGGGCACACGTGGCTGTGACGCTGATGAGCTGTTCCACGAGGAAGCCCTGAGCCCGCGGGGAGGTGTCGCGGATGGCGCTGGCTCTGGAAGCTGCAGGCCACCACAGCGCCGTGCCCTCAGCCGGTCAGGCCCAGGCTCACGCCCAGGCTCACGCGCGCCCGTGTCTAAGCCCAGCTTTGGCCCTGCCCTGCCCCTCCCCGGCCCTGCTGGCCCCAGCCTGGAGGCAGCGACAGGGGCGTCAGCCCAGCGCAGGGCTGGGCCGGGGGGGGGGGGCCAGGCTCCCCGGGGCGGGAGCGCTGCGGGCAGTTCTTCCAGGACAGGCATCTCAGTCCCACGGGGGAGGGAGCAGGGCTCGTCGGCAGTCCCCCAGAACCCTATAAGCTTAGGCTCTGGTCCTCCCACTCCCAGGAGCCACGCCCCCGCGCGGCCTCTGCTGGGGCCTCGGGGAGACTCCTCAGTGCCCTGAGCTCACGTGCCCAAAGCCCCGGGGTTCCACCGGGCCTTCACCGCAGGCTCAGACGGGGCTCACCAAGGCGGGTGTGGGTTGTGGTTGGGGACATAAAACGTGTTGTTTGTGAAAGGTGCAGTCCAGAAGGGAGGTGGAGTTGCCAGCGAGTGACGAATGACAGCACAGGCGGTGACATGTGCTTCAGGTGTTGCAGCAGAGGGCCGAGGGCAGAGGGCAGAGGGCCGAGGGCAGAGGGCAGAGGGCCGAGGGCAGAGGGCCGAGGGCAGTCAGGGAGGAGGTGCCCCTGAGCTGAGGCTGAAACTGCAGGAGAAGAAAGAGCCAATGTCCCCGTCAAACAATAGATCCTCTTGTTAAAAGGGTTTCTGCCTCCAGAGGCTGGAAAGTAAGTCCAGAATCAGCGCCGGCGGGTCAGGGTGCGGGCTGCAGGGTTCGCCCTTTGGCCTCTGTGCCCCCACCCAGCGCGGCTTCCCCCTGCAGGGACGCAGGGCGCCTGCGGGTTCCATCCTCCCGTGTCCTCGCTGGCCTGGGCCACGCCACTCACCGCCACCTGCACTTCTGCGCTTCCATTTCCAGCTCAATGAAGCAGTTACAGAATCACTAACCTCGCCCCTGCCACCCCGTGGCCAGGCCGCGCTGGGGGTCCCTGGTCTGCGCAGAACCACTGCACTCTCAGCTGCCGGCGCCGGTGACAAATCCTTTCCTGTGCTCACTCGCTGCGTCTGTCCATCCCCACTCCTGCAGGCCTGTGCCGGGTGGGGAGACAAGGAACTTAGTTAGCAAATCCATAACCAATGTAAGTTCAAAATGGGACAAGCAGGGTCTCAAATCAAATATGGAATATCTGGTTACATCTAAAGTTTAGGTGAAAAAAAGTTTGTTTTCATAGATGTATTTCCCATGCACCTGCACTTCCGCCTGCTAAGTTGGGCAGCCCTGGCTGAAGACAACAGCCGGGCCGGCTTCTCACGCAGGCCCACCAGGGGCGAGCCGGGCGTCCGCACGCGGCCCATGGCCCGAAGGGGGTCGAAGCAGTTTGGGGGGCTGGAGAGCTAAGCCCTCAGGGAGCTGGGGGCCCCGCCGGCAGAATGTCTTCGGGGAGACCCCAGCTCTGCTCTGCAGGGAACGTGGTCACAGACTCACTGCATCCGGAAGCACCGTCCGGGCAGCCCTAGACAAGGGTCCCATCGAGTCACTGCGGCTCCAGTCTGGCCATGGCACTAAAGCGGAAGGGGTGATCCCCACAGGGTCAGGGCCTCTCTGAGGTTGGGACATTTAAACCAAGGTCGAAACACGGAACTGCATTCTAAGAGCTAGGAGATCAAGACAGCAGTAGGTGGTTCCTGACCTGTTGCTCAGTGGTTAGAGCACCGGCCGAGTACCACAGGGTCTCTGTTTTGATTCCCGGTCAAGTGCACATACTGGGGTTGCAGCCTGCCGGGGTGCATGCGGGAGGAAACCAATAGATGTGTGCCCCTCACATCATGCCCCTCTCTCTTCCTCCCTCCCTTCCACTCTGAAAATCAATGGAAAATAGATCGTCAAGTGAGGATTAATGAAAGGGGGGCAGGTGCAAAGGCCCTGAGATAGGAAACTGTCTTGTCTTAGGAACAACCGAAGGCCCAGGCGGCTGGAATGGAACCGGGGGAGAGGGGAACTGTTGTGTGGCTGCATCGGAGTTGTAGATTCAAGTCGAAACTCAGACTATTACTGTCTGTAAAAGATGCCGAGAGAGAGAGAGAGAGAGAGAGAGAGAGAGAGAGAGAGAGAGAGAGAGAGAGGGAGAGAGAGAGAGAGAGGGAGAGAGAGGGAGAGGGAGGGGGAGGGAGGGAGAGGGAGGGGGAGGGAGAGAGAGGGGGGGGAGGAAGAAAGAGAGAGGGAGGAAGGGAGAGAGAGAGGGGGAGAGAGAGAGAGAGAGAGAGCACGCGCCTTTGAAAAAAGCTTCGTCCTGAGGTCCCAGTTCCTGATAAAGCTGTCTGCTTGCCTAAGTGGCTGCTGTGCCAGGGGCCGCCTAGGCTCACAGGGCTTATCACACTCAAGTACCCGGGCCTCCACAGGAGAAGTCAACCTTCTCACCTGCGGGAAGGAACCCTGTGAGAGCTGAGTCACCCGTGAGCATCCGGGGCGAGGCACCTGCAGTCAGAGGTCGCTCCTCAGCCTGCGTCCAGAGCCTCCTTTCGGAGGCGGGAGGCAGACGAGTCAACACGAATTCCCACCGTAAGGTTTGTCTAAGGAGAGATGCCAGCTCTGCTCCTGGAACCCAAATGGGTTTAGCGCATTAACCCTACTGGAGTTTCGCCAGCAGCTGATTCCTGGAAATCGCAAATGCGTCTGTGAGCCCTCCACACTGATGGCTCCAGGCGAGCCTGCCGCCTGCCGCTGGGACCCCTGGCATCGAAACGGGAGTTTGCCTTTTGCCCCCGACGACCAGGGTCCCTCCAAGATGGCTGTCACCATGGGAGAAGCCCCTCTCCTCCTGACCGGTGTTCCCCGCTGTTTGTTTCAAATGAGGGGTTCTGCTCTGGCTGCCATTCAGTGGGAGACGTCTGGTCCCAGGGGATGTGTGCGATGGTGAACACGCCAGGCCTGTGCTGGGTCTGGCTCTCTCTCCCCACCCCACTGAGGCCCAAATGCCATACAGTCACATCAGTAGCAAGTTACCCCTAAAACTCAGTGGCTTAACACACAAAGCGCCGGCCCGCCGTTTCCGCGGCCAGCAGCCGGGCGGCGTCCGCGGGCAGCTGTGGTGCGGAAGCCGCGGGGCTGGGCCACCCGAAGGCGCAGGCTGCCACGGAGGCCGCGGCTCCTCACGACGTGGGCCTCCCCGGGAGCGCGGTGTCCTGACAGGCCCGGCCTCACCGCAGTGACGGCTCAGAGAGGAGGAAGCTCAGCTGCTGTGACCATGCAGGCTTGGATGCCGGACATGGGTCCCACCACATCCGAGGGTCAGCAGATGCGGCCACCGCAGCGGGGAGTGTGAAGCGCGTGGGCTGTGTTCAGCTGCCGCATCCCGCCTCCGGGCGCGTGGAGAACTGTCACCCAGGCCCTGGCGCGTGCTCTTCCAGGGCTGCCTCAGCCACCAGCCCGAGATACGGCTCTCTCTCCGTCCTGCACATCCCGTCTGAGCTCGTGGCCTGGGGGGAGGCCCGCACCACACCACTGCTCCTGCTTCAGTATCACTTGACTGCAAGGCAGGAACTGGCACACTCTCCCTCCCCTGACCCTCGGGGAGGCCGTTGATTGGAGACGGAGATGGAGGGAGGTGGGGGGTAAAATAAGAGGGTTTTGTGTCTTTCACTCCCATAGAGGAGCTGCTTTGTCCCGCCGTCTCCCTGGGAGAGGGCAGGAGCGCGCCGGTCCCTCTGACAGGAAGTGGGAGCCGGGACCCACTTGGACTGCTGTCAGGGCGACAAGGACCTCAGGCTGAGCTCCCCGAGAAGGAGCCCCGAGGCCGGGATCTGGGGGGAGGTGTTTATTCAGGAGACCCCGGGAGTGGGCGGAGAGTGAGGGACTGAGAAGCAAACAGGAGCGGTCGCCAGGCCCCTGCTCCCGGAGGCTCAGCCACTGCGAAACCCGGGCGCGGCTCTCCCCACCTCGGCGCCCCGCTGCGGGCGGCAGGAAGGTGGGTTACTTATCGCCAACGCCCAGCAGACATGGCCTGGGTGCTGCTCCCGGTGAGTGCCCAGCCCTCTGGTTACCAGAGCAGGAGGCCCGGGGGCTGCTCACAGACTGCCACAAACTGCGGGGCTCAGCACCCCAGAAATGTGTGGCCTCCCAGCCCTGAGGCCAGAAATCTAAACTGAGGTGTCGGCCGGGCCAGGCTCCCAAGAAGGTGCCAGGGAAGGGACGACCCAGGCCTCTCCTCGGCCGGTTTCTGGTGCCGTTGGTGTCCTGGGCGTGTGGGTGCACGGCTCCAGCCTTCTGTCTTCACGTCTCTCCCTCTGCGTGTCTGGCTGTGTCCCGATCTCTCTTTTATGGAGACGCAGTCACAGTGGCCTCGTTCTACTCTCTGATGGGCCTGCTTCTGGGTGCACCACCTCGTGCACTCTTGGCTTCACAGCTACAGCCCATCACACCACGTGTTTGGGCGGCGGTCAGTGTTGGGAGCAAGGCCGTGCGTGCAGGAGGGACCCTGGCCTGGGGCCTCTGTTGGGTTAAATGTGAAAGAGCCAAGGCTTAGAGGTGCCAGACACAACGCAGGAGGGAGGGGCCACTGCAGGCATCCCACACCAGAGCTCCCGTCTATTGTGCTGTCACACCACTCCCAGCCCTCCTCACCCCACCCCCCCACCCCAGTTTCTGCTGCAACCCCACCTGGTCTCACAGCCTCTCATTGGATCTGCCTGGGAAAGAGTGTCTTAATAGGTGTTGTGGGCTGAATTGTGTCTTTCCAAAGTGATATGTTGGAGCCCTAACCCCCGATACCTCACAATGTGACTATATTTAGAGGCAGAGCCCTGACAGAGATGATTAAATTAAAATGAGACCAGCAGGGTGGGACCCGGTTAATCCGACTGTGAAGAGGACATTTGGATGCACAGAGACACAGAGCCGAGACCACGTGAGGCACAGTGAGAAGGCTGCCGCCTGCAGCCAAGGAGGGAGGCCAGGGGAGAAACCAGCCCTGCTGACACCCTGAGCTTGGACTTCCAGCCTCCGAGCTTGAGACAGGACCTGCTGTGTGAGCTCCTGTCGTGGAGCCTCCTTTGGCAGCACTAGCAGCCTGCTCAGCGTGAACCTGCGGGAAGCTCCCGGGGCCAGGAGCCCACAGGGAGGCAGGCGGCTCCCCAGTCCGTGATGAGGCTCCGGAGGGAGCTTATGCAGCAGGTGTGTCTGTTGGCAGCAAGAGGGCACAGTGTCTTCCGCCTCTGGCAGGCACTGGGGGTTGTGTGGGACAGGGCGGGGTGCCGAGGGGCCCTGGAGCGCCCCCTGCCTTCCGTGCTTGCAGCAGCAGCACATCTGGGCACAGGCGGGGTGAGGGCGCCCCCAAGGGGTCAGGGAAGCCACTTCTGCTCTGGGTCAGGGAGGCCCACCGGCCCAGGGTCCCACAGCGTCCTCCACACCACGTGCGCTTGGAAAAGCCTAAACCAGGCCACGGCACGCCTGCTAACGCCTGTCAGAGCCTGCGCCATGCCTGACCACTGAAATGCAGGGTCCTAACGTGGCCCAGCACGTGGCCCGGCCTACGTTCACCAGCACCGGCTCTGAGCTCTTCCAGCTGCCATCCACCTGCACCCCTCCCTCGCGGCCTTGCGTTCGCTCTCCTGCTGCCTGGAACCGCTCTCGAAGCGCCTCACCCAGTTGGTACTTACGCTCCAAACCATCTCAGAGAGGCCCGCCTGGCCAGTGCGCCGCCGTTCCCCTCCCCGTCTCCTGGCCTCAGAGGCTGGTTCTGGGCCTTTGCTTCTGGGTGAGCATAGCCTGGCAGCCCCATGCTCTGTATCTTACAATATGGCTGCTCAGGACTGGCTCTCCTGCCGGGAGGAAGCGCAGACAGCCGGAGGGAGCCTGGAGCCATGGCCCAGGTCGGGCTACTCAGCAGCGGCCAACAACCTACAGCTGTGCGAACCGGCACTCAGGAGGGTCCTGCAGCCCCGCTCCCGCTGGAGGGGGTGAAACTGACACGCCGGGGGCAGGGAAGGCCACTGGGTTGGGGTGATGGGTGACACAGCAGTAGGCAATGAGAACACCAGCTTACGTAACCAATCAACACCTACGCATCAGTGTTGTAGCCCTTGGTGGAGTTTGCCAGGTTACATTTATTTATAATAGCATCTCTGTTCCTGTCTCTCCCCACCAGGGAATACGCTCTCCATGAAGGCGGCGGGCTTGGCTTTCTCGCTCACCACTAACTCCGTGAGAGTAGACGCTCCCCAAGTGTTGGCTGAATAAGTAAATGAATGAGTGTGAACGTGAGTGAATGAGTTTTCTCTGAGCTCCTCATGCAGAAGGAAAAGAGAAGTCGGTCCAGTTGGAAGACTGTTGAACAAAGATGCTCCGAGCCTCCTTGCTTTGCATGGGGCTCTCCACTCACGCAGGAGCGCTCATGGTACTTCCGGGGCGGGAAAAGCCGGCCGTCCGCAGAGAAGCGCTCGCTCTGAGGAGGGGTCTTCCCCTCCAGCTTTCCTGGGCTCCGCGCTGAGGCTGCGCCAGGCCTGAAGGAAACCAGCGAGCCTGCTGCCTCCCTCTCTCAAAGCGCGCTCCAACTTCGCTCTAACCTGGAGATCAACTTTACCCTCTCTTATCTTTTCTTTCCCGTCCCCTCCCCTCCTCCTCTCTTTTCCCTCCTCTCTCTTTCCCCCCTTCTCTCTCCTGTCTTCCTCTTAATGCATAACACTCAGAAAATTCAAACGTCATCGTCATCCGCACGGAGTATCTCCCCAGGGCGGTGTTTTATCAATGTTCTAGAAGGAAAGCTGACCCAAACTCAGACCACCTAGGTTGCTTTTGGCAAAATAAGGCTTCAGCATTCCACACTGTGCCCTCATCTCCTGCTGGGTTTCTCCATTCCTGCCAGCTCCAGCTCACGGTTTCCCTGGTCCTTGAACTTGCCCCAGGAGGACCCTTCGGAAACGCAGAGACGGTAATATAGAGAGCGATGACAGGCGATGGAGAGGCGATAGGCAGGAAGCACAGACACAGAGACAGACGGATGCCTGGATGACAAACTTTTTCACCCCTTCTCCTGGGACAGGCTTTCCCCCTGACATCGGCTCCGCCGCTGACACTGAGGCCCCAGGACCTGACTGAAGCTGGGTTTTGAGTGAAGGGTGTGTGCCCAGCTCCTCTCGGCCTGTCCTCTGGGGAACATGAGCTGGGGGAGGGACAGGGTCCCAGCATCATAGAGCCCGTTTCCACTGCTGTGCTACAGCCTGCCTACAGGAGCCACCGACAGGCCGCCAGGGACCCACTCACAGGACCTGGGGCTCAGAGTTCCAAACAAGTCCCCAGGGGCCGTCTTCCCGGCACTCAGCGCCTTCATGACCTCCTCTCCCGGGCAGACACGGCCAGGCCTACCTTCACCCCACCCCCCTGCCTCACCCACCCCTCTGCCTCACCCCCCCCACTGCCCCACCCCACCCCCCTGCCTCACCCACCCCTGCCTCACCCACCCCACTGCCCCACCCCACCCCCCTACCTCACTCACCCCCCCCCCTGCCCCACCCCACCCCCCTGCCTCACCCACCCCTGCCTCACCCACCCCACTGCCCCAGCCCACCCCTCTGCCTCACTCACCCCCCCCTGCCCCACCCCACCCCCTGCCTCACCCCCCCCTGCCTCACCCACCCCCCTGCCTCACTCACCCCCCCCCCTGCCCCACCCCACCCCCCTGCCTCACCCCCCCCCTGCCTCACCCACCCCACTGCCCCACCCCACCGCCCTGCCTCACCCACCGCCCTGCCTCACCCACCCCACTGCCCCACCCCACCGCCCTGCCTTACCCAACTCCCTGCCTCACCCACCCCCCTGCCTCACCCACCCCCCTGCCTCACCCACCCCCTGCCTCACCCACCCCCCTGCCCCACCCCACCCCCTGCCCCACCCCACCCCTCTGCCCCACCCCACCCCCCTGCCCCACCCCACCCCCTGCCTCACCCACCCCTCTGCCCCACCCCACCCCCCTGCCCCACCCACCCCACTGCCCCACCCCACCGCCCTGCCTCACCCACCCCCCTGCTTCACCCACCCCCCTGCCTCACCCACCGCCCTGCCTCACCCACCCCCCTGCTTCACCCACCCCCCTGCCCCACCCCACCCCTCTGCCCCACCCCACCCCCCTGCCTCACCCACCCCCCTGCCTCACCCACCCCCCTGCCTCACCCACCCCCCTGCCTCACCCATCCCCCTGCCTCACCCCACCCCACTACCCCACTGCCCGACCCCACCCCCTGCCTCACCCCACCCCCCTGCCCCACCCCACCCCCCTGCCCCACCCCACCCCCTGCCTCACCCACCCCCCTGCCCCACCCCACCCCCCTGCCTCACCCACCGCCCTGCCTCACCCACCCCCCTGCCTCACCCACCCCACTGCCCCACCCCACCGCCCTGCTTCACCCACCGCCCTGCTTCACCCACCGCCCTGCCTCACCCCACCGCCCTGCCTCACCCATCCCCCTGCTTCACCCACCCCCCTGCTTCACCCCACCCCCCTGCCTCACCCCACCCCCCTGCCTCACCCACCCCCTGCCTCACCCACCCCCTACCTCACCCACCCCCCTGCCTCACCCCCCCTGTCCCACCCACCCCCCCTGCCCCACCCCCCCCGCCTTACCCACCCCCCTGCCTCACCCACCCCCCTGCCTCACCCCACCCCCCTGCCCCACCCCTCTGCCTCACCCATCCCCCTGCCTCACCCACCCCCCTGCCTCACCCACCCCCTGCCTCACCCACCCCCTGCCTCACCCACCCCCTGCCTCACCAGCAGGGCAGCGGCTGACTGCCAATGGAGCTGGAGCCCTGTGAGCCGCCCTCAGCTGAAGTGGTGGGCTTTGATGTATAAGACCCAGGACTCCGCACAATGCGGCTCCGAGGTCTTTGTTCTATTGGCTCCAAGGGTTTCTTCATGGGATCTAAGCTCTAGTGCCCCCAGGGTGGCTGTCTTGTAAGCATGCGCCTTACTGAGTGCTCCGCCTTCTCTTGATTCCCACCTGCTGACTGGTATTGTCTTCCTTCTCAGATAAAATGCCGGCACTGACTCCTGCTCAGGGACCACTTCTGAAGGAGCCCAAACTCAGCACCTGGAGCTCATGCACGGCACCTTCAATGCCTTCCCTGCACCAAAGGCTGTGAGATGGCTCATACAAGATGCCCGAGACAGGGACCCTGTCTTAGTGGGCAAGACTGGTTCACCCAACCAAGGATAGCACAAGACTGTACATCAGGAATCTTTCAGAGAGCTGTGTGCGTGTGTGTGTGTGTGTGTGTGTGTGTGTGTGTGTGTGAGAGAGAGAGAGAGAGAGAGAGAGAGAGAGAGAGAAGAAGAAGAAGAAGAAGAAGAAGAAGAAGAAGAAGAAGAAGAAGAAGGAGCCACCAACTGTTCAGCTGAGCCTGAGGCTGGGTGTGCTCTGGACCTGCCTCTTTGTGCACCCAGACCTCTCAGAGGGCTCTGCTCCTGAGTGACGTGGCTTGCAGGGAGACTCGAATTAAACACGCCTCCAGGTGTAAGTCAGAACGCCAGGTGGTGAGCTCTGGAATG